>JALJCO010004498.1:1190000-1790000 GCA_023101725.1 Atherinomorus stipes
CTGGCGGTGTATTATTGGCATGTTCGTCGCAGTTTTGAGATTTTGAAACCCCTGTTGCAGCGTGCGCAGTAGAGGAAAGAAAGAAAATGAAAAACGGACACTAATGCCGTAGGACAGTTCTTTGGCACAACTGGAGTTACTTTCTGTGTGTGTTTGTGGGCGTGCTGTGAAATTTAGAAGCGAATGAAATCTCCAGGCCCATTAAAAAAAGCAAGTTAAGAGCATAAATTCCAAAAAGATAGTTATTGCAAAGAAAGTGCGATGTTTACTGTTATCTTGAGTGTAGTTAGTCAAAATAACAATAAGCATTCCTGTCTGATATTGTTGATCATTTATGGCAACGTAGGCCTTTGTTTTTAACTTTTTTTTTTCTTTAAACGGCACCATAAACA
This sequence comes from Atherinomorus stipes, assembly GCA_023101725.1. Classification (NCBI taxonomy): domain Eukaryota; kingdom Metazoa; phylum Chordata; class Actinopteri; order Atheriniformes; family Atherinidae; genus Atherinomorus; species Atherinomorus stipes. The sequence continues at coordinate 1,190,393 of JALJCO010004498.1, forward strand.
CTGTCTGATAACAGAGGTACTGGGGTAAAATAAAGAGGCAACTGGTTAGAGTCGGAGCAGAGTGCATTTAAAATGGGATATTGTGTGAGAAAAAAAGAGAATATTTGATGGAGAACCAGTAAGCCCCTAATTTCTGAAAAATGAAGTTTTCCTCTGAAAAAAGAAGACAACCTCCAGGGTTGAGTAAATTCAAAATAGTTTGCAATCAAACTAAAGAAAATACTATAATCATGATTTAACACATTTTAAACTATAGGGCTTCCACGATTAGTCGATTAATTGACTAATATAGACAAACAAAATCGTCAATGACTAATTTCATAATTGATTAATCATTTATTGTTTCTAAGCTTTGCTTTTCCTCTCAAAATTGCCACCTTCATCAGTCTTGTCCGCCTTTCTGTCTGGTCAGCTTTTCTTGAACTTTATATTGACATAAATAAACACACACTTTCATTGAATCTTAATGGAGAAACGTGTCCAAACTTTTGACTGGTCGTTTAAATATGCTACAGTTTTCGTATGATCTGATTAGCCGACTAATCGCCAAAATATTCAGTGACTATTCAATTATCAGAATAATCGTTTGTGGCAGACCTTTTATAAACTAAAAACTTGTAGTGTTTTTATCTTTTGTTTGCATTTTGAGTGAATATATAAGATTATAGATAAGACTGAGTAACTTGTGTTCATGTTTGTGAGGAAGCTGGTTTCTTGCAAGATCACAATTAAGAAGATCCATCCTGGAAAGGACATATCGACACAGCAGATGTATTTCACTCTTCTCATAATTGGAAGGGATTTGAGCTGAGTTTAATTTCTACTATTCAGCCATTCTGATGTCATGGGTGGATGTTGGTCCATTAAAGTCAGTGATAGGCAGATGTTTTATCTAAATTATGCACCGGATATTTAAGTAAAATGTCTAACAATTATCCAGAAAGTGTACAGCGATGTTTTTCCTCAGCATCATTCTTCACTACAAACATTTCTGCACTTTGTCAGGTCAAAGGAGGAAAGTTCTCCCCTTTTTCTTTGGATATGGCAACACCCGTAGTTTGTGCTAGTTTTTCATACATGCATTTTATTTGCATGGAAGTAATAGATGAGATGTTTGGAGAAGGAACAGGAATTTTTTTTTCTGAGACTTCTTTCTTTTGGGTCTTATATGGTACCGCATCAGTGTTTTTTCTCATTTTAATCGGTAACTAACAAAGTTATTTCCCAACCTTTTCCATGGGAACTACTCTGTGGTTCCTATGGAAACTGCATATGACATGTTGCTCCTCGGTAATGCCAACAACTTTACATTGCGCACAACCATAGAAGCAACCAGCCAGATGTTCCTGCTATTGGAGTCTTATGTGGAAAAGGCCTGATCACAGGCGGAGGACTGTAATATGGGATACATGTTTATCAATTTTAATAATTCAGTAAATTATAGCTTTTTTAGTTGTGTTGCTGTGCATCATTATATTTTTTGTTCTTACTTCATTAGAGATGAGCAGTAACTGCCATGTTGACTGCAGTCCCACAGCAAGAAGCCAGTGGGTTCCTGTCAAGATTGGATTTGTGACTGTTTATTGTTCTTTCTTTCAGCAAACCCGTCTATGTAATTATTTATTTTGAGGATACAGTAGCGTGCAGAGGATGTTTATGTGACATTTTCTTAGACTGAATTTATTACGTTGTTAACATCTCAGATATGCAGCTAATATAAATTCTCTCTGAATGTAGCCCTGAAAGCTCATTTCTAACCACAGATATTTATCATATTCAGGACTAATTACTTCATTACTATTGCTGTGTCCAGTGGCTTAGCCTTGTTTTTCATCTGTCAAGGCATTTTAAAATTTTTAGTGCTAAAAAATCAAGGATCAATCCTTATTCAAACGGCTTCAAACTCTCCACTGATCTTTTTGGGTCTCCAGTGACATACCAGTGATGTAGTTGTTGGTAGAATTGAAGATGAGACAGTTATTCACAGAGAGAATAATTATATTCAAAGTTTTTATTTTAAAGAAGTGAAAGACTGAAGTTTCTTTCTTTAACTTGAATATGATTTCTAATGAGCTTAGTTTTTACTTGGAGGGGATTATTTCTTTTATGTGCTGAGTACGTCCCTCATAACATCCAAGTGCCTCTGGACATATTTTTACAACATCAATACTGCATTCAAATCATCTCTTCAAGGCTGGTAGACTTTGCCTGTAATAAAGATGCTTGCACAAATGGGTTTAATTTTCCAGGATTCATTTAAAGGTAGCCTTAATTGGCCAGCCCACAGAGTTCTGCCACAGAGTGCTATTAACCCCAAACTTCTAACTCGTTTTCCCACCAACGTTCTGGCTGCTGACCCAGATTACTATTTTTTTATCGGGCCCTGAAGCTCAAACATTTGTTTTAACAGCACAGCTCTTATATATAGCAGAATGAACATGCAGAAAGTTGCATGTTTATATAAGAACTTGGGTGAGGTACATGAAGTTAACTTAAAGGGATTTATCATGGACTGTATATTACCGGACGAACCTTCTGCAATGCCACCCGTAGGTTTCTAAAGAGTTGAAGTGAAGCTTGGTGGGCGGTTCCCCCTCTGTCGCCATCTTGCCTGCATTGCGCATCTTGTCACTCCCAGAAAGTACAGATATGGTGATATGGCAGAGACGTGGAGCTGAGACACGCTCCTAATTATGCATCATTTAAAGATTCAAAAACATCTGATAAGTTATTAAAAAAACATTCACTCCCCCTCACAGTTGTCATGAAGGCAAACTTGACTTATTAAACCTAAAATGACCTTTTGAACCAGGCTGTAAACATGTTTATTTCTGCTTTGAAGTTGGCCTTTTTTAACATGTGAGACTATGAGGTTTGTCATTCTTGTCATGGGCTTTGAGCCGGCCTGTGACAGGTTTGACCAAAGACTGTAGAAAAAAAAAATGGACGCAGAATCCGGTCACATCTGCAGAGCTAAAAGGGAAGCCAGTTGGGCGTTTCCCACAATTTGCCATCTTGCTGTGTTGCGCGTGTCGTCACTCTTTACCACTTGAAACGAAACTACGAGAGGTAAAGCTGAAAGTCAACCCCTACAAATTGGGACACCCCTTCAACAATCACATACGTCATCAGTGATCCCGCCGGCTTGCGTGTAAGCAGATGTGCGCTGAGCTATCGGTGCAAATCTGGAGAAATCAAGCTGTCTACAGCTGTGAATCAACGTTAACAGGCAAACTCGATTTGTGTAGAACATGAAAGCCATTCCCCTCCATTTTGCGCAAAGGGGTAGGGCCAAGGGGTGAAATGGGATTCACCCTAAAATGGGCAAAGACAGAGCCACTCCGAGCTGTGGGGGAAATGATTGATAGCTAAGCTCAATGCTCACTGAGCTAATTTGAAGTGAACAGAAGCAAACAAACCTCGTCCCCACGTTTAAACTATTTATTTATTTATTCATTTATTTATTCATTTTTCTTTTGCGTTCAAAACTTTCTGCAATAAGTAAGTAGCTGAGTAGCAGCTTAACAACAAGAGGTGAATGGAAAAGAGCGGCAAGTGGCCTCTGCTGCTTCACCAGCAGAAGTTGTGAGAGAGAGAAACAAGGCATGACAAAATGTGAGCAACAGGATGAAAGGAAGGAAGGTAAACATTGGGTGATGCGTTTGCTACTGGAGGAAACTACAGGTGGATAAAGTCTGTGAAAGAAAGGCAAGGAAAAAAAGGGAAACTTGGCAATGCTAGATGAAAGACTGGGTAATTATTGGGTGATGCGGAGGAGGCTCCATGAGGGGAAAATCTGCAGAGGCAGAGACCAGGATGGACTGAAACATCGGGTCACCTGGCTGGTGGAAGTTCCAGGAGGATTTGGGAGTGAAAGCTGATGCTGATACAGCAGACTTTTTGTTGAACAGGTAGAGTTTTTGTATTTTTACTTTTTGTGTGAGTTGTAGGCCTACATAAATTTATAAATCTATGATGATGCTGGCTAATGACTGGAAACGCTGCTGGTGGTTTTCTGTGGACAGATGGCATCGGAACGTCTGCTGTTTATTTTCAGTATTGTAAACTAGCGTTGTTGTCATCAGTGATGTCCTGAATGCATTCAATGAACTCATGAAGTTGCTGTAACGTTGCGGTCTCTCACGGATGCAGAAACTCCAGCTAAAACACACCATAAACATCCTGGTGGTTGAGAAAGGCAAATATAATATATGTGACCAGATGTTCTTGTTGTTTATTTATGTGGGATAGATATTACACTGTGGAGCTGTTGTGGTACGGCTGGCTGTGGTTGAGGAGGAGGGAGGGATCAACGAGCAGAGAGGGGAAGGGTGTGTGTGTGTGTGTGTGTGTGTGTGTGTGTGTGTGGGGGGGGGGGGGGGGGGGCTTGCTTTTTTTAAAAGTTTTGCAACTGAATCTGAAATCGTAGACTATCCCTGCATACACAACAAACGCGATTTTGGCGTCAAAATGCCAAAGTGCCTGACGCCCAAAGTTGGACGCTTGGTCATTAAAAAGTCAGACGCTTGATTTCCAGCGTCTTGACACCCCTGACGCGCGTCGAGAGATGCCCAGCCAAGGCGTGCTCCTTTCTCTTTCCTGTCACCGGTGTGTCTGCACCATGGCAGATGCAGTAGAGAGAGCTGCTCGGCTTTATGTGATAATTAAATAAAGTTAGGGAATATTGTGGCATCTCTGCTCTGTCTGGGTTCACCAGATAATTCCAGGTGTTCTGAGTGTGATGAGTTTCACCATTTACTCTTGGAGTAAATGGTGAAACTCAATGTCATTTACTCATGACATTGAGTCGCTCTGATTGGTTAACGCCCCACGTCAAGACGCCAAAGTTCAGATTTTCAAACTCTGGCGTCTGCCGCCCGTGATGTGTTTAATGGGCGTCAAACGTTCAAAATCTCAAAACTTGCCGTGCGAAATGCACGTAGACGCGCCACGCCCAACGCGCATAACGCACCACTAGGTTTTTCGACGCCTCCCCGACACACGTCGGCCATTGACTTTGCGTGTAAACCTGACGCCCTTGACGCCCAAATTGCGCTTGGTGTGTATGCAGGGTGACGCTTTAAGTAGATGGATTAAACTAAGGCTAAATATTTGCATTAAAGGAACATCGTGTGACAAATACTAAAATATAGTGGTCAAGTTGGAAATGACAAGCATCGCAAACAGTCCACCCACTAGCTAGTTGCATCGAGCATTTTTAGCCCTTTTCATGAAATTTGATACATAAATGGCTTCAGCAATCTCTTTAAAGGTGCCTGACATCAAATTTAACTTTTCTGTGGTTTTGGGGTATAATATGATCTGTTGTGCACTGATGAGGCCATGTGAACGTCACGAGCGAGTATCAAAGTCCCTGTTCATGGGCAGTCAGCTTTGTTTTTGTTCAAAAACGGTTGAATCAGACAGCAGCTTATCAATGTAGGTTATTATTCAACATATTTCATATTCTCCAGTTTGAGCACTCTATCAAGTGAACAGCCCACCCCCTCTCCTTTCTTTCCTCCCTCCCCTAGCTAATTCAGCTGTGTGAGTCGAGCTAGTCTGACTGCTGAACATCAGTGAATTCAGGTTGGGGTTTTCAAACAAATGGATTTAAAAAAAACGAAACCAAACAAAAAACAGTAGGTGGCGACCAAAACTTTGTCATTACCCATAAGTTTATTCATTTTATACACGCTGTCTTGTCTGATAGACTTAGTTTACTGTCTGAAGTGCCCTTGGTGCTAGAGAAACAAACTCAGACCGCTAGCTTGACCCAGTTGCTCTAAATACTATAAGCTATAACTGTAGCCAAATAAAGTTGTAGCCAATCAAAACTAAGTCAACTTGGTCTCCAGTTAGAGCCACATACCCTTTTACTGAGGAGGGAAGTCTAGTGTACCAAAACAACCGCCCCCCTGAAAAGGGTTACTTTTTTTTTTTTCTTTGGAGAATGAACATGCAGCAATATCAGCTACGTGAAATAATTTATACTACTATGTCATCACTCCTTTAAGTGGTTATGATTCAGACATGGGCCACTTTTGCATCACATTTCCTTATTTACAGGCATTTACAGATAAGCTTTTTGAAAGTGATAGAACTACTGTACATGCAAAAACATTACTTTTCTGCATGTTTAAGCTTGTTAAAATTCAGGATTTATTTTTGCTACAGTAAAAGAGTTTAAAAAAATGTACTGTTTACTTCACCTGATGACTCCCTTGGCCAGAAATAAAGTTGTGACCGCACAAAATCTTCCCCTGTTTGGCTTTGCTGCACATGGTTGTCTCAAGTAAAACTCCAGTGGAGGAAAGCATGGACAGCAGCGTTATTTGCTAACACAGCCTGGTAGATTCCATAGTGCTGGGATCAATGTTCATCTTGAAAGTGACTTGTTACGTCACTCAGTCAGATTACCAGATGTTTCAGAAATGTACAGGGGGTAATTTAAATATTGCACCGATGCAATTAGTTGACACCAGATCAATGCAAAGCAGTGCCAGTGTGAAAGAGACTTGTATTAGTTGGCCAGATTACCCGTGGAGAAACAAGTAACTTTAGCCCCGTTTCCACCAGCGGGTCTGGGTCGGGTCGGGCCGGATCGGTCCACGTTTTTTTGCGTCTCCACAGATAAAAACTGGGACGGGTACCCTTATATCCGACCCGACCCGGCCTACTTTTTTGGCACCCTTCGGTAGGGGTACTGATCTAACCGATCCGGACCAAAGAGGTGGAGCTAATACGCAGCAATCAGCTGATTCATTGAAAAATCCGCCACTTCCCGCGTGACCCGGCGTAAAAACAAAGCCGGGTTAACTCCTTTCTGTTTCTGTCACGTGTGGCGCCGGTGTTTTGGTTAAACGGCGTTACATGGCGATGATGTCACACAATCACGTAGCAGCGCTGTCCAGCTAATTCTCCGCCTCCAGAATAAGGGTACAGGTTGCTGTGGGGACACAGCGTGAAATCAACACATCCGTACCCAAACCCACCCGATCCGGCCTGGCCCGGCCCGACCTGACCCAGACCCGCGGGTGGAAACGGGGCTTTAGGTGTCATTTCAGAGGCCTTTGCTTCTCATCAATTTCCATCTGTGAGAAGCTATACCAGCGATTAATGTTGTTTTCTACCATTGCCAGGCTAAATCCACTTAGACTCTTCATGCTTTTACTTGTTTAACAAGGCCAGTTTACCCATTGTTGACTTGTATTACATTATGTTTAGGTGTAGTTATCAATTTCTTCTTTCAAAAAACACATTATACTACAAGCAGGCAGGAGTTCTTAGAACAATTTATAGTGTGAAGTGTGATCAGTGTGACAACAGAAATAGAGACGCACCGATCTGATACCTGGATTGGATATCAGCTCAGATACTGACATATTAGCTTGATCGGATATCGAATGAATGTTGCCAATGCAGCATTCCGATCCAAACATTTTTGTTTTTATTAAAGGGGAAGATAGTTTTTTTTCAATCTGGACCTATTTTCTAGCATGAAATATGTTCATTTACTCACCCAGACAGTTTTGTTGCAACTTGAATTCCTTCGGGAGATATTTAGATCCACTCAAGATCAGCGCATGTCCAACAGACATTTACTTGTTATGGTGTCGCATAATAGTGACGTGATCAAAGCCGCCGCTGTAAAAATGCCTGTAAATAAGGACGAATAACCACAAAAAAGCCGCTCCAAGCTCACAGGGGGGGTCCGACTAATGTTTCGCAACAAAACGTTAGTGAAAAGAAGGAGTTTGTGGCAGATAATGCCTTATTTAGAGGCTGCGTGTGGTTGCCCCATCACTTCCATTATGTTGGACATACGCTCATCTCGAGTGGATCTAAATATCTCCCAAAGGAATGCAAGTTGCACCAAAAACTGTCTGGGTGAGTAAATAAATGTATTTCATGCTAGAAAATAGGTCCAGATTGAAAAAAAAACCCCAAACTTACCCTTTAATATCATAATAAATGTACACTTTATTTGTTAATAAATAAAATGAAGTACATTTATATCTGTGTTAATTTGTTACCTTTTTTTTTAACAAGGCTAAATGTTATGTCAAGCTGGATGTCTTCACTCACACGGCAAGGCATACAATTCATTCAACAGTAGTATCGGATTGATATCTGGTATCGGGTGATGTGCACAGCCCAGGTATCAATATTGGGTTGGATTGGAAAAAACTGGATTGGTGCATCTCTGAACAGAAACTCTGACAACTCTATGTTTATGTAAACATTACAGTACACAGAATTATTTTAGAAAAGAAAATTGTTCAGTTGCCTCCAGTGAGATTGACAGCAGATGCAACTCATCCACATCACAGGAGACAATACTCCTGCAGTCAAGTCGGTACAAATTCCTGGGACCAGGCAACAAACCAAATGAAGAGAACATCTGGGTCCAAAATGGGCTGTAAGTGAGTGGTTAGTGCCCAAAGTTGCCCAAGTTTGAATCAAATGAGTCTGCTAGAAATGTGTTTGACAGTCTGGAACTGGAGTTTTGGAAGAGTGAGAGCTGCAGATTTGTACCACTGGGTTTTCAAGAAACATTTTTGATAGAGTTTAAAGCTGTTGTGTGAACACACTTTGGCTGTGTAATTTTGAGGGAAGTATTCATGTAAAACATTGAAAACCCAATGAAAATCTCGTGCATTATACAGTTATTCTTCTTGGCATCTTCAGCCTTCTAAATTCACAAACTGTCAAACACCAGAAAGCTTTTTTTCCACTCTGTATTTCTTTATTGGGACTAATTATTGGGCATATAAGCAAATAACAGGCTAATTGTTTAGTTTTTGTGTAAATGGCATGTGACCCTGCATCTGTTTATATTTTCAGCGAGAGCCACATTGCCATTTGATGTGCTGATGCGGGTGTGTGGGAACAAGCTGCTGTATTTGTTGTTCTTTCCTCACCACTCTGTTGTTTTAGCATATCTGTTCTTCCCTGTTTGCATAGGACCCAGCTCGCTGTTGAGTTAGACAAGTGCTGTTTAGTGACATCCACAGATAATGTACTTTGTATTCTTTTGCTATTTTTAAAGTGCACTATCAGTTATCAGAACGTGCTTGTCTTTCAAATGATATATTCAAACAGGATGACATGTTTTTTTTTATCATTTTGATTCTCAGCTGCAACAAATTATTGTTCATTGAATTGAAGAGGAAGTGCGGTGTTTGGTTAATTGAGAATGATGCTTTTCAAACGCTACACAAAGCACAAAGCACAGGGTGGTCTGTGGTGTATATGCAAAATTCAGATGTGTACTGTATTATTACAGTCTGAAAATGAGGGAATTATTGTTGAAAGTCGAAGTGTAACAAGAGAACAATTTTTTTGCTGCTCATAGACGTATATCTAGTTTTGCCAAAATAACATGACTTACGGCTGTAAGTTTAGAAATTTTTGGAATTTTTTTCAGTTTTATTATGGAAATTTATCAAGGAATGTCTCGGATGTGCAGAAGATGTATTGGCATTGGTGATGCACCAGTTGTATATATTTAATGCAGTTGGAAATTATTTGTTATGAATGAGCAACAGAGTTGCAGTAGCTTCTGTTTTGGAGACTTGTTTCCACTCCTTTGTGACACTTGTTTTCTTTCTCCACATAGTTTCTGCATGAACACTTTGATTCACTCCTTTTGTCTTATCCAAAAACATTGTTTTTTTTTCTTGTTTAACTCTCCCTTGCTTGTTTGGCTTTAGTTGTTTCATGAAGGTGCTTACAGTAAGTATTAGGCTTAGAACAGCTTCTTTGGGTTTGGGAAAAAATCACGCTTTCACTGAAATAATTTTAGTATTTATTCAGCGAGTAACAGAATATTTGAATATGAAGGTTGAAATAAATTGCCGGGGAGTGACTTAAACATCCTGACTTTGGAAACATCCTGTTAAACATCCAAGTCTGTATTTGACTGTGTGGGGTCCTGTCACTATTGCTCACATAGATTATGCGCCCTCACTGTTTGGCCACAGGGATATCCCTTTGGCTGACTGGTGAGTGCGAATGACTCTCACCTGGAAGTCTGGGGATCAAATCCCAACTGGGCCACATGTAGTTCTCGACGGAAACAGTGTTTGGCTTGTCCCTAGCCATCCTAATATCCATAATTATCACCCTTGCCTCATTAACATTTAAGATGAATAGATTTTTTAGACATCATACCACAAACTGGCTCAGCAGTTCCCTGAATTTTAACCTCTTGACAGACAACGAAACTGCAGAGTCATCTATGTATTTCTGCAGATTTCAGGACTCTGGGTTGTGTTAGAAGTCTGAGATGTAAAGCGCCTGAAAGTACAGTCCCCTTATGTACTGCGGAGCATCTTTACAGACACACAACCCTTCAGCCTCTTGAACTGTACAGTAGTCTATTTGTCAGTTAGACACTAATCCAGGTGAATGTGAAATCTTCCACTTGTATTTTTTTGAGTTTGTCATACATCAGTTTAGACGAAATTGTGTCAAGCACTTGAAAAATCATGTAACATGATCCCCACAGTGTTGCCTGTGTCCAGACAAGAATGGGTTCACTGTAGAAAGTAGATATTGGGGTCTTTAACCTCACCCCCAGGATGAACTGCAGTGTTGACTGAAAGGTGTTGACTTTCTTAGATGAGGTGATGGTTTCTCAAGTGTTTCAGTGATGTGAGTCTCCTCTTGTAACCCAGAAACAAATGAGACAAAGATGTAGTGTTAAACTTCAGCAAGAATGCATCAGGTGGTGCTGATTTCACTGCTACAACCTGGTGGTTGAAATGAATTCGGCATTGGATGTTTGAAATATAGTCAAGCATTTGATTTAATGTTTATTCAAAACAGGACTACATAACTTTCCAACCTTAAAACCCTGTATTCTGAACTTGTTTGATGGCACAGTGACATTTAATGTGTACGTTCCTGGAGCCATCATTGCTTAGGCTTAGGATTTCCCCCCTTCCCAACATGTCATTTTACAGCAGTATTTTTCTTCATGGCGCCGCATCACTTTTAGCAATGGGGTATCAACACACTGGCCGTTTTGAACATGCATCATGGCTTATTCAACAAAGAAATTCAAGAAGACGTTATTGGAGGAAGCGAGTACAACTGTGACGAGAGATTAGACAATAGTCGACATCGGACTGACTTTTGCTGCTGGGGAGAGCTCAGAGAGAGGACAGGATGAAGAAATAGCTGTCATTAGTGGGGGTTTCAGTGACAAAATCTGCCAAAGTTCAAAAGTGGGGCTTGCATTATATCCTCGTTAAGACTTAGTGGCAGTACTACCTTGCATTAGTGGTTAGATCGATGACTGACTAGTAGCACATGCATGTCCAGCTCCAGTCCAGCAGGAACCAGCAAGATTTCTATGCCTCCCTGCTCCAACACACCTGACTCAAATTAATAAGTCATTGTGCAGAACTTCATATGCCGCAGATTTGTTTAATTGTGTCAGGTGTGTTTGAGCAGGAAGGGAAAGAAAACCTGCAGGACAGCGATGATTAAATTTGCCCTGTCCTCACCATACTGTGATAAGTTTTCCTGATTTGCTTCCCTGGATTTGTTTTTGTAAGCTGTTGAGTTACAAAAAACCCTGTTTCCAATCTTTTCTGCAAATTTTGCAGAGGAGAGCATGTAAGCGGACCAGTCTGAGCTGGCAGGATTCCAGTGGTAACAGGGTTTCTGGTTGTCTAATTGAATTGCCTGTTGCTCGTAATGTGTGGAAATTTGAAACAGATGTCCACATCATCACTCCCTCATTTACCTGCCTTGTTACACCCATCACTCCTGGTTATGTGTGTAATGGACATGCTTTCAATCCTCCCTGTGGACAGCCTTTCCTTTTCTCAGAATGGTCCACATGTAGAGAGATAAGATAGAAGTAACCCTTGGGAAGACTGCCTTAAATCAGAATCTGGACATTAGATTTCACATTGGGAGGTTTATAGCTTTGTCCTCGTTCCCAGTGGAAGTGTCCAAATTTACTGTTTGTGACACGGAATGATCCTGTATTTCAAAAGTTTTTTGAAAACATACATGGACCTAGGACACAGTAGAGTTTAGGTCAAGTAAATATCACGTTCTTAATTTCTAACACCTTTACTGTTTTTAGTTGTGAATTCTTTTGATTTGCAGCAGCAAATGATTGGAACGATTTACAAAAACCCCTCAAACTCACAACTTTGATATCTCTACCACACACCAGATTGAAGGGATACAACACCCACAGAATGATGTGCCTTTATTTTCTACTCACCCTCATGCTGAGCAAGACTGTGGAGCACTTTTTTAATATCTCAAATGTAGCTGAAGTTCTGGGGGTGTTTTTGTTATCCGGCAACTTCCAAATGATGGGGTTCAATGGTGCCTGAAACAAAAAGGTCCATAAAAGTCCACAAAATCTTGGCAATATTCCTCCATACTGCTCGTCCAGTTTATAGCTTAAAGTACGGTGGCCCGGAAGGGTTACAACAAAACAAAAGCCACAACAACAAAATGAGCCACAACTCTACAAAATTGGCCGCAACACAACAAAATTAACTGCAACACAACACAACAAAATTAACCGCAGCACAACAAAATCAACCACAATGCAACACAACACAACAAACGACACAAAAGCTGCAACAGAAGGTTTTTTTTGTTTTTTTTTTCTTTTCAAAGATGTCACCACCACAAATTACATAGTTTTTTTTTTTCTATTATTATTCACAAGTCAATAATGCAAATGGGAAATTGCACAGTTCGAGAGCAGCAGCTGACTTTCAAGCCTTACCTGGTCCAATCAGATGAAACCAGGCAATTTTCTAAAATAATTGGAGAACTGTCCAACGCTTGATTGGCCGGGAGGGTTTTTGTTGGGCCCAAACCTTGCTTTCCCCGATTGTCCAAATAAAACCTTTACAACACACAAGCTGACTATTTCTTCAGAATTTCTTCAGAGTAAAACTCTGGTAAAAACTTATGGGAATCCCATACACTTACTGTAACTCATGCCAGATGGAAAAGGGGAAGACGCAAGGCATGATAGGAAATATTCAAACGAACCAATCCCATACGGCCATATAGTATGTGTAAGGGTGCTGTTGTTAAACCAATCATAAGAATTTTACCATTGAATTATTTTATTGTGAGACAAATCTACATTGATGTGATGCTTTTCAAATTCTGATTATCAATATTTTGTGCGATATTAAACTGATCATTGGGAAGTGTAATTGTGGTGAGGTGTATGGTTTGGCTGCGTGCAGACGAAGGCGCAGCTGCGTCTATTCACTTGTCTTTTACCACAAGATTGCAGTTACTGAACTGCACATTTCATATTTCTGGATCATTCCTGATGCTCATATGAGTCAATTCTACCTATTTCAGTCTAGATAACGTTTTGTTGTCTGATTGTTCAGGTTTTTACAGAATGAAACAGCTGCTGTGTGTTTCCTCCATCTATTTATTTATGTTGATCTGAAGTGCCAGACCGACACTTGCCGTGTCTGCGAGTATGACGACTGTGATTGTGTAATGTTGTTTCCGAGCTTTATAAATTAATAACCTAATAATTATGAGCAGGTACAGAAACAATACCTGACCATCTCATTTGGGGATTATTCTGTGTTTAAAAGAAAACTATTGAACTGGAGGAATCCAGTTGTTAACACGTTTGCTTTTTTTTCAGCTTCCAGTACAAAATGCTTATTTATCGGCAGTCTCATATAGGGCCCAGAGCGCAAGTGTTTTAACAGCAGCACCGTAACACACTGTAGCCTATAGGGAGCCAAAGTCACGCCCCTTCCGGTGAGCCCCATGGGACCTCAGAAACGAAAAAAATATGAATGGAAGTCAATGGAGAGAACATAATTATGTTCTGGTCCCAGTTACTCTCTGTCCTGGATTCCAGATATGTTGGTTGTGGATTTGAATAAAAAAAATTTTGCGCAAATAAAAAAAAAAAAAATACTGCTAAGATTTTAGATTATTTCATGATTTACTCGACGCCTCTGTGTGAACTACAGCTCTCGTCACAAGCAACATACGTCATCAGCTGCTCGAGTACGCAACCGTTGCGATTTTACTCCAGCACGCCAGCGCTTTTTATTTTATTTTTTCCAAGAACAGGAAAAGAGCATGGATTGAGGTGAAAACTGTTAGAAGTCAGGAAATGTTAAGTCTTTCCATTATGCCAATGGAATGATGGCCGGTCTCGCTCACGCCCGTCGAGGGAGCAACGTCAACACTCCATTATATGAAAGTTGGCGGATAGCGAAAACACCCCCGGATCTCCGGCTGCATTTGAGATATTAAAAAAGTGCTCCAGAGTCTTGCTCAGCATGAGGGTGAGTAGAAAATGAAGGCACATCATTCTGTGGGTGGTCTATCCCTCTAAAGGGATAGCTTGGAATTTTTTACATGGGGCCTCATTTTTGAGTTAGCCAGGGTACTATTTACTTTATCACTGGAGATGGTTTCAACATAAAGTATTTCATCCCATTATTCTATTTGCAGCAAGTCGCTGATGCTTCGGCTAGTGCAAGCCAGTAAGAACCACTGCCTGTCATTATTCACTCCACAAAACACCCAAGCCAAATCAGTTATAATGCAAGACTATCGATGTAAATTCCCTTGTTAATAGAATGTTACCAATAAAACTTGCCTTGCATTGTATTGTATTTTGATGGTAAAGTATGTCAGTAGCAACATAGTTTTATTTCCTTTATTTGGCAGTGGAGTGATATTATCTGCTGCTGTGTGCACAGGGGAATTTGATTAAACAAATATACAGTCAAAAATAGGGCCATGTCTGAAAGGCTTGAGGATATGTTGGATTTTGAGGACTATTAACTATTTATTTAATTAAACAAACCATAACTATGGTTCTATGAACTTGGAATACCACCCAGAAGCAAAGTATAATTCCGCAGCTGTTGGAAAAACTAGTCCCTCAAAATGTAATGCATAATATTTAATGCAAGGTTGGTTGTATTCGTAACATTATTAACACGGCATTTACATAGATGGTCTTGCATCATAACTGATTTGCCTCAGGTGTTCTGTGGATTGAAAGTTCCTATTGAGTTGCGCTAGCCATGACATCAGCAGCCTCCTGCAGCTAGAATAACAGGGTGAAATATGTTGAACCTGTCTTCAGTGAGAAATAGTACCCTGACTAACTCGGAAATGAAGCCCCACTGTATGTCAAAAAATACTATCACTTTCATACAGTCATACAGTCTCTCTTTTTTTTTTTATACACTTCTTTTATACATACAGTACAGACATTTTTCTCTTCTTTCTCGTTAATGTCTACATTAACGCGTAATGTATACATTTTCTTTTCACTCTTACCATTTTAATGTTAATTGATTTAATGCTTGTTTTAAAAGGATTTGTGTTTTTACCATGTTTACGTTTATACGTTTACATGTGTCTATTGGTTTCTGTGTATGTTTTCTCTTTACTGGGCCAGGTCTTGTTTGCAAATGGGAATTGGTTGTCAAACTTTTTACGTGGGGAAAAATAAAGGTCAAATTAAAATGAAATAAATTTACCTTCAGGAGACCAATGCTGATGCATTCTCCTGTGAATCCAGAAAACTGTGCTCTGTTTCTGTAACTTAGCAACAGATTGTATTTCAACCCAACTTCTCTCATTGCTTCCCTGCAAGCTATAATGTATTTGTCCTTACTACCACAGCCAACTTGTACTTTGTTCAGAGTACTGAGTCAGACTGAGATACCGAATTCCAAATGAATGTTTGTATTATGTCTGTCCTGTAGAGAAATATGGCTTTAAATCCCTTCAAGACACATGATTAAGATCTTTCATAGCATGGTCTGATCTCCAGATTTTTTCTTCTTATTAATTTCTAATGGACAAGCTTTTCGCTTGTCAATTTCACTGTTCTTTTTTTTTCCTGTATTATTCTACTGTAAAGCACTTTGTGATTTTATCTTGAAAGGTGCTACTTCTATATAAAACAAACCGGATCCAGTAGAAAAAACTCAACAACAGGTTATATTACCCTCCTGGTAATCAATGATGGATGATCTTGTAAGTAATGTTACCAGCAGGGAAAAAAAACCTCAGTGATTAAAGTGTATGTTTTTTCCTTCTCTGTCTTTTGCATTAAAGGTTTAGGATTAACTTAGCAAATTTAAAGGGACTAGAGGCAGTTTTTTTTATTCCTTTTTCTTTTTGATATACTGTTATGATCCCCAATGGGAAATTAGGGCTCTGCATTTCACCCACCTCTGTAAGTATCAGAGAGCAGTGCGCTGCTACGTAAAGCGCTCGGGAAGCAGTTAGTGAGGGTTAAGAACCTTGCTCAGGGGTCCACATTGGTTCGCCTGAGTGTCGTGAAAGTAAATTTGGAAAGAATTAACATGCATGTCCAGTTTTTCAATGCTAATGGTTAGGGATGTAACGGTATGAAATTTAATATCACAATTATTGTGACCACAATGATCACAGTTGTTATTTCTATCGCGGTATTATAGAAATACCCCCCAGCATCTTTAAAAATATCCAAAATGGGTTTAAATGTCTACTTTGTCCTTTTTTAAAGGGGAAAAATATCAAGAGAGCTTTCCATGTGGGAGCCTTTGTTGCCTTCCGCCATGTTTTCATAAATTAAACATTGAAAACTGCGACTACTACTGCTTTTCCAGCCAATGAGCAGCATCACTGGGAGTTTTTCACGGTTATCCATTTTATCGGTAATCATTACATCCCTGTAACAATGGGTGTACTCATGGGTACACCCATTAAAAGTTAAAACAAAAAGAACGAGCCCACCCACATCTCTCTCCATTGACTTTAACAGGGTGTGTGCTACAAAATGCGCTGCGATTCGGTGGCTGAATTTCCCGCACAGTCCTGCGGATGTGATGTCAATTGATGTTGCATGCGCGTCTCTGACATTTTTGATCCAGGAAGGAGTAGGTCGCGGTAAATTCAAACACTGCAAGGGATAGTTATGGATTCTTCTGCCGTCAGCAAACGATCCAGATCAACTGAAAGAAGCTAAAAAGTGGTACTAGGAAGAAAGAAGAAGCTTCAGTTTGTGCGCAGTCCCGTGCCGGCTTGACTGGTGACTTCATATAGCCTACCCGCAGCGCCAGGCGCGGCACTCACAAGTCTCATTCTTTAATCTTGCCTCTAGTGCCTGTAAATATGCCCCTTTTTCAATTTGACACAATTTTTCATGTGGCTCTGACATGTTTATTAACATGTCCGTGAGATGCTTTGTTCAAAATGTCACGGCAACACTTTCCTTTCAAAGCATGAATGTACTAACCAGCGGTTTATTTTCATACCAGGCAGTGTTGGTTTTAAAGTTGTACTTCCATGGTCATTTCATTAATATTTCTGTGTTCTCCATTATTATTGAATGCATTCTGCATTGTTTCTGTTTAAAAAAACCTTCTGGTTGCTTTGTATCCAGCTGTATTTGTATACTAGAAGAGAGGCTTGTGGTCCAACGGCAGGCTTTTCCGGGTCCTTCTCATGAATTTCCGTCCGATTGGCTGCCTCCCATCAGTGTATGAAGGAAGCTCCGCCCTCCGCTCTTATTTCGTTACAGACAGGAAATAGGGCCGACAAACAAGTTTGTTCCGCCATGCTAACAAACAGTTAGCTAATTAGCTTCTCAACTCCGAAGCTACAGTCGTGCTGTCTTTACTTCTAGTGTGTAGTGGAGGGTTACCTGCCTTCCAATGGACAGATATAATCCCCACGTGGGAAACGCTATTTGCAATGTGACGTAGAAGTGCAAGGCTGTTCCCGATTCGCTCTTTTCTTCGTATTGTTTCTCTGATGAGAAAGCACAGCCGACTGGGGGGAACGCAACGCTAGCAAGTCAGCATGTGTAAGTTAACAAGGGGAAACCCTCCGTATTTCAGAAGGAGCAAGTTAAACGGGTTTTCAGAGGAAGGAGGCCTTTAAGGGGTAGATAGAGCTGCTAATCTCCACTCCTCAAGCTAACATGCAAATGTAAATTTGAACATATAGCAGAAGCACCCCTGCCGAAAAAACGGCTAAAGAACCAACTAAAATGTGGCCAAAACACACTGACCAGCTAGGTAGCTGGTCAGTGTGTTTTGGCTGGTTTCTAGACCAGCTAGTCAGTAGGTTTTTCAGCAGGACTGTAAAGTGTACTCTTGCCGGAACACCAGCTACTATACCTTACTCCACATTAACTTACTTGACTGGCAGTCTTATTTTCAAATACTTAAATTTTCCTTGTGTGCAGTTTTGTCACTCACAGTAGGTTCTGGTCCCTCTTATGAGAACATCCTTGAGGTCATGTGCCAGCCTGCCAACCATCGAGTTAACGCAAGTCTAAACGAATCAGTAATAACTCCTTTGTCCCTCCAGTCTTCCATGTTTTAAGTTTTCAAGCACGAATGTTAACAACTGTTGCTTAAGCGGATATCTTTTAATTTCTGAATCTGGACTAAATCTCAATTAACTGAGATATTTTCATTCGTACTGTAGCTAACTGACTGTTACCAAACAATAAAGCCATACAAAAAAAATCCAAAATGCAAAAATGTCATAAATTATGTGGTATGGAGAGTAAAAGGCAATGACAGTCCCTCGGTTTCTGGCACATTCCACTGATTGCAGACACGTTATCTGTCAGTTAAAGCTGAGATATGTGACGGACAGTTTCCACTCTTGCCCTGTTGTGCTTCCACTGAGCAACACTTTGGCTTCGCTGCTTCCCTCTATTCATCTGACGTTCATTAACGTTGATTTGTTTGTTTGCCATGACGAAATTCAGACTCATGGTGATATTATTTTCAGGGGAAATTATAAATGAGTGTGCTACACATTCCTAACTTGCAATTGTTTGTTTCATTAGATGATTCCTCTGAGAGGTTGGATTCTAATAAAATGACAAGGCGCTGCTCCTTGCTGATGCACCAGTTTTGTGGTGGTGGTTGTTCTGTTTTTAATTATTATGAAAGTAAATAATCCTACCAGTCTTCATTATTCTGTGCAAAGGCAAGTCATTAAACAGATATTTGCCCTGAATTGCTATTATGTGACCACCACATTATTCAGTCTGACACTAGCTGCTTTGCAGCAGTTGTGTTTTGTACTGGAGAGTTTGACCTCTTACTGGTGGTAAAGAGCAGTTAGCTTGGATTATGTACAGTATTATGCCTATTGAAGTGAGGAGGCTTATACTAGGAACTGATCAGGTGACTAGAATTATGGTATGAGAGTAGAGTGATGTGTGATGGGAGGAGGATGACCATTGCAGGAGGTGAAAAGTCAGCAGTGTCTGGTTTAGTGATCATTTGTTTGTAAAGAACATTTTGGGATTGTAGTCTCCATTGTTGAAGCTTCGGCATGTTCTTGTCAGATGCTTGGACCTTGTCTGATTCAGGGGCCTTGCATCTTTAGAGGGTCTTGGTCTTAAAAAAGTTCCTGAAATTTCAGATACTAACAGTCTGATGATCACAGTTGCTTCACAGTTATGGGCAGGTGTGTGAAATATAGCCTAAAAATAGGCAGACTGACATAAGTCTTGTGTGAAAAGAAAAAAACTCCATTGTTCATTTAAGCAAGATGTGTTAAGCTGTCTTAATGATTCTACATATCATTATCAGTATCCTGTAGCAAAGCTTGGGGGGATGGGGAGGAGGGTGCGGCTGCCATCCACCCCCAGCAGATGTGGAGCAAAAGAAAAAAATGAAAACGTAAAGCTGAAGCCATTCTCTTACTACCGTATTTGTAAGGATATGATATATAGTTTAAAAAAAGGGGAAAAAACAGGATGGATGGTATAGCCACTGTAAAACAGCAAATGCCGCACCATTCCATCGGCTTTTGCCGTTATTATATCATATTATATTGTACCACTGCCGTAGTCAGAAAAAAGACATAAGGTGTGCACCAACAAATACTGGGTGTGCCAAATTTATTTTCAGCAGTGTTACCCCTCCACAAACATTCAAAAGAATGTGTCACTCTTGAATAAACATTCACAACTGTGAGATGATGATCTCAACTATTTCAATTACAAAGTAGCCTAATAGAAAGAACATACTTTGTGGTCTCAGAAAAACAAAACAAAAAACCAAACAGATAGTGTGTGCCCAAAAGATGAACATAGTGAAATATAACACACTTAAGCATGTACTCATACACTCTCATATAGCCGTAATACACTGCCCGGCCAAAAAAAAAAGTCGCCAACAAAAAAAAGGTCAAACATTTAACATTTCGTTGGACCGCCTTTAGCTTTGATTGCGGCAGCATTCTCTGTGTTTCCAGAAGCTTCTGCAATGTCACCAGATTTATTTGCATCCTGTTGCATCAATTTTTCACCAAGATCTTGATGATTGTAGAGTCTGACCACAGCACATCCCAAAGATTCTCAATGGGGTTCAGGTCTGGACTCTGTGGTGGCCAATCCATGTGTGAAAATGATGTCTGATGATCCCTGAACCATCTTTCACAATCTGAGCCCGATAAATTCTGGCACGGTCATCTTGGAAAATGGCCGTGCCATCAGGAAAGAAACATCCATTGATGGAATAACCTGCTCATTCAGTATATTCAGGTATCAGCTGACCTCATTATCTGAGCTCATACTGTTGCTGAACCTGGACCTGATCAACTGCAGCAACCCCAGATCATCACACTGCCCCCACAGGCTCATACAGTAGGCACTAGGCATGATGCTGCATCACTTCATCTGCCTTTCCGGACACATTTCTTCCTGGAAGACGATGGTCCACTATCCTTCCAGTTTTTCATAATGCGTTGGACTGTTCTGAACCCAGTTTTAGTAGTTTCTGCATCTCCTTAGATGTTTTCACCTCTTGATGCCAATGATTTGACCCTTCTCAGACAGACTAACATCTTTTCCAAGACCACGGATGTGTCTTTCCACATGGTTGTCTAGGAAATGAGAAGCAAGTCATTGCACCAGTTGGGGTTAAATAACTTGTTGCCAGCTGAAAGATAATCACCCATGCAGTAATTATCCAATAGGAGGCTCGTACCTATTTGCTTAGTTAAATCCAGGTGGCGACTTTTTTTTTTGGCCAGGCAGTGTATATCCCCATTACGCATGATCAAGAGCTATTTAACCATCTGAACACAACCACTGGACTTAGTAGCAGAGTAGAGTACACAACCATATTGCTGCTCACCTGTGCGCACTGCGCAGCTCTCAATTTTAAAGGGCAATTGAATCTTGTTACAGTAGCTGTGAGAGTTGTGCACTCTGTTAGGACTTATCCTCTTATTGCTCAGAACTCAATCCAGATTCTCATCACGCTCCTCATCAATTTCTGAAGACACAGAAATGATGATGTGCAGTTTACCAATGAGGACAGACTTTGGCAGAGGTGGGAATATTAAAGGGAGGTAATAGATGTTGCTGTTGTTTGCCCCATATGTAAATGGGAACTTTAAAATGTTCAAAATGATGGATGAATTCAGAGACTGCACAGAAGGCCAGTATATAGCTGATCCGTCAGCTAGCAAATGTTTTATAGGCCCCTCCTGTACCGCTATACTAGCTCTGACCTGATAGAAAACCCATGTAGGACCACTGGGAGGTTTAATGTTTTAGGATTGCAGTGACTTGGTTAATTTAGGAGCATTTTATGTCAAATTAACATCCATATACATGTCCGAATCCAAAGCCTCTTGGCAGCACCTTGCTTTTAACAAGATAATACATGTTTTTCACCTCCACTGTCAGTAGTTTTATTGTTAGTGTAGGATGAATAATTTATTTTTCACTTTTATATCCAATGTGAATCATGCAGAGCTACTTTAGCAGGGTCCTAGTGTAAAAATGCAGAGCTGGAAGTGAGCATAATAGACTTCCTGGAATGTCTTTGTTCAGCAAAAGCATTCAGAGTGCATGATATTTTACATAGTGGCTACTGTGAAATTTAAATGACATAAAAATCCTCGTCATTGCACGCGCTTGTTCAGTCTCTTTTCTCAGTTTTTGTTTTTTGTTGGTTCCTGCCACAGACACATGGAAACGTTATTATGTTTCAACTCATTTTACTTTTTAATTCTAATTTGCATCAACATTAACAAACATCACATTGACCCTGCAGCTGGGGGGTGTATCAGTGGTGGGCAAGAAGCTGAGTACAGGGAACTGGTCTGCCAGTTTGTGCAATGGTGTGGAAACAATTACCTCTTCATGAACATGAACGACAAAGAGATAATGGTGGATTTCAGGAGGAACAGGAGTAAACAAAGCACTATTTGCATTATGGGAGAAGAGGTGGTGGAGGACTAGGTTTCTTGTAGAAACATCTACAAGAAAGGACAGAGCAGACTCTGTCTTTTAAGGAAGCTGAGATCCTTCAGTGTCTGCACCAAAATGTTTCATATCTTCATAAGTCTGTTTTAGACTGGAGGGGCATCAGAACCAGAGACTGATCAAGAAAGCTGGTTCCTCACACAAAGAGGAAATAACTGTTAGATGAGAGGCCTCTCTGAGTACACTGCAAGACAGAAGGATGCAGGAGTTTGTTCCCCAGGCAGCCATTACACTCCTGGAAATAGTTGGGGGGGTTAATTTTTTTTATTAATTATACCAAATTTTTTTAGATGAAAAATTAAAAACAAAAAGTTAACATCACCTTCACCCCTGAGAAAAAGTATTTATTTCATTCGTGTAATTCTGTAGATTTTGACAACTTGTACCATGTTTTGTCTCTTTGGTGGCTGAAATCTAAGGATGCAATCACACACTGATGCTGTTTGCTATAAAGAAACCCTGGTCTTCTTCCATAGGTAGTACAGTTCATGCTGAGCAGTGTGAATGCGCTTTCAGACTCTGGTGCAGATCAAAGAAGCAAACTCTGGTTCACTGGAAAACTTGGGAACTTGGTTCACTTGCAGCTGAAGTGTTGTGGGGTTTGCTTGCAATGAGAAAGCAGATGGACCATCCAGTGAGCCAAATGGAGGAAGTGACGTGTAACGTGCTGTAGGATCTGTAATTTTTTGTTTTGCATGGTGTTTCCCCCTGTATGTCTCTGAGCTGCTCTGATGGGCTGCTGTTTCACATTAGACAGGGCTTCTCCTATATCTGGTTTTAAATCCTGTCTTAAAACCTATTTGTTTACTTTGGCCTTTGGCACGGCATGATTTGTTGAAAATGTTATTCTATTTTATCTTAATTATTTTGTTTGTTTGACTATTTTAAATGTGTTTCACGTGTTATTTTCATCACTTCTATTGTTTTTATTTTCTTCTTCTTTTTAAGATTTTATTATGTCAACTTTGTTGTTTTTGAAGTGCATTGTAAATAAAGGTGCAGTTGCAGGATCATGCTGGATAACTCTCTGCCTCTCCTGCTGCTCATACTGGGCAGATTCTGGTGAAAACTATTAGGTTTGAACACCAAAGTCAAAACAGAAATGACAAGACTGCATAAACTTGGCGTTGTCGGTTGCCTCACTGTTTACTAGCAGTGACAAGGTGTCACAAGGTGTTAAGGCAATAAATAGTTTCTCAATGAATTACTCAAATCATGTTTAGGGAATGTAAAAAAAAAAAGAAGAAGAAAACCCTAAAAAATTTAAAAGATTTTATTCAAATTTGCATATACAGAAATACGTATAAAGAGAGGCAATACCCTAGGAGTCTCTCGGGTATCTATACTGTAGGCGTTTTCTTATCAGCTTAGTTCTAACATTATCCATCAGGCTTTTAAGATCCAGGTCAATTCTGTCCTAATTGAGGTATTTTTAGTTTTATTTAGCTGTTTATCAGTCTATTAGTGCAAAGGCTGCACTCATAATGGTCTCTTTTTAAAGTCTTGATCACTTTGGTTTGTTTTCTGCCTCCACAGATGTCACAATGACATTTTTCAGGTCCGTATTGTGGATGTCAGGAAACCTCTGATCAAACATTGTCTACGAATAATGAACTCTTGCACGTCATGTGGCTCACTGTCTATTTTAAAAGCTTTTTACCTTTCCAAATTATTTGTTTTTCTCTAAACATTCCTGACCGCCACAGGAGGCTTGTTTTTCCACTTAGTAATAAGTGGTATGGGGTTGCACTACATGCAGAAAGCCCATTATCATATCCAGCACGGCCAGCTGGAGCAATTTTTCTTTTCTAGTTTGTTTGCGCCACGGATGTGTGACTGAGTTTTTCCCCTTCCTCTGTGTATGTCAGTACTCGGCTTTGGTTGCGTGATCCTCGTGCACTCAGCGAATTGAAAATAGCTGGTCATGTGCCACGGCCTTTTTGTACCCCCTCCAGGACTTTTAACATGGGACTGTTGACACTGAAGTTTCATTGTGCAGGGTTGACAAAGTAATACCAGTTCTTTTATCTGTCCTCTCAGGAGACGAAAGCTGTTTTCCTTGCCAGTGCATGAGAAACGCTGCAGGATCAGAAATTCATTTTCAACGGTATTAATGGGACATTTTACAGAGATTATAACAGACCTGTGCTCTTACCTCTTATTGATGTTGTTCAGCTGTGGAGATCATTTTGGAATGTTAATTCAGTCTTTTAGGACATAACTTGAGATATATTTGTGATGATAAAATCATCAGCGCAGAAACTTGTGTTTTCAAAAATACAAAGTCCATCTTGTTTCCCTTTTTTTTAAGGGATCAAAAGAAAATTTTGACAATTTATCCCAAAGCCTCAGGGCTCTGGTGCAAAGCTCATACATTTTGCCGTCATGCTTGCTGAACTCTTTGGCAACAAATTTGGTGAATCCCTGTAGAAAGCTACTTGGCAGTTTGAGGAAAACATGGCCTTTTATCTGGCCCGTTAGACTCCCAAAAACTTTTCCAAGCTCACTGGATAAAGTGACAACATTTCTTGCAGTCGAGATGAGCTGGAGACTGTGTACTGAAAAGCAAATTAGGTGTTTCATCCAACAACAGGAAACACTTTTTCACAGCAGGTAAACTGAGCTGTATGTGGGTCAGGGTTAGGATATATGTTGAAAATTCGCATCCAGGCATCCAACTAATGGTGGCTGCAGATATATTTTCAGTGGCGTGGGTGGTGCATGCTGGGAAAACAAGTGAGTTCTTGCTCCTGCTCAGTTGCCATTTTCACAGAGATTGCACTATAACCCTGCAAAAAGGCACCCTCATAATGCTTGTCTTCACAAGTTCAAACGTCTAAAAACAAGCAGTATAAAGCCAATCTAGCTGCACTTTCAAATGCCATGCTAGTGTTTTGGAGCTATATCAGGGCCCAGTCTAGATCAGTTCACCCTTGTGACTGCAACCGGTCCAAGATCAGAGGTACAAAACTTCAAACTTGCTTAACAGAGCTGAAAGGGACATTAGTCTAAGGCCTGGACCAGACTACACGATTTTTTTTCATCGTTCACGACGGTCGCTATGTTAGATTAACAGACATTGTGTCATAAAATTGGACGGTGTCTTGTTCCTTCCAAGTGGTCACACTACAAGAATGGCACCAGACAAGACAACCGTCTGATCAAGAGACGGCACGAGACGGGGAGGCAGGCCAAGCAGCTGTCAATCAATCATGGCAACAGACGCACATGGAACATGTCGCAGGACATGTCACACTAGGCGGACAAACGCAAAAATTTCTTTCTGTGTCGCGGTCATGAAGCATCGCAGATGCCAAATCACCAATCACTGATTATGTTACTACACGGCGCGGAGACACGACATTCTGCTATCCGACAACGCAGAATCGGGCATGACAGTGAGCAACTGTCTGCGATATCTCTGTCGGGCCAAAATCAGGCTAAATTCGTGTAGTCTGATCAGGGCTTAACTTGGAACAGTCTGGGTGAATGCTGATCATCACTTATTTTAGATTTATTTTGCTTTTAAAATGTATGAAACCACAAAGTTAGGGAAACTAAATAATTCAGTCACATTTGGAAATGCTTCTTGCAAAAACCCAGTCCCTCAGATGAAAGGCGCTTCCTCTTGCAGCTTGTGTGAACAGGTGGGGGCAAAAATCTGCTCTGTTAACCAGCTCCCACAGAGGAAGTCTGAGAAGTACAGTTAAAACTTGTCTCATAATATTACACCATCTGTCTTTTCCCCCTTGCAGGACAAAGTTATTAATTAGAAATGTCATGGCACTTATAAAGGACACTTCTAGTGCAGCCAGAGGATGCAGGGAACAGCATAAAGAACCGTGTTGAAATAAGTGCACAGTTTGAATCTCACTGCATAATTAATTACTGATGAGATGAACTCTCAAGAGGAGAAAAAAGAATTTAGGTAATATAAATGTTAAAAAAAAATAAAAATCTAAAAGATGACAAATGACAAACCCAATCATAATATGGGTCAGGTGCACCTGAGCTACAGGTGTACTTGACCAAAACCTAAACCTTTCAGCTGCTGGCGTTTCCATCACATTTTTGGATCTTCATTTCAAAAATCCTGTCAAAATGAGTGCCATCATGATTTCTGGAGTAATCAAGCATGACCAAAAATACTACTTGCTACATTGTAAGCTGTATTCAGTGCTGGAATAGCAATTAGATTATGGAGAGATACAGTATTTTTTATTTTTGAGCTCTGCTATTTTGTTCTCTGTCACAAGAGTTGAGATGCATATTTATTTGTATCACCTGATGGGCGACACATTTGTATTTGGTTTCCAGCACTTATCTTTGCTCGATAGCTGATTTTACTGTAGCAAATCTACACAAGTCAGCACTGGTTGCAAATGAGCAAAATAAAACACATGGTGTATTTCAACTTCAACTAGTGTCTCATTTCAGTTTTTATCAACCTCTATAAGAGGTAATGAGTAACTGGTGTGAGCAGTAAAGCTGGCTTTTAGTTATTGATATTACTGTTGGTTCTGCACAGCCTCTTTCACTTATTTCATCACTTTGGCCTTGAGGAATTTAACATAATTTCTTTTCTTGCAAACTAAATGAAATAACGCAATTGTCTGTGTGGAAAAATGTAATAATAGTCATGCACTCTACAAACCCATTTATTATGTACAGTAGCTTACAAAACATAATGAAGTTAGAGAGAGGAGGCTTTGAAAGAAATAGTATGTGCATATGATTTAGTGAGGTCAGTAAGGGCTGAAGTTCTCTTTGCCGCTGGGGATCTTTCTGCTGTAACTGGCTGTGCATTTGGAGAAGCAGCAGCTTGCAGGATGAGTGTGAACCCAGTCAGATGCTTCTGATTGTTCTGTTCAATGGACGAGATTCAACACTGCCTCAGATGCTTTCACAGTATACGTATTACTGGCTGCTCATGCTGTGCTTAAATGAATGTGACATTGACTTGCTCAAGGCAAAAGATATGGCAAGTCTCATGACCTCAGTATTGACTTTGTTTATTTGCTATAGTGCGTGACTCTTGAGAGGCTGATGGTCATTCCTCATGATTTGTGTTTATTGTATTGCCTACTGTTGACAGCTCAGTCTCTAATATGGGAATAAATTATTCATTTTAGATTCTCCCATGCTTTAATTTTTTTTTTTTAAAAAGAATAATCTTTTACGAATGAGCTATTGATTTAATCTGGAAAGTGTTCTCTAAATTTCCACATAGATATATAAATGAGCTGGCATCCAAGGCATGTATCTGTAACGCAGCCACAAACAGGCACACAGATTATTTCTCTGCTGAAAGTGCAATCAGAACTGAAAAATGTGAAAGTGAGTTTCATTTGAATAAGAGAGAAGTATGCAATGTAGTTACTGGAAGAGTCAAGCTGAATGGAGAGCTTAACTTATTTATAACAAAACAGAAGACGGAGAAAGAGAGCAGTTCTGGAGAAAATGGAGTCATTTGTTGTTATTTGGAAGAATGATTTCTTCGTCTGAAGCAAAACTGCAAACAAAACAACATCGCAAAGTGTTGTCCATCTTCTGTCCGCGTGTTAATGACACGGGCCTGAAAAAGACGCCGCCTCTTCCTCATTATTTCTTGATGTCAGCATCAACAGGAGGCCATGTGTAAATCAAGTGGGGATTCTTGTGGGGTTGAACAAATGTTAGTGCCACAGGTTGCTATGATGTGTCTGCTTGAGCGACTCTTTTGTGAATTGAGCATCAAGCTTGACTAAGTTTATAAGGTAAAAACAGACCGATAAAATTAGGAAAAGTCTGATAGTTGTTCACAGAAATTCAATCATACATAATACATATTAAATTTGGAGGTTCCTCAAACCAGATGTGTGTCTCATGATGATGGAGCCTTCTCTGTGATGACACTGAAATTATAGAATAGGCTCCATTACATATTAGAGGTCCAAGCCTGTCTCTGCTTTTAAAACTGTACTTAACATATTTCTTTGCTGAAGCTTTTAATTCCTAGTTGAGGTGGTCACTTATACTTGGCACTTTTTAAAATTACTTTTAAGTTTTTATTTGATTCTGAGTTTTTATCTCCTAATATGGTTTTATTTGATTTGATTTATTAGCGTATTTGCTTAATCCTGGTGTGGAATGTTTTAAAAAGCAGCTGAAGACTTATTTAGGAAAGCTTTTGGTTGATTTGGTTGTAATTGACTGGTTTTTATAATTTTATCATCTCTTTTTAATGTGTTACAGTAATTCTGTCTTTATGTTGTACCATTTAATTATTTTATGTACAGCACTTAGTGTATTCTTTTCAATTTTATCTTGAGAGATTTGTTTGCATCTGTGTCTGATGTCGCCCCTGTGTATTTGTGTATGTATACACATACAGACATATGTGTGTATGTTAGGGGTGCATAATATTGGAATTTTGGCCAATATCCGATATGCCAATATTTTAAAACTCATGTGGTCAATTACCGATATTAAGACTGAAAAAAAAAAAAACCCAGTAATTTCAAATAGCAGTTTTGTTTTCCGTTTTCGACACTTTGAAAAATAGGGGTGGGGAAAAAATATAGATACACTGAAATATCAGCTGGTGGAGGAAAACGTTTCTTGATTCACTCCTCCAAAACTCCCCAAAGTGGCTCAATAATATTTAGATCTGGTGACTTTGCAGGCCATGGGAGATGTTCAACTTCACTTTCATGTTCATCAAACCAATCTTTCATCAGTCTTGCTGTGTGTATTTGTGCATTGTCATCCTGATACACGGCACCGCCTTTAGGATACAATGTTTGAACCTTTGGATGCACATGGTCCTCCAGAATGGTTCAGTAGTCCTTGGCCCATCTAGCACAAGTCCTGGGCCAAGCGAATGCCGTGATTTGGGCAGCTGTGGTTTTACGTTTTTTGGATACAATCCGGGTTAGCACCCGAACATCCCGTTCAGACAGCTTCCTCTTGCGTCCACAGTTAATCCTGTTGGATGTGGTTCGTCCTTCTTGGTGGTATGCTGACATTACCCTGGATACTGTGGCTCTTGATACATCACAAAGACTTGTCTTGGTCACAGATGCGCCGGCAAGACGTGCACCAACAATTTGTCCTCTTTTGAACTCTGATATGTCACCTATAATGTTGTATGCATTGCAATGTTTTGAGCAAAACTGTGCTTTTTACCCTGCTAATTGAACCTTCACACTCTGCTCTTACTGGTGCAATGTGCAATTAATGAATATTTGCCACCAGGCTGGTCTAATTTAGCCATGAAACCTCCCACACTAAAATGACAGGTGTTTCAGTTTCATTGTCTAACCCCTGTAAATTCTGATTATGAACCAAACATCCACATCATCCACACAGAACCTTTTTGTTTTAATTTCATGCTGCCCGATGATGAGCTCAATGGTGATTTTTAGTAACAGAAGTAAACGCATGTAAAGATTAAACTTAACTGTCCCAGATTACCCATTGTCCCACTTCACCCATATTCACCCTATATCTATTTAGGTATCTTTAGATTTTTTTTTCCAGCAATGTGCAACTGTGGTCGTTGTAAAAGTGCTATAGAAATAAGCCTGAACTTGAAGTTGAACTAGTTTCGGATATGTAGGTGTCTCTCATGGTTGGAAAATTACACGTTTTGTTGGATTTTTCCCACATCTGCTTGGAAAGTTTTTTTCTTCTTACTTAATGGTGCATGCAATATTAGCAAAGTAAAGCAACAGACCTGCATATTACGCATTTAAGTTGAGAAGATGCAAGGTTGTTGAAACCTGAAACTGAAACCTGCCTCACCATCAGGCTCAATTTATAAGCTCTTCAAAGCCGTGCTCATATATGAGTACATAGGTGAATTTTTTTTTTTTAAATTGTGGTTTTAAAGTTCCTTGGCTGTATTTGTTTACACACACTTTGTAGGAAATGCTTTGTAGTGGCACCTAGTGTATGTGATGCACAAAGGAGACGAGGAATGGGGCAAAAAGTAAACAAGGAAATATCACTGTTGTGCTTACATCATGTTTTAAAGGGGAATCCCTCCCTAAGTGTTAATCATGCGTTTCTATGTATCTATGATAATGATGGTTAAGTAAGTAGCAGAAAACAGGTGGTCAGAAAGAATAAAAAGGCACTTCCTCCCAGCATGCACAGTCACTCACCATAAATGGTTCAGAAGATAACCTACTGTGTTTACATATGGTCCCACTCCAGGGATTTTTCCAGATTTATTACCTGGCATTAAACTCTGCAAGACGTTTAGTGTAAATTTAATGGACAGTTGTGTTATCTGACATCTAGACCCCCCAGAACGCTTCTAGAAAATCTTTCAGGGCTGTTGTGCATGTGTGATTCTAGGAATTCATACTCTTAACGGGATCTCCATCTCCAGTCCCAGAGAGCAACTGTTCTGTAGGTTTTAAATGGTTTCCTGCTGCGAAACACTTGAGTCAAATAAAATGGTTCTCCCAATCAGCTGCACTAGCCTGTTCATGACCCATTCATTTAGTTTAAGGCAGTGGTTCCCAAACTGGGGGGCCATCCTGGGCTCAGCCAGCCTATTAAGCATAGTTTTTGCACTTAACAACAAATGATGATGACTCAACAAAAGGCATTGCCCCCATCCCAAATGCAGTATATTTTTTCATGCATCTCATGGTAAATGTTTGGGTGCATGTGGTAAAAGTGGTGGGATGGGGGGACTTGACATTATAATTGCCAATGAAAAGGGGGCCCTGCAGAAAAAGTTTGGGAACCATTAGTTTAAGGTGTGTTGCATCACAAAAATAGGATGCTGTTCTTCAGAGTTACGCATGTTTTGCTAGGTGACTGAGATGGGAATATTAACAGAGCTTGACTGACTTTGCCCAGAAATAAGAAAGTTAGAAATAAAGGTCACAAAAAACCTCAGTATTTGGATGTAATTTGTTTTACAGTGCATCTGTAATTTTACTGTCCTATTATTTTACTGTAATTTGTATTGCAGTAAATTCTAGTTTCCTAATTGTACGCTTAACTTACTTTTATGTGTTATTGCTCATTTTCAAAAGACATCAGTTTTCCTTACATTACATTTTTTGTCTCCTCGAATTAGTGGAAACGACCTATTTTTGGAGGAGAGATAACACTGGTAACTTCTTCCAGAAATACTACAACTATGTGTAAAGTTATATTTCCAGTTCATTATTATAATTACATTTACTGAATTCTATGCACAAAGCTATGACTGTTGTGTGAATCCACTGTTGCCCCCGAATCAACTCCGCTGGGGAATCTCCTCCTCAAACATGCTTCTCAGGAACAGAACACAAATTTTCACATTTACTCATCTGTGTAAATTATTGATGCTAACAGTTGAGCAGCCTGCTGACCTCATGGTAAATGTGTGCATGTGTGTATTTGAGAGGGGGACTGCTTTTAGACAAACACAAACTTAAACTGTAACTTACAATTATGCAAATCCAATGTAAATTTATATGAGTTTGTCATTGCAGCTGCTGACAGTTGAAAATCTTGTTTTGCTGCTTGGCTGGATAAACATTGTGTTTACGACTTGAGCTTTGTAATGTTGGAATTCTTATTTTGGATCAAAGACGGTTGTTTGCACAGTGGTTGATTCAGACATGACAGCTATCTCTCAAAGAATCAACAACGAGGAGAAATTATGCCAGCATTATTCTTTTCTTTTAAAAAACTTTTTCCAACTAGTCCGTAAGTGTTCTTGTGCTCTACTTTGTGTATTTGTGTATTTTAGGAGAAATGTTAAAGGCACAAAAATACCAGCCTGGGGAACTTTTTTTTTTTTTTTGTCTGTGGCTGGAGTGACCTCATAGATCTTCAATTCAGACTAAAATGTTTGGCCAGTAAAATTTAGTGGGAGAGAAGTTTATCAGCTCAGACAAATAGTGTTGGTCCAAAAATAGCAGCAGCTAAGTACTGGGTTTTAATGTAGCCCAGCACAAAATGAGGACATAATGTATTGTTTTTCAGCGTGGCCGCATGCGTTGTGCAGCGTCCATTTTTATTAGTCAAGCCCTGTTTACTGCCAGCTGCATCGGAGAGGTTTCCCTGTCCCACCTTGCAGGCTTGCTTCATAATTGGTGAATCAGACTGTCCATGCAAAGACAATATATCTCTGTGCTGGTCATCGCTGCAGCTGGAACAGGAATTAGATACCAGGATCAGCCTCATGAATAAATCTTGTATTGTGTGTGTTTGTGTGTGTCTTTGGGCTCATGTATAAAATCATGAGAATGCATGATATCCAGGGAAACAGCGAGTACTTGTTTCCTGGCTGTATCTGTTGTGTTGTTCACTTTCCACCTTGCCACACACACTATAGTGTGAGCAGAACCTCTTTCAGTGGATGCTTTTATTTATGGAAATGTTCCCTCAAAGTTGTAGCAGTTTGAATGAATCTTCACATCTGGTAATATGGCTATTACTGAATCCCTGAGAACATCCCACAGCCCCAGCTAGTATTGTTTAGTTTTAAGACTGCGACTTGGCAGAAGTTTGGTTATTTTTCTCAGCTTTGCAAAATATAAAGAATGAAAATATCTGTAGTAGCTTTTCACAGTGATCCTTCTTTCAGTATTTCTCTCTACGTATGCTTTGCATGAAACTTCCTTTAATAACATGGGGTGAATCTGTGGCCTCTCAGCCTGAAGCAACAAGATACTCATCTCTGCTGAACTTCTCTGTGATCTGAAATATGAAGTCAAGTTTATTATTACAAATTCCTGTATGTAGCAAAGAAAAAAATAATTTCCAGCAGTTTGCTACTATCTGACTGAACCATGTGTGCTTGCATGTACAATCACAAAGTGCATGTCACATGCCGCTATTGTCAAAGGTGGCATGTAGAGTCCATCAAGCCCATTATGTGCCATTATGCAAATTATGGAAAGTAATTTCATTATCATTAATGAATGCAACTCTTTTGTCCTGTCTAAAGGTCATTAAAGGGTACAGATTATTAAAAATGCTGCTTTGGTTACTTATATAAGACATTCACTTGCACATTTACAAGTGAGTCACCAATATAAGTGCAAGAAATGGTGAATGGTCTGGTAACTATTGAACTGATCGTGCTGCCACTTCACAGATCAGTCTTGTGAACATTTATGTAAAGACACTGATCTTTTAATTTATCCACAAAGTTTACTGAAGACAGTTTTTTTTCCTGTTTCCTCAACAGAAAATAGAGCCTTTATCTTGATGCCGTCAGAGGTCATTTTATCTCCCACGGACCCCTTTCATAGTTTTTATAGAAGCACTATTGTGAGAGACACATAAAAGCAGCCCGCTGTATATTGTATGGATGTGGGGAAGCATGTCTATTGACACTCAGTCCTCCCGCATATGGAAAGCCCATCCATTAATTATCTATTCACGTTCAATCCAATACAGGGTCAAGGAGGGGTTAGAGCCTAACCCAGCGGCTGCTGGGTGAGAAGCAGGGGACACCCTGTTCGGGTCACCAGTTCACTGCAGGGCCATACAGTAATAATGACCATATAGCTCAAAGGATATATTTACTGTAGTTTCTGTTTCTCTGCTTCTATTTTTAGCTTATTCGGTTTCTATTGTATTATTTTTATTAGTTTATTTGGGACTTGGCTGTAATGCTTTTAATGTTTTATGTAAAGCACTTTGAGTTGTCTTGTATACATGAATGTGCTATTCAGGTCACCCTGCCTTGCCTTCTCGCAGAACTCAGCTTCTCTGTCTTTCCACTTTTTAATGCTTTTTAAGTGTTTAACCTGTAGTTCTGTTTGCAAAATGTCAGGAGAACCGACTTCTTGGAGGCTAAAATGATGTCAAATAACCTACAGGTATTTAAAATGGGAGAAAACGAAGAAAGGTGCTGAGTGTTCATTTGATATTAAGGCTGAAAATGGATAATTAGATTGCTGTTTCTTAAATGTGAAAGTATTCAGTTTCCATCTGTTGGATAAGACGCTCATACTGTGTGTGTACAATGTGAAAGGTTTTCATCAAAGAAACAAACTGTTGTCTGAATGTATTTTTGGTCACTAGATAGAAAAGAGTGTGCCTGCACATCTGTTTGTCCCTTTTATATTTAGAAAGAGCTCGTTACATTGAGCTGAAACAGGCTCCAAAATTACACATGGTCCAGATCAGGCGAGGAGAGCCGTCTTTCAGCTCTGAGGTTATCATTATTCTGTAGCTGGTTGTCAAAGAGAGAGCCTCAGCCCTCAGATCCCTCTCCAGCGACGCTTCCCACATGTGTTATGACTGCGAGGCGGAGCAGTAAAGTAACACAGGGTGTGATAAGGCTCGCAGTCTATCCACCTGGCCTTATATGGATGGGGTTTGAACATCAGCTGCTAAGTAAGCAGTTGGATATAACTGCTTGTGAGCTACAGTTCTGGGTTTAGTTGTAGCCGCCGGCATTGTGGGAGCTCCCTGATCAACATTGAGGCTTAAAAACTGAATGAAAGTCTGCATATATTCCAGTGGTGATGGTTTTAGCATTAAAATTTCAGCTTAGTTTTGAAGTAGAAAGTAAGCTTAAACGATGTAGTTCAATCAGCGCTGGTACAGCATAATGTAGTGGTTACTTCTTGATTAATACTTGTATAATCTTGAGTGGCTTCCCATCTTTGCATTTAAATGTGCAATTTAAGTTCATTATTTGATTGTTGTCTCTCTCAGCAGCTTTAGAAATTAAGGGAGGATTATGAATATGGAAGGGGGTATGATTGTTTTTTATTTTTCTTCCACAAAAATGAACAATACAGGAAGTGTAAACGGGGTATCTTTCATCATTTCTGATTCATATGGAAGAACTGGAAGACACATTTTCTGCATTCAGACTCAAAACTTCCTCTGTTGCAAAGCTCACAGTTGATTTTCAGGCTTTTGAACAATAAAGCATGTTCTTACTCTCACTTAAACTAAAAGACTAATTTAATGACCATCAAACCATTGAGAGGTGTGAGATGTACATTGGAACAGGAAATTAAGCAAATATTGTCCCTAAAAATAGCAAACGCGTCCTGTTTCTCAGCCAGCTATCCACCCAGCAGTAATGCCAGACTGTTGAAGCTGTGTTTGATATTGTGCCATATTGTGCCACTCCCCTCCAGAGCCTTTGTCTTGCTAATTGCATTCTCAGCCAAGCTTTTTTGTCATGCTTTTTTTGTTTTTTTTTATGTTTCAACAGAGGCACTTTTGTTGTTAGTAGTTTGGCATGTATACATGAATGAACCTTTTTATTATTGTATTTGGATATAAACACGCGTCCCCAACAGTGCACCAGATTCTTCCTTGTTAAAGACGCACTACAGAACTTATGCAAATTTCTAAGTAACACGGCTCCCATTTACGGTAAATTGTCATCCCTACCCCTACCTGTAGTACTATATGAGTTCACTCTAGCCAGTAAAAGACAGTTTTATCTTTACTCTTGTCTCATCCTTTGTTCTGACCTTTCCTCTCTTTCTTTTCCTCTCTTCACCTAAAAATGTTTTCTTGCATTTCTTTGCCGAATCTGCCACGGTGCACATTCAAAACACCATGGCCCTCATTTATCAAACGATCATACAATGAAAATCTGTGCGTACGACCATTTCCACGCAAGACTCGGCATTTATCAATTTGGACGTGATCGTAGGATACGATTAAATCTCACGACAGCTTTAAGTTCGTGTATGCAAGTTTGAGTCAGTGAGGGTTTGCAGCGCAGCAAAACAAGCAAACCGTCATTTAATCATAAGTATTCACATATCCAGCACTAAGAATGAACCCATTTGCAAAGAAAAAGAAAAAGGAAAACAGGGAATGTAAAATGTATTCCCAAAATTACAAAAATAGCTGGAACTGAATTTTATTCCTTCATTTATCTAAACAAATTATAAAAATCATTAACATGTTATTGTTCTAGGAGACAAGTGTTTTGCACTCTTCGTGCATCTCATTACCCTGGTAAACCTGCCACAGAGCAGGAGCGCAGGCAGGCATCAGTACGCGTGCCAAGTTGGAGCGCTGCTTCGGGCTGCAGGAAGGCAGGTGGAGATGTGTTGGACCAGCGTGATGAAACGCTGCTTTAGACTCGAAGAAAGTCTGCAACACAATCCTGTCCTTGCATGTGCAGTGCTGCATAGGGATGATAATTGATAAGAAATTATCGATGTCAATGCCATTATTGATGCAGCTTATCGATTCGATTCCTTATCGATTTTCTTATCAATGTCTGATACTTTGTTGTATATGAAAAGAAACAATGTATAGCTTGTAACAAAAGCTTACTTTTATTCAATGTGCTCTACATTTGAGTATCAGCAGATGCTCAATGTCACAGAAAAACAGGGGGAAACTAACAAAAACATCTAGAACAAAAAGAAGCTTTATCTGGAAATAAGTGCAGCCACTGAACTCTGATGTGGTGTTTCATGTGTATTTCACCCCTTGCCACACAAGAATGACCTCTGAACTCTGAAAAATTTACAAGAAAATCAACAATTTTTTTTCAAGAAAATTAGCATGTCTGCCTTCTCTGGATCAAGTCTGCTCCTCTGAATGTCATCCTGAAAATGATTAAAACCGTCCAATTAAAAAAGAAAAAAAAAATCAGCTGTCAGTAAAATAACTTAAAACTGACAAAAGTAATAACAAATAAAAATTCCATGAAAATCCTGACATTGATTTTGAATTGTGGTTCAACAGAAATATATATATATAAAGCAAACAAGCATGATCGGGCTCTGAAGCTAAAATTTTGTTGAGCAACATTCTGAGGCAATCATTGCAATCAGGTGTTTTCTCTAATGTTCAAGAAGACTTATACACCTGTTGACAGGTATTTTAGTCCAAATTTCACAGGAAAGGTGCTTTGTTTCTTTATCATCATCATCATCATTATTTTCAAACACAATTCCTAAGCAATATTTCGTGTCACTAAATTACAATTTTGTAAATTGTTATTTATTACTAGTTTATTTATTTTCTTGTTATTTGAATTACTATTGTTCTCTTAGCCTTTTCTTTAATTGGAAAGTATGAATAATTTTGAGGACGACTGTTAAGCATTCAATCCAAATAACTTAACCTTAAGTTCATAAAGCCTGATAGTGACATTTAATGTCAGAAAAATGCAAATTAACCTACTTGTATTCGTCTGTGTTGACCAAACTGAAAGGGAGAAGACATTTAACCATCATTCGCGTTAGGAGGCGATTGATATTTGTCTCATCCTCGCTCAGCGTTGAACTTTGCTATGGAGAAAGGGTTAGGTGCCTCTGTCACTCTGGCTGCTGCTGTCATCATCTGAAACAGCATCGTTCTTACTTCATTTTGCATCTTGTAAGCACCAACGTTAACTTACATCAATAACGTAAGCTACTGCTTCTAGACAGACCAACACAATCTGGAGTGGTGTACAACGCTACGTTATCCGACACAAATAAAAAGGCTTACGTTAATGGAGTACCGTAGATAACTACGGAGCAAGCTCGTTAGCCAAGTTAAATAGAGCTACCTGCTGTACCTGATGGAAAATGCTATGGAAGTCATTCGGCAAACAATAGCTATTAAGTAACTAACCACCTGAAAATGAAAGCATGTCGCCTGATCCTGTACGAGCTGTGACACTGCTGGAAGCTGAAGGGGGACGTTTTGACTGTCGCTTGCCTTGTTTCCACGTCTCCAAGACACGACAGGCGTCTCGCACATTGAGGTTGTGAACTGCATCTAAATGTTTTAACATGTTGGTTGTATTGCCTCCCTTACAGGAGAGCACAGCATCACAGTGGCTGCATACAGCCTTTTCTTCATCTTTTTTTGAGAAGTGAAGCCATGCCCTCCACCGCTTCTTCCGCTCCATCTTGTCTTTGGGAATTCGCCGACAGAAATTGCGGAAATCACGTCAAGGCATCGATAACGGGAACCGGGTCTCAAAACGGGGTTCGATTCCGGGAAATTGATCCATTTCTTATCGATGGCCCCGAGGAACCGGTTTTCGATTATCATGCCTAGTGCTGCAAGGCATTGCTCTGACAGCTGATGGAGAGTTTTGATGCGCCGGAAGCAGCTCTGGAGCCCCCACTGGAGATACGGAGGAGACAGGAGCTGATCCATCATTTCTAATAAGTAATCTATACCTTAAAGTTGTATAAGTGCTCAATCAGTAGTCTGTCTCTTAGCAAATGCAAGTTATCTTTTCCTGTCTGGATCAGGCTCGGATCCGACCGGATCCTCCACCTGTCAGTGTGCAGTGATTAGACTCATGACAGGTGGGGGCTGGTGAAACATCTTTGGTGGGGAATTTCATATTGGACCTCTTTTTCTTGACCCATCCGCTGAAGAACTGTGATGTTGCTAGTGGATGTGGGCTATTATTAAATTTCATAACTAATAAGACGAATAAACCATATAAGCCAGGCCTTCTGTAGATTGAGACTTTTATGAATATCTCAGCCGGTCGTTCAACACCAGCAAGGCTGACTGATCCTCCTCTGTGCAGCGTTTTTGTGCACGTCTCTGACTGACTCCAGTTTTTAAGCTGCCAAACACCTCTTTAATCTTTCCCACCTCACAAATGAGGAATTCTGTCTTGATACCCCCAAAAGTTTCTTTTTATTGCAGAATCTCTCCTCTCCATGGTTCAACCTCGCTGGACGAAGCCTTAGAACAATGCATGTTTAAGGGCATAACCGTGGGCGTGGTATTTATCAAGACTCTTTTGTTCGCACAACCAGATTGGCCCGATATGTACATTTTAATACATTACACGTGGGTCCAATCGAGCGATCCTTTTTACGATCAGATGAGCGATCATTTCTACACTCGTTTGATAAATGAGGGCCCATGTGTGTATTTCCGTTTGCTAGCACGTGTTGCGGTATATAACCAAAACTGTTGGCAAACAGCTTTAGGTGCATTACCGCCACCCAATGCCCGGGTCATTCAGTGGGCCAAATTCAAAATGCTCATCCATTGAATTGGCACTCTGAATTAATCGCAAATATTGTTTAGAATGCATTGATTTTCTGTATAATTAATCTAATTAATGCATTAAACTTACAGCCCTAATTGTTAACTGAATTGCATGAAATGAAGAAATCATGCAGTATTACTGTTGAATATTTCACAAAAACAATATAATGCGTTAATATGAACAAGCTCAATAAATTGCACTAATTTTAGATATACAGTATTACTGTGGCTGTTTTCTACATGCAAGTTAGAAGCAACTAACTATAGAATTTGCATGAGAGCCAAATTTCCTTTCATTGGGATACAGAGATAAATCTTTGATATACATGGATAGGGCTGCACAATATAAGTATATGAGGTCAGTTTCCTGATCTCAGCAATACGCAGGAATAATTAAGATGGAAATTTTTTTTTCCATGATGTTAAAGTTAGATTGTTATTCTGAGTTAACATACTGTATAAAACTCCCTGCTACATCATTATAATTTCCATTCAGATGCATTTTCTTCCACTTCATACATACAATGACCTTCTGAGTTACATTTTCTGAGCTCATTTTGTTTCAGTGTTAGTTATGATGGAGATATATCTTCATGAAAGTCCAGTTTGTCTTTCCATTGTGGGAGAAATATTGATTCAGTCAGCTGGATTTGTTTAATTCAGATTAACACATTAATAGGTTTTGCTGACTTTTTTTTTTTTCTTTACTGATAATACACCAGATTATATAACATTATAGTATTCCTGGAACATTGCTGAAGGTTTAACATAATCATTTGTGTTTATTTGTAGTATCAGAATAATATACGGAACCGGGGCTACACAGTTTGATGTATATGTGTATATGTCTTATATTCAGGTGGTCCCTAAACAGTATAAGGTAAAATGTACACAGAGGAAAACGTTTTACAGGTGCTGGATCAAAGAGTCCAACAGAGGGAGAACTCAGACGGGATCCATGCACGAATTATGAGCTCCTAAAGCTCAGACTCTTGCTCTGGCTTGTGTCCATGAAGTAAATTAGTTTTCTTCTAAACTCATTTTTTTGTGTTTGTTTTGGGGTTTCTGTAATCAAATGCCACTTCCTTCAGTGGCATTTTTTTTTTTTTATTGAACTCCTGAAACTCGACTTATTCCAGATTGTTTTAAGAAGGCTAATTTCAAGGTTTTTGCTAGTTTTTTTTTTTTTTTTAACCCCCACCATCAATGAAGAGATTGCAAAGTTCAAATGATGCATGACAT
The DNA here is from genome assembly GCA_023101725.1 of Atherinomorus stipes. NCBI lineage: Eukaryota > Metazoa > Chordata > Actinopteri > Atheriniformes > Atherinidae > Atherinomorus > Atherinomorus stipes. The sequence goes on from JALJCO010004498.1 coordinate 1,230,879, forward strand.
TGTTGTAAAGGAAAAGGAGGGAGGTCACGGACACACTGCTTTACCCATTTTATGAACATTTTGAAAGAATGCAGACGTGTTTAGTTTACAGTTCAGGAAATCTCAGTTTTTACATTAAAGGTACAGAGTGTAAGAATTACTGACATCTGATGGGGACAATGGGCATAGAAATAACTTCAAATGTCAAGCACAGTTATGAATGGACGGTGATCGTTGGTTTGATGTTTTCATCCATGAGTAGATCCAGTGGCCTCAGGTGCAGCGATGACTGCACTACAGGTGTACTCTCTTCTGTGCTCCTTTTAAGGCATTACTTATTCGAAGTGTTGCTCTTGCAACATTCAAACACAGCTGATGCTGCAGTCTTAAAGCTTGGAGAGTTTTCCCTTCACACACAGAGCTGTTTGTCCATTCAGAGACGCCGTAGTAAAAATGGTGGCACAAATGTGGCAGCTGCAGTGTTTCTGGACCCACGGCAAAGTTTATATATGTTTTTTTCTGAGACAATACAAGCATAAGCTGTTTTATAAAGTTATTCTTACCAACAGAAATGATTTTTCATGCTATATTACATTTTTCTCACTTTGACCTTTGGATAAAAGTAGAGTTCAGATTAGATAACTGCCTCTGCTTTTAGTTAATCAAATGAAGACCAAACAAATGTCCAATAGTATCGAAAAAAGTGACTGAAAAGTTCCTCCTCTGTGCGACACACTTCATTTGCTGTGCTGCAGATGTGTTGCTGTTGATATGTGAATATGTATTGGTAGGTAATCTTGACAACAGTCTGAAGAATTTTGGCTGGGTCAGCTGTGCTGCTGGCATATTTTGGAAGGCGTTACATTGCAAACTGTCGCTGAACAGGGAGGTTGTAGCTGAGATTCGGTCCAACAGCTTCCAAAGGCCTTCCAGTCTGTTTTTGGCTCTGTGCTGTGGAAATCACAGCAATGGTGTGAACTGTTCGCCAGCCCTCAAGTCAGGGTAACAGGCGGCACCCAAACAACACAGACCGGCAAACACACAACATCGGAAGGGTTGTGTAGATAGAAATACAAAGCAAGTGCAGGTTGTTGGGTTAAGCACAAGACAAGTAGCATGTTTGCACTTCCCTGAGTTTAAACTGAAGCTGGATACTTACTAATTAGGACCCAAAAATGGATCTATTTAAACGAGTCATCACCCGGAAATCCCACTTTTTCACATTAAAATATGTGTATTGGAATAGGACCTCAGTTATAACGTGCCAAAAACTCCAGAGAGTGAAAGTGACTTCGTCTTTGAGTGCGGGCTCTCTCTTCTCACCAGAATCGGCCACAAGCACGCGCTCTCCACAGTACGCGATTTGAATTTCTTTCTCCGAATGACGTGAACTAGAGAGGCTGCTAGCTCCTAAGCTAGCCTCTTTAGCGCCACCTAAAAGCAGCTGATTACCTGCCACGGAGGAGTTATGACTATTATGACCAGCTGTTATGACATCCTTATATTCATCAGAGTCCAGTCCTTTTACTCCGCGGATCCTCTCTATCAACCGTGCCGTTACATTTTTATCACGTTTTTCTCTGTTGGGACATCATTTCCTTCACTTGCTCTGTCCTGATAAAACTTTGTTTTGACTTTGACGTTTGCCTCGTGAACGGGCTTACAGACCGGTCTAATTCTTGTGCGTATTCTTGCGGCAAAGAAAAGTTGGGGATAAATGGAGGTTAAAATAAGCTCATTAAATTCTCGGCCCACCCAACTATAATTAGAAATTCATTTGAAGATAATTTAAGAAGGATTGTGTATGTAAAACACTAGCTTATGACACCTTTAAAGAAACTAGATGCAGGAATTGTGAAAGAATAAACATGCATGTCCAGTTTTTTAATGGTAATGAGTGATGAAGCGTTAAAAAACAAAAAGAACGAGCCCACCCACGTCTCTCTGTTGCCTCTAACAGGCTGTGTGCTGCATAATGTGCTGCGATTCGGTGGCCGAATTTCCTGCGCTGTCCTGCGGATGTGACATCAATTGATGCTGCATACGTGTCCCTGACAGTTTTGATACAGGAAGGAGACGGTCGCAGTGTATTCAAACACTGCAAGGGATAGCTATGGATTCTTTTGTCAACAGCAAACGATCCAGATCAACTGAAAGACACTAAAAAGTGGCACTACGAAGAAAAAGACTATCAGCGTTATAGCATCAGTTTGTGCACGCTCCCATGTCGGCTTGGCTGGTGGCTTCAGTTACCCGCAGAGCCAGTCGCGTCAGTCGCAAGTCTCATTTCTTAATCCGGCCTCTAGTCCTTTTAACATAAAATTAAATCTTCCTCTTGGCTTAAACTATCTTGGTTCTGCAAAAAAAGTCAATCTTATCTGTCAAAAAGCAGTTGTTCAACACACTACCAATTATTTGATTAGTTCAAAGAAAATGACAAGTATAACTACTTTGATTTCTTTCCAAGTCTCTAACTATAACTGTCATTTCTCTATGGAAGTTATAGTTATATGATTTTAAATCTTAATCATCTCACATTGTTTACGGTTTCTTTTTTCATAAAAAATGGAACAAAATATTTATTTTATCTGATTCTGTTTCAGACACTTAAAGGTAGACTCCAAAGCCCCTCCAGCGTTTTTGTTTGCAAACAACAGTATTCAAACTAAGCGCTCCTCCCTCTCAGGCTAACGGCCGCCTCGTTCTAGCTAGCCTATTCAACTTCAAGCTTCTCCTTCAGAGCTCAGAAGCGGGTACAAGCCAAACTATTATTAACCTGGTTTTCCAAAGTGCATTATCTGAAGCTCTTACCTTTTCTTCGGTGCATCCACCGTGTTTCCTTTCTTTCTTTTTTTTTCCTTCGATAGTTTGAGTGACTGGTGTCTGCTCCAATCATGAGCTTATTTCCACACAGCGTCATGCTCTTAGCTCTGTCATTGGCTGCCGACATAAACAGAAATCTCCACCCAGAAACGTCCCAACCAGACCAAAACAATACAAAGGAGCGAATTACAGGCAGGGGGAGAGAGAGTTGCGTTCAAGCGCACCACGGCACTGGAGTAGAGGCCAGAGGTTTGAGACGGATTTCACTTGCTCAAGTCTAACGTTTATTTTTTATGGGGGTAACTTCAGACTCTACCTTTAAAGGGACACTGTGTAATCGGAAGCAGCTCCCTCGTACTTTTCATGCTGCATTCGTGTGAAACCGGGCAGACCGACGACAGCCGATGCATGTAAAGTTATCACCGGCCTCTATGTGAAGACGTGGTCTGTCAGTTACAGTGACATCAGTCCACATCTGATTTGTTGTCATGGCGATGTCGTATTGTTTTCCCTAACCCATGTTTTACCGTCTTTCGCTTGGCTTCATTGATTAAAATGACATCTGGTTTGTTACCAACGGCCGTCTGCCCGACTGCACGTGAACCCAGCATCAGTGAGACGCTAGTCTCTCCCCATTGCAGCGCGGTGACTTTTCAAAGGCATTATCTTGAACTGAACTGAAAACTCCGGTGTGTCCGGTGAGTTTCTGTGTTTTCCTACTGTCACGCTTCTCCCGAACGCAAAAACATGGCGATATGACATGGCAGCCTCCACCGAGCCGCCCCGCTCGATGTAGAAATGAATGATACGAATGGTGAATTTAGAACTTAGAGGAGCACTTCAGTTTGTTGATGGGAGTGATTACTGATTAATGAAAAAACACTTTTGAACCAAATAATCAGTTTTTGTAAATAAAACCCAGGAGAACTTACACAATATCCCTTTAAAGATACTGATGATAGATTACTGTATCTTGAAGCTTTAATGTATCACAGCTGCTTTTTATTTGACTTTAACTTATAAAACTTCCACTAGTCAAAGGTTTTGTCCTTATCTAATTATTATTTTTTTTGGGGGGGGGGACTGCGTTAAATATACATTCAGAAGAAGGTAGAGTTGCAGATGTATTAGAGCCAAGAGTTAGTATTTATCCTTTGAGGGGCCATGGATGGCATGCTTGGTATGTTGGAGTCTAGGTACTTTCTCCCACTAAGCTCTGACAAACACACATGCTAAAAAAGAAAAATCTTCTCTCCTACACACTTCCACTGCTTATTTTCTTTAAAAAAAGAAGTAATTGGTTCTTTCAGCCACTACTTTGGACTGAAGCATGGTTTTCCCACACTGTTTGATCTGCAGAAAGTTGAAGTACGGATGCAGCTTTTTATCATAAATAAATGGCTTGCAGCTTTTCTGAGATCAGCCTAGAATCAGGGTCTCGTGATGTAATAACAGCATGTTGTTTCTTTTCTAGCACAATTTCAGTTCTTGACAGATGACAGATTTGTTTAATAGCAGCTGCAATCAGTTATTTTTGAGGGGTTATTGCAGGCTGAGACCCCCAAAAATTGCAGAAAGACCAGTTTTGTTCACTTTATGCATAAACTGAAAGTGCAGGATATGATATGGATATGAGCTATAAACACCTGTTAGCACGATGGGTCCCCACTGGCTTCACAGTGTCAGTGGGTCTGTTCCTTTTCCTAAGGCCAGTTCATAAACCAGCTCAAAGTGATAATGAGCCGCAAGGGAGAAGCATACATCTTAAATGAAGGGGAAAATCTTTGTTGGCGGGGGAAGCATCACCTTACAAGATCAACGAGCAGCAATCAGCGTTTGCTGTGTGATTAATTTCTGGCAAGATAAATGCCTCAGAGAAGAAAATTTCAAAAATCCTCTGCTGGTTAATGTACAGCGTGGGATGCAGCTTATTTAGCAGATTCCCTGATTTCATTTATCAACTTAAGGTTACATTGTTTAGTGTGACATAACTTTTGCATAGAAGCCACGTGGTGGATGTATGTGTTGCTGCCTGCACTCAAACTCAACAGGACTTTTATTGACTGTGACCACATATACTGTAATGCTCAGACTCCACCTGTGGGTTGCATGGCAGTGCTGCAAACCCACTGGAAGAGTCTTTGAGGAATGCTTTATTGTAATTGTCTTAATTGGCCACACCTGTGAAGGTGTGGAAATGAGGGAGAGAGAAGAAAAAAGGATGACATTAAAAAATAAAGTTTACATATTTTGGGGAGCTAAAGATAGGATCACAAAAGTAAGCATCACCATAATTTCACAGCGGATACATGCTCTAACTTTCACTGACATTCATCCTACTGTTGATAACATTTTATTGACAAAACATTTGACTAAGGCTGCTACCTACAGTATAACAAATCCCTTTTTAAACTTTTGGGCAGTTGAGCATGTTCAAAAGCCGGCTTGGACATAGGTTAATCAGTGTGAGTATCTCAAAACTTGTTGGACAAGGGCCAAGATTCCCCACCTGTGCTTTAGATGCTTCCCTGCTTCACCTGGCTCAAATTAACGGGTCATTGTGAAGAACTTGACAACAAGTTGTTAGATCAATTTCATTTGACTCAAGTGTGTTTGAAGCAACACCTAAAATCTGCTAGAGAGTTCCCTTTAAGTACTGATGTGTGAGAACTCTGCTTTACAATGTAGACAATGGGTGAGATTGATGTCAAATTAAGAAGAGAAGGAGAGCAACCCCAGATCCAGACTTCACATGGCCATACTGCATCCAGAGATATCTTCACACTGAGTGTAGTTTTACCCCCAAACATCATTTTTAGTAATATTAAACTACAAAAGCCCAATAAACAAACAGCCCCCCATTTTAATCTGCACCAGGTCATGATGCAGAGCGGAAACTGCCTCCATCAAGTCACATGTGTACATGAAGTTTCAGCTGGTGCATGTCCAATTGTGTACTTGCATGAAGATTATTTTGCTCAGATGATTATTTATTGCCTACTCGTGCTTTCTATGCAAACTGGCTTCAAGCGTGGTGTAGCAAACCCTTCACTTATAGCAAAATGCTGTGTATTCAAGCAACTGTAATGTACAGTGTGGAGACAAATGATGGCTGAGGGTTTACTTTAAGTCATTTTCCATATAGCCTAACTGAAAATCTAATTTCCATAAAACCATTAGTGCCAACACCGATTCCACTGCACTCAAACACAGTAAGATCCTGTCCGTTTACCTGGCCCCTGGTTCATATAGGGGAGCCTCAGAAGATAATAAAAGAGGGCTTTTTCTTAATGGTTGGCACAAGCAACAGCCTCATGCTGCGCACACACTCGTACCCTTTTAGAGTCTTGAGTGCTCACTTGACAGCCCGCTGTGAATATACTTTGAATATTAAGCTCAGTTGCTGTTCTTGTCTTTATTGCAGGGAAATGAACTCGGGTGCGACATTTGCCTTGCATTTTGCATCTTGAGTGGCACTGCAATGCTGTGTTTACTGAATTTTCTTTTGATAAATGCTGTATCATATGGAAAGCAAATTCATGCGTTATATGTGTCAACAGCTGCCTCACAAGTACAGCTTTGTATTTCATTTGCTGTAGATTAATGCCAATAGAGCTCAGCATGAATCAAGTTTTTTTTTTTTTTTTTTTTTTAGACAATTTTGACCATTTTCTTACAATTAATACATTATGCAGCTGCTTCATTAATAGTATAAATTACATAAGCATTTTTGTTATTTACATGAGTAAATCCTTACCCTTCCCTCGTCTATTAGACGAAGAACAGCTTTTTACTTTATTCTTGAGGCCAGTTTATTTGGGATTCTAAAGTGGGAAAATTATGATCATTAGATGTTTTTCAGCTTTGAGCGGGGTTATACAAACTGTTTCACCTAGATTATTGACTTTGAATGAACCAAAACTAGATGAAGGGTCATTGGGACTCGAGCTCTTCCAAACAAAAGGTGGTTGTTGCTAACACTGACATTGTACAGTACAAGCGTTTATACCTGGATAGAAATCAGGGCAAACTCTGCTGGAGAAAAATGAAGCCCTTGAAGTAAGCTTAATAATTGTAGTTCTTTAATCAGCAGCTAGGGGCCGGCTCCAAAACTCATGTCAACTGTGAGGGAGGTGATTTTTCTTTCCTATAACTAGATGTTAATTAATCTTGAAATTACACATAATTATGGGCGTGTCTTTTTGATTGACAGGCAGCAGACAGGGTACCTGTTTTAACCATGATGGCTAATAGTTAGCTCCCTGCTTGCTCCCAGGAAGGGCTCGGTCTGTAGCAGAGCTGCACAACAACGGGTTTTAGCTGGTTAACAACAACTCTGAGCATGTCATGCCTTTAGACCGCCTATCTTTATTCGTTCCTGTTCACTTCTGATTAGCTCTGTTAGCTTTTAGCATAGCATATTTTTTAAGTCTTTGACAGAAATGCATGCATGCATTGATTTAAAACTTTCAAACTGTAAATATTATTTTTTCTGTTTTTATCTGAAAGGAATTTGTTGGCTCTGTTCCTGGATGATCCATCTTAGGGCACATATTGTTTTATCATTCAGGCAAACCAGAGTTTTCATTATTTTTCCACACTATATATAAGGCACTGCAGCTTTCATTAGGTTACATAGGTAACATAAAGACTCATGTCTTTGAATAAACTCAAAAAGAAGTCCTACAACTTGTCATTTCTGTCTTTTGTAAAGGTGGACACTGGTGTGCTGACTGGCAAAAAAAACTACTTTACTATTAAAAATGGATTAGTTTCCTCTGAGAGTTTTTTAAGCATGGGAGGAGAATTGATTCGAGTGGCCATGCAGCCTTGTTGCACGTATGACCTGTGTTGAAATGCAGCCTCTATATTTGGAAGAATCTCCAGTTAGCCAGTGTCCCCTCACTCTTTTGAAGCGCAAGATGAAAAATTAAAGATGCTTTTTGTGGGCTTGTCTTTCTTCTTCAAAGGCATGACTCACACAATGACCTTTTAGTAACCAGGAGTTTACCTTCTCCTGTGAGGCTTCATGGACGCTTGAAAGCATGTAGGTGATATTGTTGTGAAGTCAGACGGCAGAAATGTTTGCTGCCAAAGGCAAACTCTGCTAAATGGCTTTTTCACTTGTTGTAAGAAGGCTGTGAGGTTGCTGGTCAGGGAATGTGCATTGGTGTAGTTTTAGCCAGTGTCATTGTTTATTTTTTTTCTTGGGTTCAGTTGCTTTAAAGAAATGAAAGGGGGAAAAAGGTTAAAGGGTAAATGTAAGAACAGCAAAGTGTAAGTGTTTAATAATGCAGATTATATAACTCAAGGACTGTCAATTTCATGCATTATCCTATTAAATTATATAAATGCATAATACAGGTACATGAAATAATTAAGTTGCACCGTATCAAGTTTGATGTGCAGCTCTACCAAAGACTTTAACAGTGAACAAAAAAAATCTAATTTAAATTAAATGTGGCTTGGAAATACATTAGCTAGATGGATCCAAGTTGCACAATCTGTGCAAGCTTCCATTTAAGTTTGCTCTTGGTTGAAAAGGCCTTAATATACCAGCTGACAGCATTCGAGCTACAATCCGGTAAAATCCAACAACAGAGTAACTGAAAGAGCTCACGTGAGAGACTTCCACCCTCTTGTACATTGCGCTGCAGAATCAGGCTGGCAGTGGGCTACTCGCAGTAATCAGCATGCAGCACATGACCTGCATTTATCCTTAAAGCACACAATGTGCCTCAGTGTGCTAACCAAGGTTGTTTTTTGGGAGGGGTAATACTTGTAATGAATGTAATTAATCAAAAATAACAGCAACAGGTGGTGAAGAGAAAATTTTAAATCAGCCTGAATCAGTTATTGTAAAATGAATTTTTGTTATCACTGTTTTTATTTTCAAATTGGCCATGTGTGTTGTCTTTGAGCTACACATTATCATTTTCTGTTGGATCACAAATGGCTCCCTTTTTCACCTTTTTCTTCAGCTTTCACCTCCTTCCTCAGAGGATGAAACCCTTTTTAAGTCAGGAAAAGCAGCATTTCTGGAGCTGCACTCGACTGACCTCCCCTTCCCCCTGGTTGCATTGCATGGTGGCCACATGCAACAACTCAGCTGGGAAGCAACTGATCTAGGGGTTTGCGCTTACAGCAGCACTACTGTAACAAGTGCTATGTGATACACTGAGCATTTTTGGAGGAGTTTTCAGTCACTCAAGCTGCTTTGCAAGACATTATCTAAAAGGAAAACACAGTATTTTACAGATTTGCATGTTATTAAATAGTCTCTGTGAAGTGAACGCTTTTGTGTGCCAGGAAAAAGACTTGGGACACCTGGGAAGGACCGCTTTCCATGCCATGCTTGATGACTCAGAAAGCTCCCACAGGCTGACTCTTAAGGCCACCTTTCTGCTGTTACAGAACTGGGAGAGCATCTCTGCCCATTTACAGCCAAGTTACTTAATATTTTGTGTGAAAAAGTGTGAAATACTTTTCAGTATTTCACACTTTATGATCCAGTTACTCATGTACAGTAGCTGCAATAAAGACATGAGAATAAATGGTCTTACAAGAATATGTATGTTTTGGTGAGGCATAGTTCACGACCAATTAAAAATTATGCAGGTACAGTAAAACAAAATCAAAGATCAATGCAAAAATTATATAACAAAAAATGTGCTGCTTTTGTTATTCAATCACTTAGAAAAAAAAAAAAGCTGCTGTGTGTTTTGGGGACTTGGCTTGAGTGGGGGTGGGGTTGGTCTTCCGGACTGAGATTGCGTTCACGTTGCACCATAGCCAAACAAGCCAATCCTTTTGAATAATGTTCCCAATCTCTCCAGAGGTGGCGCTGCATTCGGATTCACCGTAGGCGAGGACAAGATGTACAACGAACAAAAATGGTTCTCACAACTTTCTTCCACATGCATGGATGACGCATGACATTATTTTTGTGCTTACTTACAAGGAGCTGGGATATGCATTCATCATCAGACCAAACATCGATTAAAGCTTTTACTTTGTCACTCCACGTCTGACCACGAGCCATTTTCAAAGTACTGCAGTCCCACACGTGTGTTTGTTGTTGTAGCATTTACCCACAATGCCCAAAGTTTTACCCACAATGCCATGCTAAACCAAATGCAGGAAGCAGCAATTTGTAGTCCACTTCCTGTATTTGGTCCACTTGAAGCGGATCGAGACCTGCTTTGGAGGCGGATCGAGTCCACTTGCTTGTTCCAGATCAGAGTCCATTTACGCATTCGCAACTCCCCCAAACGAAGCAGACTTTCTGAGCAAGCGGACTCCAATTTGAATCAAAAAGGCTTTGTGAATGCACCCTTAAAATGAGCTACTTATATCTTCTTGCCGTGGGTGCACATGCATGACAGCTACCATATTTTGCTAGTTTTTTACTGGTGTCTCTGAGTGGACAGACAACTCTGTATGTAAAGTCAGAACCGTCTGAGCTTTAAAACTGAAGTACCAACACTGTCTGGTAGGTGCAAAAGCACCGTTTGGGATGAGCAACGCCCTAAAAATGCATTGAAGAAGTCAATACATGGTTATGGGATTTTTGAAGTAGCTTCTTGTACTGCAGTTGTCACTGCATCTGAGGAAACTGGATCTACTTGCAAATGGAAGAATGTCTGGAAGACTTTTGAGCACTGGCGTACACCATCCATTCAGAGTCATGCATGGCATTTGAAGTAATTTCTATGTCCATCTTTACCACTAGATGTAATTAGCCCAAACTGATTTTATTCGGCCTCACAGTAAGAAGGTCGCTAGTTCAATTCCCGGCTGGGGAGGGGGTTCGAACAATTCCAACTGTGGCCTTCCTGTGTGGAGTTTGCATGTTCTCCCCGTGTATGCATGGGTTCTCTCCGGGTACTCCGGCTTCCTCCCACAGTCCAAAGACATGCATGTTAGGTTAATTGATCACTCTAAATTGCCCCTAGGTATGAATGTGAGTGTGAATGGTTGTCTGTCTCTCTGTGTTGGCCCTGTGACAGACTGGCGACCTGTCCAGGGTGTACCCTGCCTCTCGCCTGATAATAGCTGGGATAGGCTCCAGCAACCCCCGCGACCCTGAACTGGATAAGCGGTACAGAAAATGACTGACTGATGATGACTGATTTATTCGGCTGGAGTTGTGATTAAATCAAGAATTTTTTGGAACCAAAACCCTTTATTTGAACAATTTGGCTGACCATTTCAACATTTAGTTTGCACAGATGAGTGGAATCAGCCTAATTTCTCCAATAGATTCCTTTACGATGTGCAAAATTACATCCTGCTACTTTCCGCTCATGTTGTTAAACACTGGCTAGTAGAGCAGTTGATTTAAAGATACACAACATAACTTTTAGACCTTAAAATATGCATTTCTGACTTATTGTGCGCATTTTCGAGCTGTCGCTGCCCAGAGGCGTCCCGGGGCTCCGAAACAGCTGTAAATAAGTTTTCCATCTGGGACGTGGCTGTGACGTTGCAGCCGACTATTGGTTACGCACCGCGTCCCTTATGAGCAAACGGATATAAACCAGATATGAGCACAGCGGGTGTTTTGAACGCGCATCATGGAGAATTCAGCAAAGAAACGCAAGGAAACATAACCGTAAAAAGAAAGGTAAAGAAAGAGAGGAAGGGACAGAACAAGAGTCAAGATGAGACTGTCTTTTACTGGCTGGAGTGAATCACAGTACAGGTATGATGCAAGATGGATGCCAGTCTAGCCGTCAATAGGGGGCACGTCATTAAGAAAACTGCTAAAAGTTCCATTGTGTGTCTTTAATGGATGTGTTCTTCAAGACATTCCTCTGTGAAAAAAACACATTGAAGCCAATGGATGTAAAGACATTATCAAGAATGCAGGGTTCTGAATTGGAGCCTGATACGATGGGTAGAAATATGGAATGGAAATGGGGAGGAGGGGGGGGGGGGGTCCTCCCTTTGCCAGAGTCCTGCATGAGTGCACCCACCCGTAAGGATGGCTTCCGAACCCGACCTGTTTATGTTTAGCTCACAACCCGACCCGGTAACGCATCAAGTAACATCGGTTGCACCCCCCCCCCCCCCCCCCCTTTGTTAGAGGGACGCAGTTATTGTCTGATTAATCAGCTGCATCTGAAGTCCAGCTTCCAGCTTTACAGAAAAAAGTGATAATTATTCTGCCGGCTTAAACGTTTCCGGAGCTCAGGTGCTGTCAGTGAGGAGAAGCCTACATCAGTATGGGAGCGAGTATTGATGCCGGCATCTGGATCGGACATCCCTAATTTTTATTTAAAATGTTTTATATCATAATGGGAAAGGCACTATGTGTATTTGAATAGGAAATGTAATGATTTAAAAGCAAATGCAAACTGGAAATCCCAAAAGTCCCGCCCCCTCCACATGTTGTGGAGTGGAGCATGTGGTCCAGTGTCGACAGAAGTCCGTAGGCGTGTCAGAGAGAGGCTGGCCTATGCTAACAGCCTCTGTTAGTTACGAAATTGAAGGAGCCAATCAAAATCTCACATTTTTGGGATTTAGCTCTTGTGGGCTGTTCTGGTGTGAGGAAAGAGCCCAAATGAAAAAACTGGACCGTGTAAAAAATGGGGAGTTTCAGGCAAGTTTACATTTCACTCAAACATCAATAAACATGTTTTAACTAGAAAAATGCAATTTCCAGATGATTACTCCTTTAAATAAAAGAAAAGAGAAACAACAACAATAAAGGACACATAATAACATCAGGGAAATCCTAACGCATCCATGTTTAAAATCAAACTTTACAACAGCCTTTTTGGAATCATGACACTGAGCGGTTGAATTTGACAGAATTGATAACCAGCATGATTAGTGACCAGAATACAGTGACCAGCGGAGAACAAAACTGGAATTTAGGCACGATGGATGAAAAAGAAAGGGGAAAAAACAATATACCTTAAAGAAATATTTGTTGTCATCTTCAGTTAACAAGTTAATGAGATTATTACACTGTTAAGCAAGCTGCTTGTTGTTTTGGAATCATTGGAAAAAAATGTCAGGGACCAGGATGGGCGCGCCAGCAAGTGTAGCAGCTGGTCCAAGTTGATATGAACTGATACAGATGCAAAAGCAATGACCTGATGTGCTGCTTTGTTCTGGCTGAAGATAAGTTGTGTGAGTTTGCCACCCTCCCATCATTTGGCCACCACAAGAAGATAATCTGTACTAACAAGTGGAGTACACAGTTAGGACTTGGATGGCCCTCGGTGTTCAGGTTTGGATCCTCCCCACAGTGATGACAGCCAGGTATGACCATATGAAGCTCAAGGCCTTTCTGGTTGGTATCCTGTAGAAATGATGGATTGGATAAAACAATTGTCTCAAAAGAAAATTTCATAAAAAATAAACAGCTGTGTTCACACTTTTAATTACTGTCCCCCTGCCATTGCTAATTTCCCGAATTTGATTGTTCTATAGTCTAGTAATAAATGCTAACACAAACAAGGATGTAGAGGAGTGAAGTACCTGTGGGACTGCCATTAGACTATCACGATTTCTTTTCTTTTATTTCCTGAAGTGTTTTATCAGATTTTCTCTCCTCAGCTGGTTTTCTGTCCTCAGCTGAGAATGAGTTTGTGTCTGATGATGCTTTCTGGGCCATCACTGGTACTTGTCTATTTGGAGATTTGGATGTCTGTTTAATTATTGTCTGTGAAAATTGGTGCTCTTGGCTTAAGATGCTCTTGATTCTCGCCCTCTTTTTTTCTTTTTTTTTTTAATCTGCAGGTTTTGAAAAGCATGAACATGAGTCAGCATTAGGTTGTCAAACGATGATGATTCACCTGTGGAAATGACTGAACACTCTCTGGTGCATATGCTCAGTCTGTAGTTTTACCCAGGGATGAGCTCTGGGGGGTTTGGGAAGCCTTCTTTTTCTGCTTCTGCTTTGCCTCTGTTTTGAGAAAGAAGAAAAAACTTCAATATGGTTCCCAAATAAGGTCTGAGCGAGTGCTAGCTGTATTAATAGAATAAGTCTGCTGCTGGGGAATATTTGTATTGACCTGTTGAAAGACTTTATCTGAAGCATGCCGTTTCTATGACTGTGTGTAGGCGGGAGCCAGTGAGGGTTTTCTGGCGCTCCATGTGCAGCTGTTGCAGCATCTTTTGTATCTCAGAAAATGGACAGTTTCAAACTTTAAATTGGAAGTTTATGTATCAGATTTTAGCATCTAGGAAAGCTCTTATGCCTCGACACTGTAGCCGTTTGCCTGCAGCCCACTAGAGTTTTTATACAGTACAATGTAACAGTTATTAAAGCAAACAAAAAGCCTGTTAACTCAGAAGCATTTGTTATGTTAATGAGAGCCTTTCAAATCATGAAAACATAATGGTTTCTTTATTTTTCAGCTTCAGCTGTTGAGAGGAATTTAACCTCAGATACTTTTTTGTTCATAGAGTTGTTTGTTAGTGAGCTCTGAAGTTTTGTGTCAAGAATGAAAGTGTGAGAAATAACATTAACAATATTAGGAAGGAGATGAACAATTCTGTAACAGTGTGGCATCTTACAAAAAGGACAGCAGCAGGAAGAGTGGGAGACACCTCTGTCTTAAAGGGCCCATATTATACAAATTGACCTTTCTGAGTGCCTGAAATGGTCTTCTGGGGTGTTTTCACTTCCAAAAATACCAATAAAGAACAACTTCATAGTCTTGAACACCGTCCACTTCCATACCTGATTAACTAGGCCGCTCTGCTCCCGAGACTGAGATGCTCTCTTGCTTCAGAGATGACTCCAGTGAGCATGCTGTCTCTTCCAACATGGGTAGACTAGAAATGGTGAAAGCTGCGGCTGCTCACTTGCTCAACAGGGCAAAGCACTCAGAAGTACGTTGAAAAATGAGGGTGCACCGTGCGGCTGAAGCGCTCTGAGGTCAGATTTGATCGAATCATGACTCCTACATTACATTAAGATTTCAAAGAATTGTTTCAGATGGGGAGAAAAACGTGTAATATGGACCTTTTAAACTTTCTCTTTGTGCCATTTGGCCTCTGAGTCCAAAATCTTGTTTGGTGACTGTTATATATCATAATATTTTTTATGCAGAGTAATTTCTTGTATATGTAAATCATTTTTGTATATGCATCAAATACATTATTTAGGAATATTGTTATCATAATGAGCCATCATTTTTCTAACTTGATGTCTCTGGAGGTTTGTTGGTGTTTTTAGGAAGTTCGCTTTTTTACCAATATCCGAGATACTAATATTGTCCAACTCTTAATTTCCAATATTTGATATCAACCGATACTGATCTATGCAGACAACTGTATGGTTGTATCGCTCATATTTTGAGAGCTACAACTGTATTTTGCTCCATGAGCAAAGAACCCAAAATATACGTAAAGGTACAGAATGTAAAAACTCAAACGTCAATGGCAGAAAACTGTGATGTATAATTCAAAACTGTGTTTTTATTGATGTGTAATCGCTGCACTAAAACAGCTGTTAAATGTTTATTTTCTTAGAATGAGTCATTTATATCTAATTGCTGGGTGGTGCACATATGGAGGCTGTCATATTGGTTCCACTATTTTTACTACGGTGTACCTGAATGGACAAAATGTGTGTGACAAGTAAGAACCCTCTAAACTTTAAAACTGCTGTACTAGCTTTGTTTAATGGGTGTTAGACTGTTTCGGGTAAGAAATGCCTTAAAGTAAAGTCATAGCTACACTCGAGACCACTGGATCCACTCACAGTGATTGCAATGACAGCAAAATATAATGGTAAATGAATCATTAACACAGGCAAATAAGCATATAATAATCATAATGATAATTTATACTTTATTAATCCCAATTAGGAAATTCATTCTCTGCATTTAACCCATCTCAAGTTTAACCTGAGAGCAGTATATCCACATATATGAATATCTATAGACAGATATACATACACGCACAAACACTAACTTTAGAGACCGTCTTAAATAGAGACTTGGCTTTAACTGATGTTTGGCCAGTGGGTAGTTTACTCCAGAGAACTGGACCACAGTAACCCTCAGCAGACTTGGCCCTAATGCTGGGAAAAGCTAAAAGGCCTGCAACTAATGACCTGAGGGACCTGATCAGGTTATTCTCAGTATCGGAGATATACTTGTGGGGAAAGAAGCCATTAAGTTCTTTATGGACTGGTAAGACGGTTTTAAAGGTAATTCTCTACTGAACAGATAACAAATGAAGTGACTTTAGTGATGAGGTGATACAATGAAATTTAAACAATTTAAGCGTTATAGTAGTCTCAATTGTTCATATAAATGGATGTCCCAATTTACCAGTCTGCTTTAGATGGGAATCTTTAAAGAACGTGCAACTTTTGTTCTGTTTTAAGTGATAAAAAGCAGATCTGATGATAACTTCAGCCTGAGACTGGTGTCCAAACCACTGCAAAGATGGAACATAGTTCATGTGTTTATGATAAAAATAAGCAGAATTGTTTTGCATAATTCTTGGAGAGCTACCAGTGCATTTCCCACCATTTTCATAAAATAGAAGTTATGAAATTTCTCTTGCATAAGAATGGTTCTGTCAATGTAAATATAAAGAAGCAGCCAAAATAAAGGGGTTCATGCAGGAAATACATTTTTGTGGGCAAAATGATCTCTTGTGGTTTGACATTATTTATCTCAAAAAGTCTTTTGTCTTCTGTAATTCAGTCCAATACAGCTTAGCTGTGGTTTATGGGAAGATAAGAAGCAGAAATATCATTAGTTACCTTATCTAAGTCCAGCACATTCTTTCTGTCTCACACCTCATCTCTGTATTTTTCCTGGCCATGCCTAACTTCCAGGTTAGTCTTCCACCAGTCACTCCTCCTTCTGAGTGTACTTGATTTTGCATGGAGACCTGCTAAGGGGTTTTTGACTTGATAAAAACATGCTGTGTTTGTTCAGTTTGTTCCGGCAACAGAGAGGCCCGTGGTGTTGATGTGATTCAGCTGGCTGAATCAGCCCATTAAATGGGTCTATGAAAAGAATGACCCGCTGGGTTTGGCTTGCTGCTGGCTGCCAGTCCCAGGACTTACTTTGTGCCTTGCCCTGAATAGAAACAATGTCTTTTAGCACTTGGGCGCATGACAGCTTGCAACTGTTTGATAGTTGGAAACTTGGACAGAGTCTACGAAACCTGGATGTACTCATTCAGAGGCACCCACCTACAGTATGCCCAGCCCCTTCTGCTGAGTAGCCTCTATCCTACCACGTTATGTAATCAGTTAGCTACATGCACATAGGAAACCAGGTTAGCCAGAAAATTGGACGTTATGATTTTATTATAAGAATGTGCGTACAAGCATCAGGGCAAACTTTGTCTTTTTAGTCCATCCACTTTCTTTACCCAGTTCAAGTTCTCTGCCTATACCAGCATCCATTAGGTAAAAATCTTGGGCATGTTGCTTGTCTGTCACAGGGCCAACCCAGAAAAATCAAGGCCAATAACCTGCATGCTTACACTCATCCACCAGATAGCATAATGTACATAATTTTAGCTGGTGGGAGGAAGCCGGAGTATCTGGAGAGAAGTTTAGTCAATTTGGTTCACCTAAAGCATTTCTAGACTGTCATGTTGCTGACATTAAAGGTACAGTATGCAAATAACTAACATCTAGTGGTAAAGATGGATATTTGAAAGAAAAGATGTTTTCTTTCAAATTACTTCATATTCCAAGCACTGTTATGAATGTACGGTTGCCATTAGTGGCAAAAATTCTCCCAGACATAAAGATGTTTTTATCTGTGGGTGGATCCAGTGGTCTCAGGTGTAGCTATGACTGTATTATAAGTAACTACTTTTAATGTCTTTTAAGGCATTACTTATCCAAAACAGTGCTCTAACTCCCATTAAACAAAGCTAGTACAGCAGTTTTACAGTTCAGAGGGTTTTCACTTCACTCACATTATTTTGTCAATTTGGGGACATCGTAGTAAAAATGGCAGCACAAATATGGCAGCCTCCATGTATGTGCACCCCCAGTAAGTAGATATAAATGACCAATTCTAAGAAAATAAACATATAACAGCTATTCTAGTGAAGCGATTGCACATCAATAGAAATAGCTTTGGATTATATATTAAATTCTTCTTTAACTGATTTTTTTTTTTTTTTTTTTTTTACACACTGTACCTTTAATGGGAATGTTAGAGGTAGAAACTGATTCGAGGAAACACTTCAAATAGCAGTGGTGTAACTTACTCTGATCAAAGCACTGATGTCTAAACAGGGGTGAGAAATGGTAGTTGCTTTGATAGTAAATTTTGAACTTGAGCTGTTTTGAAGCAACTGTGTAAGCATCCAACAGTTCGTTTGGAGTAGTGTGAACGCTCATTTGCACTCTGGTGCAGACCAAAGTAAATTCTGCTCTGCTTGAAAACCAGGGGTATCTGAATCAAAGGGAAGAGGTGATGCAGGACGTGTGAAACTGGACAGCTTGCTGCATCCCCTGCTGCTCATACTGGACAGATTCTAGTGAAAAGTGTCTTTGATTTAAACTTAGATTTAAACACCAAAGTTGGAAACAAACCCCAATACTGCATAAATTTGTCGTTGCTCTTTCTTCTTTGTTTACTTGAGGCGAACACGCTGTTTTCAGTCCTTGTTATTTGATGAGCTGGGTTCTCTTCTTCTTTCTGTTGATCAGTGGTCGTTAACGGAAAAGGCACTGGCAGTTGTTGTGACTGTATAACTGTTCAGGTAATTTGGTCCACCTCAGTAAGAGAAAGCAAGAGTTTCTGGGACTCTCCATCTGGCAGCTGGTCAGGTGTTCTAAGCCACCACCAGTCAGTCAGCTCAGCTACATGCGGGGTCCGCATGGCTCAGTGCTTCAACTGGTTATTCTCACCAGCAAGTTTAGAATTTAGGATTTAAAAAGTTTTACTTATAAGCTGTTGGTCTTTTTTTGAAGGAAAGTTATTGGTCATTATTCTGTGAAAGTGTTGCATATGATATATGATGTAATGGAGATCATGAGGGAGATTTTTTAAACTTTCTGAGTTACTTGAGCTGAAGTCAGTTTGGTCTGCAACAGTTCAGTTGAGTGCACTCGCTGCCCTCTGTCTTGTTGCATGCATTCAAATATAAAAAAATTTAAGCAAATAAGCAAATAAGAAAAGATCATTGAACCGGTACAAATTTTCATTTATTCCACTATTGGTTACTCTGTTGAACTCGGGTCGTTAGTAGAGGGTTTCTGTCATGGAATGCCATGTAGACAATGTATGCACTTTATGATTGCACTGTCAGCACTTGTGTGTTATGCCCTTACGTATTTCATTTCTCTATTCTGTTACTTGTTATGCAGCAGCCTGTACGTCCATGGCAAATTTCCTTCGGGACTAAATAAAGTAATCTTGAATCTTGAAGCTGGTAACAGGCGAGTTGGCTGTGCAGCCTTTTCTTGAGACAGACACTGTGTTGACGGGGTTATTCTGTATGAGGATATTCTGACAAATGCATCAAAATCAAGGAGAGGGTTGAGACGCCCTGTTCCTACTGCAAAGAGGGAGGTACGCAGGCAGCGTTGGAAACAAAGAGTGCTTTTCTCTCTGTCAGAGGAAGGCAGCTGCAGGCCTGGAAAACATACTTCAAACACTTTGTATCTCTCTCACCACCTTTGTCAAGCCATTCATATCTTTGTTCTGCATATTTAAAAACAGAAATTTATGGGACGTTTCTTTTCATTCGAGCTCTAGTGAAGAATGATTTGCTGCTCCATGACAGTTCTGTCTCGAGAGCACCTGAGCAACAGGTTATGAAATTGCAACTTAAATTTTTCATGTTTTCTGTAAGTTGTAGTAATATTTCTATCAAACACAAACCCTAGATGAGATATAAACAGGCAGGCATCAGATGCACTGACAGAACAGCATTCAGTATCTCTTTATGATGCATTGTTCTCCAGTTGTGGGTCTTGGCATTCATGTGAATATTACTTGACATGAACTACCCATGTAAAGAATGTTGCAGACTAAACACAGCCTTTTGCGGCTTGCGGCCTCCACCAGCAGAACAGTGTGCCCTTCCACACCATAAAAACTGCTTGGGAACTTTGCAAAGAACCTGACAAAGTTGGTTACAATTAAAGTAACAAATAAATTGTTCTTTTTTGTTTTGTTTGTTTGTTTTTCCTTTTTCAAATGAGATACTATATTTGACTAAATTAGCATGCAGTATGTTCTGTTCTTGCATTTTTGTATAACAAAGGCTAACCAATGAGCTTGGCAGTGGCTAAAACAGATTAATTTAATTGAAGCTTAAATTCAATTAAAAGGGGAAAGAACAATGTGAATGAAAGACAAAGATATTTATTTCTATTGAGAATGAAATCTTTATACTGTCAAAGCAGAATTTTAGATCAGTAATCCATATCTTCATTCCAATTCAACCTTCTAAACATTCTAAAATCTTTAAATAGTTTACAATTTCAGAGTTTGTTGCTGTTACATATAAGAGAGACTTTTTTCTTGGGCTGCTTTTTAATACAGTTTTATTTGGATTTTCCTTTTTAATTTGTTTTTCTTTCTTTTTTGGTTCACCTTTTTATTTGTACTATATCTTGCAGTTTTATTTCATGTTATTCATTGTATTCTAATACTTATTCTTCAGCTCTGCTTTTGGTGTTTGATATCAACATTTATTTCTCCATTTCTGTTTTGCTCATTTTAATTAAATTTCATCAATTTATTGTTCTCATATTCTATACCTTTGTCATGTGTTCCTCTGACACGATTTAGCTAAAAATAGTCTATATAGAATAAAGAGAAAATCAATATTAATTTTTGTTATGTCTTGTTTTATTTACACTTACTTTGTCCAGTCAGATCTTTTTAGAAGTTGATCACATCTCTGTGAAATAACATTTCATAATATTATTTACCTGTTTTATCGAGTCAAACCTCAATATGAGAAACTAATACATGTTGCTGAACAGCAACAGAAATGGAGAAAAAAGGGAAATGACCTACAAATGTAACTTGCTGTTTTTTTGTATGTTTATGAGCCATACGATTGTGACTTTTGGCTTACTTGGAGCCCTCTTCTCTCTCCCCACCCTTCTTCCACAGATAGTGTCCAACATTCTGATTTTCTCCTGTACCAACATTGTGGGAGTGTGTACTCATTACCCAGCTGAGGGCTCCCAGAGGCAGGCCTTCCAGGAGACAAGGGAATGCATTCAGGCCCGCCTCCATTCTCAGAGGGAAAACCAACAGCAGGTGAGCTCTGAAGATGCCTATAAGCTGCATGTACAATGGTGTGCTTCTTTGTGTAGAACAGCATCTATGATACCTGTAACTCAGATTTTACATTTCAAATATAAGCTAGATGACTAATGCATGAGGCCTTTCTAGATTTCCTGTGTACAAAACAAAAAATAGCATTGTTTTACAGTATTCCAAGTAAATGCATATAGCTAAAAGATAATTTCACGAGAGCCACACCATTTTATGAAATGACCTTCATCTGGTTGTCATTTAATAAATTATGTATCCTATGCGAAGCCATTACATGCCCATGAAATATACTTAAAGGAGCTGTATCATGCTTTTCAAATGTTTCAAAAGTCAAATACAGGCATTTATAATCTAAATATGTTCCCAACACTACTATAGAAACTAATTTGGTGTTAAATATTAGTTTTTCTATGCGTCTAATTTCCAACACGGAAGTAAGATGGCTGACTGTACTGATCCACGGAGCTCTCAACCGATTGCAACATGTTTTACGGCAATTTTATGACGTCGCGCCGGAAGAGACACTGATTCTGAAGGGTCACAGAATTGTTTGTAGCACCGGCAGCTCACATAGACGTTATTTGTAAATATTGATGGATAATTGGACTCCGATCGATGGGATAAAACGGACCAGCCTGTTATGGAGCTGTATGCGCTCAAGTCAGAGTCTGACATGGAGTTTGAAGTACACGCAGTACCACAGAAGTACCACAGAGACCCCTGACAAGTAAGTAAATTAGCGAACAAATCATAGGCTAACAGTTGGCATTGAGCTGAGAGATGTGTTTCACTCACCGGTGCTGTTGTCTGTCCGTGCGTTTTTATAGTAGGAACTGCGTCAGGTTTCAGAAGTAATCCCCGAGAAAAAAAACACTTTACTGCCTGAGATACATGAAGTTGTCAGGAGTGAAGTTCACACACAAAGTGGAGGTTTTTTTTTTCTGCTCCTGAAGTTATAATCCAACCACTTCTGGCAAGTCGATTCATCCAGTACAACAAATAAACTCCCACACTGAACGCAACCACATTTTTCCCAACTTGCCGTCCTCTAGAGCTTAAAAAAAAAAAAAGGAAAAAAAATCTCCTGAACTGGAGCAAACGTCTGGTAGCTGATGGCTGTTTGTCTCTGAGGAAATCTTCCTGCAGGCTGTTAGTTTCTTCCTCAGAGTGTGTATAGGTTAGGATTGTCTTTGAGTTTCTGTTCAACAAAGAGGGCGTCTTGCGACGATGCTGCGCATGCGTGTTTGTCGCTTCGTGATTGGTGCCACCTTGTTGCGTATACCGGCGTAAGTCAGTTATGTTAAGGAAGCTACAGCTTGGCCTGAATATTCATATATATTACTCAAATATGCACAAATGAAGAAAAAAACGACTTTAAGTTTTTTATGAGGAAATAACAAAGTAACATGTTGAAAAGCTCTTAAAAGTCCATTTTTCATGATACGGTTCCTTCAAAGCAACCCTTACCGATGCTGCATTATTACACAATTTTTTTAACAGTGTCAAATGCTGTGAATGAGATAATGGAACTCTGACATTCAAGACAGACCCACCATTAATCAAAATAAAATATTATTCCAATCTCTAAATATTCAGTGAAAACTCCAACCAATCCTTGAAGTGGGGTGCACCCCTAGGATTGTCCAAAGGACCTGCCTGTCAGACCTTTGCTTCTGCATTGGGAGGCAGAAAGAATGAGGGTGTGTCTTCGGAGTGAGCCGGGACTGTTTATATTCAAATAATCTTGCTGTGCTTTCTGAAATGCACGATCGGTAAGGGTTGCTTTAACCTAATCTAGAAAAGTCAGTTTTCATTTTCTCTTGCAATGATTGAGAGAACCATCTTACAGAAAGCAGATGTTGCTTTCCATACAGGTGATTTCACCAGTTATTAAAACTATTTGTTATAGATGGGTTTCTGAGCAGCGTCACAGATAGGATGCGCGCGCAACCGGGGGGCAAAAAAACACAGAAAAAGCATTATTGAACTATGAGAAGACCTGTTTTTTACGTACAAGACTCGACTTTTAATGCAGATGAGGTCAAGATATGACGTAAAAGAGTTGAGAAATATAATGTTTGAGTCCTGGTATTTGTTCAGTTGCAAAAATCAAAACATTAATGCATGTAAACAGTTGAAAATGGTGAAAATAGGACAGTAGGAATGACTGATCTTCAGAAAACCCTCTCAGATTACTTATTCAGGTTCAGACTACATAATTTATTTAGTGTTTCACCTTGGTCACTATGTAGGATTAAACCACCACGGTGGCAGAAATTATTCCGGTGTTCGAGTGGGGAGACTGGTACTAATACCAGCATCACCGCCGTGATCGGCTGCATCACAACACTGTAGCTGTGTGTGACAGCCGTCCTCTGCTCAGACAGGAAAATAAAAAATAAGAATAAACTGATGGTGGAGCCGTTTACAAACATTCACACTGCATAACAACGCATCCTGGAGATTTTATACGAAGTACGGGGGTCGTAAATCAGATGGCATTTGAGTTTATACCGTTAGCTTGTTCGCAGTTAGCTAGTCTGTCAACTGTCCACCACGATCTCATACACAATAAAGCACAACGTTACAGAAGCAGCGAAACTTGCCGACAGCAATGCGTGTTAGTCCCTAACAGTTGGAATCAGCTCCTTTCCAAACGTAGTGTTGATGTTGTCTTTGCCAGGTTTAATCCCAAACTAGTGAAAGTTGCTCCTGTATGGAGGAGGTGAAGACGACACCGGAGCTGAACCTGCTGCAGACCGCAGTCTGTTGTGGCCTATTTTGGTTTTAACAAAGAGTCTAAACGAAAGTTTAAGCCGCTTTCTAACACAGGTTTTTCAGGCAAATTTCAAATGAGGTCCGACACGAATAATATCCATGTTTTAACAAGAAAAATGCTGCTTCCGGGTTATGACTCCCTTGCCAAATTAGTGTAATGGTAATAGAAATATAACACAGCAACGCTGCGTTGGTATTTTTTTATTGGTCATCAACATGCAGATTTATTCAATATAATTTAAAATACAACGATCTCTGTTTGTTTCGTTAGGTTACTTTACATTTTTATGAATGATATGAGTGTGTGTTTGGCCATAGACTGCAATACAAAACACAGGCTTTTTGCCCCCTGGTTGCGTGCGCAACTGCCAATGTTTGTAAACGGGAAACCCATCTATTGCAACTTCTGCTTCAATAGCTTTATGTACATCCTAATCTTCAACTAATAAAACTATAATAGTCTAGTCTAATAGAAATATGATGTGTAACTGTTAAAATATGGAAATATAATAACATTTTTTGGGGGAAAACTAAGATAAGAAAGAAAATGAATGAGTGACAAAGCAGTTGTGTTCTTTACTGTATGCAAATTGAGATAAAATTTTATGATCCACAGCATTAAAAAATTAAAGTTTTTGACACCATATTTTTTTCTGCAAATGAATATTGGCACTTTATACTACATGTTTAACTGTCATTTTCTTTGTAAAAAGCAAGTGAAAAAAATCACTAGCACTGTGTTGAATCTTCAGTAACACAAACGCTACTAAACTTAAAACCAGCGGTGGTCTGTGGCAGCCCTGATCATCTACAGTGATGGCGTGATCAATAAAAACTTCAGCAACATCGCTGCTGGTCTTCCGTTGCATGGAGGAAATCATGGGATACAACACAAGTTGGAATATACTGTAATGCAAAAATCTGACTTAAAGGCAGGGTAGGGGATCCTGGAAAAACGGTTTGAGCAAGCTTCATTTTAAAAAATACCCCCCACCCCACCGAAACCACGCCTAGAGAACACAGAAGCATGTGTGCCGATGGTTGTTGGCAAAGATAACAGAGAACAGCCGAGTGGCTAGCTTGTTAGCTTCCCAGTAAACAGCAGAGGACCCATGTTTCATAAAAGTGATATTTCCCTCCCCTCCAACTTCTTCTGTGGTGTAAAATATCCTCACTGCAAACACCAACACCTCCATGGCTTGATCCACATCCATTTTTTTTCCTTTTAAGAGCAAACAGTGGAATAGATAAGAGCAGCGAGCAGCTGCGTTCGTCGGCACTGTAAGACGCTCACGGCGAGCTGCAAACATGCGCCTCCATGGGGCTTTTGAGCCCCTTTGCTACCTTCCCCCTCATCATACTCATACTTGCCAATTCTCCCGAATCACGTGGGGGACTCACGATTTTTAACGTCATCTCCTGCGGTGCTCCCGATCAGTAATTTATCCTGCTAATATCCCGATATTACAGTGAAGGAAATAAGTAAGCTTGTGGAGGATATTTGTCACAGTATCTGGCAACCCATACATATACATTCTTTTGCCAGGACACAAGAAGAAGACGAAGTAGAAGAAGTCGTCACTCAGACACATATACTCGGATGTTGTCTGTGTGGTCTTTATGTGGCTGAAAGCGAATTTGATTTATTTTAATGTTTTTGCTCTTTGTGCTTACGTTTGTGTTGATTAATGCATGCGCCGAGCATGCATGTATGCGTGCCTGCACATGTGTGCGCATGTGTGGATATTTAGACGTGAGAAGAATGCATGTGGGTGTGGGTGGGTGTGCATGTGTGTTGGCTACAGTCACATTTTTTTTTATATCAACTAGGGTAGTAGAAGTGAAATGAAAAGCGTTTTAGTTCTGTTTGTTGTCACTTTTCACTACTCCAAAGTCTGTTCTTGTGTTTTGTGTGTCTTTACAACTGCGCACGATTCTGTACACTCATGGATATATCTCTGCTGTTAATGTAATTAAATAATTTGCTTGTGAAGTTACAATTTTAAATGTGTTTTCTTTTTTAATTACATGAATTTAAAGTTCAAGTTTGTTTGTTGCCCACTTTTCTTCATGGCAACAGCCACTTAATACTTGCGGTGGCTGTCAGTGGTACACCCTTTTTAGTTTGATCTGCAATACTAAATGCATTGCAGGGTACAGTAACTGCCTTATAATTTATCTTTCTGGTACTTATTTAAACAATTAAATTGCTTTTTTTTATTGTCCTTAATCATTTATTGAGTTTCAAAGAAACAGCATTTTCAGAACAAGGTCCCTTCATCAGGTTTAAAATACAAGGCAAGAAATGACAAATGATTACGCCTTGGGCTGATACACCCATGGAAAAAAGTCGCCCTATTTTTCACAACCCACTGTTGGAAACTATGCATACTTCACTTTTTGTCTGCTTGAATTTCAGAAATGTAAGGCAAGGAAGATGCTATTTCTACACAGAGCAATTGAGCTAGCAACTCCTGAGCTAATGCTAATGGCGCAGAATCCTTAAGTGTAGATGTTGGTATAATCAGATGCAAATATTAATATATTTTGGACAAAATTGATCAAACATTTATATCCTATAAAAAAAGTTCTTTAGCAAAGTTAATACTTTTACTCTGCACCCCTCTAGACGTTCTGTGGATATATTTTCAAGTGTTATTGTTTTGATGAAAAAGTTGTAGCCATCACCTTTAAGCTTGAAGTCGAACTGTATTAGATGAGAATGGCTTCTATCCCCAGTGGTTGAAACACAACTATGTACTGTAAAAGGGGGAACAATTTGAATGTCCGTATTTCAAACACAAAAGTATTTTCCATATTCATCAATTGGTTAACCCTCCACCCCCTAGGAAAGCTGGGTGAAAGATGCTTTTGATCTATGTTATAAATAGCAACTTTCAATTATTTTCTGATTCTTTTTCACTTATTCTGTGTGTGCTATAAATATAATGGTTTAATATTTTTTATTCATTATAATCACTCAGGTATATTAGTTAATCTGCCAACCTTTAGACAATCACTCTCCAATTCTTAACTTGCATCACCTCGCAATAAACTTGCTTTCCCTGTCTTTTTACTGCAGGAGCGCCTCCTCCTCTCAGTACTTCCTCGCCATGTTGCCATGGAAATGAAAGCTGACATAAACGCCAAGCAAGAGGACATGATGTTTCACAAGATCTACATCCAAAAGCATGACAATGTCAGGTAAGATCACAGACTGTGGGATAATGAGGGAAGACGGACTAAAGATGGTATAAATAAGAGAATTCAACTCCATTGAAGCAACATGTTCCCTCTAAAAATACCCCTCAAAGATTACACATTCATACATTTACACTGAATATTTTCCCCAGGAGCACGATGGACAACATAAATGAATAATGTGAAAGGAGTGAAGAAATTTTGACTTGAACAAAACCCTTGATTGCATTATAGATTGTTCTCACAAATTCATGAGGTTGATGATAACGAACTGAATTAATATGCCAATGTACAATGTACCAGGGTTGTGTTTTTTCTGATTTTTCAAGTTGATAATGACTTTAGACACCCAAATATTTGCTTTCAGGCAAAGAAAAAAATATTTATAATCTCATCATATGTCCTCTATAACTAAAAGATTATCTTTAGATACTGTAGTAAAATCTCATTTCAGACAGCCAGAGATCAATTATCTAATAATCTGGTTTTACACTGGGATTAAATCACTAGAGCAGAGTACTTTATTTAAGTTTAGCAGCCTCCAAGTCAGTTTACAACTAATTCTAACTACATCTGTTGTTTAAACCATTTTGCCAAAAGTATTAGCTTTCACAGACACACAAACTTTAATGACACCCCATTCTTAATCCATAGGGTTTAATAGGGAGCTGGCCCACCCTTTGCAGCTATACTTCAAGTCTTTTAGGAAAGCTTTCCACGAGGTTTAGGAGTGTTTATGGGAATTTTTGACCACTATTCTGAGAGCACATTTGTGAGATCAGCCACTGATTTTGGATAAGACCTGGTTTGTAGTCGCAGCTCTAATTCATCCCAGAGGTGCTCTTTCAGGTCAGGACTTTGTGCAGGTCAGTCAAGTTCATCCACACCAAACTAACACATGGAAGTGACTAGAGAGTCTAAATTCAATAACTCAAGAAAAGAGTTTACTGTACGATGTAAATTCTGCCTCCTGATACTTCATCTTTAGTTTAGCTTGAATTTTAGATTTCTTCTTGCTGTTTGGGGGCTTGGCAGGACCCAAAAAATGCAATTTCGATATGTGTGTGTGTGGGTGTGGGTGCGTTTTTGCAACATTGTGGGGACCATGTTCTGGATTTTTACCATCACCGTGGGGACGTCTTGCCCTCGTGGGGACATTTTCCAGGTCACCATGGGTACGAACCCCGTTTTGAGGGTCAAGATTAGGTTTTTAGAGATTAAGTTATAATTAAGTTTTGGTTAGGGTTAGGACAAGGGTTAGGTTTAGGCAATCAGTTATGGCCGTTAGGTTTAGGGTAAGGGGCTAGGGAATGCATTATGTCAATGGATATACCCCACGGGAATATAAAAACAAACGTGTTTGTGTGTGTGTGTATATATATATATATGTACGTAGTATCTTGTAAAACTGAGACTGTACCAGAGTAAGCTGCTGTAGAAGACTTGGCCATAATACAAGGAAAAAGGGGCATGGCTAATAACTGGAAAAATGTGGATCCCCTAACATCAGAATCTTGATAAAACTACTGTAATAGTCATAAAACTACTGTAATAATCCAATGTAAATTAATGTAAATGATAACATCATTTAAAGAATGATATCAATGATTGATTTAATCATTTTTCATCATTTGGAGAAAGAAATTGCAGAGCAGGACCTTTTAAATATAATCAAGACACAGTAAGGTGGTATGGAATGTTATGAAATTCTGATATCAGCTACTTTTTATTTATTTATTATGTATTTATTTAGTTACTCATTGTAGAACGTAATGGTTTGCAGGGGCAATGTTGTCTAACAAGATCCTTTTGTTAATTTGTATTTTTATGGTTGATTTTTCTTTTTAAAAAATCAATTAATTTACCTATTTGAATTTTAATGTTGTTTTTGTTTGTACTTTGAGTATACATGTGTATAGATACTTGGTAAGTACTCATATTCTAAAAGAGAGGGTAAGATTGTACATAGTTGGAGGTGGAGAATGGCGGTCAGGGTGGGGGGAGGGGGGCAACTATTGCTCTCAAATATCATGACATGTACTGTACAACTATTGACAGGATTTAGAAAATGAAATGGGGGGGAAAAAAAGATGTCCTCATATGAGGACGCCAGGTTTGAGGAGGTTAGAGAATTTGGAAGCATCTGGATGATTATTGAAGGTCTCCACATGGAGTGAAATAAATATACATTTAGAATGAGACCAAGTTAACAACTGTGCTGCAGCATAATAGTTAAATAAATGACAATTTAATCCAGGTTAATCCTGAATGATACAGCCCACTCACAGACAGTGGCAGAAGAGTAGGGAAAAGTGCATGGGTTGCCATGACAACATGCTGCTCAGTAATTTCCTAGAATATTTTTCACCTGCTTCTTCCTACGTTGTCTGTGTAGTGTGATGTGACTCATAGTACAATATTGAAAAATACATTCTTTAAGTATATTCCAAAAATAAATAATAAAAGATTCATGGAGATTTTCACACAATGACAGATGTTTTTTTTTTTTTTTACATATTCACTTACAAAAGCTTGAACAGTGGTTTGCAAGGCTAAAAAAAAGTAAACATTTGACTCTACTGATTGTGCAAATGGTTAAGATGGTTTAAGATGCAAGACATTTTTGAAGAGTAAAGCAACTTGCACACATTTATTATTAGTGTTTAAGACTGACTTGTCTTTTCAAACCACGAATGTAGAAAAGTTTGGTTAAACTGAAAGATGAGCTGCCATTAAGCTGTTTTTTAAAAACTTTTTAATGATACATGTTACAATAAAACTTTCCCAATGTGACAACTTGTTTACTTGAAATAAATATCTTTAAAAAGTAGTCAGTTTTCATAAACTTTCATATGCCAAGCCAATAATTCACAATTTCTCACTCTACAGTGTGACTTTGAGGTGACAAATTATAATCAAAGGGTTTTTTTTATTTAAGGGATTTTAGTATCTGTTTTTTATTTATTTAATCTATATTTATACAGGTAAATCCCATTGAGACACAGTCTCTTTTTCAAGGGAGACCTGGTTACCTAACATGCATACCAGTGGCGGCTGGTGTAGTTTTCTTCAGGCGGGGCTACAGCCTACCAAACTCCAAAACAGACTTAAACCAAAAAGCATGCAAATCATGTTTCAAAAATATCACATCTGAATCTACTCTTATTGCAGTAGCCTGATTTCTGAGTGGTACAATGGATCCAGTTTTCTTTAAAGGTTTTATTTACATCAAGACGTTATCTTAGATCTGAACTATGAGACTAGAACAAGTCCAATAAATGAAATGGCTTCATCAGGAGATTAAAAAACAAAAAACAAACAAAAAAGTTTCTGTTCAAAAAATGATTTTAAATCACAGCATTTCAGTCATTTATAGAAATTAGTCTTTGTTGAAGACTGGAACTACAACATGATTTCTTACATTATATTTTTCTACTTGATTTATGATAGTTTTTTATCAAATAATAATTTGGCCAATATATTACTGTTTTTTATCACATCACCGTGTTCATACTTTATAGCAGCCTCTCAAACTTTTTTTTCAGTCATTGCACCTTTCAAAAGTGCATAAAATCTCAAGGCATCCCGGAGTAAAATTATTAAAAACACTGCATAGCCTAAACGTAAATGCAATTGTGCTGTTTATTTATACAGAACAGTAATGAACAGAGCACAATACGAACTGTAAGTCATGATAATAATAACTTTATAGCAACTTTACACCGCCTTTAAAAACAAAGCTTTACAAAGTGCTTCACAAAACAATAAATCAGAGACACAAGTACCATAAAACCGTAAGAGATGGACTGTCCAAATACCAAACAGCTACAGGCCAATCTGGTGGACGAAGGCTCGTATGAAGTAGTAGGCTGAGGCTCATTTCACAGTCAATCATGTCTGGTTCTTGTGGGGTCCACGATCCATGATGCTGTTGCTTGTTTCTCACTGTTTGTGAAATCAAATGTATTTTCGCGGTTAAATTAGGCTATATAACAATGTTCTGCACAGTCCCCGGTGGGGACGTCATGCCACCTTACTGATAATGGGTACATGAGACAGATTTTTATGGTTAATTTTATACATTTATTTATCAAGAATGAATTTACAATTTTATCAATCCATTTATATGCAAAAAAAAAAAGATATATTTATATATTTATGTATTCAAATATATTCATATATGAAATGTCAGATGTTTTTTTCAATTAAATATCAGAATACATAATTTTTTGGCAGCACCCCTGGCACAGTCAGGGTTCAACTCAGTGTGCCGCGGCACCAACTTTGAGAAAAGGCTGCTTTATAGAGTAGTACAGAATAACAGGACTGGAGGATGGTGCAGGTTTAAGCTTATATACTGTACAAGTACATACACAAACAGAGGCTTCTTCATCTTCCCATCAGTACCTCCTGGGCCAGTGGAATGACAACCATCTGGCCATAAACAAAAGAGACAGCACAGTATTTATTCCAGGGATGTCTAGTACTGGTCCTCAAGGACTGCTGTCCTGCAAGTTCGAGATGTTTTCTGATTCCTGAGCCAAAATAAGGAACGCTCAGACTTGCTGTTAACCGGCTAAAGAACACTGTTGTGCTGTTCTGCTACTGGCTGCAGCCCTCTTGAGAGCAAAAAGGGAGCTAGCTAGTAGCCACCAGCAGGCAAGCCAGCAGCCAGTCTGCCACCTGTCAATCAAAAGGACTTGCCCCTAATTATGTGTAATTTAAGATTGAATAACATCTAAGTGGATGAGTTATAAAAAAATAAATAAATCAATATAAATGTCATTACTAGGGCTGGGAAAAAATATCAATACACTGAAATATTGCAATATTTTCATATGCTGATATCATATTGATATTTAAAAACATGGTATCGATCTATTTTCCTAACGAAATCTTGCGAGATTTCGTAACATAACTATGAAATCTCATAAGATTTTGTCGTTCTGTTATAAAATCTCACGGGTTTTCATGAAATCTTGTGAGATTTTGTTTTGTAAAATAGATCAATATCACATTTTTAAATATCAATATGAAATCTGCATATGAAAATATTGCAATATTTCAGTCTATCAATATTTTTCCCAGCCCTAGTCATTACAAATCAGCTGCGATTGATTGGCGAGAGTAATAGGCTACTGCACGCCAGTAGTGGCGCACTCTCGTCTGATGTTTACAGTAGCTAGCTGAGAGCCATTCTGCTTGCAGTTAGCAACATTCAGAAAATGATATCTGTTTTACCTGCGTTTGTAACGTGATCGGAGAATCTGTGTCTGCTGTCTGCAAGACGCCCATGTCGGGGTTTGGTTCGTGCATGTTGAGACATGGCCAGGGGAGGAAGCTGTGAATTTAACAGGCTGGTCCTGCACACGCGCTTTATTCAAAAACTTGCTAACAGTCTCTGCTTTCTGAATTTCCGAAAACATCTTCTGTACCGCCTTTAACCCTAATGTGATCATTTGAACCAGGCTGTAAACGTGTTTATATCTGCTGTGAAGTTGGCTTTTTTAACATGGGAGTCTGTGGGAATTCATTCTGTTTTGCAGCCAAACCCTGGTGGACAAAAAGGAACTGCAGTTTTTCAGCACTTCCACATGGGCTTTGATTTTTCTCGCCAGAGGCTGCCGCTTGTTGGTGTTATAGATTATATTTATTTATATAATTTGTAAATAAAATTTACTAACATAGTTTAGATCAGGGATCTTAAACTCTGGTTCTCAGAGAACACTGTCCAGCAAGTTTTAGATGTTTCCCTGCGTCAGCACACTTAACTCAGATTAATGGGTCATTTTGCAGAATTTGCCAACAAGCTGTTGGATCCATTACATTTGAATCAGGTCTCTTTGAAGCAGGGAAGCACCTCAAACCTGCTGGACAGTGGTCCTTCAGGAGAGGAGAATAGACTCCTGATTGAGGTATTATGTCAGGTTCTTTGCCTAATGATCTAACTCGCAATTCACCCAAGAAGTGATGTTGATATTCATCACAGAGCAAATGTGCTTTTGAGACATCAGGACTAATGTGCCCCTTGTGTTTTGTCTGTTGTCCTTTGTTTTTTTGTTTTTTTTTTCCCCTGTCTGTAAGTCTAGAAAGGCAACTTTCATCCTACAAATCCCTCCATGTATTCTGAATTTCCTTTTTCTGTTTCACAGTGCGCACACCGACTCTGAATTAATCTGGTGTAGCACGGAGATGAACTTACTTAACCCGGGCTACAAGCAAACAGTTTTGATCCAGTATTTATCTCATAGTTCCTTGCTTTAATCACTTAGGATTGCTGCTCTGTTAGTTATGAAACTAGTCATGTTCAAGTCTGCTTTTCATAGCCTAATATGAGAAATTAGGAAAAAAAAAAACAAAAAAAAAACAGCCTCCTGCTTTGCTTATGCCGTTTTCCACAAGTGATTTTTGGGGGTTTGGATTTCTTATACTGTACATATGGAATACATCACATTACTGATGGGTATTGGACATAAACTGACTTCTTTATCTTTCCCTATGTCTGAACTTTGACGTCATCTGCTCACTTCTGTGACGAGCTTTGGCCTGATAGTTTGCAGACAGCAGATGTTGTTTAATTTGGGCGTTCATTCAGTCTCTTGCGTGGTCTTCAGTTCTCCAGGGTCCTTACAGATTTAATGATGCAGTGTTGAGTCACGACTTGCTTTATTTTTCATGATATGATGTGGTTTTTCCTCTGCTAACTGTGAACCCTGATTGTTAAAGTCCGCTAATGACATAGGGAATAATTAAACACTATGTAACGCCAGATGTGGTTGGATTGTGTTTAGGTTTTGCACCACCTTCTGGAGTAAGAAAACATTACTAATATGCTTTCATGACTAATATGGTGAAGATATTAATGTATCACACTGTATGGTTCTGCGTCCTCTCAGTTTCCAGGAAATTAATATACTTAAGTGTAAGATCCTCCATTGTGATGAAAAGCAGACTGTGTGTGTGTTTGTAGCAACAGCAGCATGAGCGTAAAACTGGCCTGTAGCAGTCACAGTCAGGTGGAAGAGCAAAAAAAACCTCTGTGCATAATAGGTGCTATTGAAGTCCTTTATTACTTTGATGTGTTTCTTTGAAACCTCACGGGTTAGAGCATCAAGTCACGTACTTCAGCTCTCAAACACAAAGGTCTTTTCATTACTATTAATGTGACTCCTACTCGAACACGTCTTGTTTTTCACAGCATAAGTTTAAGAGTTCAGTGCTTTTGAGTGTGAATTAAGTTTTTTTTTTAAAAAAGCAAATGTCTAGAGCATGTGACAGAAGTTGCCGTGTATGAAACAAATGTGAGCTGTTTTTGTTAATAAAGTATTAAACTTTAAGAAAACCTTGGTGGTTCTTTGTAACATATTGTTACCTGTGCAGAAGTGTTCTGATTAAAAGCTACAAGTTACCTTGAACAAAGAAAAGCTGAGAAAAGTGAAGGGGAAGGCTTTGACTCTGTTATGAGGGCTTATATGTGGCTCGGGAGCATGAAGCACATTAGCAGCATCCGCTGAGCTTGGCTGAGCTCCGTCTGTGGTCATGCGTGTGCTGTGAATGTAAACCACGTGTGACTGGGTTTGTTGGGGAGCATTCAGCAGCTTTGGGTAATTGGGGCTCTGCTGAGAGGCCGGGAAACAACAGGAAGAGAAGTGACAGCTCCCACTGCTCCCACTAAAGAGCATGAGGGTAAATCTGGAGGAGAGATGGAGAGGGAGCCGCATTCAGTTTGAAGCTAGCTGTATCTGTAGATTTGCATTAGATATCTGCCTGTCCACAGTTCTTAATTCAGGAATCCTGGGCAGTCCAAAACAGAGGTGACAAATCAGTTAATGAAGCATGGAAGGTATGTAATTACATCCTTTGATCCAACACAAAGGCACAAATTGTTTCTGATTGTCAGGGGTACACATTTGTACCAATTCATACCAAACCACAGTTACTTAACTCACAAGCCAGCACACTGAATGAATCATCTGGATGGTGCATGGGGGAAAAACATGCCTGCAGGTTAAATTCACATCAAATCATGGTGCCTTTGGTTTGGCTTTACATAACGTAATTAGCTAATAGGTTCTTATGGCAGAACAGCTGGTTCCCAGGGCCATGAGTGGCTCAGGAGGATGAGATTGAAAGATCACCGGTGCATTTTCCAGTTTCTGCAGTCTTTATGTCAAAGGGTCCTTGGGCAGATTGCTGAACCACTGTGCTCTCTGTAGGGCAGAGAAAGTTTATTGTATTGGATAGAACAGCATGTTTCATCTTTTGGGACCTGCCTTAAGTATAACTATATAAACAGGTGAATGAATTCTGACAAGTAAAGTCACAGGTCTTCATAAACCCATTTCAGCTCCACATGCGAGATGTCTGAAAAGAAAAAGATGCTTTAAACATTCTTCTAAAACATTTATTTTCTATGTGGTGTCTATAACTGGAGATAACAAACTCAAGTAAATGATACGCAATAAAAATATATGTTGTAATCCAAAGAGTCATATGGAAAAACTAGCATTACTGTCCCTTTATATCCAATAAAATGTACATCAGACATTTCAGAATGTTTTTTCGAAAACGTCTTATTTGACATCTTGCATCACAAGGATCTGGTGTTTTCTGCTTTATTCTAGTGTGTCAGGCCAAAAAGAAATCTTTCTGAGGTCATTATAAAAAAAAAAGCGATCCCCAGATTACTAGAAATTAGTCCTGGAATGAGAAGGTAATAATTGTGAGCTGGACTTCAGTGAATTCAGCCTGAGAGTTGATGGATACAAAAGCAGCAAATTTCACCACAAGCTTTTAAAGCAACATGTTGCTTGATTGGCAAGTTGGTTTTGGAGGGAGATTGCTTGAATTTAATCTATTTTTAAGCACGGCACTACTTTCCCATAAGTTGTAGCAGACATGCTGCCACACCTGCCTTAACCACTGGAATTAAATGCAGCTGTCCTTCCATATCTTCATTGTCTAGCATCCACGGCGCAGGTAATATTAAGAGAGAAAAACATTTAGAGAACAGTGATGGGATGGTCCACTCAGACCAGTTCAGAAAGGGCCGTAGGATCTGGTTTCATGCATATCTTCAGAAAACACAATAGAAACAAAGTTTTCCTAAGAGCTTGAATGAAAGGTAACTAGACTTCTATTTGTCTCTTGGAGATGCTTCGCGTCTCATCAAAAAAAAGCTCCTTCAGCTCTAAACTGAGGAGTTCCAGGCTAAAAAGCTGCTGTTTGGCCGTTCACAGGATGGTTGTTATGAATCATCAATAAACCTGCTGCAAGCAAGGCTGGATAGAGATGGTCAGATAGTCTGGGCATGACAACTGGAAAAGGAATGAATGGTCTCAAATGGTCGAAGAGGACTTCCTTAGGCTTAGATGAATACACTAGAGATTAAGAGGATCTCACACACAAGACCAACACAGAATGGAGCATAGCAGCCACTGTCCAATCACATTTCTTTCACAAAGTTACTGCCCAAACCAAAAGCAGAAACCAATAATCGAATCCAAATGAGTTCTGTTATCACCACAACACAGATGGTCTCTCAGAGTGGTTCCCATTATTCTCTACTTTTAAAAGATTGTGGCATCCCATTTGTGTTTATCCTCTGAAGTAATGTCCTGTGGCTTCAGGAATGGGGCCAAACTGAGTGTTGACTAACAGATTACGCAAGAAGGGTTCTGGTGTGGATGTTTTGATGCTGCCGGACTGCCCTTTAAATGCACAAAAATGTTCTCAAACAGAACATTGTGAATGTAGCTGCTGTTGCTGGTATGTAGGCCAGCAACACTCGGAAGAAAGCACATTACATAAATTAGAGGAACTGACCTTCACTGCCTTTGTTCTGTGTTCTGACTGAAGCATGAGCAAGAGCTGAACCTGAACAGCATATACACATAGTTGTGCAGTGGAGTTCACGTTGCATGTGTAATGGTACATAAACCTATAACCTTGGAGTCTGTTATTAAAGGGAAACCATAGTCAAATATTATAATACTATTGTCAATGTAAGTAAAAATAGATTATTTCTGGGGTCAGTATACAGCTCTTGATGCATGTCACTGCTCTGAGGGGGGCCACCATCCTCAAAAACCAGACATTGTAGCTTTGCAGGAGCAGATCCATCTCTCATTGGATCATGCAACCTTTGCTTTATGGCTCAATGACTTTAAAGGAGCCTATGATTTGTTCGCTAATTTACTTGTCAGGGGTCTCTGTGGTATTTCTGTGGCACTGCGTGTACTTCAAACTCCATGTCAGACTCTGGCTTGAGCGTATACAGCTCCATAACAGGCTGCTCCATTTTATTCCGTCGATCAGAGTCTGATTATCCATCAATGTTTACAAATAACGTCCATGTGAGTGCCGAAGCCGGTGCTAAAAACAGTTCTGTGACCCTTCAAAATCAGTGTCTCTTCCAGGGCGACGTCATGAAATGGGCGTAAAACATGTTGAGATTGGTCGAGAGCTTCGTGGTTCAGTACAGTCAGCCATCTTACTTGCATGTTGGAAATTAGATGCATAGAAAAACTAATATTTAACACCAAATTAGTTTCTATAGTGGCGATGGGAACATATTTAGCTTATAAATGCCTAAAGTAGTCTGCAAACATAATACCAAAACACGGATAGGCTACGTTCACACTGCAGGCCTTAATGCTCAATTCCGATTTTTTTGTCAGATCCGATCTTTTTGTTTGGGTGTTCACATTACATTTCTAAATGTGGCCTGTCGCCGATTGCAATATGAACAGCTCATGCTTCTGAAGTGACACGCATGCTCAGTTAAAAATGAATGACATCACGCACATAACGGTGGTCATGGAAACCAATGCAAACAAACATGGAGGTTACCGGCATTGCGGACTCACGTTGAAAGCAATTTGTGGCGGCAGTCGGCAAATGTATGAGCGGGTTTTGTGACGACGGAGGAAGAAGACAAACGCATTTGTGATGACATCTGTGTGTTGAACAGTTGCTGCTACATGTGTAGGAGTGTGTAGCTGCAGAGGAGTGTGTAGCTGCAGAGGAGTGTGTGGATGCAGCGTCGGAGCAGGATGGTGGATGAGGATGTTTCGGATCAGATGTTCTGAGGGAATCATATCTCTTCACAGATATGATGTCACCAAGCACTTCAGCTGCGGTAGAAAGAAACTCATATATCACAGTGATCAGCTGATTAGCCTACTGAGCGCGCGCGAGGGGAGAGAAGCGGCTTTATTTCAATTCTGCACATTTATCACCGCGGTTCTTCTCTCTACCTGCTGCGGTGAACGTGCCTTTCTAAGCCGGACACATTTCACACACACCTTTCCTCTTGGCTTCCCCCGCGTGTGCACACCGTCTCACTCACCTTCACACACTGAGTTGCTGGACCACAAAAAAGTTTCCCCCAACACTTTCATTATTTTCCAGGTTGACATTCAATCAGAGCCAGAAAAATATGATTTAACTGTTTAGTCCATTGTTTACATTCCGTTTCTGTCTCATCTGGTGCAGAAATTAGGACGTCTGTCTCGATCTCAGAGAACAGGTCGGATAAAATGCGACATGCCCGTACAGACCGCAGTCGCTTCCACACAGATCAGCTATGTATCCGATTTAATACCACATTTGAAAGTGGCCTGAATCCGATCCAGAAATGTCAGATTCAATGCGACTTGCGCTGTTCACACAGTCAGAGGCAGATCGGATACGGGTCACATTTGAGCGAAAAGATCGGATTCAGGTCGCATTTACCTGCAGTGTGAACGTAGCCATAGAGACTGTTTAATTTTGCGACAGTTATGTGGCATGTGGAAAGTTACAGGTTTAGTGCCCCTAGTGGGCCAAAGTTACACAGTCGCCCTTTAATGAGCACACAGTAAGAGTACATATTACATTATTACACTATTATCTAAAAGCAAGTGTTTCAGACTTCAATACTAACTTCATAGCATCTGTTGGCTAAGAATTGAATCAGTTGATAAGAAAAAAGCTGAGGGTCTGTTTGTTTTTTTCCCCCTGCTGGGGTTAGTGAGTCACCAGCAGAGCTGCGGGGTTAACAGCCCGGGACAGATAGATGGATGGCAGCCGGCCCAAAGCTGTTCTGGTGCCAGATGAGAGGGTATTGCAGGGTCAGGCAGTGCCAGTAAAGGGCATCTCTGGTTCAGTGGAGCTTGAACTGATTTTGCTGCTGTGACTCTGCTGGCTGGGAAAAGGAACTGTACTGTATTATTTTCCTGATCAAATTCTTTTTAAATGATGCTTTCAGGTGTAGCTTTTGCATTAACCTCAGCTCTCCTGTCTGTATGCATCTGCTATCTCCTCATCTGTTATGGGTAGATGTATGTGTTTAGCCATAAACTG
This sequence comes from Atherinomorus stipes, assembly GCA_023101725.1. Taxonomy (NCBI): domain Eukaryota; kingdom Metazoa; phylum Chordata; class Actinopteri; order Atheriniformes; family Atherinidae; genus Atherinomorus; species Atherinomorus stipes. Next base: position 1,270,253 of record JALJCO010004498.1, read on the forward strand.
TATTTGATTAAAATCAATTTCACTGAAGACTTTACAACCATATTATGTTTAAACCAGTTTAAGATATTCTGTTGAAAACATGGTTGTAGGAAACAAAAATCATGGTTCAGGTCGAGAGGTAGTCCAGGACCCGGACCACCCGCGCTCAGGCAGGTAAAAATGTGACATGTGGGCTACTCACCCAACAAGTGGCAGTGACCAAATCAAAACTCGACCCTATAGCGGCATGTTTATCTTTGTTGTCATTCATCTTCTTCTCCTTTTAATTGTCATCGGTGGTTAAAAACTAAAATGCAAAATATGAGTGTCTGGCTTGCATTAGGGATGGAGTGATTTTCGATCGGATCGTCTATTGGCGATCAAAAGGGATGATCATGATCTTTTTTAAATGGCAATCTTTAAGGCGACTTTTTAATTTACTGCCATAAGATGTTAAAGAAAAATCTCTAGAACTGCGCTCTACTGTGTCGGCTACTTAAATGTTTCTAGAGGAGCGCCACGTCTGCATACAGAGCTCATTGATCATTGCGGCTGAGGAGTGAATATTAAACTCTTAATTACACCGTGTTGTCTCGTTTTCCTTCTCACTTTTCTGCAGAGGTGCGCATCGCGGACACAGGCTCTCTTCGTCTCCTCTGTTCTTCATCTTCTTGCTTGTTTATCAAGCACTTCCCTGCACCACAAGTGGTTCTATATTGTCTATCTTTTTAGTAAAAATCATTCACGCATATATTTGAACAATAACTTTATTAAATCGAGACATCAGCATAAATGACATACTCCTCACAAAAACCCAAAGCGAAATTAAATTTTTACACTTTCATCTTACACAGACTGAGTTAATCAGTGACTGCTTACAGCTGCCAGCATAGTTGTCACTTCTAACAAGGAGCTTATAGCGGAAATTATTCGCTAAGAGGAGGCTCAGGCAGATGTGCTGCAAAACCAACAGGCGTTTTTTTTTTTTTTTTTTTTGATGACGTAACTGTGCACGGTCTCTCAGGCGACTGGATCGCCTATTGGCGATTGACACTAGTCAATTTCACATCCCCAGCTTGTATCCATAGCAGACCAGAGATCTCTCCAAGCAACCAAATGAAGCAACCTTCCTTGTTGATAAACTAAAGCCTAATTTACAGTCGTCTGTAAAGTGCTCTACGTAGGTTACGGAGAGCCCTCTACGTTGATGGAGAGCCTGTCGGAGAGCCTCTCCGTCGTCTCCGGCTGCACAAAATATTAAGTGTCTGTCACTCTGTCAAGGGACGACGGAAGTTGCAAGGGCTGTGATTGGTCTACCACTATGTAAACACTAGCAGCGGCACTTTTAAACCAGCTAGCCTACGAAGACGCAGATATGAGTCCAACCGAAGAACATTTGGCTGAAGAAGTGAGGAAATACCAAAATCGCCCCATCGTCTTTATTTTGCATCAAAAGTATCTCTGTTATTCAGCTGCAGCAACAACAATAGTCTCTCTCTCTCGGACGGCATCATATGAGTAGGTCAGTCTTGTGTAGCGACCCCTACTTATCGGGAGGGAAATTGCACTGCGTATCCAGCAGCATGACAGAGAACCATGAAGGCTGGAGGGGTCTCCGTTGTTACACAGTTGGATAACGCGTAACGTAGTCGGAGAAGTATACTGGAGCCTTAACCCGTTACTTGGCTGGTGACGTAAGGATTTGTTGCTTCCTTAGTTGTTACTAATCAACGAAGTTTCCACAACGCTGCCACATAGTGTTCTTGCACTGAAATTACCGATCGCGTCCCAGCCTGGTTCATGCACTGGCATGTGAACGCACCACAAGAATCAACGATCCCGGGCCCGGCACGGGCCTGAGCACGCCATGTGAAAAGGCCCTTAGATGTTTCCCTGCTTCTGTGCAGCTGACTGAAATTAATGGATCTTTCCGCAGAATTTGGCAACAAGCATTTCCATTTCATTTGAATCAGGTGTGTTGGAGCAGGAAAGCATCAAAAGCATCTTTTGTCTGTTAGTGTGTAATGTTTTGTGTTTTTCTTTGAAGTAGGGATACAGGATATTGGAATTTTGGCCGATATCCAATATGCCGATATTTTAAAACTCATGTGGCCCATAACTGATATAGATACCGATGTTAAAGCTGAAAAAAATAGGCAGTCATTGCAAATGGCAGTTTTGTTATCCGTTTCCGACACTTTAAAAAATGCACTGAAATATGGTGATATTTTCATATGTTGATATCGAATTGATATTTAAAAACACGGCATCAATCTATTACACTTACAAAATCTCGTGAGATTTCATCGTTCTGTTAGAAAATCTCACGATATTTCGTGAATTCCTACGAGATTTTGTAAAAGAACGATGAAATATCACAAAATTTTTGTGAATTCTTGTGAGATTTTGTAACAGAAGAATTAATGGACAGCACAAAGTACTTTACACAATACCAACAATCATCAGATATAGAATTAAAATGATTTCAACATCAAATTAAAGATTTATTATAAGCCTTCAGCTACCCAAATAATAAACAAATTAAAACATGCAAATTAATGTAATTATAATGACCCTATGTATTTTTCCCTCATATAAAGATAAGCAACAGGATAAATCAATAAGAGAATAACTAAAAACCAGAAAGGATATTAAACCAAAGCTAAGTTACCACACAGTAAATTAATCACCCAAATGCTGCATGATAACAGAAACTACGAGCCTCTGTAGATAAAAACATGCCTTACAATGTACACCGAGCTTTTCCGCAGTTCAGAGCAGATGGCATAGCTTTAATGTTCCTGCTTCAAAGGGATAACCGTGCCTCACACTGTGGTGTGTGTGTTAGGTGAAAGGGAAATATTTAATACTACAGAGAACAGTTATGGATGAAGCTTATACATTGCAATGTAGCACTTAAGTAAAGTTCATTTTCTTTTTGTAGGATTAACAATTAATGCAACGCTGATACAGAAATTGGGATATTTAGCCGTCAATGCTTTGAGTTGCCTGCATCCATCTTTGAATGTTGATGCTGTAAGTCAAGTGGCTTCATTTGCTCCAGCTGAACTGATCAATAAAGGCAGTGTTCAGATCAAGCTGAAAGAGTAATCTGACCCGAAGCCAAATACAGTCACAGATATCAGGCATTCATCTTTTCCCAGAAAGTCTGGTCATGATATTAAACCCATTTATGCCTCTGTTGTTATCAGTAGATAAAATGTCTTATTAGATTTTACTACTTACTGTATGATTCAAAGAGGGGCACTACATCAGATAGGATGAAAACAAGTTAACTCTTACAATGCAGCTATATTTATTTTATTACATTTAGATAAAACATGCATCGGTTTCCTCTGAGGTCTTTCAGTCCAGGAGCTCCTCTGCAATCACTGTCTTTTAAATATCTCTAGGAGTTAATGTTGCAGACTAACGAGCCATTCATCACCAGGGTAACGATTAAATGGGACTGAAAGCCACAGCTCTCTTTCTCCTCTTTCATTCTGCCGCTTTTGTTGCCTCTGTGTCGTCTCTGACGTTAAATCGGGCTCTGAGAGCTGACCCTGCTCATCAGGTCAGTGGGGAGTGTGCAGATAATCCACCAGGAAATCTGTACAGTATGTATTTACCTATAAATAGCTTCAGCAACCATAACGCCAGGCACATCTTTTTTTGCAGTAAAAAATAAACAATCTTAATCTGTGCAACTGCAAGCTTTCAAGAAAGTAAATGAACTGATCTAGAAAAGACTTAAATGTATCACATTTTAAAGATTGTACACAATAAGTTTTTTCTGTTTTTATTAGCTTTAGTGGGAAAGAAGAGGGAACCATCGGGCTATCAAAGAGATTGCAGTTCTCAGGAAACAAGGTTTTAGACTGAAACTTGCTTATTAGTATTATGATTTGCTCAGTCCTCATTCACTTGTCTCTTTATGCTGTTTTTAAAGCTTCTTAAAAACTCTGAATCTTCTAACCTTGCCTGAGCAATCATTGGCCATGAGCTCCTCTAAGCAGCTGTCTAGCGTAGAAGAAAGGTACGGCTATACGAAGGTAACACTGTGGTTTCAGGGAGCTCAGATTATACAACAGTTAAGAGATGGGAAACTGGAATGGTGAAGGTTAATGTCTGGAGGACCACAATAACTTTTTAGAATCCTAATGAGTGCTGGAAAGGCAAATCGAAACCCCTGTTTGACTGGAAGAGACCTTCAGAAAGATTTTCAGACTGGTGTGATGTGTGTGGCTAAACCCACCAAGGACATTTAGACAAGCCAGCTTTTAAACATGGTTGTGGATTGGTCATACTACATGATTTACGTTGCAGCCACACACAGATATTTGACTGTTTTAGAGATAATTAAGGTTAAGATGTTCTTAATAACTTAGAATACTAGAAATCTGTTCAAATTGTGTTACTTTGAATGAACCCCAAGAAGGCATTACACACCAAACAGAATAAAAATCATAAGAAGTAGCAGCTTGGGTAAAAGTGGAGTGGGGTGGTGGGAGTGGGTTAGAATCCCTGAAGTAGAACTGATGGATTCTTTGTTTCCCTATGATGTAAGTTTGAAACTGTAAAAACTAAAATAAAAAGAATTTTTGCACCAAATAAATATCATCCAGAATAGTCTTTTAATCAGCAGGTAACATTGTTTTGCTTTGTGTGTAACAGAAACGGACTGATTTCTCTCATTCCATGCAGTTATATTTTCAGCATTTTGCTGACTTACATTTCCAGAAAGCAAACAGGACACCAATTCAGCTTGCTTGCATTTTGCATCTGACAGACATTATGAAAGAGGCAACAGTGATGCTGTTGAAGTTGAGCAGCCATGATGGATGTGTCTAAAACTCCAGTAAGGCACGCTGAAAGTTCCTCATGTTCCATCGCAGCCAAGAACCTTTTTTTTTCTTGGATCATTCATTGTCATGTCTTTTCTAGCTTCTCTGCTTTCCTGTGATATTTATTTAAATCGTACCTCATGGATGAAACTCAGAATACAAAGAGATTTTGCAGTTTTTGGACTAGAAGTAATGGAATTAAAGTAGCGTCTTCTTTCTTTTCTCTGAAGCATGCCGTTCTTTCGTCACCACTTTGCCCATCACCGCTTCCACCCTGCAAGACAGAGCTGTGCCTGAGCTCGGACACACTAGTGTAGTGTCTGGTTTCACTCGACCTCCCATGCAACGGTTCACAGAAAGCAATCAATTATTCTCAGAAATGTGTACCCCAGAGTGGGGACACTTAATCCTTTTCAGCTTAAGACCCAAATTGAGTAAATTTAGGCATTTTGAAGCCAGGGTTCATTAGACCACGTTAGCGCTCTTGACATGTGAGCAGCCAAGAGAAAAGACTATGAAACCGGAATACACTTCCACACCTCTGAACACCCAGATGTCCCAGGCAGATGTACTGTACAAACACACAATGTTCTCTCAGCTTTGTGTAACAGGCACCTACCGTGTGAGATTCATGTGAGCCTGTTTGGTCTGAAACATTTGTTAATTTATAGCTTTCCTCTTTTCTCTCCTGCGGCTCTGACTCAGAAAGCCACTTTCACATAGTCAGGAAAAATCCAAGTGTTCAGCCACCTCTTATTTTTGTGTTTCTCATTTCCAAGGACCCAGACTTTCTTGTAATCTTTAAAGTAGTCCTGTGCAGTAGATGTCCAAGCTAATGAAGAGCTTTCAAAACTGCTTTTCTGTAGATATATGCAGGTTTTTAGCTGCTTTGCTGTGCAATCCTTCTAAGTTATGATGTTCAAAGCGACGTTTTTATGTTTAAGCTAATTAACAGACTTATGAGTCATTCAAAGATAAGAAAAAGGTACCTAATGGCAGTGTTGTGTCTACATATAACAGACAACTTGGCAATGAACTAATTTTAAGTTATGTCTTTGTTTTTGTGTTTTTTTTTTGGTACTTTGTTCTTCACAGCCTGTCAAAAAAAACACATAATTTGTTTTGCACTTTAGTTGCATCTGCAAAGAATGCCAAACACATTTTGACAGACAAAGAAAAAAATAACAATTATTCACCAAAACGATTATTTCAGAGGAGCTATCAGCTGAAAACATGGTACATTACAGCAAAATATGCAGTGTGTCGTAAGAAATTGAGAAAAGTGGATAAGTAGACAACAGACGAAGTGTCAGGCCTAAAAAAATATTCACATCAGATGAACTATCTGAAAATAATGTCCTTAAGAAAGAGAAAAAAATATTCTGCAAAGAACATACATAAGGTCAGTATCTGAACCTTCAGTTAATCCATCTGCTGCTGACTGAAGCCTCATCAGAGATAATCTCCATGGAAGGGTGGCTGTCAAGAAGAGATTCTTCAGGATGGGAGACGAGGAGAAAAGGCTGAGGTATGCACATGATACAAGAATTGGACTTGGTGGTGCTGGGTCTGATGGAGCGATGAATCCCCCCCCAGAGCTCGGACCTCTACATTATGGAACCAGTATGGGATCATATTGATAGAGAACAGAACAAAAGGCAGCAAACCTCCAAAGAAGACTTTTTATAGAAGCCCTTAAAGAAGCTTGGTAAATTATCCCACAAGACTCCTGAAAGAAATGAGACAAAACCCTGAGCTGGTCACAGCAAATACTGATTAAAATGATATAAACTCTGTTTTGGCTCTACTGTAAGAGAAATATAATAAAATGGCACAGAGTTGCATCAGTTTTTAAATGTCACAGCTGCTCTGAAAAATCGTAGTTTTGTCAGGAGATAAAGAGCAGGGGTCTCATTTGTAAAACTGTGCGTAGGATCTTTACTAAAAGTGTACGTACGCCCAAAACCAAAAGTTTGCATACGGCAAAAAATATTCAGATTTATAAAACCGTGCGTACGCACAGATTCAAGCAATCTCCCCTTTATAAATCACACTCTTCCTGGAAGTTTGTGCAGGAGAATTTGGCTCATATCCCGCCTCCTACACGCACACTTTCTACCATAAATGGTCAATGCAAAGTACCTCATGGATGCTTCTGCATATAAATGAGCCAGCTGATCTGAGACATTTAAAACTGAATCGTGGCGACCGAAAAGACAAAATGCAATTTCGCGGAGACTGAAGTGGAGCTGCTTGTTAGTGAAGTGGAGCCTCACAAAAACGATTTATTTGGGCGTCACAGGAAACACAGATAAACGTAAGTCTGCTGAGTGACAGCAGGTTGTTGTGGCGGTGATGATGTAACGGAGGTCTGTTCCAGAAGTCGCTGTGGAGGAAACGCTGTGTCAGAGCGACTGTGTGCAGAACACAGAACACCTGTTTGGTGGGGTGTAGGGCAATTTCCCCTCCCGTGCCCTCCCCTCGCCTGCAAACACCTTCACCAGTCTTTGGTGAGGTTAATGGCTCCACCACGGAGCGCGCTGTGGTCAGCAGCCGCTGATGCGTCGGGGTGGGCACGGTTTCTGTGGTCGGTCTATCTGGGTCCAGTTTATAGACAAAAATGCTGCAAAAGTAAATGTGATTATTAGCTGGTCATCATCATTGGGCCAGGAAATCCTGAAAATGCGCTCCTTCTAATTTTCCCATCTGTAGGTCCTCCAGCAGCACCGATGTGCAGCATTAGAATCCCCACAGTATTAATATGTTTATACATCAATCAGTCTGACTGCAGCACACCTTGTCCAAATCTATGTATCAATGTTGTAAATATATCACCATGATGATCATTGGTAGATGAAGATGATGGTGAGGAAACCTTGATGAAAAGTTGATTTAACATATAAGTTTGCTGACGGACCTTTTTATTTATTTGAAAGGTTCTTATAGTTTCAGCTCACCTGCAGCATAAATAACGCTGCTGGTTTGAATCCTATAAAGCCAATACGATTTAAATTTGATATGAAGGGGGAAATGAACGTTGGAGTGTGACAGAACAAAAGGAGAGCTTGGACGGGGTTTGATCTCAAGTCTCCTGTGTAAAAGTCATGTGCATTAACCACTCTGCTGAAGGAGACATTGGTGGGTACATAGCCAGGGCACAATATCTGTTAGATACAAGTGACAGGACCCCGCACTGCCAGCAGGGGAATCATGATGCAGTGTGGTTTCAGTTCCCCACCTCACCATCTGTGTCGCCAGTTTCCCCAGTCTCCAAAACCAGCGTACGCATGGGTCACAGTTAACGTGAGAGACCGCACATTTTCCCGTCAAGTTTGCTTTTGCGTGAAAACTGGCGTACACCAGTTTCAGGCCCTGTTTTGTGCGTACGCAATGTTTATAAATGAGACCCCAGAGCATTTATTTGCACAACACCTCATGGATCATATTGTGGTAGCAGTTTTTTCATAAAACTTATTTCACTGTGCTTAATGTGCTCTCCTGATATATCCTGTATGTATGTATATATATATATATATATATATATATATATATATATATATATATATATATATATAGTTAACACAAAAATATAAAAGAATGAAAAATACTCTTAACAGAAATGTAATTTAATTAATTCTATGTACAATGAATGAAATAAATACCAGAAAAAATTGGAATAATAAAAATAAGTGCGGCAAGGTACGCAACAGAGAGACTGGGCGGTACTTGATCCCCAGACTCCAGGGTAAGAATCATACAATCTAACCATTCAGCCAAAGGGATATCTTTGTGGCCAAGTAGCCAGGGTGCATGATCAATCAGAGGCATAGTGACAGGACCCCACACTGTCACATAAGAATAGCAATACAAATTAATATTAAATTGATCAATAACAATCGATCAATATAGTGAATAATAAATTCACATAAAACTAAATGATTAAGCTGAAATAAAGACCATCAATTAGATTTAAAAAAGTATTATGAAAGGCCACAAAATTGATATGCACATTTGTGACATTAGATGGTTATGGTTTACCCAAACTCAGGAGATGGAATTTGAGAATTCTAGTTTAGCTGTCTGAGTATCATGAATCTTAATATAATCATCCGAAGCAGAGCTTTACTATAAATCTTTCCCATGAAAACCAGCTCATAGTTGTGACTCTGAGTGTTGTTTATGGTCAGGCCTATTAACCTGCTCTTCTTTACGTAACTGCTTCACCTTTCCCATTTCACATTAGTCACAATTCAATTCTGAAGAATGAATAAAGGTCTAAAATTAGAAAATTAAAATGGAACAAGAAGGAAAAGTGGATTTTGTATTTTTTTTTTTACTTAAGTTAATTCACCCTTTATTCAACTGTTTAGGATGCCACAAAACTATTTTTTTGTGAGCCACATGCAGCAAAAAAAAAAAGAAAAAGAAAAAAAAAACATACACACACAAACCAGGCTGAGTTTGACTGAAATTTCATGTTTCATCTAAGGAAAAACAGAAATTCCAATGACAGTGGTAGAAATAAATGATGTTACACAAAAAAACGTGAAGCGCCGAGGACAGGCTCTGAGTGTACGTGAAGCTGATCTGACAGCTTAGGTCCAGGTTATTCCTGCCTCTACCTGCCTGGCTCCCTTTGTCCTCTTTGCTGAGAGAAATGATTCATCCTGGTGAGATCATCAGGCCTGCTGTTGTGCCACTGTCAGGAGGGTAATGAAAATGGCTCGGTCACAAAAAGACCTTTGCTGTATCGGCTTACCTCTTTCTCAGCTAACTTTTCACAAGTACGCAGTTTCTCTAAATGTATTACATACACACTCTAACACATTCCGTGTTCGCTCAGACCTCATTAGGACAAATGCTGTATCAGGTACTTTCAAACACTGGATTATACGTGTTGTATTACATTTACACAAGACTGCACAAAGCCGCTTCAGTCTCACACCTCTTACCTCCATTAGTGGATCCAAGGAGCATCTTGACCGAAGCTTTAAATCTCTCGTTGCTCTCCATTCTTGCCAAGCAGATTTGTGTGTAGTGACAAGCAATCCTGGATATTGAATCCTGGATTTAACATGATGTCATACAGCAGTTTGTGTATATATACAGAAGAGTTACCAGTTTTAAGTTTAATTTTGTGTTGAGAATAAATCAAATAAGTCTGCAGATCAAGAACACAACTGCATTATCACTCTTTAATTTTCTTTCCTGTCTTAACTTTCTCCCAAAAAAACTTTTTTTACACCATTGAATTGAAATAAATGGCCCATAATACTTACCAATATGCTTCAAGTTTTTGAAATGATTATAAAAGCAGTCCAAATGTGCTTAAACATTTTTAGTCTCTGACCAGTCATTGTAAAACTTGACTCATAGTTTTCTCATAGTATCATAGGTGTATCCCAAACTATGATACGACAAGTTCATTGCATAATTTCTTGATAGCAATCATGTTGCCTGCAGATATGACCCAGTCTGACAAAGCACTTCACTTGCAGTCAGCCTAGATGTTTACAAACATTATTGAACTTGTAAAATGAAACCATTATTGACATGGCAAGGCATGTTACTACAATCTTATCAAACCAACAAACCAGAAGCTCATACCAAGCTTGTTTAGTGACATCTGCCGAATGTGGAACTTCTCTCTCTCCATCACCATCACCTGCTTATCTTTATCGGTGTCGCGGCTGACACTTGGTGAGAGGTGCAGTACACACTGAGCAGGTTGCTGTCCATCACAGAGCTGACACATGGAGACAGACAATTGTTCGCACTCGCGTTTGCACCTTTGGGCAACTTGGAGTTGATAGTTAACATATGCACTTGCTGAACTGTGGATAGAGCATGCACTCTCAATGGGTTTAAGCTCAGAGAAATGATGCAGCGAGAGTGCGGTTGTTTTTTTAATTAGATTTTTGTCTCTTCAAGAAAGAATGTTGATCTGGCCTCAGGTGGTGCAGTAGACTGATTCCTTGACATTGGCTATTCCCTTGAACTAACATAATTGATTTAATTCACATGTGGAAAGCCAGTAAGAGGTCATCTTGTTTTTGGAGCATTGACAAGCTCCAGTTTAGCTTCTGAGCACACATGGTGTTGGTTTGCAGCCTTATAAAGCCAAAAACACTTAGTGGAGAGCTGAGCTGCACTTTGGAGAAAATTGGGAACCCTGCACTGAAAAAACAACTGGGAATGAAGTCTTTTGAATTGTGTCTCTCTTGTCTCTGTTTCTGCAGCATCCTGTTTGCTGACATTGAAGGTTTCACCAGTCTGGCATCGCAGTGCACAGCACAGGAGTTGGTGATGACGCTCAATGAACTTTTTGCCCGCTTTGACAAGTTGGCGGCGGTAAGGATTCCTTTACATGCATTTACACACGATGAAGAGTGTGAATTTTTCAGTGATGTGTGCTCATTTTATTTAAAAATGAATAAATGTGAAATGTGAGAGAATAATTAATCTAGTAAATGTAAGAATTGCCTCCATCTTCTGACATAAGTTGGAGAATCCTTTCCCTTTCTGAAGAAGTTCTGGGTGGCTGTGAGTGAGGTGAATAACTCAGTTAAGAATTATGAGGTGACTCACTTAAGAACTCCCACTGAGATTTTCTGAACATACTGTACAGAATAATGGGGCAAGAAAAAAGCTGTGAGAACTAAATGCTCACAATTCCATGGATCTGATGTTTTATCTTACCAAGGCTGTGCAAACATATCTGTGTCCACACACATGCGTGAAGATTTTACATAGCTCTTATGGGCAATCTCTACAGAGCTTTTCAGTACACCCTTTTCAATGTGAAATATGAAATAAAAACATTTATGAGTGTTGGATAAGAGTCGTTGAGTTGGATGTTCAGATAAAACGTAATGTTATTAAAGATAAAGTGCAGTTGGGTATGGAAGCTTCCCAGAAATCAAAAGAAGAGGAGATGGACTCGCATGACAAGAACATTGATATTAAATCCATCTCAGCCATGATATTTGAGTTATTATAAGTGTTATTCATGCTTGATAAGCCGCAACATGCATGCTACCTTTTAATGCTGTACAAGTACAAGAAACCAATCACATCAGTGTGCAGTGTGGGAGTTTGCTATGAGTAACAAGATTTTCTAACATTTACAAAGTTTTATTTGCTGATATAGACAAACCAAAGCATGAAAAGTGTCTGGGCAGAGTTGAACCCACGTGTGGCAGGGTACACAACGGAAGGCCCAGGCAGGATTCGATCCCACAGACTCCCGAGTGAGAGTCATGTGCACTTACCAGTCAGCCAAAGGAAAATACCCCTGTGGCCAAGTAGCCAGGGTGCATGACCAATCAGAGGCATAGTGACAGGATTCCACACGGTCACTATACAGTAGTACTGTGCAAAAGTTTTAGGCAGGTGTTAAAAAAAACATTGTTACCTTAGAATGCTTTCAAAAATGTAAATAATGATTTTTTTTTTTTTTTAATCAGTTCACAAAATGCAAAGTGAGCAAACAAAAAAAACCTTAAGCGTAGAGTCCATAATTCCTCCCGTTTCTGTTTGTAAACAACAGTATTCAAACTGAATGCTCCTCCCCTCTGGCTAATGGCCGCATCGTTCTTCAGCCTATTAAGCTTCAAGCTTGTCCTTCAAAGCTCGGAAGCGGGTAAAAGCCAAACTAATATTAACCCTGGTTTTCCAATGTGCGCTATCTTGAAGCTCTTACTGTGGCGTCTTTCCTTTTCTCCGCCACGTCTGCTGTTTTTGTTTTGTTTTTTGTTTTCCCATGAGAGTTTGAGTGACTGGTGTCTGCTCCAATCATGAGCTTATTCCCACACAGCGTCATGCCCTAAGCTCTGTCATTGGCTGGCGATATAAACAGAAATCCCTACTCAGAAACGTCCTGACCTGATGAAAACAAAGGGAAAAAGCAAATTACAGACGGGGAGAGGGAGTTGCATTCAAACTCAGAGTGGAAGCCCAAAAGCGCGGATTGAGACGGATTTCACTTGGTAAAATTTCTGCATCACTTTGACTCCTTTGAAAGATATCACACCTTTTGGTGTGCATCTGTATACTGGGAGAGACGGGGCAACCTTTCTACAAGGCATTATCTGCAGAAACTCCTTCATTTCATTAATGCTTTAAAGTGCCACTAGCATGAAATTCCAAGTGACTTTTGGTCCCTTTTTAGTCAGACTCTATGTACCTTAATACTATATGGATTGCCGTAATTCAGCCTTGTCATAGAATAGCAGGCACTACTAGGTAGCACTACTGTTAGCACTGGTGTACTGATGTAGTAGTTCTGCATGTGTATGTATGATCTTATGATGCAGGTCCTCCCGTGGGGAATTGGTAGTTTTGTTTTCTAGCAAAGACCTTGGAATGTTGTTTAGGGGTTTCTGTATAGAAGTATCAGTTGACTGTGTAAGTGTATCCATGTTTTTTTTCCTCTCTGTTTCTCTCTCTCTCTCTTTCCTTCACTCCTTTTTTTCTGTTCCACTTTGTATCATTGCTTCTTTTAACTTTCATTTTTTTCTTGTCAAGCCCAGCAATATGATGCAAAATGCTGTTATAAACGAATGCTTAGTTAAAGAAATAAAATGAATAAATACAGGTTATCAAGGGGAGCCTTATATTCATTAAGCTCCACTTGGCAAAGCAAATCTGTTCAACACAATAAAGCAGCAAGATCATCATTCTGCTTGGATGCTGGACAGGGCAATTTTGTTTTGTTATACTTGTATGACCCCAGAGGGGAAATTAGGGCTCTGCATTTTACCCATCTCTGTACAGGAGTACCAGAGAGCAGTGGGCTGCTACTTAAGCGCCCGGGGAGCAGTTGGTGGGGGTTGGGGACCTTGCTCAGGGGTCCACAGTGGTTCACCTGGGGGTCATGTCAGGGACTCGAACCCGGGTCCTCTGCGGCAAAGCCCACGACCCTACCACTAAGCTACCCACTACCCCAGTTAAGTTTTTGTTTTTTTAAAAGTAAAAAAAATAGCAAAAAACCTACGTGTTTCTTCATGGTGGCTGGAAGCTGTTATAGTCATGCAGACCTGAAGCTCCTCTCCTGAGGAGGAGACGGAGCTACAGGGAGATCTTCTGTTAGTTGTTTATGTCGATCTGGCTCATTCCTGCAGAAATGAAATCCATCCACAAGCTTTTCACTGAGGAGGACAAAAAGATTTGTGTTGTCCTTTGTACAGCCAGGTACAGAGCAGTTCCAAGCGAACAGAGCGAATTGGACGCCATATTGTCATTTTGTTGTCGTAAGTCTCGGAGGGAGGGACTTGGGGAGTGTAGTTCGGGGGAGGGGGTAATTGGGTGGAAGTCAATGATGTAATATGCTGCACTCGGAGTAAATATGCCGAACTGCTAATCAGCCCATTTGTGAATGCTAATTTTGCTATGTAGGCAGACACACCCAGGGAAAAAGGAAACACTGATCTATAATTTAACCCCTTAGGGGACATAGGCAGGCTGGGGAAACTGTGGTCCTGTGAGTTCAGAGTTTCCAAAATTGTGATTTTTTTTTTTTTTTTTTTTTTTCTGTTGTTGTCGCCTGGGTAGCAAGCTGTTCTTCTCCGCTGTACTACAGAAGCGCGCATGGGGACATGCGGCCCCGAAAAGTGTGTACTGTAGAACACCCTGATAACGAACAGAAAGCTAAATCTGGACTCACAGGACAATGGTACTCTTTCGTTTATTCTCCTTAAAGGGACTAGAGGCAGGAATTGTGAAGGAATAAACAAGCATGTCCAGTTTTTTGATACTAATGGGTGGTGAAGCGCTAAAAACCAAAAAGAACGAGCCCACCTACGTCTCTCTCCGTTGCCTTGAACAGGCTGTGTGCTGCATAATGTGATTCGGTGGCCGAATTTCCCGCGCTGTCCTGCGGATTCGACGTCAAATGACAATGCATCCGGGTCACCAACAGTTTTGATACAGAAAGGAGATGGTCGCAGTAAATTCAAACACTGTTAGGGATAGTTATGGATTCTCCTGCCATTAGCAAATGATCCAGATCAACTGAAAGACACTAAAAAGTGCCGCTACGAAGAAAAAGACTATCAGCATAAAAAGCAACGTTATAGCTTCAGTTTGTGCACGCTCCTGTGACGGCTTGGCTCGTGGCTGCAGTTACCTGGAGTCCCAGTTGCAGCAGTCGCGAGACTCATTTCTCAATTTTGCCTTAAGTCCCTTTAAAGGATAACTTTCTTTTTTTTCAACCTGGACCTTTTTTCTAGGACTATATACGTGCATTTACTCACCGGTAAAGTTTCTGCATCACTTTGAGTCCTTTGGAAGACATATTGTTGAGTCGCCCTTCGGTAAAATGGCGGAGACGGGGCAGCCACTATACAAGACACTATCTGCAGCTAAAACTACTTGATTTCATTAATGCTTTAAGTAAGATGAATGAACAAATGAGTACTATTTTCCTGTGAGTTCAGTTTTGCAAATTATGTTTTTGTTGTGTGGGTAGTAGGGCTGAAAGATATACCGTTATCGTATCTATATCGAGATATGAACATTCAAGATATTGATATTGAAAAAGCAACTATATAAAGATATAGATTTCCCCTGCGCTTGTCCTGCATGTAAAGCTCTGGAAGTCACAAACAAAACTGCACTTTCCACAAAAGTGCTTAGTTTTCAACGAACCTGCAGTCATATTGTATCGTATCGATATTGAGATGTCTGGCATGAATATAGAGATATGAAATTTTGTCCATATTGTTCAGCCCTAGTGGGTTGTGAGCTGCTCTTTTCAGCTGTACTATGGAAGCGCACACCATGAACGCATGGCCCTGAAGAGTGTGTAGAGCACCCTGATAACTAACAGAAAGCTAAATCTGGACTCATGAGAAAATAGTACTCGTATGTTCGTTCATGCTACCACAAGTATTGGCTAAAATCAAGGAGCTGCAGATAATGCCTTCTATAGTGACTGCCTCGTCTCCGCCAATTATCCTGGATGTTCTACACCGAAGGGCGACTCAACGTTACATCTTCCGAAGGACTCAAAGTGATTCAGAAATTTTACCGGTGAGTAAATGCATGTATATACTCCCAGAAATAAGGTCCAGGTGTTACTACTCTTTGCCTTCAAACAGTAGCTGAGTGTATCTGGATCCCACTAGTTTCTGCCAGTTCTAATCTGATGGTTCTTCTGGACATCTTTTGATTTTGAAGGGAAAGAAGCTTCCCATATTTTTCATGTACTGCTTTAAGTTTCCATGGCAGACCCCTGCATCTATGATCCTCAGCATTTGTGAATTTGCATGCTTTGTACCTAAAAGATTTGATGCTGTTTTGAAGACAAAGGGTAATAACATCAAATATTGACATACTGTTGTGGTAGTAGAAGGGCTAATTTTGTACACTAATTGATGTTCACACTTTGAATTAAACAAAGTTGCAGCAAGGATCTCCAGTGCTGGTGCATAAGGGCCGTTGTCCTCTAGATGTTTAGATGTTTCCATGCTTCAACACACCTGACTCACATCAATGGGTCATTGTACAGAACCTGACAACAAGCTGTTGGATCCGTTTTCCTTAATTAAGGTGTGTTGGAGCAGGGAAACATCTAAAATCTGCGGCACAGTGGTCTTTGAGAACTAGAGTTTGACATCTAGAGTAACATTTAAACCATTTTCAAGAAATGAGGGGATTATTTTCATGGTTGATAGAATCCCTTTTTTTACATAAATATTTTAAAATCATATTTGCTGGCTTTTAGCGTGTTATAGAGAGGAAACCAGTGTCATTGCTTTTTTTTAAATGGCCACCTAGCCACCCACCTGCTTCACTCTTAACTCTTTAAGCCTTGTGCCTATTTTTTAGACCTTTATTTGTAGGCCTAAATTGTATACCTCACTGGATCACTGAAGGGTATTGTAACTATTGCTAAGAATTTTTAAATTCACACATTTGAAGGTCAGTTCATACACTACAGTCTTATATATGAACAGTAACAGAAATATGAAATATACCCACTAAGGTGGTAGAAAGTTTAGTATTCAACAAAGATGCCAGTTGGGTCAAAAGGTTATTTTCAGCTTTAGACAACTTTAACTGCGTTCTTTTCATATTTAAATCAGTGGTTGTTTAATGGGAAAGTTTATTTGAATTAAAAGAAAAAGAAAAAAAAAGGAAAACACAAAAGGAGTGGGAGCAAGCATAGCTTATCCAATCCCACCCCAGTAACGTACATGTTTTTTAGTTATTATACCATAATAGCATTGATAATAACTACTAGGCATCATATAATCTTATAATAGAACAATAGTGACAATAATACGATTCAGTTTACACAACTGGTATCTTCCCCTAAAGAATATATTTGTCATGTGCCTATATAGCAACAATGATTGTACTAATTGTTGACTAAATTAAAGAAAATTATACAATTTGTTGCATCACTCTTAATATTTTACATGTTTCAAACTGTGTTTTCATAAACCTGTACACAGTTCCTGTCTTCACAGAGCTGCTTTAAGATACCAGCCATTAGCATCCTACAGCCACACACCTGCTTATAGCCTATTTTTAACACCTGAGCCTCAGCTTCTTAAAGCGGTGTGTTCATGAATATTGATAATTCTTTCTTATCCAGAACCATCGTTGTTTGTTGAGCTAATGTTCAATGTATGCCATTTGTTTATGAAAGGTTAGATACTGTGCTGCTAATCAATATTTATGAGTGAAATGGACATAATGGCGTTATAAACCTGAAACGGTGCAACTGACACTTTTATGTCCATGCCAGATGTACCTTCTGTCTACACGCACACACCCCCACACACGCACACACACAGTGCTCCTTACACAGTGGGTCTTTTTGTATTTTGAGCCATGTGCTAGAGAGATACTCAGGTGGCTATCATGAGACACAATATTCTCCAAAGCCCTTAGGATCCAAACACACGCACCCTCACCCACATGCACACACACACACACACACACACACACACACACACACACACACAGCTCATACAATGGTTGCTTCTTGTTGCTGAGAGATCTTTGAGGTTTGATGCTAATGTGTAAAATCTATGCTAAGATCTTAGGTCTTTAGAGATTCTCTGTTCCCTGCTTGTGTTTTACGTCTTTTAAAAAACATGCTCCTAATAACAGCATGAACAAGTAAGAATTTGGCTCTGGGTCCAGTTTGTGCTCTGGACTCAAAAAATATTCCACTTATAGTTGTGTTGTTATCAATAGATTAAAAGAATAAGCAGAAAGCTGTGAGAGAGTTTAACAATTTTTACCATTAAAGGGACATTGTGAAACAATTTTATATTGCAAGCAACTCACTAGTACTTTTCATGCTGCGTTCGTGTGAAACCGGGCAAAACAGACGACAGCCGCTGCATGTAAAGGCATAAACAAGCCTCTATGTGACGACGTGGTCTGTCAGTTACAGTGACTTCAGTCCACATCTGATATGTTGTCATGTTGTCGTATTGTTTTTCCTGACCCATGTTTTACTGTCTTTCTCCTGGCTGTGATTAAAATTACATCTAGTTTGTTACCGACGGCCGTCTGCATGTGAACCCAGCATCAGTGTAATGCTCGGTTCCTCCCACTGCACCCGCGGTGACTTTTCAAAAACATTGGCTCGAACTGAGCTGACAACTCCGGAGTCTCCAGTGAGTTTCTGTGGTTTCCTGCTGTCATGCTTCTAGTGAACGTAAAAACATGGTGATACTGTACGACATGGTAGCCACCACCGAGCCGACCCGTTCGATGTATATAAGAATGACACGAACAGCAAAGTCAGAGCTTATAGGAGCACTTCAGTTTGTTGATGGGAGTGATTACTGATTAATGGAAAAACACTTTTGAACAAAATAATAAATTTTTGCGAATAGATAACAGGAGAACTTACACAATATCCCTTCAAGTGTGTCCTTTGTAGAGCCATCCGCCTCACACTGTGATCCCAGATTAGTTGAGTTTATGTGAAATTTAAAGGTGTCATGATCTGGTATCTTACATACACAGTCCTCCTGAAATTATCTTCAAATTAATTTTTAATCTTTTTTTATCTTTTTATTTGGGGGGAGGGGGTGAATGAAGCTCATTTATATATATTTACATAACCCTCTTTTTTTTTTCTCATAAGGGTACGTGTAAGAGTAAGACTTGTCTGTTTTGTGGGTTCACATCCTGGTGTGAAGTGGCTGTGATGTTTAGCTGTAAATCTGAAGGAAGGGAGGCAAGCATCACAAACCAAAACAAATTTTACTCAAGATGGACCAAACGAAGGAAAATATATATATAGAATATATATATATACTGGTCCCTGGTAGTTTGGCCCACAGAGCTGCCTCAACAGCAGAGTTCTTTTTGGGGGGATGTTTCCCCCTCTTTGAAAGCTTGTCAGTAATCGCTGCTCTGCACCAGCTAATCAGCTGATTTCAGGTGGTGGAAGAGAGGCGGGCTTCTGTAAGTAGCTTCCTAGACTGACGTCAGTTTAGGAGGACCAAAATCACATACCGTGGAGTGCGGGCTCTTGTTGCCGACTCTGGTATGAACAAAGAGCCCACACAAAAAAACAAAGCTGCTTTAGGGCCTTTTCACATGGCGTGCTCGGGCCCGTGCCTGGCCCGGGATCGTTGATTCTTGTGTTGCGTTCACATGCCAGTGCTTGAACCAGGCTCGGGTACACTCGGTAATTTCAGTGCCAGAACACTATGTGGCAGTGTTGCGGAAACTTTATTGATGGCTAACAACCGAGGAAGCAACAACCTCTTACGTCACCAGCCAAGCGACGGGTTAGGATATCAACAAGGAAGGAAACTCGTTTGGTTGCTTGGAGAGATTTCTTGTCTGCTATGGATGCAAGCTGGGGATGTGAAACCAGCCACTGTCAATCGCCAATAGGCGATCTGATCGCCTGAGAGGCACAGTTACGCCATCATAATAAAAAAATAAGCTGTAAGTAGTAAATTATTTACTTCGTCTGTGTAAGACAGAGGTGTCTGTGGCTCAAAATTTAAGTTTGGGTTTTTGTGAGGAGTAGCCTATGTCATTTACGCTGATGTCTCGATTTAATAAAGGTGTTGTTCAAACATACAGTATGCGTGATTTTTTTCTTTTGTGACTAAAAAGAGAGCTAATACTTCACCACTTGTGGCGCAGGGAAGTGTTTGGTAAACAAGCAAGAAGATGAAGAACAGAGGAGACAGAGAGCCTGCGACTGTGCCGCGCACCTCTGCAGAAAAGTGAGAAGGGAAAAGAGAAAACACGGTGTAATTAAGAGTTTAATATTCACTCCTCAGTTATGCAGATCAGAGGGCTCTGTATGCAGACGTGGCGCTCCACTAGAAATATTTAAGTAGCCGACACAGCAGAGCGCAGTTCTAGAGATTTTTCTTTACCATCTTATGGCAGTAAATTAATTAAAAGTCGCCTTAAAGATTGCCATTTACAAAAAGATCATGATCATCCCCTTCGATCACCGATAGGCGATCCGATCGAAAATCAGTCCATCCCTAACAAGCCAGACACTCATATTTTGCATTTTAGCTTTTTTAAACCACCGATGACAATTAAAAGGAGACGATGATGAATGACAACGAAGATAAACATGCTGGTAGGTTTGAGTTTTGATTCGGTCACTGCCGCTTGTTGGGTGAGTCGCCCACATGTCACATCCGGCACGACCTGGATTGTGTTCACAACGCATTCTTCCCTGCCCGGGCGCAGGTGCCCTGGGTCCTGGACTACCTCTCGTCCTGGGCCGTCTGGGCCTGGCCTGTTTGCTTTCACATGGCCAAAATTTGTGGTCAAACGTGCCCGGACAAAGGCCCGAGCACGCCAAGTGAAAAGGCCCTTACATTCCTGAATTTCTGGCACGTTTTAACTGAGGTCCTAAACCAACACACGTATTTTTAACACGAAAAGTCAGATTTATGCAAATGGTACCTGTACGTTCACTTGCTTTGGGACATTAGAAGTTTACCAGAGAAATGGACAGTTTTCTCCCATCCTCACCAAGGTCTGCCAGCACCAACATGGTCTGGGCTTCAGCAAAAATCTAACTGGTTTTCAGTAGGGATGTCCGATATTATTGGCCTACTGATATTATCGGCCGATATTGGCATTAAAATGGCATTTCGTTATGAAGCAACCATATCTTGCAAGATCTTGCTCCATTAGCAGCGGTCCATCATGTAGAAAAGTCCATGTTTTCCTGGGAGAACTTCATTTCCCAGCATTCCTTTCAGAGTCATGTGACTATGGTGCAGCTGCTACAGCAGCTACTGACTTGCTTTGAAGCTGCTTATAATATGTTTGGTTTTAAGTTGTTGGCTAAGTTACCAAGTTGTCAGAAACATTATAATTAGCCACATGTTGGCTAATACCTGCTAGTATCTGATATATGGCAACCAGATGTCCAAAATAAACTCCTCTGGCTGAGTTAAGGATATTTTCCAATCTTTGCTCACAGAGCAGAATATAGCATTTTTCAAAATATGAGAGATACAACCTCACAGCTCTCTGCATATATCTGTATTGGTTCATATCGGAATTTAAGAGTTGGACAATATCGGTATATCGGATATCGATAAAAGAAAAGCCTATGGATCAACGCGAGCATCCGGGAATTTTCGCCAAATTCGTCACATCCGGTTAGGTTTCGAGTGAAAACATTGTTTCGTTGCATAGGGGAGCCATTTGATTACCTGCTTCATTACTCGTCAATCTTTGTTTATTCTACTTTGGAAATACCAAGAAGTCCCGCTGTGTATGGCTGCCATAAACATAACTACCACACGGACAAGAGAAGATGTTTTTCCAGTTCCCAAAACAACAGAAAAAGTCCCAAACAACATGCTAAGTGGCTAGCAGCTATCAAGCCCATAAATGCTGACAGTTCATGCTGGAAACCATGGAAACATTTAACAATAAGTTTGGATCACTTTGTGACTGATAAAAAGCATATTCTGGTCTCACTATTTAAACCCTGTAGCTGTTTTTGTACAGATGACAGAAAACACCATTAAATCAGTGGATGTACAGAATCTCAGCGCCGACCGCTGTTCCTGTCTCCTCAGGACGGACTGTTAAAGATCACGTTCATCCAGATTACTGCCATCAATGTTCCCACATACGTATAAAAGCATAAAAAAGTGGCAAAAAAAGCATTTGCAGCGTTATAAACATGCACAGTCATAACCAGTAAAATACCGATGAGCTTCTAGCTACTTGTAATTTATAGCTTTATCAATGAGAGAAAACTCCAGGACATCAAAGAAATACCACCATTTCTAAAAAAAAAAAAAAAATCCGTAGGGAAATTAATATTCTATAAAGAATAAATGGTTTGAACACGGGGCTTACCTGATTAAACCAAATACATCATGAGATTGGGAAACTGATCATCAGGCCGTGATGTAGGTTCGTCTAACCAGGCTCTAGCAGCAGGAGTTGGGCATCACTTAGTCCAACAGATACTAGTTTTGCTTCGTATCTTCTCCTCGCCTCGGCAGTGAGACTTTCAGTATAACTGGACGTTATTTCAACATTATTTCAAAGACAGACCGGCGGAGAAAAAAATTAAAAAGGGTGCAAAAACAGTTTTTGAGGCTCATAGTCCATCAGGTTCAAAAACGAAGCATGTTTTCACCGCAACCAGCTTCGTGGTCACGTGAATTCTGGGTTGTGACATAGGCTCCATATCGAACATCATATCGAACATCCCCAGTTTCCAGACATGTTAGGATGGGGAATTTAATTTTTTCACTTTACAAGCTATACCAACTAACCCTGCCAAGTTACCCTGTGACTAACCAGTCAAACTTGATACAGGTGGGGTTATTATTGGATGGAGTTGGAACGAAATGGAGAACAAGTTTTTCTTTAACATGGCTGCTTCCATAAGTCATGGGATTGGGAGTACAAGAAGTGAATATCATTCTTAATTTAAGGCTGTTTGTGATCAGCTGGCCAGAGTTTGTTTCTTGATAGTCAGGTGTATCTAATTTGAAGGAAAATCAAGGAAAATTTACTCAGTAAACACTGTAATCGTATATAAGTTCACAGTATGTGGTCATACTTAATACAAGGTCAGTATTCTCAAACACAGAGAGGCTGAGAAGGTTTTCATAGAGGACCTATTTAGGTCGACCTACTGTAACTGAGTTTTGGGTCCGAACACAGCCCAACTGGGTCAGTGTAAACACGCCACTCGCACTCATAGTTGGCGTAACTCGCCTGCTCTCGGACCAGCTGGAGAGGGTAGTTTTGGAGCCGCTTGCGTCAACCTGAGATGCGGCACGAGTCGTGTGTGAATGCGTGCCAACTTAAGTTCATCCTAAATCCCAGATACTCCGCCTTTTTGAACTAAACAGATTTATCTAGTCTTATACTACAAATAATTGGGTTACACCGCATGCCCAACTGTAACCTTTAGTATCATCATGTATTTGCTAGCTATTAATATATTTCTAATGTTAATATCAATGGGGCGTTCACAAGCATTGGAGAAATTACCAACAAGGGCTTTGCAAACAAAGCGTTACAAATGCTCATGTTTACAACTTACCAGTAGCTGACTGTTCGCCAATATCTGCGTAAGGTCAGGACTTCGCGTTTCAACAGAATCAATCTGCGCCTTGCTCTGGTTTGTCTGGAAATCCGTGTCTGTCGCCTCCAGTGCATGACGGCATTGTTCTCCACACACAGCCATGCCTCATTTTCAGATTGAATACTTTCCTGACATTGAAACAGACAAACTATGTGGAATGCCAATAGCAGTATATGGAGCTAATGACATTGGTGTACACTCTCCATCATTCACATGTGTTTAGTTTACAACTCAGCCACACTTCTTTTCCGGCTGGAATCACGTGTCTACTTCCATCTGGTTGGCATGGATACACAACACTCAAGTCTGTAGAGCAGCTGCGTGGGCACAGTGATAAAAAGCATATTAGAAATGGAGCCGTCTTGGTAGAAAATTGAAACATTGTACACTCTTCACTGCTGCGGCAGCGCCTGGCTCAACCCAAATACACTATTTTGC
Source organism: Atherinomorus stipes (assembly GCA_023101725.1). Classification (NCBI taxonomy): domain Eukaryota; kingdom Metazoa; phylum Chordata; class Actinopteri; order Atheriniformes; family Atherinidae; genus Atherinomorus; species Atherinomorus stipes. Next base: position 1,294,097 of record JALJCO010004498.1, read on the forward strand.
CAAAAGTATTTGCTCACCCATCCAAATTATGGAATGAAGTGTTCCAATCACATCCATGGCCACAGCTGTATAAAATGAAGCACCTACTGTAGGCATGCAGACTGTTTTTACAAACATTTGTGAAAGAATGGGTCGTTCTCAGGAGCTCAGAGAATTCCAGTGTGGAACTGTGATATGATGCCACCTGTTCAACAAATCCAGTCGTGAAATTTCCTCACTCCTATGTAAATACTCCACAGTCAACTTTCAGCTGTACTATAAGAAATGGAAGTGTTTGGGAATGCAGCAACTCAGCCACAAAGTGGTAGGCCACGTAAACTGAAGGAGTGGGGTCAGCAGATGCTGAAGCGAAGAGGTCACCAACTCTCTGCAGTCAGTCACTACAGACCTCCAAACTTCATGTGGCCTTCAGATCAGCTCAAGAACAGTGCGCAGAGAGCTTCATGGAAAAAGTTTCCATGGTGGAGCAGCGGCATTCATCCATACATCACCAAGTGCAATGCAAAGTGTGGGATGCCGTGGTGTAAAGCACGACGCCACTGGGCTCTAGAGCAGTGGAGGCGTTCTCTGGAGTGATGAATCGCGGTTCTCCATCTGGCAATCTGATGGAGGAGTCTCGGTTTGGTGGTTGCCAGGACAACGGTACTTGTCTGACTGCATTGTGTGAAGTGTAAAGTTTGGTGGAGGGGGGATTATGGTGTGGGATTGTTTTTCAGGGGCTGGGCTTGGCCCCTTGGTTCCGGAGAAAGGAACTCAATGTTTCAGCATACCAAAACATTTTGGACAATTCCATACTCCCACCTTTGTGGGAACAGTTTAGAGCTGGCCACTTCTTCTTCCAACATGACTGTGCACCAGTGCACAAAGCAGGTCCTTAAAGACATGGATGGCAGAGTCTGGTGTGGATGAACTTGAGTGGCCTGCACAGAGTCCTGACCTCAACCCCGTAGAACACCTTTGGGATGAGTTAGAGCAGTGAGAAAGAGCCATGCCTTCTCATCCAACATCAGTGTGTGCCCTTACAAAAGCACTTCTGGAAGAATGGTTAAAAAATTCCCATAAACACACTCCTAAACCTTGTGGACAGCCTTCCCAGAAGAGTTGAAGCTGTTCTAGCTGCAAAGGTGGACCAACGTAATATTGAACCCTATGGATTAGGAATGGGATGTCATTTAAGCTCATATGTGAGTCAAGGCAGGTGAGCAAATATTTTTGGCAATATAATGTATATGTGAAAATCACCTTACACTGTTTTTAAAATTTTATTCAAACAGACACATATTGCAGACAGTGGTAAGAGTAAAGGATGGTGAAATGGAGTGCTTTTAATCTAGAGATTTCTGACCAAATGCATCCAAAATATTGGATTTTGACTGTTAGTTTCCATCCTTGTGCTCTCCAGAGAGAGTACACCTGTTCACATGCATGTGATGTCATCAAATGAGTTGTTGCTAAGCTGCAGTCTGATGCATTCATGGTGATCTGCAAATTTCATCCGTCTCTATGCTGCACTTCCAACTTTCAGTTTGACAACTTATTTTTATTCATTTTTATTTGATGTAGTTTTTTAATCATTTGTTTTTCCTCTGTTATTTATATTATATTGAGAGAATTTCCTTTCAGGCACTGATTATTATCTTTTAGTTCAATTAAATTCAATCAGGTTCTACTCTTAAATGATGATTTGAAAGTGTCTCATATTTAAGCAGCTTGGATGTACTGTATAAAGTAGGCTGTTTATAAGATTCGGGGCAGTCACAGAAAAGGCATGATTACCTTTATTTTTGTACTTCTTTTGTGAATTTCAGTCCACCTATGAGACTCTGGTCAGCCACAGTGCTCTAACTGGGTTTGACAATGAAAAAGATTGGTTTAATTTTCATTTTAAAACCTAAAAAACTTAAATAATTGATCAATCTCCAAAATGATAAAAAAAAAATAACCAGAAAAAAATAACAAAAACAAACGTAACTCGCACTTGACTGAAAACATTTTTTTTAAGAGAGGTGGGGAAAGAACTAAATATTGAATCAGTGTTATTAGACATATTAAATATCAAAAGGCTGAATTGCTTGGGATAGCTGTTATCCTCTGTTTTCTTTTTTTTTTTTCAAATAAATCTTTCTTTCTTCTTTCCCTGTTTTGTGTAACAGGAGAACCACTGCCTGCGGATCAAGATCCTGGGAGATTGCTACTACTGTGTGTCTGGGCTGCCAGAGGCGAGAGCCGACCATGCTCACTGCTGTGTGGAAATGGGCATGGACATGATTGAAGCCATCTCGTAAGTTTGTTTGCATGTGACTGTACTGAAAGTGGTGAATTACATAAACAGAAGATGAAAGTTTATGTCTCAAGTATGCATCTGAGTGTAGTTTAGTCAGTGGTTGTTTCAGAAATTCATAATTACATTTGGTGACTGAAAATCTCTAGAAGCAGTTTTCATTTTGTTCATTCCTCGTATATTTTCCATATGAAAACTCAAATGAATACTATTGCATCCTGACGTGATATGAGATGCTATTGTTTTGCGGAGTCATGGTTCAAGGCTTGAGGCTGCCACAGTGACTGGGCTGGCAAGGGATGTTAACTGGGATACTTCCCCACCCCAACAGAGCTTAGGTCCTAAACCACCCAAGCCAATCAGCCTCACTCTGCTTTTAGCTTTATCCGCTCTGTCGGTTCATCCATTCATCTGCCAGTTTCTTTGATCTTATCCTGCTTAGAGTGGCAAAAGTCAAAGGCCACTGTTACTTAAATAAAATGTGACATTGAACAGAAATTAAGTGTGTGAGGTGACTGTGACCACAGTTGTGCCTCTACCATAAATATGAGCCTTTCCCTTAAAACGCATCATCTGATTCATTGAACAGTTTTTAAGCCATTTATCGGGTAAGATTTAAAACATTTATAGATTTTACTTGGAAAACTTAAGCAATTGCAAGAACTTCTCCTTTGTGCAAATACCCTCTGTTGTCTAAATCTGTGGAATTTTGCAAAATCACCACAAATCTCCTAGGTGGTAACATGAGCATCATTGCACTCAGGAGCTATTTAACAAAGCAGAGTGGAAATTTAGGTGTTCCTCAGCTAAATCACTGGGCCACAATAATACTCATGTCATAGTGTTAACTTCATATTAACTATCAAGCAATCAGGACTGACTGGAGTTGTTTTATTTCTCTGTATTTGTCTCAGAGCATTTGTCTTGAAAACTTCTTGAAATTCCTGGGGGTATAAAACCAAACTTACTGGATGTTGGGTGATTTAGAGTTTTTAAAAAGTACATTAATCCTGGCAATATTATGCAGCATAAACCAGGAAAGTTGGCCTGCATCAAAATTAGTCTTTGCTCATTTGCAAAGACAAAAAGCCAGGAGGTACCTGCTGTCATCATCTGCACAGAAAGATTTGCAGAAAGGTGTAAAGTGAAAACACTGACAGATCAGAGATCTGTGAGACAACTCAACATCTGCATGCAGCATGATGCTGATGGTGAGATTGTACTTAATTATTTTCACTCAAAAGAGGATTTCATTGTTCTGGCAGGCTGGTACGGGAGGTGACTGGGGTGAACGTGAACATGCGAGTTGGCATCCACAGTGGCAGGGTGCACTGTGGGGTTCTTGGACTCAGGAAGTGGCAGTTTGATGTCTGGTCCAATGATGTCACGCTGGCAAATCAGATGGAAGCTGGTGGCAAAGCCGGGTAGGCCCATTTCATTTATGCTCACATTCACGCTACCTGCAACCTTGCTCATTTCATTTAAACCAAATAAAAGCTTTACAGAATTCACGGTATCTCCATAAAATATTTCTGTGTGTGCTGCTCTTATTTTCAGGCGCATCCACATCACCAAAGCCACTCTGAATTATTTGAATGGGGACTATGATGTGGAACCAGGAGCAGGAGGAGAAAGAAACGCCTACCTGAAGAGGAACAACATAGAAACTTACCTTATTGTGGGCTGCAGTCAGAAAAGGGTACACCTCTCAATACTGGTTTAAATGCTGAAATGCACACATAACAAAAACTAGAAACTCATTTGAAATTATTTGAAGCAGCATCCGTTTATTCTAATCAGAAAGAAGAAAAAAGCCAAAAACCAGCATATGCAAGCAATCTCTTACTGTATATTAAACTTTTCCAGGGGAAAAAACCTTCCTCTAAATCATCTCATCTTCCTTCCCTGCTGCTCTAAATGTGCAGCCTGTCGTTGTTTCTTTAAAACAGCTGCTTACGGTTAGAATGAAAGTTTTAACTGAAATTTTATTTACAGTGAGAGAAGAGGATGAAGAACTTGTAACGCGCTGGCTGAGTCATTTAAACAAACTTTAATCTTAGGAAAGTAAAGTGACGTATCTGTATTTTGAAAAGAAACAACAGGTGTTCAAAGCCTATGGGTGCAGATTTTTAGGGTTGCATCAAGGCTGTGAAAGCATAGAAACTACAAACAAAAAAAAATTTCAGAATGTATTTTCAAAAAGCCATATTTGCAAATTGCCTTTTTCCTTCCTGAACTGTTTTTAGAAACACTTCATTTTATGCAAAAGTTGTGCAACAATACAAAGTACCAAGTCTACAACAAAGGAAGTTCCTTTCACCTACAGAAAAGCTTCATTTTAGGAGACATTGCCTTAAAACTCATTTCAATTGTTGCTGCATAGTTGCCAGTAATTTTTGACCAATCAGCTGACCAGTTAGTGCAGAGACCTCCAGCAAAAAGGCCCTTTCACGACACAGATGCTAAACTTAGAGGTGAACAGTACAAATGATATTACACTACATGGTACATGGGCAAATTATTGACTCTATGCAACAAATATGTGTGCCCCCACTGCCTGGACACAGTTTTTAAACTCTTTTAAGGTCCTTAAAACTTTTCAACTCAGACTCAGATCCTCCTCGTGTGGGTGTTAAGTTATTCTGAGGCTAGGAATTTGACAAATTTCATACATCATGATATTTAAGTGCTGTTTTGGATGGAGTTATCTTTTAAAACATAAATCTAGCTCCGTCCATTATGAGCAGTGCTTCAGAGAGGAATATCTGTGCTCTTCTGCATGAGTCCTAGTTTGTTTATAACTGGAATTTTTTATCAGCTGTTTCTGTCCTCCAGCAGCATCACAAGCTGCGACTATAGTTAGCATATCATGTGAAGTGATATCGTCCTCTCATTTTGCTGTCCAAGCTACAAGACAGAAGCAAGATTGTCCTGTTGCTTTTTTAAAAGAAAAGTACATCCTCAGGCCTCTGCAGAGTTGTAATGATCAGGTTTGAAAAAGTAAAAGCAACACAGACACCATCTGTATAAACCTCTTTCAGTACAACTTCCGAAGCAAATTTCCTTTTTCCCCCATGAAGGTAGTAGTTATGCAGCTAAGATGCTTTTCTTGTTTTCCTGTCACAACATGTAGTAAGAGTGAGTAAATGGATTCTTCTTTAGTCCATTTAAAGCTGTTAAGATGTGCATAACATGATAATTTACATGTTTTAAAGTTGGTGAATGTAAAAAAAAAAAAAAAAACTCCTCTGGGCTGTAAGTGTAGTTGTGAGATATTGTTACAGAGTTAAGAGATATTTTCCGCTTTGATTTGATTACTTTCACTGCAATCATACTGAATTTTCAGAAAAATTGATGGAAAAACTTTCTTACATCTGACAAAGTAATCATGTAGCCCTGTTGAAGAGGAGGTTAGCAGATCTTTAGCTTTGCCTTTGAAAGATGGACCAGACTACAAACTGCTGACCCTTTATTAACTACTGAAACCACTTGTTCATAAAAGCTCAGAGGCTGTGAAGAAGAAATGCTGTCTTTCCCAACCTTTAACTCTATATTCATTAGAAAAAAGAAAGGGGCAACAAAAAAACCTGGAAAAAGTTGTATAAAACTGAAAGAAAATCTAATTTATGACTAATTAAGCTCATTAGTGACCAGTCAGTGATGTGATTTTGTTAAAAAAGAAAAAGGAGACTTCTCAAAATCTGATTTTATTAGATAACACAAAACTTTCCCTGTCCATTCAGACAGGTTTGTAAAAATTAATTATTATCCATCTTACTGATGAAGATTTTTCTTGTTGCCATTCTCTGTTTGGCCACCATCTAACCTCTGGTGTGGATTTGGCTCCTTAAAGGTCACAGCTACAAGTTTTTCATCAAAACAATTAATTTTTCAAAAATAATACATACGCAAAATGTCTAGAGGGGTGCAGAATAAAAGTATTAATTCTACAAAAAAAATTGTTTAATCAATTTTGACGGGTACAAAATATAAAATATGTACAGTACATCTGATTACCATGCCAATGGATTCTGCGCCATTAGTATTAGCTCAGGAGTTGCTAGTTCGAGTGCTCTGTGTATAAATAGCATCTTCCTTGCCTTAGATTTCTCAAATTCAAGCGGACAAGAAACAAAGCAGGATGAGGGTGAAGGTAGCAAAGGGGCTCAAAAGCCCCATTGAGGTTGCAACTTTCCTCCTGGACACACAAGTTAAACATTTGCTAATGCTGATTAAAAGTTAGCCGGTTCTGTAACATTGCCAATGCTAATTGAGTAAGCGAGTATTAGTGTGACACCTACTGGCAGGGAGGAATTTAACAATTATCACTCATTCAGCGCTGATTTCTGCATCACTGTTCACCTTTAGATCAATTCATTGCTCATGTTGCTTTTCTACAGTTACGGTGAAACAATTTGCAGTTTTCTCTATGGAACTCCGTTATCCTCTCTGACCTCCTTGGTGTCATTTACTTGCCCCCTGATATAAACTGATGCTGGCTGATAAACTTAATCAGTAATTGGCCATCCATCATCCTCCACTGCATCGGTCCTCCTTTTTCACCTCTTTTATAAACACCAGTCAAGTTACAGAGCTCACGTGAAACTGCAGATGCTCAACTGCACCCATATTTTCTTATCATTGTCATAAGTTATAGCTGAATGATGCCAAGTCTAGTAGAAAAGGAGGTCAAAAATAAGCGATCAAGGCCTGATCGGTGGAAAATATTTAGTAAGCATGACCCCATACACAAGCTTGCAAAGAGTGAACCAGGTGGGGTTTGGAGTTGGTTACAGTTTTAGATGGACCTCTAATAGTGAGGCAAATGCCCCCCCCCCTTTCTGTACTGAAAAATGTCCTACAAAATGTCCTAAGGTAAAATTACTTGCCGAACATCTTGTACCAAAAACTGCATGTGTGAATTTTTTGGGTTCTTCCATCACTATTTGCAATATTCATTTCTGCATCTTTATCTTTTCCAGAAAGAGGAAAAGGCGATGATAGCCAAAATGAGCCGACAGAGGACTAATTCTGTCACCCACAACAGTGGACACTGGACTGATCGTCCCTTCTACAACCACCTGGGAGGGAACCAGATTTCCAAAGAGATGAAGAGGATGGTGAGGAATATTTAGAGAGTGGTTATCATTAGGTTAGAAGTGCTCTGATTCTGCAACACTATTATGCTTATTGGTGTTATTAGTGAGATGCAGCCTGGTGACTCACATGCCAATAGCTCATCTTAGCCCTCATTTGGTGATGAAGCCAACACATAGTTAATAGTTACAATCCTTTGATCTGGAGTCCTAAAAAGCAGCGGGAATGGCTCTTGATGCTACACTCCACCTCTCACACCTCACCCCGGTGGTGAGAGGCTCTCAGGAGCACTCGGAGGCACAACAGTCGCATGTAGGCAGCCGTAATCAAGTGAGAGATGCAACACAAGAGTGACGCGATCCTGTTGAGATTCACTCTATATTTAAGTACGACCCTGTGAATGGAAGCAGCTATACTTGACACTCTCTGAGTCTATTATAGAAAGGAGGATGAGGAAGCCCAGGCCACCCACACAGCTCTCTTTAAGATAGGTTTAGCTATTCTAAACGTACCTTTATGGAAATTAGTGGAACCCGCAGAAAGCACAGATAAATCGGTGTTTTCTGTGGCATCATTACTACTTTCTTAGCTTATGCATGGGTGTTAGATTTTGTAACCAAAAGCCGGCTTTTTCATATAAATGATGAGTTTAAAAGATTGGGTATGTGCCATAGGAGGGATATTGTGACTTAGCTACAGTGTGGGAAATGTAGGATCTAGCAAACCTGGGATGCAACATAAAAACACACTGCTTATCCCCCAAAAAGTCACCAACTGGATTTACTCACCAGTAAAATTTCTGTATCACTTTGACTCCTTATTTAGATTAAGTCACCCTCCACGGGGCAGCGTCTCTATAAAGCATTATCTGCAGCAAAAACTCCTTCATTTCACCAATAATTAAAGTAGAATGAACGAACTAGTACTATTGTTCTGTGAGTTCAGAGTTTTGTGGATTGCAGTTCCTTGATGTCGAGGTAGAGAGCTGCTCTCTCAGCTGTACTGCAGCAACGCGCGTCGGGTGTGCGCGCAGCTTGTTTATTTGTTTATTTGATAGCTTGTTGGGTGTAGATAAGCTGTCCAATAACTAATGGAGAGTTAGTTTTGAACTCACAGGACAATAGTACTCATTTGTTCGTTAATTCTACTTAAAGTATTGGTGAAATGGAGTTTTGCTGCAGATAATGCCTGATATAGAGGCTGCCCCGTCTCTCCCATTATATGGATGTATGCCGAGGGGCAACTCAATGAAATATCTTCCAAAGGAGTCAAAGTGATACAGAAATTTTACTGGTGAGTAAATGCATGTATAAACTCCTAGAAATAAGGTCAAGGTTGAAAAAAAAAAAAAGAAAAGAAAGTTAATCTTTAAGGCAACTCTGGATAGAAATAAATGATAAATGTGACATTGCAGAATTTTGTGAAAACTATGCCACAGCGAATGCTGCTGTTATCACGACTAAAGTGTGCCACTTTTTTATGGCCATCGTAGTGAGGGAATGTCAACTTTCAAGAGGTAAGATATTTAAAACAACATCTTGATGGATGCTTAGAAAGAGACATTAATAATTTCTGGTGATATCTAGCTTTTGTGTTTATAATGGTTAAGATGGCTTTTTGTGAGCCGTTTTGGATGGAAGTGTGTGTGAGACGAATCCACTGCAGTGCCAGGCAGAGCAGTGTATTTGGTATTTAATGCCCTCTGTACAGTATATGCAATTAGAATATGGCCCATAATGATGAAGACACATTGTTTAGAGGTTGAGGAAGCAACATACGGAATTTCCACAGCAATTATTCTCCACGATTATTATTTAGTGTGCTGTGATGTGACCTACAGGGTTGCAGCTCTGTTCAGAGTAAATGCAGCAACTAGTGGGCGGGTTGTTTTATAAGAGCAAATATGACTGAGCACACAAAGAGGAAAAGAGTGCCACCTACAGACTCCAAATACCAACTGAATTGCAGTGGCTGGTCTATTTAATTTCCCTTTTCTGTCATAGCAAATGATTGTGTCACCAGTGTCTGAGGCTTTTTGTGCTTCTTGTAGCAGAAGGACTTCATTTGCAACATCCCAGTCTGTGTTCATCATCCTCTCCCTTCTGCCTCGCTCTCTTTTTTTTTATCTCCATTCTTGTGTTGAGCATTAATAACCCAGAAAGCCATGAAGATAAAACTAGTCATAAGAACAGTGTCACACAAAGGGAGGAGGCGAAGGCACAAAAAGAACTCGTGAGAGGTTCTTTATATGACTGGAGGGGAGGGATGGAGGATTGTCGCAGATGGATGGTCTTTTATTCCTGTTAAGACACAGATGAAGCTGAGCTGAGGCGTCCAGGATTAATTGCACGTATGTTTTACTGTCAAATCAACTGCTTGCTTTGAAAACAGGAAGCAGTGGAACAAGAGGGAATGCTGATATTGGTGTCATCATCATTATTATTATTATTATTAACTGCAGTTCTCATCTACAGTATGAGTAAGGATGCCTGAGCTCCATGTTTTTGGGGTTTTTTTTTAGTTATGATGTTCCTTAGTTTGTCCACAAGAGAGAGCTAGAGACATGCATTAGCTTTCTCTGTGGCATTAACGCTGGAGCGCATCCTGTGCAGACATGAATCTACATCATAAAGTCATACGCCAAAGTTAAGCTGACTGACAAAAGCAGATTTTTTTTATTTGAACAAAGGATTCATGATATAAGCCCGAGAAAACGTGGCTTTTCTTACTGAGATCAAGGTGGTTGTGTTTAAAAGAGAAAACAGGATTTTTTGCAGGAAAACAAAAGCATGTTTCAATCATCTGTTGTCTCACTGAATTGTATTTTGATGAAAGAGAAAGAGGAAATAACTTGTGATGCTAGTCTTGCTCATCACTACATGCATTTATGATGCTTCATGTCTTCTTTTAGTGTTTCTTTTGCTTTTTCTTCATCTTCACTCAAGAGCCAACTTTCACCTGAGCCATGCAACTCCTCCGATTTTTTCCTCCTTCTCATTTCCATCCACAGGGAACATTAATGCTGTTCCCCCCCCTTTTTTTCAATCATTATGTCATCAGACTACAAATACTTGTTATAATGCAAGTATTGCAGTAGACTGTTTTTTCACTGAATATGCTGCAATCGGGAATAACTGATGTGCCACCAAAGCTGGAAAATGGAAAATAATTTGCAGTCATTTGTAGACATTATAACACTGTCAAAATCTTGAGTGTATTATCTTATGTTAATGTTATATAAGTCAAAAGTATATATGTGCTGCAGGGATATACTGTATACTGAATCATCTGCAAGCTGAAGTATGTAGATCCGTCAATCCTTTGCTAAGTTTAATGTTAAAATTAAAAAATTAAAGATCTCTTTTATGTCTTAGTTTGTTAATTTTTTATACAGTCAGTCAGATTATTTTAAGTGTTTGCTAGCCTATTTGACAAACTAAAAGTAGTAAAAGAAAAAAAGAGCCCTGTCTGATTAAAAACAGGATGTTTTTACGTATTTCTACATGTTGCTGTCAAATCTGTGGAACTGGCATTTTCAACTTAAAATTCTTTTTCCTTTTTCTTTGCAGGGATTTGAAGACCCCAAGGACAAGTAAGTGATGACCATCTTCTGTTTATATGGGTATTTTTCACACAGTTAGTAAACTAATCCTATTGATGTCAGCCAGGTATGAACACATATATAGGGCTGGATCTATCAAAGGTTTGCGTGTATGAAAACGTGAGCTATCTCACTGCACACGCAAAAAAATGTACAAACTGATCTACGAACAGCGTGCTAAAAGGGTTCGGTCTTTAAAACGGGCTAAATAGTGCCTCTTATCCGTTTTGCACTTCTGCTCAAATGAATATGCAGTATGGGGCATGCGTGTGATGGGAGGAGAAAATGTAAATATATTAATTTAGTACTTGCAAAGTGATTTATCAACCGTGAGAAACATTGTCTTGAAGGTTTTTTGAGTCTATTTTGGTACGTCTGAAAAGCAGGGGCAAACTGGCAGTTCCAATGTCTTCAGCTTCTGAGAGGGACAATCCTGGACACGTACAAATCTGGTTAAAAATATTTTCTTATGAGCAGTGAGGGCAATGCATTTAGTTCTCTTTTAATACCACTATTTAATACGGGTGTAAAATATTCTGGACAAATGACACAAAGTTTGCAGCCACTGTGGAACTTAATGAGAACTAAAGCTGCATCAATTGTATCTTTTTATTTTCCCTTTTTGGCAACGTCACATTTTAACTTGGATTTTAGCGGCTGGACAGGATCAGTCACCTGGCAGCCCGAGCCTCTGAAGCTGCTGGCATTGTGCCAAAGAGTGCGCACCTCATGCATAATAGAAACCATGCAGACACTTTCATTTGTTCAGCAACTCCTGATCCATGTCCTCATAAACTGGCCACTTCTAATCATACTTATTTTAAATGATATTTTCATCTCCCTCCTCCACTAATATCTCCATCTGTGGGCTGTATTTCCTCATGCGCTGTCGTCTCTCGTAATTCGCCACGAGCAAAGCCTTCATTTATATAGGGGCGTTTCCAACATGTTTGCACCTGCTGTCATTTGCGCCTTAATTCTTTGTAAATCACCCACAAATGGTGGGTCAGCCCCTCACGCAAAACTCTAGATTGCATGTACACTCAATTTTTTATTTTGCTAGATGCAGCCCTTACAGTATGAGATACTTACCAGTTTACCCGATACAGTAACCTGAAGAAATTGTGTTGGCCTGTGGTTGCCAAGCAACAACAGCAATAATCTCATCTCAAAATTTTCTTTCTTAAAAAGGTTTTTGTGATCTCCGGTTCATTTATTATACCACATTTTATTGATGTGTTTACCAAGTTTACCTTATCAATTCTTAGCAAGTACTTTGTAACATTGCAGAAAGCTTCCAAAAATTAGTTATTAAAACACTGGACTGTAAAAACAGACTTAAAAAAGAACAAAATGTTTCGGTGTTATTCCAGACACTTCCTGAGTTGTTTGGAGCACAGGAAGTAACACTGAGGAAGGTGTTTGGATGAACCCCGAAAAGTCTTGTGCTTTTTTAAATTTGTTTTTAAAGTCCAATGTTTTAAATAACATTTTTTGGAAGCCTTTCACCTGGACAAATGAACCCTCACCGAGACATTGCAAAGACAGATGTTACACAAATAGCGATTTTTTTATTCATTTACTTCTGTCTTTTACTTCATCTTCTGCTTAGACTTCTGATTCTCTTCTTGCATAAAGTACGTACAGAATTTGCTGATTTTGAGTGCATTGCACTTTCTTCTTTACATTAACATCAAAGGTTAAGCAGTATTGAGTGTGTGTGTGTGTGGAGGGGGGGGTCAGTCTTATTGCTTTGATGCAGTTTTTCAGCTTAATTTTTTTTCCTCCTTTTCTTTGAGTTGATTAACTTTGTAGCTTTTCTGGCTGATGCAGCCATAAATCTGGCAACAAAGTCATTTCCCATCCTCGTATCGCTATTACTCATTTAAGTTTCCGTTGAAAGATGTGATGAAGATAAATCACAGGAGAGTCATGACCCACCTGAATAACAGTATTTTAAGTTCTAGCAAAACTATTATACATTTGAGTCTTTTTTTCAAAGGTGCTGAACTCTTGGTTCTGCTGCTAACAGGTACAGATGTTCTTTGGTGGTGCAATGAAAAAAATGTTTCATCCAGAATATGAATTGATAGAAGAAGAAGATGTTTATCTCAAAGGCTCTCAGTGATCAAAGAATGGATCTTTTCTTTAAAGACACATCAACGTCTACTTTCCCTCCCATACTGTTCTGTATCTGTGAGTTTGTTCTGACATCACAGTGAGACAGACAGAGCAGCCTGTCTTTGCTCAGGGCTGCAGCACAGATCTTACTTTTCTTGCAGACTGATTGGATTTGAAGCTGAGAACAGAGGAGTACATGCTGGGCTATTCATCATGTTCTATTAAAAAACATCTTTAGGTACAATAGTTTTTCTTAATATAATTTTAGGTGAATATCTGAATGTAAACAGTGACACCACGAAGACCGATGCAACAGGTTTCCCTCCTTGTTATGTTAGTTAGCATAAAGCAGCTACAAAAGTCTCATTTGTTTCCTTCTAAGAGTAGAACCTCTGCACCAACCACCATTCTGCACCATCTGAAAATGCAATGTAGGTGTGGGAAAAAACAGATTAAAAATGTGTCATTGAAGACAAAATTGATGCCCCCCCCCCTTCAGAGCAAGAAAAGCCATCAACCATTTTCAAACACTTTCCAGAAAACCGCAAACTAAACGTATCAAGAATACTTTAAAAAGATACTTTTTTGACCTTGTTGGCCAGATCAAGAAGTGTACAGTAGGAAGCATATAGCACTGCATACATCATGTAAAAGCAATGATGCACCAGATTTGGTGATGGACTTAACATGTTATAACATTTTCAGATGTGCCCAAGTGTTTGCTTGCATTTTGCTTTTTGCAACCAGCCCTGAAACTTCTTGTCTTAGATTTCCATATCAAATCTACAGGAAGTTATGTTTGATTCAACATGGCTTCAAAAGTAGCTATGAATATGCAAAATGCTTTTAGGGATTTATACTTCATTGCCAAATCCCAGCCATGATTTCATTAAGTTGCACGTATTTTATCTGTGCACGTCTTCATGCACCCTCTTTAGATTTTTCTTACTGAGGCATCTAATATGCCAAATCAGAGGTAATAAGATGGAAACAGCCTCACAGACCAGAGTAATCACGGCGAGCATGGTAGCCCGGCATCTTCATCAGCTGATTAGTTCTTGTCAACATGCACGGATGATTTGACTCAGTTTAAGTGACACTTTGCAGATTCGGTGATTAGGTCATGATGAACTGGCTCATCAGAGTCTTTCATTCTTTAGGAGAGCTGTGGTCTTTCAGATCAGTTGATTCTCTTTCCTTGGGATATGATCATGGTCATCTTTTAACAATTAGGGATGACTTCTGTTCACTTCACAGTAAGAAGTAAATGCCAATCGATCTCATCTTGTTTTATTCAGGCATTTTATTTTCAGAAACACACAGGAAAACCTAAACCCAGAGGACGAGGTGGACGAGTTTCTGGGCCGGGCCATCGATGCGCGCAGCATTGACCGTCTGCGCTCCGAACACGTCAAGAAGTTCCTGCTCACGTTCCGAGAGCCTGACCTGGAGAAGAAGGTTAGGGCCCACACACACATTGCCAGTATAGCAGCAACTAGCTGGTTGTGACAAGCAATCTTCCCTGTGTAAAAAGCTTTCTCTTTTTTCCATCCCTGGAGGAAATCAGTCAGAGTGGAGTAGAACACAGAGAGGGAGGGACTGGAGTTTCAAAGTGGAAGAAATTTCTTCTGAAGACAGAGAAAGTAAACTGCCTTAGACAGCGAAGGACAGGCTGAGATGAGAAGTTCGAGCTGGAGCTTTGACAAAAGGTTTTTAGGAAAAAGGGAGAGGTTTTATTCACAGCTTTTGGGGATCAAGACTTTAAAGAGATTTCTGTTTGTGAGATCAGCTTTAATGCAAAGCCTCATAATCCAGTTTGAGTTTTCATCTTTGGATTTGACAGTTTTGTGAAACATGGCTCCCAGCTGCTTATTGAGTTTCAATCAATCAAGAAGTAATACACAAAGCTGCCATCAGTGGACATGAAATTAGACAGAAACTGTTGCTGTTTAAGCTTTTTGACCATGTATTTCTTTAAGAGCATTACAAAAAGTTTATCTTCCTCACACTTTAAGAGCCTTGATAGAAAGAATTTGATTGAATTCATTCAATCAAATTCATTTTATCGAAGTCAGTTTAGAGCTGCTAGTTTTTATTTCTGACAAGAATGCGTGTGCAAGCTACAGCTTTGCTGCATGTATACTTTGTGCTAACATGCAGATTCTGTTGCGGTAGAGTCGTATTCTTTCACTCCTTTACGATCACTTTTCTTTCTGTTTGCATTCAGTGGGAAAGAATGTACAAAAAAGTTTGGTATCAGATGTCCAACTGGTGTCTCTTTCACTTCTCATCCACTCCTGTAGTACTCCAAACAGGTGGACACCAGGTTTGGTGCGTATGTGGCCTGTGCCTCCCTCGTCTTTATCTTCATCGGCTTCATCCAGATGGTCATCGTGCCACCGTGAGTCAGCACCACAAAACAATATTGAGAATATATCAATTTTGAGCATCAACAGAAAAAGTGCACTTCAAACTGACCCCAGATCCTCTTATTAGAGTCTAAATGCACAACAGGACAAGTGAAGGTAAAAGAATTTTATCAAAGATTTGTGACATTTGTATGAGGAATAACAAAGTATTAAAAACTCTCTGCAAAACCTTTAATACCAAAACACACGCGTAGATCACTAAAACCCTGTCTCTGCTCTTCAGGATGATGCCGGAGGTGATTACGCCTATAAATCATTCGATGTTTTAGCATTCTGAACTTTTTTTTTGTCTTTTATCAAAGGCAGGAGAGTAATGGGTGAAGTAAAGACAAAGACTTAGTGAGGGGAACTTTCTAATAAGCCACAGCTTCTAAAGGCTTTGTAGCCGACAGCTTAATTATAGTAGATAAAGTGGTAAACTAATACCTCATTTGCACTCAGTAATGCACCTTATCTGACCTCAGCTGCACTTCTTTTGGTACTAAGTACTTCTCTGTTCTTTTTTTTAATACTGTTTTTAGCAGCTAACAGTGCAGAATGTGAAAGACTCTTACTGTAGCTTGTAGTCAGTGAAGCATTTCTGTAACCGTCCAAACAAAAAGGCTGAATATGTTGGAGTGAAAGAGCTAAAAAAAAAATAAGAGCATTGATCACCTGGCTGTGGTTACAGTACATGCAGTACATACTTAAAAAAAATTTTCAGATGCCTAGTTATTCTAGTAACTTCTGCGTCTGTGACAGAGCCACTTATTGGATGTCGCTTGTCTTGGATGTGTGTTAGCACTAAAAAGGCTAACAGCTAGCATCCCTAGACTGGTGACTTGTTGCATTGAATACTTCCTCTGCTGTGTCTGTTAACAGATAAAGAGACACGAGTATCTTCTGGTTTAAAAGTAAGAAGATGCTGTTGCCAGCATTGTAGAAGCTAACATTTAGCTTCCTTATACTGGTGATCTGGTAGATTAGATACTTCCTGTGCTGTGCCTATTTGCAGAGGAATAGACACCAGCATCTTCTTGTCTACTAGTAATTAGATGGTGGTGTTAGTATCTCCAATGATAAATCTATCCTTCCTTGGATACTAGCATGCTACTGTAGAGCCTCCTTCTACCAATATGTTGCCTCCACTGGCTGCTCAACAATCTTATGTTTGTCCTTTTTACTGTCAGAAAACATATTGCTATTTTAACCATTAATCCAACAATAGAACAGGTTTATTGCAAGCTTTATTCCAGTGCAGTCATTCCTGCTATCTCCTGACATTTAGGGCCAAATGTACACTGATACCAATTTGCGTGTAGTAATTTCTAACAAGTTAATTAGCAAGTTTCAGACGTGCTAAATATATACGTGAAAACAGCTACTGCAATCAGCTTCACATTCAGTCAATCACACTGTGCATGCAATGCCAAGTTGATTAATATTTTGTGCTTTCTGGCAGAAACACATATTCCATATTCATCAAACACTTATTATATCGATGCAGTGGATAGGGGATTCGATGTTTGCTGATATCTCACATTCGGTCACGATACGATTTCGATCTAATTTAATTTAGGATCCACCGATCAATATAAAACTATATAAAACAATGTTACAAGTAATAGCAAGGTTATTGTTACTTAACATAACTGTAAGCGTTGCGGTTCAATCTCCCTGTCACATCTGTCCACAGCACAAATATGAAAATGTATTTTTTATGGAAAAAATTTGTCATAGGACCTTCAAAATAAAGCCATTTTCATAATGCAGGTACTACCCAAAAAATTTGAATATCCTGAAAAAGTTAATTTATTTCTGTAATTCAACTTAAAAAGTGCAATTTACATATTGTATAGATAAATAATATGTGAATCAATATATTTCAAGCTTATGTTTGTTTGGATGTTGCTGATTAGGACTTGCAGAAAAACCTCAAATTCAAAACTCAAAAAATTTGAATACTGTGAAAAGCTCCAGTATTGTAGGCTCACACTGTCACATTCTAATCAGGTAAGTAATTCAAAACACCTCCATAAGTGCCCCGAGCCTTTAAAGAAGTCCTTGTCTTGGTTTAGAAGAATTCACAATAAGTCTGCTGATCTGTCAGTTGTGCAGAAAACCATCATTGACTCCCTGCACAAGGTGGGAAAGACACAAAAAGTGATAGCAAAAGAAACTGGATGTTCTCTGAGTGCTGTCTCAAAGCACATTAATGGACAGTTAAGTGGAAGGAAGAAGTGTGGAAGAAAACAGTGTGCAAGCCAGAGGGCTGACCACAGCCTGGAGAAGATGGTCAGGAAAGGGCCTTTCAAAAGAGTGGAGGACTTAATAAGGAATGGACCTGTGAGCTTCATTAAGTCCAGCATAAATGCAGCCGTCTACCAGGACATTTTGGAGCACTTCATGCTTGCTTCAGCAGACCAGCTGTATGAGGATGCAGACTTCATCTTCCAGCAGGACTTGGCACCTGCCCATACTGCCAAAAGTACAAAATCCTGGTTCAACAACCATGGGATCACCATGCTTGATTGTCCCGCAAACTCACCTGACCTGAACCCCATCGAAAACGTGGGGCATTGTCAAGAGAAAGCTGAACGGGAAGAGACCAAACAATAAAGAAGAGCTCAAGGCTGTGATTGAAGCATGTTTTTTCTTCCATAACAGCTGAGATATGCCAGAAGCAGGAAGCATCCATGCCACGCCGGGTTAAGGCAGTCATTCAAGCAAAAGGGCCCCAACCCAGTACTAAGTACAGATGCAAGATTTTACTTTAGGAGGCCTGACTTTTTAGCTTTTAAAGTCCTTTTAAAATTGATTTCATGCAATATTCTAATTTTTTGAGCTTTAGAATTTGAGGTTTTCTTAAGCTGCAAGTCCTAATCAGCAACATTCAAACAAATAAAAGCTTGAAATATATTGATTTGCATTTTATTTGTCTATACAACATGTAAATTGCACCTTTTAAGTTCAGTCAGTCAGTCATTTTCTGTACCGCTTATCCAATTCAGGGTTGCGGGGTTGCTGGAGCCTATCCCAGCTATTATCAGGCGAGAGGCGGGGTACACCCTGGACAGGTCGCCAGTCTGTCGCAGGGGCAACACAGAGAGACAGACAACCATTCACGCTCACATTCACACCTAGGGGCAATTTAGAGTGATCAATTAACCTAACATCATGTCTTTGGACTGTGGGAGGAAGCCGGAGTACCCGGAGAGAACCCACGCATACACGGGGAGAACATGCAAACTCCACACAGGAAGGCCACAGTTGGAATTGTTCAAACCTCCGCCTTAAGTTGAATTATAAAAATACATGAACTTTTTTACAATATTCAAATTTTTTTGGTAGTACCTGTAAAGTGGGTTTGATATCAGTTTTTGATCAATATTGGGTTTTTGGATTGATTTATGATCGATACATCAATCCGTATCGATATACACACATATGTGTGTGTGTGAATGTGTACGTATACACGTAAGTATCTGTGTGTCTGTTGATGTCCATCATGTATGCATGTTGTGTGCAAGTGTCTGTACGTATGTATAAGTGTATATGTATGTACTTTTTTTCCCTCCTTTTCTTTCTCTCTCTTTCTCACTTATTTGTATACAGTATACTTTCCTGGAAAATCCGTATGACAAGGGAAACACGCTGCAGATATTTGAATGTAATATTGAATGTGGGAGAAGGAGTAAGATTAAATAAGATTTTTTTTCTTCTTCCTACCCCATTTCAGACATGTTGATCGTTTGTGAGTCATGTCTGGAAAGAATTAAATAAATGAAAAATGAAAAAAAAGATTGGTGTGTTGTTACAACATGTTCAACATGTTTTTGTGCATGCTATCAAGTCTGCGCACATTTTAACGTGCACACCTTTAGTAAATCAGAGCCTTAGAAGGTCGACATTACACTCATGCAGTCTGAACACAGACACCACCCACATTCATTTCGCTTTGCTTTAGCAGTGACCTGTAAACTTTGTTCAGCTGCTATAAGATGATGCTTAAACCTTTTTAAAGAGCTGCTCTACAAAACCCAAATTCACAGAGAAAATTAGTTTAAATCAGTTTTACTCTTATTTTCCTTTTGGCTGCTCTGCAACAATACGGCAGACCCTATAACATAAATGTAACAAAGTGATGAAGTACCCCCCTGCTCAGCCAGATGAGTCGTGGAGTTTTCCCGTTGGTTGTTGCACATCCAGAATGTTGTGATCTCATGAGGAATGTGCCTCTCCAAGCCTGCAGTGTTGGCAGTGCAAAGCGTGGTGGTCTTCAGATGCAACTACAAAGCATCTCAGAAAAACAGAGAAGATAAAACAAGGCGCAGCTGCACTTCTCAAATGTTAAACAACAAAATCCAAACTTTAAAATTTCTGTAGCAGAGCTCAGACCACAAAAGGCTCAGGGAGACTTTGTCTTAAATCCGTCCCTCTTCTTTTTTTTTTTTCCCCTGCTCATCTCTTAGTATTGATCCTCTTTATTCCATCTCTTTATTAACCTCTCTACTCAACCCTCCTACAACATCTCCTCACCACCTCCTTCATATACTCAGTCACCCTTAATCATTTTTTACTTTTTTCACTTTTTCTTCTCTGGTTCATTTATTTTGAGCCGTTTCATCCCTGTCACACACACACACACATCTGGTTTTCTATCCCCGTGGGGTACATCCATTGGCATAATGTATTCCCTAGCCCCTTACCCTAAACCTAACGCCCATAACTGATTGCCTAAATCTAACCTTTGCCCTAATCTTAACCAAAACCTAATTTTAACTTAATCTCAAAAACCTAATCTTGACCCTCAAAACAGGGTTTGGACCCGTGGGGACCAGGAAAATGTGCCCATGAAGGCAAAACGTCCTCACGGTGATGGTAAATTATGGGGAAATGGTAAACATGCCCACACACAAAAACACACACACAAGATCTTCTCCCACTGTATAACACGAACACAAGGCTGTAGAATATTACAGGTAGCTGGTGACTTATTCAGTAGCACATCTTCAGCTACAGCAATAAAACTGCAAAATGAAGACTGACAAAAAACGTTTTTGTAACTAACCGCATCCCATTTGTTGTTGTCTGCAGCTCCAGACTGATGAGCAGCTTCTTCGTCACCGGTTTTATTATCCTGATGGCTGTCATGTTCGTCTCAGCTGTGTACTGCTGTTTTGGGGTGAGAAATAAAACTGTAATGAAACTGCAATTAATGAAACCACCAAAAACATTAAATGTTTTTTTGTGCAGCTCTGAATGCAGATAAGAGCCTTCATCATCTTAAATATTGTAAAAATGCTTGGGAACTTTCTTCCACTGGTCCTTGGATTTAGTTTAGTATCACATATGGAGAGAACTGCTTTATCAGACCAAATTTATGTGCTGTATTTGACTAATTTATGGTTAAATAATCCTACACAGTCCCACAAGATGCAGAACCAAAGAGGATAAAACATGCCAAAGATGTTGGCAGCTGTGTTTTGGTCCTGCATCTTGGCAAAAACCTGACTAACATCAGAAGCGTAAACCACCTGATACCTGATGATAATAGTGAATTTGTAAAGTTTTCAAATGATCTAAAATAGTCAAAGATAAAGAAGTGAACAGACCTTGCTGTAAATTCTGTGTTTGCCCCATTAAGATATATATGATAAGACTTTATTGCCACTACGATTAAAGAGCAAAACATTTTGGTAAAAAGTATAAGTATTCCAGTAACTTAAACCTTGTAGAACAGGGGTGCCCGAGTCCAGTCCTCGAGAACTTCTATTCTTAGGACATACCCTCGCCATGGTTTATTGCCTCATGCATGTCATTCAGCTCTGCAGAGGCTTTGACTTTGAGATTTTGTCACAGAGTTGCACTTTTTCTGTAACTCTACAGTTTTTACCCACCAGGAAATAAGATGCAGCACTGCTGTCATAGACCCCCACCACTCATGTATCTACTAAATCTAAATGAGCATATAGGTATAAAATGTGAGTGTAAGATGCTGTCGGAAGATGGACATCAGAAGAATCCATATGGTTGTCCTGGTAACATGAGATAGCTTTTCTTTCCTGTTTTAACAGGTTCTGTTTGTAGGTTTTTATGGTGTGATGCAAGTCTCACTAAAGTCTTTTTTTTTTTTAAGCTTTTAAATGATGATTTGTGGAATGTAATTAATCTCTCTTGTGTATACTTTGATTTTTTTCCCATTTGATCACTTCTCTTTTTATGTTTTGTTCTGTTTGCAGGCTGCAGAAATAGATCGATAAACTTTATGACATAGTTTCCACAGTTATTAATTCCCATTTCAGCTGGATATTTACTGCTTTATCAACCAGCACGGAGGCACGGGGCACTGTGTAAATCTGTTAATGATTCATTTATGATTTCATGTTGCCTCATCGATCTTTCGATCTCCTCTTGCTCTCTGTAAAATGTTTGTCTCATTGAATTGTGTTTGAAGCCTGACCTGAAATCTTTTTCTCCCACTGCAGCTGATGAGTCATAAGGTGCAGAAAAGATCTGAAAAGGAATGAAAATGAGCTGCTGTATTTTTATATCAATGCATCACATCTCCGTTTTGACTCCCTCCTTTTACATTAGTTGAATATGCAGAGACTTGTGTTATTTCATTCATCCACTCAAACCAACCTTACTGACGGTGGACAGCGCCTGAAAAGGAGCTAAATGAGGTCTAATATCTCCAATAAAGAATAAATACCTTTTGACTGAATTTTCTCTTTTTCTGTCCTCCCAGCTCTTCCCAGTCCCTCTGCAGACTCTTTCAAAGAGGATAGTCCAGTCTAGACTCAACAGCACTTTGGTTGGTGTCTTCACCATCATCATCGTCTTTCTTTCTGCTTTCATCAATATTGTAAGTTCATTTTTAAAAAACTCTCTTTAAGAGTAAATATGATGTGGATAACAGACAATTAAATGACTGTTGAAAGTACGAAGGATGTGTTCATGAATGCAAATTATACTTTCTCCTTTTGTTTGTGGATTTCCCAAATCCTCTCACTGCTGTCCAACTGGGTTCAGTTCACCTGCAGCAGTCACGACCTGCGAAGCTGCATCAAATCCGAGCTCAACATCAGCCTTGACCGTGTGAATGCCTGTCATGCTTTCTTCCTAAACTACAGCCTGGACACACAGTTTAACCCCTGTGGAGGTGATGAGCTCATCTGTAGCTTTCCTGAGGTACAGGTCTGCTCATTCTCTGCATGCATTTTTGTTTTTATGTGGGTTTTTTTATACATTAGCTGCATCTTAAGACACTAAATAGCAAATGGTGTTAAAACACAAGATGTTACCATGAATATGAGCAATAAAAAATGTCGAAGAATGAGAAATACATGAATTTCTATGTACTCTTTTCTAACACACATGCAAATATCAAGTCAAAGTTGTGTCATTTCAGAGATATTGTATGATACCAGTTCTCATAATCAAGTAGCCTTTTTTATGGAGAAAAACAAACCTTTTTTTGTATTAAGTGTGTTTACAAAAAGACTCATTCTAATTAAAGATGTACTGCTCGTCAGTGCTGAAGCATTTTGTTACACCAGGATTTCCTTGTGAATTTTCTGAGAAGTGATTGAATTTAAGAGCAGAACAAATGTGCGATTAGTGAGTGTAACTGCAGCTATAAAGGGCAACACTGGGTTTGCACAGAAATGTTCAACTTACTCGCTGAATGGTGGAATCAGATGCTCTATAACTTCTCCAGATGTTGCCTTTGCAGATGATGAAGTTTGACTACCGAACATAAAAAGAATCACCTCTCTAAACCGTCCTCTTTCTGCACGTCTCCTCCTCAGTACTTCTCGTCCTGTGTGCTTCTGAGCCTGCTGGCCTGCTCCGTCTTCCTGCAGGTCAGCAGCATCGGCAAACTCTTCCTCATGCTCTTCATCGAGCTGCTCTACCTTCTCATCATGGAGGTGCCTAAAGTCAGCCTCTTTGACAACCAGGATCTGCTGGTCATGGCCAATGCCATTAACTCTGCGTGAGTTTCTTAGTAACTGCTGTGTGTTTTTATTGCAAGTCTCTGACAGTGTCCAGATGTTCTAGCCACTGATCAACTCCTCTGTTCCTCCCCTAACAGCGAGCACATTAATGGAACAAGGTGAGACTGACAGCAACTTCTAGCAAAGCACTCAAAGCATCAATGCTCTATCATCTCCTAAACTAACAGCATCATTATCACTTGGCTTACACAAGCATAATTATACTGACCTGCTGGCAGCAGATGCTAACGCCA
Source organism: Atherinomorus stipes (assembly GCA_023101725.1). Classification (NCBI taxonomy): domain Eukaryota; kingdom Metazoa; phylum Chordata; class Actinopteri; order Atheriniformes; family Atherinidae; genus Atherinomorus; species Atherinomorus stipes. The sequence continues at coordinate 1,317,859 of JALJCO010004498.1, forward strand.
GTGAACTGAGATTTAGAGAGCAGCCACGATGCTCCTGCTCAATCTATAATGTCATACAGCATGTATATGTACGGGCTGTTTTCAGTTTATGACTCAATCTGAAGCATCAGGAGAGTTAATGTATGTGTGTGTATGTTTGTGTGTGCTAATCTCCAGCTGTGAGATGGACACCAAGGTTCCTCTGAAGATCATGACCCCAGTAGTGATCACAGTCTTCGTTCTTGCCCTCTACCTTCACGCTCAGCAGGTGGAGTCGACAGCCAGGCTTGACTTCCTCTGGAAGCTGCAGGTCAGTGCTATCCTGTATATGCTACATTGTGAGGACTGTTGTGCACTTTTAACCAACAAAGTGAGGTCACTTTTGGAGAGTGAGGACATTATTTTGGTTAGTCTTCACTAAAAAAGAAACCCTTTTTTCGGGTCAAGGTTTAGTTTTTTAAGTTTAAGTTAGCATTAGGTTTTTATTAGGGTTGGGTCTAGGGTTAAATTTAGGCAATCAGTTGTGATGGTTAGGGGTAGAGACTAGGGAATTTATTATGTCATGTCAGTAAGATAGAAGGACAAGGGTGTGTGTTTGTGTGTGTTTTGCCCCCTCTTGGACAGTTGTGATTGCACCCAACCTTTCCTATTTCTTTATACCAATTGAAACCAAATTTGATAGAGAAAAAGAAGTCATTCTCATGTTTATATGGCACATTTTTCTCATCCGAAACCCTTAACCAGGATCTACCCGTGCATCGTGACAGGGCCTGGCGAACTTCCCGAGCTGGTTGTTAAGGACTGTTCAGAACAGCTCAAGGATGTCTAAACAGACATCTTCAGTCTTTTGCTCAGGCAGGAAACTATGCCAGCCTCCCTCAAGAGAGCCAGCTTTATTCCTGAGCAGATAAAGTCAAACATCAGCAGGATGAAAGACTCCCGTCCTGTTGCGCTCACTCCAATCCTACATGAATCCTGGGGACTGGGAGAATAGCATTTCATCTTTTTATGTATGCTGATACATGAGTAAAATGACAAACCTTTGATTTTGTACCCACCTTTGTTGGGGGTGTTTTTTCTTCTGCACTGTGGAAGCCTTTAAGTGATGTTTAAGGTTTCCATGACGTCTCAGAGGAACGGTGAAACAGGCTGACAAGAGACAAATGTTTCCAGCTGGTGGAAAACTCTTTGGTTAAATTTGTCCCACTTCATTTTAAACCTCTGAATTCATCCTCAAGGAGTTTTTTGATATCTAAATTTCACTCCTCTTTTACTTTAATCTCCATCTTCAACTCTTCACCAGGCCACAGAGGAGAAGGAGGAGATGGAGGAGCTGCAGGCGTACAACCGGCGTCTGCTCCACAACATCCTGCCCAAAGACGTGGCAGCTCACTTCCTGCAGCGTGAACGTCGTAATGACGAGCTCTATTACCAGTCTTGCGAGTGCGTTGCAGTCATGTTCGCCTCCATCAGTAACTTCTCGGAGTTCTACGTAGAGTTGGAGGCAAACAATGAGGGAGTGGAGTGTCTGCGGCTGCTCAATGAAATCATTGCAGACTTCGACGAGGTGAGCTTTACCCTCAAGTGAGGATGTCAGTGTGTTTCTGGTCTAATAAGGTTTGTATTGTCATATTGGATTTTCAGCCCAAATTACAGAGATTATAGGCTACAAAGGTTCATTGTTACTTGCATTAGGTACTTATTGATAAACCTGGTGTACAGTATCAACATTCAACTGATTTCACTTCATTTAAATATTGAAAGGCAGTGAAACTTTGTGTTTTTTTTAATGCTGTTTTTATTTAAATCTTTATTTGAAATGTTCCAGGATTAATTTCAATGTTCTTTTAGTTGTTCATAAATGTCTTAATGGTCTTGGGCCTTCTTACTTATCTGACATGCTGTTGGATTATGAGTCCACAAGGACCCTGAGGTCCCCTGGTACCAGCCTTTTAATCGTTCCCAAAGTGAGAACTAAAACTCACAGCGAGGCCGCGTTCCACCATTACAGTCCTCGTATGTAGAGCAGCCTAGTGAACCTCAGGGTTGCAGAGACTGTTGAGGGTATTAAAAAGAGGCTCAAGACCTACCTTTTTGAACTGAATTCATATTCTATTTATTTATTCATTTTTAGATTTAGATTTTATAGATTCTATTAAATCTTTTAAAATATTATTTCCTGTGTATTTTTATTCTTGTTGCTCTTATCTGTTATCGTTTTTAGAGTGGTTTTATCTTTGTTTCAACTGTTAGACATTTTTAACTCCAGTGTTTCCTCATGGGAATCCTTCACTTTGGGGACTTTGCCTACTTGGTCTGGAATGTAGTAGCTGAGGGCGCTGACCTTGTCATGGGGCTCCACTGCTGCCCTACGGCTGCAGTGTGGATCCCAGCTCTAGAGGGGCCCCTGCAGTGATGCCCTCTGTGAGCACACTGTAAAATGTTTAACTTAAAAATATGAGTTAAATGGAATGATCTTTGTGTGTTTAAGATGTGTTTGATTACAGTAAGTATTTTAATTTATAACAACAACGTATCAGAAGGCTTTTAATTTGACATAAAATAATACATTTGGACAACAACAATGCCACTTTACAGTGCATGGGTGGGCTACCTCCTGGTGTGAATGGATCCCCAAGATATCGTTTCCTCACAGCTGCAACAAGCCAGATGGTCATTACTATTAATGATCTGGATTTGGGAGGGGGGGGTGTATATTTGTTTGTGTGCGCTCTGTGTTTAACACTTGGGTGTGTGAAGACTTGTTTGATTTTAATATGCACTTGTTTTTATCACAGTTGCTAAACACTTTGTGCTGCCTTTGGCAGGAAAGGTGCTTTATGAATTAAGGTTGATTTGATTTGAAATCTTGACACTTTTTAACATTTTGTACTTTTTTTTGGTAAAGACCCCACAGGGAAAAAAAATAAAGTTTGTTCTCCCCTGCTATCATTAGATCATTAGTGAGGATCAGTTTCGCCAGCTGGAGAAGATCAAGACCATCGGCTCCACCTACATGGCGGCCTCTGGTCTCAATGACTCCACATACGACAAGGCCGGACGCTCACACATTCGGGCTCTGGCCGACTACGCCATGAGGATGATGGACCAGATGAAATACATCAATGAACACTCCTTTAACAACTTTAAGATGAAAATAGGTGGGCAGCAGAAAATATACATGGTATTACTTTTATGTACATCCTTGTACATGATGGAGGGTGTGAGATTACTGTCTGCAACTGCTGTGGGTGGTTGGTGGGTGGAAGGGGTGCCTGAATGTTTTGTGCATGAATGGATGCAAGTAAGAGACATTATTTATGATCAGATGTGGGGGGGGGGGGTTTCCTGTGTGTGTGTCTTGTTTTATTTTTAGTCTTTACAAATGACCTATGTTAACATAACATTGTTTTTATGTAAAGCACTTTGTGTTACTTCTTGTATGAAAAGTGCTTTATAAATAAAATTTGATTTGATTTGTAACTCTGAGATGAAAACAAATGATTATACTTACTGTTTATCAGTTTCCAAGCAAGCTTGATCTTAGCATTTTCTCCAAAATGTGAAAAATAAACATCATTTTGACAAGTTAAGAAACCCACGTGTTCCTGAGAATAAATGCGAAATCTTTATTTTTGCTTCATTTTATATCAATCTCTTCTCATAGGTCTTAACATTGGTCCAGTGGTCGCCGGGGTGATTGGGGCCAGGAAGCCTCAGTACGACATCTGGGGGAACACTGTTAATGTAGCGAGTCGAATGGACAGCACAGGTGTTCCCGAGAGGATCCAGGTAGCGTGACTGTCGTCATCATTTCTCACACCGGTCATTTTCAACAGTCGTGCTGGCTCAGTGACTCAGGAACTCAGGAAACAGGCAGTCAACAAGTGACAGCAATCAGCAGAGGAACTTTAAATGCTATTTGGAGTTAGCTAAGAAGCTGCCAAGTACCACACCTCTTACATTGTAAATGAATGAATAAAGAAAAAGTTGATTCAGGTTGATTTGAAAACAAACAAATTAATTAATAAATGAGGGCCAAATAGTTTTTTCTCCATCACATACACAGTATCTCTATGAAATGCTTACAGTACCCATGTTTGATGGCTATTTTTTCAGTATTTAATTTTTATGATCTAATCTGAACTTTAACAATATATTTGGCCCCTAAATAGACAAACGGTCAAATCTTAAGGCAAGGCAAGTTTATTTGTACAGCACATTTCATGTGAAGGACAATTCAAAGTGCTTCACAAATCAGCAAAGGAAAAATGCAAGTGTTTCAACGTACCGCGTCTGATGTGCAGCAAATTCAGCATCACGTTAATCTGAAGCTAAGCAGAGATGCAGGAAGAGGTGGTGGATAAGTTTATGAAGTGACTTTGCTTTAGCCTGTAAGTCTAAACAGCCCACTGAATGTCACATTTTCAGATACCGAGTCCAAAACAAAATGTCAGGGTTGTGTTTTTTTGTGCTGTCAATCACTTCAGACACCCAAATATTTGCTGTCAAAAGGAAGGAAAGCAATTTCCTCATGTCACCTTTTGAAGCATTAAGCTCAGTCAGTCATTTGTGAACCCAAGGTAAATGGTGAATACGCAGTGAAAGCCTGCCTGCTCACATTTCCGTCTCTCCCTGCAGGTGACCACAGACCTTTACCAGGTACTGAGTTCCTATAACTACACACTGGAATACAGAGGCGTGGTCACAGTCAAGGGCAAAGGAGAGATGATGACCTACTTCCTCACTGGCGGACCATCCAGCAGTTAACCTTTACTCAGTGATAAACAGACACATGGGATGGTTAAGCCCCTTTGACCCAGCGAGCTGGCTTACAGACCTTACGGCTTACGGTGGACTGAGATTGAAGTTTCTTCTCACAGCAGTGAACATTTCTTACACCTGATGCCACTAAGGATGAGAGGATTCATCCCCACAGCTAAGCCTGAAAAAGAGTCCACTTGTGACACGAGGGCGTGCCTGCTTGAATCTGCCTTTTAGACCAAAGATGTCCAATCAGAACATAAAGACGGGTTTGGCCAACTAGGTCCTGGAGGAAAAAGCAACTTGATGAGCCTCAATGCGCTGGCTTTTCTGAGGGGTTCCCAGACAAACCTGCAGGAAGATATAAGCTCTGACACCTCCTTTCTTTCTCTCTGCCTTTCTCCTGCTGAGGTACATACAGTATGTACATGTCAAACCCAGAAAGTTTTATGTGTATGGTTTTTATGTGTGTAAAACATTTTTCCATGTTGTGGTACAGGTGCCAATCTCTCAAATGTGGACACCGAGCCAGCACTGCAGCACTATTGATATTTAATTACGTCATTGGTTAACGGATTAATGGAGTCACAGCAAGTTATGTCTCATCACACAAGATTTGTCTCATGAACGAGGGGGTCTCTCTTACATTATATGGGTTTTTTTTTTTAGAGAGGAGACGCTACACGTGTTCACAGGAAGCTTCCTATCAGATGTGCTGAATCACAGCCTCACAGCAGTATCGACAGCATATATTCACACCTGCAACACAGAGAGGATGTCAGTGAAGAGCTTTTTCTAATCTTAAAAATTTTGTATTTTGACTTCAGACCACCAACCCTATGAGAGATTTTAAAATTCTATATTTTGTACATTCATATATTAGAGAGCTATCTATAAACTCCAGTGTGTATTCAGATGTACGTACTGTATCAGTCATGTTGGGACTTCACAGGTCCTTGTTGCCTGGTCTTAGCAACACGCCACAGCCAACCGTTTTTAGCATCAGCAAATCAACACCCCTTTTTTCCTCTTTCTAAGGCTCTTTTCATTGAAAGGGGCATTTATTTTTCTTATCTGCAGGAAGTCAATTGTTGGCTGATTAGATGCCACTGATGACCTTCCTTTTTGTGTTTCAATCTCATGGTAAAGAGGAAGTGTCACACTGAGCAGAGCTGCAATTTCAGCAACAGACTAGAGGACTGAAATGCAACAGACTTGGTGCTTAAAAGCCATTTTGCACTCCGGTGCTTTCAGCCGTCCACCTCCTCGTGCGCTGCTTCCACGGCCCCCCCCTCTTCTTCTTTGCTCAGTCAGATGGTACGACCCAATGAATGTCCAACGATTTCCGATGAGGCCTTTAATACGGACTCTGTAGTGACGACAGCGATGATGCTCATCCTTTGGACAAAGACAGATGAGCACATGTGGAAATGTGCACTTTTATCTGCTGTTTTTCTGTTCACAAGATCTGTTTTCCTCAGTATTACATTACATTACTTGGCATGTTAATTGACCTGGCCTGGCATACACTTGAGTGACACTACCAAACGCTACTCCTGGTTTTGGTTTGTCTTGGCTGGTTCACGGGGTACAACCGTGTATAAATGTCTGGACAGTGTCAGGATTTCACTTGGAACAAAAGAAAACTATGAGCTGGAGCTTAAACGAGTTCAGCGTAAATGAAAAATGGCATAAAATGTCACGAAAAGACCAAAATGAGCATGTAAACATTATAATATAGGTAATTCAACACTTAAAGATGATTAAAGCTGACAGAGAAACACTAGCTGCAATGTGCCAATCACAACTTTGCTGCCACTCTGTGATTTGGTGTTTGTGTTTTTTTTTTGAGCCTGTAACCAAAGGAATAATTATGTTTAACTTTATAAATAGAATTAGTACATTTCTTTCAAATATAACTAGAAAGTGTTTTAAAAAATATAAAATTACTCTTAAATGTAAATTTGGCTGTAGAGGTGTTCACATTCATACTGGTGCATGAGCAATGACTCATGTTTCAACGTGGCCTTGTAATCCTTATGTACAGGTCCATAATTTTATTTTGGGTTTTAGAAGACCGTTTCACATCAGGGATCTTGAAATCAGGCCCTTGAGAGCCACTGCCCTGCAGGTTTTAGGACAGGGATCAACTCCGGTCCTCGAGGCCGCAGGTATTAGGAGCTTCCCTGCTACAGCACAGCGTACTAATTGCCTACTGATTGGAGTCAGGTGTGTTGCAGCAGGGAAGCACAGGATACCAGCCCTCGAGGACTGGAGTTGGTGATCCCCGTTATAGGAAGTCCAGTCCTCATGAGCTACTATCCTGCAACTTTTCGCACCTACCTTCTCCAACGCACCTGAGTCCAATGACTGGCTCGTTACCAGGCCTCTGCAGAACTGAAGGACATGCAGATGTGGGAATTCTGCCATTGGATTCAGGTGTTATGCATCTAAAAGTTGTAGGATAGTAGCGCTGAAGAACTGGACTTGGGCACCCCTGTTTTGGGCGCTTCCCTGCTCCAACAAACCTGATTCAAAGTAAATGGATCCAATAGTTTTAGTTCTGCATAATTCAGAGAAGCATCTAAAACCTACAGGAAAGTGGTCCCCAATGAGCAAAGTTAGAGTTCCTCTTGCTTTGTATGCTTATTTTCCGTACGCTGCAGAACCTCCATCTGTTAGAAGTGCTCCAGTTTTGCTGAATCTGCTCTGATTTGTCAGCAAGTGACGTGTCGGACAGATTTTCAGTATTTATTAGGTGTGCCAAACATATCACTAGGCATGCATTAGTTGATGAACTCAATGGGCTTTATGCACAACTTCACTACTTCCTGAACTTTAGCCAGCTCCTTTGTTTCCTGTCTTTCATTATTAGACAAACTGATTAATCCTGGTATGTCTTGCCACATTTGTCGTGGTTACTGAAGTCAGACATACCTGGATTAATCAGTTTGTCCAGTAATGAAAGACAGGAAACAAAGGAGCTGGCTCAAGTTCATGCAGTAGTAGAGACGTTACTATAGCCAACAGAGCCATATGTCTTACAAGAAATAAAGATTAGTAACTCTACTATGCAGGCATTAATTGTTTGCAAATATTATTTTGGTCTTTTCATGGAATTTTGGTTATCTAACCCAAATTTAGAGATTAATACCAGCCTTTTCCATTAAATGTTGCCTTTTTGTTCAAGAAGAACAAGCAAAAAATGACTTGTATAAATGACTATTCTAAACCTCTAAGAAGTCTGCACTGGTGTACCCTGGTGGTTCCTGTCATATCTAACTACTGCTGCAACCATTCATTTTACACACTACAAAAACTTTGTCAACCCATATGACTCATTGATTGCTGTGCCATTCTTACGCCCCGGTGAGCTCCTTATCTATTGTTTATTGTGCATGAAAGTGCCGCAACAGAACACATGGAGGCACAGATCAGACATGAGCTGGAGTTGAGAATATATTTTTCTTTTTTTTTATAAATTAGAGGGAGCTCACCTTCCTTTCATTTCTGCAGCTACAGATCCTCACGATGACTCTCGCATGAAGAGAATCAGCATCTGTGACAGAAACGGCTCCAGAGAGAAAACTGTGGGTTGTTTTTGTTGTCATGCTAAACACTATGCTTTTTTATAGTAAAATAAACTGCTGAGATGTTTCACAGGTACACGATTCCTTTCATGTTCTTTCTGGATTTTCAACTTGTGCTGCCGCTGCGCAAAGCTCCAGACAAAGCCCGATTTTAATAACAAGTATCCGATCGGGTGGGTTGCTCAGACATTTTGGTGTAAATCTCAGGTCTCTGCTTTTACAAGCTGTCCCTGCTTAAAAGCTCTTCTGTGCAGAATGGGTTTTATGCACAGCTCCAGTACTTCCTGAATTTAATATTGCACCTTTGTTTCCTGTCTTACATGATTGTATGATTATCCAGGTGTGTCTGATCAATCAGACACACCTGATTAATCAGTTCATCCAATCATGCAAGACAGGAAACAAAGGTGCAGTATGAAATTCAGGAAGTACTGGGCTGTGCATAAAACCCATTCATAACCCTTTAGCAAGAGCTGTCACTAAAATCTGGGTTTCTTGAAATATGTTCGTGTCCCACCAACAGATGGCAGGAGCACTACATCACTTGCTTTATGAATGAGGCCTTGATCTTTTTTTTTTTTCCATGATTAAAGAATGGGAAGCAAGATATTAAAGTACTGATTAGCAGCCTGTTTGTTAATCTACTACAGTGTTAATGTCTATAATTGCATACAATTTAAATGACTGGCTATTAAGAATAAATGAGGACCTTTGGGTGTTATTTAGTAAGCATTTATGGAGTGCTGGATTATTATTCGCATTTAGATCTTTACATTTACACTCAGCAGCTCTCCAAAGCAGTGTAGAAAGGTTTCTTTGCTTTTCTAAGGGAACAAAATGAAAAAACACCTATTTAAGTGACATGAAATCCTCAGATGTTACGATTTTGACCTTTTCAGACTGAAGAAAATCGGCTCCAGATTATGTGAGCTGTGCCACAAAGACGTGATCACTGCTGGCATTTGCGTGAAGTTCATGACGGTCAATTTGACAGGTAACGCCTGTAAGGCCCCTTTTGAAAAAATGTGACAAGTTCCTGCTCACAGAAAAACAAAGAAAAATGCAGATAAACTGATATTCCCCATAATAAACAACCACAAATACTTAATAATTTTAAGTGTGCCAAGTATTCTGTGAATCATGAGAATCTGTCGCTTGTTGTTGCTGCAAGGAAATAAAATGACTTGAAGGTTAAAAAAACATTAAGGTACACAATATTTAGCAGCAGAGGAAAGTTTAAGTCTCCACACCTTCAAATTAATTTTTTTTTTTTTTTTAAGATGTAGAAAATAACTTGTATCTGGCAAATGATTAGTTTATGAAAAGTGATTATTTTCTCTATTATAAGATATCAAATCACATCAACCCAAACATCACAAACACATTAGGTGGTGAGGATTCATTAAGTTTTTTCTTTTTTGGTGTTTGCCCCCAATTGTTCTACAGGACCTTTGAACATAAAATTTTCTATGCTTTAATAAATATAAAACTAAATCAAATTCACTTTAACTTCTATGAAGGAGAATATTAAAGAAAAAAAGAAGGGAGCCAGTGGAACACACTTCAGTTCAGATCCAGAACAGCCTGAGCCATACTGCGAGAAGAAACATTTGGTCATTTAGGTGTGGCGCTGCTTTTGGAAAGCAAAGACCAGTCCGACTGTGATGATGAATCACATGAGAATGACGTGTTGGAGCAATCCCGAAGGAAGACCTGTAGTGCCGATGCCAGATGGACGGGGAGTATAGCTGCGTGGCTAAACTCATTCTCACATTTACCTTCTTCCAGCTAGACAATTTTGGCACGAAAAACTAAAATACAGGCATGATGCAATTCTCTTCCTCTCCCCTTTTTTTTGCCATGACTTACTGAGGTGATGAAGTAATTTCCTGAACAAATGTCCCACTGTCGATGCTGAAAAATACGGCATCTCATGGTAGTAATTATATTAAATGTGAGCACTGTATTAACAATTACTCAGATAAAAGGTCTTAAATGGTAGACAGAGATGTCTGAATGGAGAAGAGCTCGGTGGGAGAAGGAAGATTCCCACCATCCAGCCTCCACAAAAACAGTCGTGCATCATTACTGCTGGCAACACAAACCTCTTTATTTACATATTCATTTAGCATCGGCATATGTGTGTTGTGTGAGTGAAGGAGGAAGATATGATTGCTATCTGGCTGTCTGATTGGACAGGAGTAAACTCGGGCATACCACACATCGGAATAAGACCAGAGCAATCACAGATAACTCATAAAATATGTATAAATCTGCACCGACCACATGTCAAAGTACATTCAGTCAGTAAATAAATAATAAAAAACAGTCAAAATGAAAAACATGATATGACTGTTGTCTCCTGATGTTTTGGTGTACAATATAACAAATTACAGCCACACACACAAAGCAGCATTGCATAGTTTGAAACCCTCAAATAGGTCAGGTACTCATGGGTCTAGGAGATGGATCATTAACACAGAGGGGATGGAAAGAGGGAAAAAAAAGGAGGAATAACTGGATCTGAGCAGGACATTGATGAAAGAAACATGAAAATATCCAGTCTTCCTGCTATAATGCGCAATGTTTTTGCTGTTTGAATGCACCTTCAAGGTCTGGTGAGCAGGTTTTGCCAATTTAACTGTGAACAGTCTGTTTATTTTGTTTATCATAAAGGTGATACAATTTCCATTCTACCACTGATGACACATGATGTAAAGGCGGCTGTAAAGTGATAAAACATGCAGCAGTGCACCATCCACAGCAGCAAAGAGGTTTCCTGCAAGCTAATAAACATGAAGGTAAACAATACTGTGTTTAAAATACTGAGACTGATAAAGGAGTTTTATGAGAAAGGAAATGCACTTGACTTGAGGCCAAGGGTAGAAACGATGCACTGAATGCATTATAAATTCAGTTTGTTTGTCGGCAAACTCCACAACAAAGTATGGAAGTATGAATAAATATAGCTGTGAAATAATTCCTGACCTACAATAATTTAAGAAAGTATAAATAAGCAGAAATAGGCAAGTGTTTCTTTAACTTAAACTTTTTATTTCACTGAATACTAATTTCACTTATGTAGCATTCATTTGTTGTTTTTCTTTTTATTATTCCAGATTTCGCAGCTTTATTTAGAGGTAACGGGTCAGTCATTAACTATCCAAATTCACACCAATTTAAAACAGGTGTTCCTGCTTCTAACCAGTCAGAAATTTATTTGGCATAAGAAACCAAAGTCATCTTAAGCAAATAAAGTTGACTTATTGAATCATCTTTTTTCCATATAAAAACATAATTGAACTTTATCCACCCATCTATAAATTCATACTTCTGGATTTGTTTTGTAAGCTATGAGGTTAAATTCTCATGTAGCTGAAGACTTCTTTAAGCATCATTTTCTGTGTTTAGACAACATCTGAAAAGTGTAACTGCCATCTAATTTTGCCCTTAATTATTCCTACTTACACTTTGTTAATTTATGAAGGGCATAACGAGTCAATCATTCTCTTGCAGAGAGGATAAAAATGAACTTTAATGGTGAAATTATAATCTTTGGAACTAGAGAGCACGAGCGGCATTTGCACAATAATTCTGAGATCACTCAAAAACAGTTTTAAGCTGCATGTACAGTATGTGTGTATCGTAATATGCAATTGTGCAGGTGCCGTCAGTGTGTGGGTTTGCAAAACTGGACATCCTGCACGCTGGACTGTGGCCCAAGTTATGGTTGCACTGAAAGAAACTATAAAACATTATAACACAACATTGTGGAGAAGGCAGCTTCCAAAAATCAATCCAATAAGGTCCATAAAAGATTCAGGCAGCAGCAGTTTCATCCAGGTCCAAACTAAGATCTGTCCATCGATGCTGGGTTTTTTTCCTTTTTCTTTTTCCAAAACTGGGAGGCTTGTGTCCACTTAGTCCTTAATTTATGGTCCATATTTCCAGGACATGTCCAGCATACCTACTCAAAGATCCATTTGTCCTTTGTATTTCGCATATTTGTCAGACATTGTAGTCTGGCGCTTTGCCCAGCGGTTGCCTCAGCCTGATTTGCAGGGTCATGAAGGCCCCGACGGCCACATGGAAGAGGATTTGCCACATGTTCCTCAGTTCATATAGATACATGTTGGACAAACAGATGAGTGCAAATGCCAGGAGGGACTTACTGTTCCTCCAGACAGAGAAGTAGGAAAACAGGTAGCACTGAAAGGAGATTAGCAAAGAAGAGTTTAAATCGTACGCAAACAGCCTGACCAATATTTACCAGAATTACATATTCAAAAGAAATCCCTTTAGATGACTGCTTCCCACATCTATTTAGCCAATCTGAGGTGTTTCATTTAGTATCTGGAGCTGCAAAAAGGAGCTGATAAAAACATTTTATAGAGAAAATTCTACCCTGAAAAGCACTGAGCTTTGGCAAATGTTTGTCTAACTGACAAGCTGCTGAGCTGTAAAGTGCAGAGCTGTTACTCAGCCAGGAATGAGCTGCCCTCACCGCAGACTATCACTTACCTGATACAGACAGGCTGCTGTGCCGAGGAAGAAGGCAATCACATAATTAAAGTCTTCATCATCATTCTGGAGAAGAAAGGGTACAGAAGGCTTAGTTTATTTAGCACAAATGTTGACAAGTCATCATGAAATAAATATGACAACATTCAGAAGGTCCTATACTTATTTTGATCCTCTTTTCAATAAAATTCTATGAAGAACGGTTTAGCATGAAGCTTTTGCTGCAACAAAGATCAATGAGAGGGGGAATATGAGCATTAAGACAATAAGGTAATCTAAAGTATCTTATTTGGAGGTCAAACCAAAATAAGCACATGCATAATATCAGTAATCTAATGACAGGATGTCAGAAATGAGCAAGGACTTTAGCAAATAAAATTACTTATGTGCTGATATGCAAGTTTGATTAGACGAGCTTTTCATTATGTACCCACTTGTTTGATGAAGGGATGGGCATAATGATACCATGGAGTCGATACTTCGATACCAGCCAGACAAAATATCGGTTTTGATACTTTTTTGAGTATCGAGATACCACAGTAGATACAAAACAAGCAACTTGTTTTCACTTTTGAGTATTAGACAATGAAATTATGTGCGAAACCAGCTAGATTCTAGCTTCTGCGTCACATGGTCATCAGATGTCATGATAATGTTGCTACTGTTGCTGATAATGATATTTTGTTATTTTTCAGAGGTTTATTGAAGGTTACTGCACATTATGTTTTGGTAAATTTATAATATTACTATTTTATATTTTATACATTTTCTGCTGAATAAATTTTAATTATTTTAACCTGTACTGAGGTGATTTGATAATTGAAAGGAGTTCTAAAGTTGTTTTTAGTTAATTCACTCTTTATAATTTTTTTAATCGTTTTAAAAGCAAGTCTTTCCTTTCCAGTACTTCTTTTCTCAAATTTTACTTATATCTAATATTGCCCTTGCATTCAGAATATTAATGCAAACTGTACAACCATGTGATTTTCTTAAGGGACAAAAAGTATCAATATTGATGAAAAAATGCCATAAAACTACTCGTATCGACAGGGAAAACTTTGGTTTCGCCTGTCCCTAGTTTGATCGAGGACCAGAAACTTGAAGAGAATACTTAGCTTTGCTTCACACAGACTAAGGCTAAACATGGGAAATTTAGCACACGGTTTACAGCTGTGTGAAAAAGTGTTTGCCCCCTTCCTGATTTCTTACTTTTTTGCATGTTAGTCACACTTAAATGTTTCAGATCATCAAATAAATTTAAATGTGAGACAAAGATAACAAGCAAACACAAAATGCAGTTTTTAAATGGAGATTTTTATTTCTAAGGGGGGAAAATTCAAACCTCCATGGCCCTGTTTGAAAAAGTGATTGCCCCTAAATCTAATAACTGGTTGGTAACCCTTAGCAGCAACAACTGCAATCAAGCATTTGTGATAACTGGCAATGAGTCTTCTACAGCGCTGTGGAGGAAATTTGGCCCACTCATCTCTGCAGAATTATTGTAATTCAGCCACATTGGAGGGTTTTCCAGCATGAACCGCCTTTTTAAGGTCATGCCACAGCATCTAAATCAGATTCAGGTCAGGACTTTGACTACGTCACTCCAAAGTCTTAATTTTGTTTTTCTTAAGAGGTGGACTTGCTGGTGTGTTTTGGATTATTGTCCTGCTGCAGAACCCAAGTCCGCTTCAGCTTGAGGTCACCAACAGATGGCCGGACATTCTCTTTCAGGATTTTTTGGTAGACGGCAAAATTCATGGTTCCATTTACATCAGCAAGTCTTCCAGGTCCTGAAGCCGCAAAACAGCCCCAGTCCATCACACTACCACCACCATATTTTACTTTTGGTATGATGCTCCTTTTCTGAAATGCCGTGTTACTTTTACGCCAGATGTAATGGGACCTACACCTTCCAAAAAGTTCAACTTTTGTCTCGTCAGTCCACAGAGTATTTTCCCAAAAGTCTTGGGGATCATCAAGATGCTTTCTGGCATCCTGAGACGAGCCTTTATGTTCTTTTTGCTCAGCAGTGGTTTTGGTCTTGGAACTCTGCCATGCAGGCCATTTTTGCCCAGTCTCTTTCTTATGGTGGAGTCATGAACACTGACTTTAATTGAGGCAAGTGAGGCCTGCAGTTCTTGGATGTTGTTCTGGGGTCTTTTGTGACCTCTTGGATGAGTCGTCACTGTGCTCGTGGGGTAATTTTGGTCAGCCGATCACTCCTGGGAAGGTTCACCACTGTTCCATGTTTTCACCATTTGTGGATAATGTCTCTCACTGTGGTTTGCTGGAGTCCCAAAGCTTTAGAAATGGCTTTGTAACCTTTTCTAGACTGAGAGATCTCAATTACTTTGTTTCTCATTTTTTCCTGAATTTCTTTGGATTGCAGCATGATGTCTAGCTTTTGAGGATCTTTTTGGTCTACTAAACTTCATCAGGCAGGTCCTATTTAAGTGATTTCTTGCTTGAGAACAGGTGTGGCAGTAATCTGGCCTTGGTGTGGCTAGAGAAATTGAACTCAGCTTTCCAAAGATGTTTAAAGCAGAACTCAGTAACTTCAGCTCGGGCCCCCCTAGTGGCGTCCTTTCACTGTCGTAAAGATCAACCCCCCCTTACACCCACACATCACACAGACGGCTTCTCTACCTGTCTTTCCTCTATTTTGATCCCTGGATATATATCTAAGCATTTACTAGCTTGTTGATGCTACTTTGCTGCGTTGGTAGCAGCACCACGTCTCCCTCTGCACAAAGCAAAGACCTGTATCTTTTGAAACGGGACGTTTTACCCGCGATTTGCGGGTAAATATGCCGTGGATTATATTTTTCTCTGGTGTTGGCGAGTAGCAGGTAAGAATACAAACTTTTATTTTCTTTTTGCGGACATGACAAGTGATTATTGAGCCTGAAGCAGTGATGCTTCACCCGGCGCCCAGGCAGCGCAGCTACGTGAATCACTCTGGTCCAGCAAAGAGTTGGTTATGAGAGCCAGGAGCCGTGTTTAGGTGGTGTGAAGCTAAAGAAATGTTTTCTTCGGATTAGCGCTGGTAGTCTGGTTCAAATCAGAGCTGGAAGCAGCTCGGTAGATAGGGGACCTGAGAACCGTACAGCGGTTTCTGTTGTCGCAAGTTCTGTTCAGGTCGGCGCAGGCAAAGTTACATAGAGCTGCTCGCAGGCCAGAGGCACCGGCGGGAGGGGGGGGGGAACATTGAATCACTCCGTAAACACTTTGTTTAGCCCCACGGGGATTCCGAAAAGCATTTATTGAGGTAAAAAAGTTACTGAGTTTCCCCTTTAATTTATGTTTTACCCGGGGGGGGGGCAATCACTTTTTCATACAGGGCCATGGAGGTTTGGCTTTACTTACAGGTGCAATAAAGGTATAAAAAAAATCCTGGAGGATGGTGGAGAGGGAAAAATGTCTAGGTCTCTGAGGGAAAGTGGGTGTGCAAAGGCACAAATCAGCATAATGAAAAGCATTCAAAGTTAAAAACTTTTCTCATATGCCTTCTAACTAGTTATTTCTATCTATTTTGACACCAGTCTGTTTGAATGGCATCTCCAATACATCCTCACCTGTAATATACTCTCTATGGCATGGACCCCACGCAGCAGGTTCAGCCCTCCACAGAGGATGCTGAGGACGCAGGATACAATACCAGGGAGACTCACTGGTTCCAGCATCTGCGTGGGAGCTGGAAAAGCATAGAATAAATGCTTTGTTATATTAGATACTTTATGAGGCAGATTTTTTAATCACCACACACTTTTTTTTTTTTTACCAAGCTCCCTTAAAAAGCATTTATAAGCAATGCACACATTTTGAAAGCATCAAAATTCTGAGATGTCCTGGCACAGCAAAAGAAGAGATGTTTCATGTTCTATCAGATTAGATAACTTCAGCCCTTAGAACAAAATGATTTATGTTCTCAGAAAACAGAGACTGGAAAGATAGTAAACCAAGCATGGAGAGGTGCTCTGAAGACTGTCAGGAGCACAACAGCTCCAAGTGACCTGAGGTGGGGAAACCGAGATGTGACAGCGCATAGAAAAGAGTTGTTTAAGGAACATCTAAAGTTAGGAGGACTTCAAAAAACAAAGCAACTTTAACTGTTTAACTGAGTAAAAGAACATCTAATTATCAAACACAGAATTACCTTTTCCCCCTTTATTATGTTTGAAACTATGCTACTACCATATTAAAATGAGTCTAATTTTATGTAATACCACTCATCAAGATATGAAAAATATTCATGGTGCACATTATTTGAATTGATTCTGGAAAGTGTAACCATACATGTTGGTGCTGATGCAGCAATGGTGATAAACAGATTGGGATTCATCTCTGTGCTGCACTTGAACTTGAAACAGCTTCATGATTTAATCTGCACAGGTGTGAACAGGTGGACCTCTCTGCAGCTCAAAAAAGCAAGTGAGCAATGATGTAGAATGATGCAACCAGCTTGTTCCTCTATGCTGTAATTTTAAAAAAAATTGTGCAGTTATGTCCAAATAATAATTGTCTGTTGTGGGCGAGCAACATGATGGAGAGGTGAGGAGGGGTTCTCATTGCAGGTCAGGGAAAATGCGTGTGACATAATAATTTCAGAAATCATGATTCCCCAACTTCTTTAGGAGCAGTCTCTTCTTTGCTGAAGAGTTAAAGATGAAAAACTGAACTTTACTTACATTTATCTATTAAATGTCCTGCTATCGCAGTACATAAAAATCCCAAAAAGTAGTAGCAGATAAGTGTTTCTGGTCACGTTGGACAGCAAGTTGTTTTCTTTAAAAGCAGAAAAATTCTTGAGATTCTGATAATGTGAGAATGTGAAAAATTCGGTCCTAACACCTGCACCAACAGGATATTTTTTCATAAGGATGTATTTGCATGAATAATCTAAAAATTTCAGACATGGCAGCAGCTTGTCTGAAATAATGTGCACCATGAATATTTTTGTGCATCTGGCAGCGGCTCGAGTGCTGCCTACCTATGTCCTTGTATCTAGAGGGTGTGTGTACTGAGAATCCATTGATAGCTTGCAGGTCCTCAGGGGAAAGCTGATAGGGCGGTCGCAGCTTGATCTCCGTCTGCATGTCAGCCAGGTTGATCTTGGTGGAAAGAGAACGAGGGGTGTTGTAGCGCTGTTTGGTCTTCTGGATGAAGGTGTCTGGGGAAGGATAGTCAGCATAACAACTTGGCTTAGAGTGAAATTCATCATTCTTAACGCCAGCTTCATCAAGAGAATAAAACATTTAAGTAATTATGGCTCAAACATGAACAGCTGGATTTGAGGTGTTATGACTGAAAACGTACAGTATCAGCCAAGAGTTTGGGCATGTTTTCCAATGAGATTTAATGGGAAAGTGTGTCCAAACTTTTGACATTTACTGCGGCTTGTTTGTCAAAGTCTCTTTCTTTGTTTACAAGTTGTTGTAGCTACACAAGTGACAGCAGCAGCAGTACGTTCACAAGTTAACCCCTGTATAAAAGTTTTAGTCCCTTTAAGGGACTAGACAGTCACTAAGGGTGCATTCAGAAAGGGGGTTAGTCCGCTACTCTCGGCCCGTTTGACTTGGCTCGGTTGGGGGGTGGGGATGGTCTTCCGGACCGAGATCGTGTTCACGTTGAACCATAGCCAAAACTTTTGAATAATGTTCCCAATCTCTCCAGAGGTGGCGCTGCATTCGGATTCACCGTAGGCGAGGACAAGACATACAACGAACAAGAAGGTTCTCATAACTTCCATTTCCTCCACATGCACACACAAAATAATGTTTGTGTGTACTTACAAGGAGCTGGGATATACTTTCATCAGACCAAATATCGATTTTACTTCCTTGTCACACCACATCTGACCACGAGCCATTTTCTAGAATTACTGCAGTCCCACACATGTTTGTTGTTGTAGCGTTTACCCACAATGCCCAACGTTTTACCCACAATGCCAATGCAACTTGTAGTCCACTTCCTGTATTTGGTCCACTTGAAGCGAACCTAGACCCACGTTTGTGGGCGGACCAAGTCCGTTTGTTTGTTCCGGATCAGAGTCCGTTTGCACATTCAGAACTCCCCCAAAAGAGGCGGACTTTCCGAGCAAACAGACTCTGATTTGAATCAATAAAGCTTTGTGAATGTACCCTAAAAGGGGGCCTTTGCCTGCCCACTTTTAGACACCGTTTGGTCAAATCCTTTGTTTTCAGGGGCATGCTTTCCCTGGGAGAAAACTTTCTTAAAGTATTTCAAGTTATTATGGGTGCAAAACTAATTTAGTTGCACAGATAATAAGAACTATATGACTGGAAATACAATTGTTTTACATAATTCCTCACCATTAAACACTTGGACAAACTGTAAAACTTCATGGGACTTACCAAATTCTATGAATGAATATGGCCGAATCGCGCTGCTGATGCGTTTGGTGTCATAGGTGACGATGAATTCTTTCTGCAGCTCATCCAGGAAACAAAAGGCCAGCACGTTGGGGTAATTTGCTGTGCACACCATCAGGTATCCAACACCCAGTGAGCTTGTAAAACTAAGAGGCACACAAATGCACAAAAATGATTGCTTTAATCCACTGCAGCCCTTTGTTCTCTGGTGAGAAAACTAGAAAAGCTAATTAGGACAGAGTTACAAATGCTAGCATAACAGACCTGATTTTACTGGTTGCTGCTCTGATCACAGCGCAAACACATGTTTTTTAGCACAGCTTTGCTTTTTAAAAAATAAATTTAAAAAAAACACACTGGACTCCATGTACTGGCTTTGCAGTTTTAATTATTCAGCTCAGCACTTAAATTTCCCAAACTTCCCAGATAAAAAGAATTCCACATTATCTCAATAGCTTAGAGCACAGTTTTGGGGGTAGACTAGACTGTTATCACAATGAAATCTTAAAGGATGTTGAACAGACATCATGATGATTATTTTCAGGGATCAAAGTGAGAAGAAAAATATGAAGTGTTTACAATACCTAAAAAAAATCCGAGATGTATGAGGATTTCACCTTGTAGCTTGTGTTTCAGTAAGGAGACCCTAAGTTTCAATGCATCTTGTTTCATGTAGATTTGGTCAGTAATGACTTACTATATTGTCTTGACATAATGAATTAGTCTAATAACAGCACAATAATTCTAATTTCATGCACTGTTAGTCTTTGAATCTTTTAATTGCCTTTTAACTGTCTATTTCAATCTGTTTTATTTCTTTTAACCATAATTTAAATTGTTTTTCATTTTTGTGAAATGTTTCTTTTATTTATGTTAAGCACATTGAACTGCCCGAGTATGAAATGCACTAAATGAACTTGCCTTGTCTAACAGTCTCAGATTAGAAGCATATAAATGAGACCCATTTAGTCTGCGGCTTGCCAGTGTATCACTAAGCCAACACAGAGCCCAACGACAACCCACCACTCACACTCACCCCTAGTGTGAAATCATGAACGCAACATGGGTAAAGGCAGGGGCAGCAGGGAGATACAAAGTACGTGTAAGCAGAAAAGTACACTGCATGTTAAAACCAGAAACTTCTGGCCATGAGGCGATAGTGCAACCCCCAGCACCAGTATGCAGCCTAACTTTCATGCAATATGCTGAGTAGGATATCGCACATAAATATTCCAATACAAAACACTTCCCGATAGTCTATGTCTTGCTTAACATGCAGATTTTAAATAATTATTACTATTTACCAAACAATGACCGTCTGTGTGGCCTGTAAACAACACTGATTTCAGTATTTTTAACACATCAAATATGTTAGTAATAACTAATCTGGGGCCAACTGAACCCTGCAAAACTCCATATTCTATTGGGTATGTTGATTTACTGACTGAACTGTAAACAGTTATCACTTTCAGTCTCCTACCACATCTCTTATACCTTATTTATCTTCTTTTGATAACAAAAGGTTGTAAGTCATTGTATCAAATAAATCAATAAACACTCCAGGGTCTTGTTATGATCTGATGCTGCTTTAATGTTCAAAAGAAACTCAGTGATAGCGACTGATCTTGGCTTTTGTGTCCACAATCTATATACTGGTAATTTGTTCCGTTTTAAACGTTGTCTAGTTCCTTTCAATAAAAACTTTCCCCAGGATTAGATAATCGTAATAAAATCATCACTGTTCTGTAATTACAGACTGACAGTTGTCTATGCCCACTTTTTGTAATGTGCATTTTCAATTTGTTTATAAAAACAGCTGAATGGAAAACCAGACCCTTTAAACATCACAGACATGATTTTATGCTTGCAGAAAGGTTGGAATAAGTGGAAATTAAATGCAAATGCAAATGCAATGGAAACTCATTCAGCAAAACTTCAGCCAACAAAAATGACATGCTGCACAAAAGAAAGCTGTTAGCAGAACTCTTAATTGAAATTAGCTTTTCCAAAGCCTCAGTTTCTGATGCAGACTGTGATCTCTGTCACATGGAAGTTGGTTTATTCAGTTTGTTTTCCTTCATTTTATGTTTGACAAGCACACTTTCAAGTCATCTAAATGCACAGTCAGTCCCATTTTATGCTGTTCCAGCTGAAAAACTGGTACCACCCATGACTTCTCTCAACTAACCAACCCTCAGTAGAACAGTGGTGATTAAGAACATATAATGTTTTAAAACAATCAAGGTATATCTATCAAATCCATGTATTTTCCCCACACAAAACTGCTTAAAAACAAAAACAAAAAACATCCACGACAAGTTTGCTTTTAAGGCTACCGACATTCTGGTAGTAATACATTTTTGCATTGAAAGATAAATAGAAATGCTTTCATATTTAATAAGGAAAAAATATAACATGACAGTCACAAAACAACCAAGAATAACACAGCTGAACTTGAGGTTTTAAATACTGCATATATCCTTCTGACCGCCATCTTCACATTTTTAAAGTTATTAACGGTATTAGGCTCATGAATTAAAGAAATTCTTCAGGGAAAAAAAACAAGCTCGGGCTGTTGAAAAATTAGTGTTGTTTGGAATTCATCGATCTGGCGATGCATCACAATGGGTCATGTGACGATTTGGCATCGATTAATTTGCCGTGATGCTTTTCAACGGAAAACGAAACCATAAAAAAACTAGAAGGAACCATGATGCGCTCCCTGCCGCTGCCCGGACAGTTTAACAAGTGACCCACCACAAGAAGAATGGCTACCCCCCTGCAGCTCAGTGCTCAAACTAAAGAGCCTGCAATAGTTTTGCCACCTGGGTATGGCTTACACGTTTGGAAGTTGTTTGGGTTTTATGAAAACTCTAACAAAACTCTGGACAAGTTATTAAAATTAAGTACCTTCGTAATACAGCGAACATGCTGCACCTCAAGCGATTCCATCCCGAGACAGAAAATGCCCCGCCACCTGTCCCAGCACAACAGAGGACCATCTTTGATACGATCACTAAACTTCCCAGGAATTCAGAGAAAGCCCGTCAGATCATGCATGCAATAGGCCGATTCATTGGCACGGATTTGAAGCCTTATTCAGCGGCAAACAACAAGGCTTTCCGTAAAATACTGCGAGCCGCGGAGCCACATTACAAATGCCTGCATCGCACCTATTTTGCAATGAAGGAGGTCCCAAAAACTACAACGATGCTAAAGAGAAGGTAAATATTTGTTGGCTATTTGTTTGTGCAAGCTAGGTCTCTGTTATCTTGTCATTATGTCGTTAAGTGTTCTATACTTAGAGGGTCTGTGTCAGTTGAATGTAATTGAAAAGCAAAGCCACCACTGTTATTTAACTTTGTTTTTAATATACTGTGGACGATAATTCAATATCAATATATATCGATCAATAGAGGTTTTTTCAATATAAAAAAAAGAGGGTCAATAAAAGTTCAATATAGAAACACAGCTTTCTGCTGTAGCCTATCAGGTAGCATGATACTGCAGTCACTCCTTCCGCCAAACCAATCACAAACACAGACCAGGCAAAGGCTGAACTGGAATTCAGTGTTATGCCTCTTTCAGACTTCCACTGTAAAGCGGTAATATTGCACACTCTGTCCTATATAACGCTGCATTCAGACATGCGTACTGGTCTTTCTGCCTCAGAGGTGTAGCGGACATGTACCGGCTGGTCTACATGGCACAAGAGCGGAAATGTTGCGGCACGCCATTTTAGCTGAAAGCACAAGAAAATGTTCTGGACAGAGTTGAAGGGAGAGCGGGGCTGTGCTGACTTTTCTGCAACATTTTGTGATGTATGAAAGCGCCGGAACACGATAAGTCCACAACGTAGCGGCATGTTTGAAAAGATGAGTCTGTTTAAAGAGCAGATGGACTTTACCGCTCATGTTCTGCAATGCAAGTCTAAAAACAGCTTTAGTTTGATCTTTATTATAAGTAGGTCATTCAGCAAAAGCTTAAATGTTCAGGGATGCACCTAAAATAGCTTTTAATTTGATAATGGCTTTTTTTTTTTTTTTTTATAAATATCGGTATCGATTGGTACAGATTTGTTTTTATCGATAATCTTTTTTTTCTATATCGTCCAGCCCTAGTACATAGTCACTTCAACTCCAAGCTTTTATAGACTAATCTGGGCAAACGCCGTTGGTAGACCGCTGTTGCTTTGGGGGACATTTCTGTACATGTGTAATTAGAACAAATGAAATTCGGGCTATTTTCTTAATAATATCAAGGAAATCTTAAAGGATGCGCACATTTCTTGGTTGTTGGAACAGCAGTGGAAAACTTTAGCGGAAGTAACGTGTGTCCTTGAATTAATAATCTAATTTATTTACAAGTGTAGCATCAAATGAAGAAAAAAAAAATTTTTAGATGCAAAAAAGCATTAAAAATCGCAATCGTGATTATTATGGTCTCAATAATCAAATCGAAACATTATAAATCGCCATAATCGAAAAAAATCATGGGTCCCATAATCGTAAGCGAATTGTGAAGTAATCTAGATGGGACAACGCTATGAAAAATATTGCTGGTTCACTGAATGCTGATGTTGACTTTCTCTTAGGGTTGCATTCTGTGTTTAAATGGGACTAATTAGCTGTTTAAACAGTGCTTGAAAGTGTTTTAGAGCTTTTTTCCAGAGTACTGGCTGGGATTCAGAATTGGTGCGACAACTAAATAAACTAAACTAAAACTAAATAAAATCCTGGGTGGAAATTTGTTCAGATTTGAAGAGATCTTTCTCCATAACTTTCAGCAGGAGTCAAGACAAAAGCAGGAAACTGTTAGCAGATAAATTATATACATTTTTGTTTTGTATATGACTTATAATTTACTCAGCGGCTGCTTATGTGATGTTTTCTACTTAAAACTAAGTGGACACATTTATAACAGATGCCTAACTTGATGACTTTATACCAGTCTGTGTGACAGTTCATTGAATGCTTCAGTGTGAGTCCCGCTGTGACACCGCTCTTTTCTCCACCAGAATGCTGAGGAGTATCTGTGATTAACTTAAAACTTACTTGACATTGTACGGTCCAGATTTGAGTGTGCAGCGGTCAGGGAACTGGCTGAGTTTCTTGGAGAGACCTTTCAGGTGCTTCTTTGTTTCGTGAAGATCTTTGTCCTGCTCATAGTCAGTGGATGCTGAAAGAGGCAGGCCGTCCCCGACACGAACAACAGATGCAAACACCACCATCGACATCTTAGAGCTCTGGCTTTCTCACTGAAGGCCTGCAAACATATAAATGAATTATAATGATGATAAAAGAAAAATGTGTTAGCGCTGTTGTTGAGTCTATGACTTTTCCATGATGGGGAAAAGACAAAGCTCAGTGAAGTGTACATAAAGTTCTGGTATGTGATGGAGAGAAGGGAATTGCTTTGATAATGACGATTACAGAGCCACTATTGTCCGTGTCTTTTCATCTATGCTTCTTTGCTATTTATTGTTGTTGGTGCTTTAACCCTCTTTGTGTGATTTGTTATTATCAGCCCCCAACCAGCTCAAACTAAAATTCAACCAATTAGCATTCAATCTTTGCATTGTACAGTTGCTGAGGGATATGCATTGTTAGGCTTTTGGAGGACTGCATGAGCATCTACTTGCTTTGATTAAATACCCTAAATCCTTTATCATATATTGGCTGAAAGCAACAAAAACAAAAAAGAGCAAGTGGAGATCCAAGACAAAGGAAAATTTAACTTTCATAAATGCCCCTAATTCTTGCAGATTAAATTATCATTTCTTGAAAAAAAGTCCTTAGAATAATCAGTAATGAGGTCATTTAAAGATACAAATTTATTATACATTGCCACTCAATATGACAACACAAGTATTTATGAAGTTCTACTTTTCACCTCATGAATCAGAACAATAGATTAGCAAAAAAGAATGTTTCCAAGCCAGTCTCAGCTGTAATACTTCATAATGCGATCAGTATTTGTTAATTTTTTAACAGCTTATATTTACAAGAAAGTAACCAGACTGAACCTATTTTTGATTGTTCTTTTATTATGTCATTTTTGGTTGTAACTGCTAACCCTACTACAATGTCAAGAGGAAAATTCAAGCATATTCCTTCAAATTCTTGTTCTTTCACTGCTGAATTGTATCGAATTCCATTTAAAGTTTGTTTGTATCACATACATTTCTTAATTATAATTCAGTAACTATGAGGTTTCTTTGGTTGTGAGTTTTAATGTGGTTCAGACTCTAATGGAAAATTTGAATGCAATATTCACAGACTTTTAACTGCTTTTGTAGTGGTTCTCCCTCTTTAGTATCTAATATATCCCCCATAAAGTGGGTAAATAGAAATGACAACTAAAGCAAACCAATTAAGAACTCATTAAACTACTTTTGTAATGATGTCTCTCTCCCTGCTGATCATGGGCTAATGTAGACTACAAATTAGGTAATTGTTCGTTTATGGTCATGAGTCTCCGTGTTTCCCATCATTAACAGTCTCCATAATTAATCTATTAAAGCCTCTTATTGATAAATGAGCAGCGTTCGTCGGGTTGAACGATTATGTTAGAACCATGGATAGCTCCTTGTCGTGAATGAAGAAACGCTGAGGAGATGATTCATCCAGGGATGACATCAATCCATTACGATCGTGGCAAATTAAACTTTAAATTGAACTAGATCTTTCGATACAGTATCTTAGTTAAATAAAATTCAAAAGCATGTAGTTTAGCTAGCTTACAGTGAACTTCAAAGACATGCAAATATATTTATTTACATCTGAAGACACGTATAAACCAAGTTGGTATAGTGGCAACATGTAAACCATAAAAACGGCTTCCCTTCGTGGTGTTAAAAACACAGATCTGTTCACTCAGCTGGACAACAAACCTCCAAGGACCAGCAAAACAACATCACCAGTTTTGCATGCTAGCATCTGTTAGCGGCTAACATTAGCTCGTATGCCATCTCTCTCCGACTAACTTTAGCATGATAAGGCTATGAAGCTAACAGCTATCACTAAGCATTCCCAAACCTTCACGGAAAAATAGTTCAAGAAGTTTAAATAAAAGTAACCTAATACCCAGTAGAAGAGTGTAGCATCATGCGAACATCTGTGAAGTACAGCTCTGAAACTGTGCAGGGAGCCGTGGTAGCTAGCAGGTAGCAGGCAGGAATGTGACTCACGTTTACGTGGCTGCTTTGCTGTGCATTATGGGTAAATAAATCGAGCTAGATATGGATTTGAACAACATAAAATATTTGAATGCTCTTTTATAGTATTATTTAGAAAAAAAAAACCTCCTCTGTTACCGACCGTTGAAATTTACTTTCCTTTCACTTTGAAGTCATCCAGCTGTTAAAACCTGGTTAAAACATTCCATTTGAGAAAGTTTCCTAACTGTCGTCGGCTGTGGGATTCGAAATCACCGAGCTACATCCAGCTTGTGAGGATCCGGTTTTTCCTTTTTATCTGAGTTTACTTGTGGTCCAGCACCTGGTTTGCGATCTCTTTGGGATGTGCGTGATTTTTCTATTTTTTCTTGGATTCGAACCCGCGACCACGGGATCTCCTGCACCGGACAGGAGCCAAACAACTCATTGCTTCATTAACCGTCGGGGCACCTTTAAAAAAAAACCCGACACTCTTTCACCTGAGGTACCGAAACGGCACCCTTCATTAAAGTGTCTTCAAAATGACATATACAGAATCCCCCCAGATATATACATAATTGTATTGATTACTTGATTGATTACTTGCATAATTGGCACTTGGCACCTGCTCTATTTATTATCATCCCACTTTTTTTCCCCTGCAGGGTTGTGGCACTCGAGGACTGGAGCTGGACACCCCATGGTTTAGCCTATAGCATGGGTGCCCAAGTCCGGTCCTCGAGGGCTACTATCCTGAACATTTTGGTTGCGTCCCTTCTCCAACACACCTGAATCAAATGAATGGCTCGTTAGCAGCCTCTGCAGAGCCGAATGACATGTGCATGAGGGAATAAGCCATTTGATTCAGGTGTGTTGGGGAGGGTATGTTCTAAGAAATGCAGGATAGTAGCTCTCGAGGACCGGACTTGGGCACCCATGCTATAGACTAAACCAGGGGTGTCCAGCCCCAGTCCTCGAGGGCCACAACCCTGCAGGTTTTCCATGTCTCCCTTCTCCAACACACACCTGACTCAAATTCATAGGCTTTTAAATTAATTTAATTTGAGTCAGCTGTGCTGGTGCAAGGAGGTATGGAAAACCATTAGGACAGCACCCCTTGAGGACCAACATTGGACCCCACTGGGCTAAACCTATACAGGTACTACCCAAAAAATTAGAATATCCAGAAAAAGTTCTTGTATTTCTGTAATTCAACTTAAAAGGTGCAATTTACATATTGTTTAGACAAATAATATGTGAATCAATATATTTCAAGCTTTTGTTTGTTTTTGAATGTTACTGATTATGCCTTGCAGCTTAAAAAAAAAAACTAAAATTCAAAAACTCAAAAAATGAGAATACTGCGAAAAGATCCAGTATTGTAGGCTCAGACTGTAACATTCTAATCAGGTAAGTAATCCATAACACCTCCATAAGTACCCCAAGCCTTTAAAAAAAAAAAGTCCCTGTCATGGTTAAGAAGAATTCACAATCATGGGGAAGACTGCTGATCTGACAGTTGTGCAGAAAACCATCATTGACTCCCTGCACAAGGTGGGAAAGACACAAAAAGTGATAGCAAAGAAGCTGGATGTTCTCAGAGTGCTGTCTCAAAGCACATTAATGGACAGTTAAGTGGAAGGAAGAAATGTGGAAGAAAATGGTGTACAAGCCAGAGGGCTGACCACAGCCTGGAGAAGATGGTCAGTAGTAGTATTAAGTTCCCCAGTCTGTGATGACCTGGGGTCCATGTCAGCTGCTGATGTTGGTCCTCTGTGCTTCATCAAGTCCAGCAAAAACGCAGCCGTCTACCAGGACATTTTGGAGCACTTCATGCTTGCTTCAGCAGACCAGCTGTATGGGGATGCAGACTTCATCTTCCAGCAGGACTTGGCACCTGCTCACACTGCCAAAACTACAAAATCCTGGTTCAACAACCATGGGATCACCATGCTTGATGGGCCCACAAACTTACCTGACCTGAACCCCATCGAAACTCTGTGGGGCATTGTCAAGAGAAAGCTGAATGTGAACAGACCAAACAATAAAGAAGAGCTCAAGGCTGTGATTGAAGCATGCTGGTCTTCCATAACAGCTGAGATATGACACAAGCTGGTAGCATCCATACCATGCTGGGTTAAGGCAGTCATTCATGCAAAAGGGCCCAAACCGAGTATTAAGTACAGATGCAAGATTTTATTTTAGGAGGCCTGACTTTTTTGCTTTTAAAATCCTTTTATAATTGATTTCATGCAATATTCAAATTTTTTGAGTCTTTGAATTTGAGGTTTTCTTAAGCTGCAAGTCCTAATCAGCAACATCCACACAAATAAAAGCTTGAAATATATCGATTTGCATATTTTTTTTATCTATATGCACAATATGTAAATTGCACCTTTTAAGTTGAATTACAGAAATAAAAGAACTTTTTCCGGAAATTCTAATTTTTTGGGGTAGTACCTGTATTTTTGTGTGCAAGAACTACATTATCAAAGGAAATAATACAACTGCTGCCACAAACAACCCCAAAATGAAACACTTAACCCAGCTTGGAAGGGTAGTCTGACTGTTGCAGCTTACTGTATATAATCAGAGATATGTTGACATTGCAGTGTTGACACTAATTAAAATTTTGTCAAAGCAAATGTCTTTAAAAACAATTCCATCAATAATTATAGCACAGAAAATATGTTACAATTCAACATAATCCATTATAGGGCTGGACGATATAGAAAAAAAGATTATCGATAAAAAAAATCTGTATCGATCGATATCGATATTTATCAAAAAAAAAAAAAAAAAAAGCCATTATCAAATTAAAAGCTATGTTAGGTGCAGCCCTGACCATTTAAGCTTTTGCTGAATGACCTACTTATAATAAAGATCAAATTAAGGCCGTTTTCAGACTTGCATTGTGGAACATGAGCTTTCAGCCAAAACGACGTGCCGCAACATTTCCGCTCTTGTGACATGTAGAGCAGCCGGTACATGTCGGCTACATCTCTGAGGTAAAAGACCGGTACGCATGTCTGAATGCAGCGTTATAAAGGACAGAGTTCGCAATATTACCGCTTTCCAGTGGAAGTCTGAAAGGGGCATAACACTGAATTCCAGTTCAGCCTTTGCCTGGTCTGCATTTGTGATTGGTTTGGATGAAGGAGTGACTGTAGTATCATGCTACCTGATAGGCTACTGCAGAAAACTGTGCTTCTATATTGAACTTTTATTGACCCTCTTTTTTTATATTGAAAAAGCCTCTATCGATCGATATATATTGATATTGAATTATCGTCCAGCCCTAATCCATTATACTCTAGCAAAACAAGTCTGAGAGCCATGATCTCCTTTGCATGCCCCGCCTCTGCCCCAGGACTTCCTCCAGTTTTAAACATGCTCCAAATATCTCCCCTAGGATGCTTCCAGGAAGTAGGCTATCCCAGGTACACACCTGAATCACCTTGAATGGACCATAGTTTCCGGAATAAATCTGATTAATAAAGATTTTCATTTGCAGTCCTTGGACATCAACCTTTGTGATAAGCATTCTTCCTCAGTCCTCTTGGCTCATCAGCACTTATCACCTATTTCAATTAATTTCTTTAATTATTCTTCACTAGAGCAACTTTTTCTGGAGCTCTTTGGTTTAGTGTGAGATTGGGGAACAGATGACACACGGTAACCAGACCAGATTTATAAAAACAAACTAAATTGGATTGCTGCTGCAGATTATTCACTTATTTGTATTCTAATTTCTACTCTTAATATGCACGAGCTCATCATCTTTACAAACAGACAGTGTTTCACTATTTAGATGCTCACTTGGCTCTAGTTATTCTGATCTCTTCTTGCTCCAGTTGCTACTTTCTTACTGAGGGCCAGTGGAAAATTGCCCCATTTTCAAGCATCTGATGTAGCAGGAAGTTTTTTTTTTTTTTTTTTTAATATTAAGTCTAAAACATGAAAAATGAATAATGAATAAAGTGTGTGCAGAGCCTGCCAAGCTTTAGTGCTCCACTCAAACTTGAAATAGGCCACTCACTGGCGTCAGCATTTTCCTCAATTTTCATACATTTCTTGTGAAAATCTGTAAGAAAAAAACATGATAGTTGTGAGAGGAAATGAGGAGGGGAAAAAAACAGTGCAGATGTGTAGTGGCCTCACCCTTCACACATACCTAACAATATCCTCAGAGTCCAGGCAATGTGCCAGCCTGGGGGGGGGGGACCTCCTCTCTACCCCCATGGCCTCTATGTGTGTGTGTGAAAGTGGATGATGGATGTGTGCATCAGCTGACAGGTTGATGAATAGCTGCAAGTTTCCGTGCAGAAAGTGTCAGATGTGAGGAAAGCAGTGTTGCCATTCACGGTCACACTTTTTAGATGCATACTCATTCCCCAAATTCTAACACATTATGATTATTAGGACTTTTTCCGCAGATGTCATCATAGAACATTACAGTTCTGGGTTCAGGGATCATGAAGAACTAAAGCATATTTAGAAATGCATTTGTTGCCTTGATTTATGTGATTTAGATTTTTTCCTCCATCTCTCAGCAGGAAATACAATTTCATATATTTTCATTGGGGAGAAATGACACTTTACAGGAAGAAAATCGGAGTGATCAACATCTTTTGTGGCATGCTATCATAAGTTTAATCTCCTTTGAAATACCCTGTGAAGTATGATGCTCTTTTTCTGGTGCAGCTTGTCGTCGTTTATATAGTGTCTTCGAGTTCTGTTCGAATCCTAATGCAACTTTCAACTTTGTGACAACTTTCCTTCTTCAACAACCACAAAACCAGATTTACAGGAAACAGTTTTCAGGCTTCATCCCTGTCCAACACTTGTGAAATGAAGTGGATATCTTCAGCGTTGGGGTATCAGCTGAAGAGTTTAAATTACAAATTCAGAGTTCATCCTAAATGACATGCAGACAAGGTGAGATTTAGCTTGACAAAATTCATTAAGGGAAGTTTGTTTAAAGCTGTTCTCCTGCATTAGATTAGATCTTTGTTCCTTAATTGATCTCTTGAGAAGTTAATAAAATGACTACAGAGTTGCAAGGAAGTGCTCGCTCTGCTGCAAGCAGAAAAGCTTCCATCCATCCAGCTAAACTGGGGAACAGAGCAAAGGAACCCTGGTCAAGAAGGTGACCATGAACCTAATATGAGCATCTCAGTAGCATTTTATTTATCAAACCTTGAGTTATATTTGAAGAAAATTCATATGGCAGCCAGCTTGGAGCTTGCCAGCAGCACTTAAGGGACTCAGATTTTGTCTAATCCAATTACATGATAGTTTCCTTTGTACTTCAACTTCTACTCAACAACTAGAGTGACAGGGTATAGTGTCAGGATGTTCCACTGGAAGAAGGCTCCTTTGTGGGACAAGAGCTACAAGAGGCAGAGATGCACCAATCCGATACCTGGACCAGATATTATCTCTGATATTGACTTATTAGCTGGATCAGATATCGGATGAGTGAGGCAGACCCAGCAGTTCGATCCAGCCAGTTTATTCATTCAAGGTAAAGTTCAGGGTTTTTTTTTCAACCTGGACCTATTTTCTAGCATGAAATATGTTTCTTTACTCACCCAGACAGTTTTGATAAAACTTGAATTCCTTTAGGAGATATTTAGATCCACTGGAGATCAGTGTATGTCCAATATAATGGAAGTGATGCGGGCAACCGCGCGCAGCCTCTAAATAAGGCATTATCTGCCACAAACTCCTTCATTTCCCCAATGTTTTGTTACAAAACATTAGTCGGACCCCCTGTGAGCTCGAAGCAGCTTGAAGTGGCTTTTTTTTGTAAGGATCCGTCCTTATTTACAGACATTTTTACAGCAGCGGTTTTGATGATGTCACTGATATGCACCACCATAGCAAGTAAATGTCTGTAAATAACCGACGGATCACCACAAATAAGCAACTCAAAGCCACTTCGGATCTTACAGGGGGGGTCCGACTAATGTTTCGGAACAAAACATTGGGGAAATTAAGGAGTTTGAGGCAGATAATGCCTTATTTAGAGGCTGCACGAGGTGGCCCACATCACTTACAATATATTGGACAAATGCTGATCTCGAGTGGATCTAAATATCCTCTGAAGGAATTCAAGTTACACCAAAACCGTCTGGGTGAGTAAATGAATGTATTTCATGGAAGAAAATAGGTTCAGGTTGAAAAAACAAAAAACTTCCTCTTACAGTTTTTCTCAGTTGCTAAAACACTAAATCCCATTCTCAAAGCCAATTTTTCAGAAGCCTAAACCAAGGTATCAAATCGGTCCTCTTGTGATCAAAACCGAAAGCACCTTTCACATCATTAGACACTGTTTGCAAACACATTTGCATTGTGATGCACTTGCTGTGCAAAATGGTAAACACATGCTGCACACTTTGATCACAACTAAGACACAGGTGTCAACAGGTAAACACAGTGACTCAAAATTGATTTCACCTTTGGCTGATGAGGGAACCAATATAAATCAGTTGAGGAAGCTGTGGGAGGTCAAGATTTTGCAATGGATAGAGGAAATCAGAGAGGAAGAGTATGCATAAGAGGTGGTCAAGGGTGAGGACATAAGGGGACAAAATCAGGTCCGACGCAGAGCCTTTATTTCAGGTGAAATCCGTGCAACTGTGATCTGCCATGCTACAGTCCAGGGAGGTTATGTTTTTGATGCGTTGGTTTGTTTATGTCTGTCAGCAACTTTACGGAAAAAGTTCTGGACGGATTGACCTGAAATTTTCACCAGTCATGAGCCTCAGCCCAAGAACAAACCCATTACATTTTGGTGGTGATTCAGATCATCTTCTGGATCCATGAATTTTTTTGAAGGATTCTTTATCATTGCGAGTTCTGCTTGGCAGAGGTCTGCGCTCTAGTACTTTATGTTATGAGTTCTCTGTGTTGTGACTTGATGCATTTGGCCTGATGTAAATAAAAAAACATACATTTTGACAGCATGATGTTCTGAGAACTATGTTTTCCTTTTTTCTTCTAGGGTTTCCTGAATGCTCTGTAGTGTTTTACATTTTGCTGTGCTTGGGGCATGATTTGACAATAGTGTCTCTTTTTGAGGCGCAGGTGATGCTGTTTTGAGTCAGTAACTTCCTTTTGCAGCAAGAAAAAGAGGTTTTGGGAAAGTAGTTTGAGTTTGGGGTTTAGTGTTTAAAGTTGTGAAAAACTGAGGGGACATTTCAAAAATTGTGTTTTAGCAATTGAGAAAACTGTAAGAGGACTGGAACAAATTGTAAATCTAACCTTCAATCAATTTACCCAACACTGGAAACTGAGGTTTTTGACTACCTGCTACTTTAATTACATCCCATCACTTGATGTTTGTGTCAGTGGCAAAGATGTCAAACATGACAGAAGCTGAATGTTAAGAGATGCAATATCTGGAATCCTAAAATAAAGTTAATAAATAATTGATTGTGAATGTCCACAGCCAATTCACTGAATGACTAATGAATAAATGAATGAAGCTGTTTACAGCCAGGGCATATCTGACTTCTGCTGAACAGAAGCAAATATGTGGGGAAAATCTGATCTTTAACTTGAAGATCATCTACAACCTAAATACTCAGTCTCACACAGCAGCTGTCAGGAACGTGAAACACTAATTTCCTGTAGAATCCAGCCAACGTTTAGCTGCAGAAGCATGATGCTGACTATTCAACATGAAGCTGTCCATCCAATGAAAAATTTTTCCTGCGATTATTACCAGCCCATGATTTAACTCCTCAATGCCTGTTGTTTGTGACAGACCACTTTTGGCCTTTTAACTAAAACTGTATTTTCATCTAATTTATTTTTCATTCATTCTTCCTCTTTACCGCTTGTCCTATTCAGGGTGGCAGGGGTCACTGGAGCCCATCCAAAAAAATTATTAGGTGAGAAGCAGAGTACATCCTGGACAAACCGCCACCTTAGCAGTCAGTAAGTCACAAGTTCAAACCCAGCAAATACTCTCAAAACCACCAACAAACTCAAACAAAACCTTAAAATAACACTGGATGATATAAAACCTTAAAACTACCAACTAACCCTCAGAAAAAATAAAAAAAGCCCCAATATCTCCCAAAAAATCGAAGTATAGTAATACAAAAGTTCCACTGCTGTTAACAAAATGCAGCAGCAGTGTAACTATATAAAACACGCTCAGTTTTTTAAACATCAAAACAGTACATTATTACATTTTTCAGTAGTAATTCTGCAATTCACTGATATATTAAAAATATTTATGCTTTTTTCCCCCACAACCTTTTTGCCTTACATTCATCCCAGTTTAAAGTATTGCTGCTCTCTGCAATAAAAACTTCCTCAAATCTCAGCTTGCTATATTAAAAATAACATCTTGTGCTTACTTTTTCACAGTTTATATCATTGTGGAAAGTCCAGAAAGCATTCCATAGGACCATTTGGAAAAATATCTCCGCTTCTACCTGTGAGTTTGTTGGTTGCACATTGGCCTTGTGAAAATGCAGTTTGTAATGTCAGTGGTTGGGAGTTCAAACCCTGCCCCAGGCTAATTTAGCGCATCAATTACCACACCCACACTTTTCTGCTACTCTGTCTGTGCTTGTCCGTGTGCCTGGTGGCAGGAGTTGTGTAATTGGTACATCTGCCAAGATGTGGGTTTGAATCCCTTGCAGGAGAAGACATTGTTTCAGCTTAAAACATACAGTTTGGTGCCATTTTTAATCTTTCTTTAACAGGGTATTACCACAACGCTTCCCAGTTTAATAGTTTTTGTATTGGCGCATTCACAGTGCTGTTATGAAATAACAGCAATTGTCTACTAGAAATTTGTCTGTTCAACACCTTTAACCCTTCAGCGTGACCGGTTTTGGTTAGGATAGTTAACATTTCGGCAACTATTATGAACAATAAAGGTGCCACAGATGCAGGTGAGTGAAACAGGAAAATTGTGGTGAATGTGGTTTGGAATGCTGAAATTTTTCAGCTTGGCCTGAAGGGGGCCAGAAGATGTCCAGCAAAATGCATATGAAGTCTCATAATGCTGAATAACTCAAAACGTATAGAAGTTAGAAATGTGAAAAGAAATAGCACACATCTGCAGAACACGCCGAACATTTTGATACCAGAACAGCCGCAGTGGCACAAACGGTGAGGGAGGA
This sequence comes from Atherinomorus stipes, assembly GCA_023101725.1. Taxonomy (NCBI): domain Eukaryota; kingdom Metazoa; phylum Chordata; class Actinopteri; order Atheriniformes; family Atherinidae; genus Atherinomorus; species Atherinomorus stipes. The sequence continues at coordinate 1,353,410 of JALJCO010004498.1, forward strand.
GTAGCGTGCCAACGGTCGCAGCAGGAGGAACTCAACTAGTGTGGATGCGTTAAACACATTCACAGTAACAAGGTTCCAGTGACACCTTAGCATCACCGAAATGGGGTTTCACTTTTACAAGCCGTTTTTATGCCGCAAGCCCCATGACATTCCCAACAGACACGGGGAGAACGGGAAGTAACAAGGAGGGTCTGTCTACAGACTGCGGTCTGACTAGACGAGGTAGCCTGGTACACCAGCCTGACTAACGCCATGAATGAGATACACGGCGTTAGTCCGGCTGGTGTACCAGGTTATAGACAAGGGTCTTCTCAGACGACACTCTCTAGAGACTAGGGTCTGTCTGGAGACTAGGGTCCGTCTCTACAGACTACGGTCTGTCTACAGACTAGGGTTTGTGACTGTGATGGTGTGAGGGCTCCGCTCTGGCTCATGCTCGCGACCCTCCTGGTAGGCCGTTATCCGGCGCACCGGATAACTTGCATAAGCCACCGTGTCTGGCCCCAGAATAACATGGCATATTGTTCCTATAAAGAGTTTGAATAGATGACGTCACACCACAGCACTTTTTTGCAGACACGCCGGCTTTATTAGAGCTAATAAAACTGTCACAACAGCTTTCTTATGATCTTCTTTTCTATATAGTTTTTAACCATGGTGAAGGCTTGTGTTTGAAATTGCCACAACTGTTCTCATGACTGACATGGTACACCACTTTGAGACATGGTTTTTCCATTTAATCTCTTCTAAAGGCGCTGATTCAACATTTCAGGAGAGTGGTATATATATATATATATACTCTGGTGGCCTTTGTGTGGCGGTGTGCGGTGGCGGGTGACGTGCAGCGGGGGGGGCTGGACCGGGGGTTGAGCCGGGGCAGACCGCGCTGAGGAACTGTGGCCTCTGTTCATGGGGCAGTTGCTCAACCAACTGAGCTAAACACCCCCCAGCAGCATCTTTAAAAATATTCAAAATGGGTCTAGATGTCTACTTTGTACTTTTTGAAGGGGAAAAAATCTCCAGAGCACGTGGGTACCTTTGTTGCTTTCCACCATCTTTTCATAAATTAAATAAAGCAAACTGGGACTGCTGCTGCTTTTGCAGGCAATAAGCAGCATCACAGTGAGTTTTGCAAATTGCAGAAATCAATCACGGTTTTTGATTGTTAATTAAAATTTGAAACGGTATTACCAATTGTTGGGAATTTTATCACGGTTTATCATTTTATCGGTAATCGCTACATCCCTAATATACACCCAAAAAAATCCTATTTATTTGTATTGATTACCTACTTGCATCATTGGCACTTGGCACCTGGTCTATTTACCATCAGCCCACTAATTTTTTCCAGTGACGATAGGCTAAACTTATATTTTTGTGTGCAAAAACTACATTACCAAAGGAAAAAATACAACTGCTGCTGCAAACAACCCCAAAATGAAACACTCAACCCAGCTTGGAAGGATAGTCTTGACTGTTGCAGCTTATTTAATTAGAGATATGTTGAGGTTTGTGTTGACACCAATTAAAACTTTGTAATAGCAAGCGTCTTTGGAAAAATACATTTATCCATCAATCATTATGTATGTATATCAAATATACTAAAATTCAACATAATCCATTCTTACTCCATCAAAACTAGCCAAGACAGAGCCATGATCTCCTTTGCATGCCCTGCTCCCCCCCCCCCGGGCTTCCTCCAATTTAAACACGCTCCAAGTATCTCACCTGGGATGCTTCCAGGAAGTATACCATTCACACACCCAAATCACCACAAATTACTGTCTTGTGAAAAATGACGAACAAAAAATCTTTCATTTTCTCAGGCAGATGTTATCAATGGATGTTGAAGTCTGAACTAATTTACCCCCCTCCCCCGAATCGGAAACCAATGAAGATAAAATGTGATAAAATACAAAAGAGTGTAAAATACAGTGAAAACACTAAATGCATAATGAGCTAGGAGATGAGCAGTGACTTCACAGAGATAAAGTATTAAACAAAAACACGCTGATCAGTGAGGGAAAATGGCTTCTGGTGAATCAGAGCAGGCATTGAGCTCATCAAACTCATTATGCTTAGTTTGCATGGATTAAAATGCAGCCTCTTCCTATAAAACCAATAATAAAAAAAAGCTTCCAGGCATGCTGTCCCTCTAAAACCCTCCAAAGTGAAATTGGGATTGACAGTGTACTTCCGCCTGTGCTCACAGGCATTAATCAGCCTGCAAAGGCTCAACGCTGCATGCATCCCAACAACTACACTTTATCTTAGTGGACTGAATGATACATAAGCTTTAAGCACCAGCAACTTCAAAGTCAGATCCAAATCTTCAGGTGGATGCTGCAATGCCTGAACTTCCCAAATTTATCTTAGAAGTAATGATTTATAAATGTGAACTCAGGCAGTGAAGCTGTGACAAGATTCCTGAAGAAGTCACTGTGATCAGCGACACATTTAGGGTCCCATGCCACGTCCCGACTATTTTTCTCAATAAATCCATCAGTGTCAGATCTGCTGAGAGCTGCCTGTGGTACATTTGGCTCCTGAGACGAAGAGAAAAGGAGTCGAAACAAGCAAGGACAAAAGTGCTTCCACCAGGACTGTCCATCAGCCCAACGACCCGACTCGGACAGCTTCTGTTTTCAAGCCGGATTCCTCTCCATGTGGATATAAATATCCACCAAACTCAGTCGCAATAACTTCAGCAGCTGCTGAGTCATTTCACATAAAACTATTAACTGTCAACATCTCGCTGACGCTTCAGGAAAATTCTGGGATCACCAGAAATATTAGGAAACCTTGTCTGGGAATTGCGAGCCGTTTCCATCGAAATCTGCTGGAGAGTTGTTGCCGTCTTCAGAGCAACACCTCAAAATCTGACACTGTTCAATACGAAAAATTGTTGACAAATTGCAAATACAGCAGAGATGTGTTTATTACATAAAAGCAAATGAAAAACCTTTTGGATTTATTTTTTATTTTCTTACTGTAAGGAGCAAAAACTGTACATATGGCTGGGCACAGAGAAATCAACAAAGGCAACAATGACTTCTTGGCATAAAGTGTGAAAAATGCCCACACAACAAGGATACCTTTGGGATAAGGGATAAAGTTTCTCTATTATTCAACAAATCTTCAATGTCAGTGTGGAATCAACTAAACAAAAATAAATGGACAAAGTAATGACAGGTAATTGTTGCTCCTTGAGAGGAGAATAAACATCTAATTACAGCAATCTGTTCCCAACACCCAAATGCACAAAGCATTCCTAAGAAACACTTTGTTTCATTTCATTGTCTCCACAAACAAACAAAAAAATCACAATGAAAGCAGGTTATAAAAAGTTTGGTGCCAGCCTGAACATTGGAGACAGTTTCACTTAGAAGAGTTAGAGTTGATCGTCATAGTAACGATGCTAACATTGAGATTGTTCAGTAACCTGTATTGACGCCTGTAATGCATCTTGTTCGTGTCATGACAGCATGAAAAAGAGACAAATAAACCCCAAGAAAGTCTGTGTGCAACCGTGTGTGGTTTGGGATTAAAATGTAAACAATATTTTAAATTTGGTGACATAAGGATTCATAATTATTCAGCTGGAATGCAAAATTACACACAAACGCATTCCCTTTAACTGTGTTTCGCTTTCCCTGAGAACCGTTTTTGCAATGACAGAAACCAAAGTTTGGAATAATAAAACACAAGTGCAGCTTTAGATAATTTTTAAAATATTAATGGAGGCTCAGGCATGAAAGTTGAAAAGACACATAAAAAAAAAAAAAAAAAAGAGGAGGTAAAGATGACATTATGCTGCAGGGTTGGGAGAGGCTTAAGACATGGGAGACGAGTTTTTAAACCAAGCGCAGGAGAAGGCGAGGCCAGTAGAGGTGGACTGGAGCTAAACTGTCCCGATATCCATCATGTGGGCTTCAGTCATAGATTTCATTTACATGACATGTTAGCCGAACCAAACCTGCACATTTGAAATGCACCTAAACAAGTTAGTCGGACCACTGTATGAAACTGAAGCTCCAAAAACTAAATTAACACCTAAATAATGCAGCTTGGGATCAAACTGTTGCTGCATGAATGTGCTCAACTAGACTTTAATAGATACAGCTGCTCTGCACATGCTCACAACTTCCCATTGATTTGCATCTTTTATAAAGACAAACATTGAAATGTAAGTGTATATGAAAACGGGGACATCCAATAAAGCTGCTCTCATTCACATATTTCTCCTTTTGCTTTTGTCAGTCAGCAATTTGCTTCAGAGACTGTGACTAAGAAGAAACCCACTGAGACAACTTGCGGTTACTTAAAGCTCTGCTCTGATTAAATTCAGATTTAATAACCGCAGTATCATCTGACAAAAATCAACATTCAAGTAATTGAAAGATGAATTCTGCTTAACTTGCATCTGTGAGAACTTCCTGCAGAGAAAGTTAGAAGCAGCAGACTGATTTTTTTTTTTTTTCCCCAAACAACTGTAGCATCAGATACTTCGGTCAATAACGCCTCTTCCTCCGTGCATGTGTAATGAAACATGGCTGGTGTTCCAATTAACTGGTTAGGTTAACTAACCAAAGCTCGACTTAAATGTGAATGTAACCATGCAAACTGGTGTGACTCAGCAGAAACTACTTGAAGGACCTCAAACATAAGTCCAAATGCCCAAAACGTGAGCTGAAGGTCAGAAATGTCCCAGCTACACGTAAATGCAGCAGACTGTAGGATGTTAGGTGGAATTTATGATTGTTCTCGAGGACGGATGGAGGACTCCTAACACTTTATAATTAACAATTAGCCACCAGACTTTTAGCACCTCCCACGCTCACTGTATGTAAATCAATCCTCCTTTGATAAAACATTATTGAAATCCCACGGAGAAGTTGTAAGAGTTGCATTTGATGGCCAAAGTACAGTAATATCTGGCAACTCTTCTTTCATTTTTTTCCCGTTTCTTATTACTTTCAAGGCCTCTGATTTTTCCATTTCTGCAGTTCCACATATTCTATATTCTTTAATCTTTAAGGCCACAAATTTTGAGCAAGCAAAAACTTTGAGGCAATTCTAAAACCAAACTAATCACAATAGTGCAGACTCATACACAACACTGACCCTTTAGCCACAAAATGACCCATTTCAACAGCTTATTACCAACCACAGCGCTTCACATTCTTATTTACCAATTACAATAGTGACGAGTTGAATGATGAGCTGAAACTGACAGCAATATTCTGAATGGTGTCAACGTTTCTGTACAAAAAACAAAAACAGAGGAACAAACAGGTGTGCCAGTAATCAGCATGAGTGTCGCCTGCAGACAGTGCACGGTTGATGGGACTGGATAAGAACCCTGCAGTGATGGACAGTGCAGTCTCCACTTTAACCTTATGATGTCCACCACCATGGTCAGTCACAGACCCCCGCGGGGCGAAGCAGGGGTCACTTTTTTATTGCATAGATACAGTATAGGGTGTAGCTTTTCACATATTCAGTCACAGTGATTGGGCGAAAAAAGAAAGAAAAAAGAAAACAATTACTTTTGTCTTTTTTTCTGCCCATCAGAATATCCATGGAAAAAAACAAAAAGGTTTCAAGTGGTTGGTCGGACTGAAAGTACTCTGTCGGCATTATTACAAACAGGACCATCGCAGTATAAAAAAAAATAGCCTTTCGCTGAGGTCATCGAGTCTTCCACATCAGTGCTGATAGGGCCTTTGCCAGGCTCAAGGGTCACAGTGCATCGCCCTGGTTTCTGCATGTGGCCCTCAGAGCTCCTCCTTCCTCTTGCCCACCTTTTCCTGGTCACGCCCTCTTAGGCTGCGCATGAATCCCGTGAAGCCCGTTTCCTGTGAAGATGGGGATAGTTAGATGAGACAGAATGTTTCACAACTTGATGCAAATTTTGATCCCTGAAATGCCTTTTTCTAATCCACAGGGCCTTCTTTAAACATCACATCAAGCAGGACTGACAGCGCAGAGAGAGACAAGCCAAATCTCGCTGCCAAATTTAAGCCAACTCTTCTTGGCCCAGTCAAAAATATCTTATCAGCTTACACAAAGTTGGGCTGAGATGTATACAAGACCCAGCACTTCACTACCTTATCTATTTTCATGTAACATTCAGTTAAAATAATACTTTTATCCAATGTGGCTGTCTGTCCACAGCACAGTTTAGATGTGCATAAATACAGCAGACAAAGTGATTTTTACTCAAGGAAACTGAACTTTAACAGTTCCAGAGGAAAAGAGTGCCATTATTATTTTGGTTGGGGGCTGCTGCTTTAGAGTTGATTTGCTCCGTGTTTTTCGCGTTTTTTTTTTTTTTCAGTTTCCGCCCTTTGACGGCCTTCTTCTCCAGGGCTTTGCGCACCAATAAGTTTTAAAACGTGCGTTGGCGGGTGGTGTGTGATTTGTGCGAAACTAAACGGGCGAATGAACTGCGATTTGATAGGAATGAATGGGATTTGGGGGGGAAACAGCCAGGACGGCCTATAGCTAGCCATACATAACATAGAAACACCATTAAAGTTTACGGGTACGAAAGCTGAAACTTTACAGTGAAAGGATATGTCATATGTTACGGTTTTGACAAATGGTAGTTCGTTTTGGAAAATCCAAAAATCCCAAATCCCTCCGCACTCTAGCCGCCCTACTTTTGAAGATTTCCAACTTTGAAACAAATGGCCTACTCCACCGTTTCGTAGAGACATAATTTTTACATAAAACGTTGGAAATCTTGTTGGCTTTTTCTCCTTCGCATTTTTTGCTAGACGACGGACCGGCTTGGAATCTTAGAAGTCCATTGCCCTCTCATTGTACTAGACGGAAAGATAAAAGCTGATTCTTAAAACTGTCACCATTTAAATTCTGTTCCTTAGATAAAATAAAATAATTCTGAGTGAAAGCCTTGGGCTAGGTGAAAAAATTATTTTGATATCTGTTACGGTTTTCTGAGTGGCGATTAGCATTTTCCATAGAAAACTAAAGATAAAGTTTAACTGAAATTACTGACATTTGTGCACACACAAGAAGGTGCTGGTTGTTGACAACCTAAGGTTCTCCTGCTGTGTTATTGTTTCACCTTTGACTTAATTCCTTCTATAAACCAATGTATGATAAACTGGAGGTTATCTGAGGTCTTGACTGTCCTTGTCCACTGATTTGGTGTTCACCATGTCCTAATACTAGAACTCTTCTTTATATTCAAAATGTTGTGCTTCCTTTCTAGTTTCCTTCCCTTGACCCTCTGAGTTTGGCTCTGTGTCCTGTGGATGTTTTTTTGTCTGTCTGTGTCTTTCTGCCTCAGGTCTCTGTCTGCTACAGTTGTCTCAGTTTGTCTTTCGTCTTCTGTTTGTCTCTTACAGTCTGTTCAGTTATGTCTATTACAGTTATCTCAGTCTCTGTTCGATGCTGTCTCTGTCCTAAGCGTACGTGTTTCTCACTTAAGTCTGTCTCAAGTGTCTGTCTGTCTCTAGTGTCTAAGTTCTGTCTGTCATTGTCTGTGTTGTCTGTGTCAGTTCTATCTTCTTCTTCTTCTTCTTCTTCTTCTTCTTCTGTCTTCTGTCTTCTGTCCGTTTCTGTCTGTCTGTCTCAGTGTCTGTCTGTCTGTTCGTGTCTTCTATCTAGTATCTGTCTGTCCACAGTGTCTGTCGTTGTCTGTCGTGTCTGTCTGTCTGTGTTCTCTATTTATCTAAGTATCTGTCTGTCTGTGTCTTTTGTTTTTGTTGTCTACAGTTTGTTGTTCGGTGTCGTGCGGTTGGCTGTTTGTCTCCTCGTTTTCTGTGTTTGTGTTCTCTTTGTTGTTTTCTAGTCTGTCTCACTCACTCTCTGTCTGTGTCAAGTTGTCTACAGCTTTGTTTTTGTTGTTAATCCTTTTGTAAATGGTGGTTGTTGGTGGGTAGAGATTGGGATTAAAATTTCTTCAGAAATTTTCTAGTTTGCTGATTTGGATTGGAGTTTTGCTTGAGAAATCTGCCTGCTCTAGGTTGGCAACTTCTATTGCTCTGGTTTTTCGCGTTATATTGTGTGATGTTTCAAGATTCACCTTTTTCCTGTTTTCTTTTTCTCTTTTTCGTTTCGCGTTTTGTTCTACTCCTTTGTTTTTTTAGGTTAAAAGTGGTAGGTGGTGTGTTGCTTTTTGTTGATTTTGGGTTAGTTATTGTTTATGATAATTTTCTTTTAATTTAACCTTTCCTCTTGTTTTCCTTTCTGTTGCTTAAGTTTTTTAAATCTTAAAATGTTGTTGCTTTGTTCTACTGTATTTTGTTCGGTTTAATTGTTCTTTTGTTTTGTTTTTCTCTTGTCCTCTCTTCCCTCTCTTCCCTGCTTGTTTTAATATTAGCTAGCCATGGGTGCCAGACATATTTGCTCTTCTTAAGATTGAGTGTGGAACAAAAAATTGCATTTAGGAAAATTGTTAGGAATGACTGCCGCTGTGAAAAATAAATTACATAGGGCTTGTGTTGGTTGTGGACCCCGGGTCAAATCTAGACGCACGTTTGCTACGCTCGGATCTTACAAAGTCACCTTTTGTATTACTCATTGTATGGGATAAAAGTATGCAGATTAAACTGCCGCATTTAAATTTGTTCTAGGATAAAATAAAAGACATTTTGGTCTAAAGCCTGTGGTCGGTGAAAAAATTATTTTGATATTGTTGGTTTCTCTAGTGAAATTGTTGGGGAGTGCGCTCGGGGGGGGGGCCGGGGGGGGGGGGGGGGGTGGTGCTGCCTTGGGGGGTGAGGGGGGGGGGTGTGTAGGGGTATTAGGATGGACCATTGTCCTTGTAGTGCAGGCGGTTGGTTTCGTGTGTGCGGTTGGTGTTTTTTAGTGTGTGTGGGTGGGGGGGGGGGGTTTTTGTTGTGCGGGGGGGGTGCGGCGCCGCGGCCCCCCCGCGGGGCGGGGGGGGGGGGTCGTGTGCCTGTGTGTGTGTCGTCGTGCGTGCTTTGTGTGTGTTTGTTTTGGTGGTTTTGTGTGGGCGTGTCCGTGGGTGGGGTTGTTTTTTTTGTGTTGTTGGTCTGTTTTTTGGGGTGGGGATGGATTGGGGGGGGTGCCGGCGCGCTGGCGGTCTGCGCGGGTTTTTTTTTTTTGTTTGGCTCCCAGGGCGGCGGGGGAGGTGTGCGTGTGGTGTGGTGGGAGGTGGGGTGGGGGGGTTGTTTTGATGGGTTGTTGTTGGTTGGGGTGGTTATTTGTGTGTTTTTTGTGTGTTTTGGGGGGGTGTTGTTGTTGTTGTTGTGTGTTTTGTGTGTCGTCGTCGTGTGCTTTTGTTGTCTGTCGTGTCGTCGTGTTTGTCTGTGTGTGTGTGTGTCTCTAGTTGTGTGTGTCGTCTGTGTTTAGTTGTGTCGTGTGTCGTCTGTGTTGTGTGTGTGTCGTCGTGTTGTGCGGGTGTGTGGTTGTCGGGTGTGTGTTGTTGTGTTGTGTTGTTGTGTCTTTTGGTGTGTGGGGGGTGGTTGTGTGTGTGTGTGTGGTTGTTGTTGTGTTTTTTAGTTTGTTGTTAGTGTTGTTTGTTGTGTGTTGTGTGTGTTGGGGTGGTGTGTGTGTTTGTTTGTTGTTGTGTTGTTTTTGTGTGGTTTTGTGGTGGTGTGTGTGTTGTGTTGTTTTGTGGTTGGGTGTGTGGTGTGTGTGGTGTGTTTTGTTGGTGGGGGTGGGTGGTGGGTTGTTGTTTGCCTGTGGGGGGGGGTGTTGGGGGGGATGGTGTGGGGGGGTGGGGGGTGGATATGGTGGGGGGGTGTGGTTTTTTGTGTGGTTATAGGGGTGTTGTGTATTGGGTGTGGGTTGTTGGTGTTTATTATAATTTGTTGAGTAAAAATTTTTTTGGGTTTGTGTTGGGTTTGGGTTGGTTGTTGGGTTTTTTTTTGGTTTTTTGTGTTTTTTTGTGTTTGGGTGGGTGTGGTTCGGGTGGTGTGTGTGTGTGGTGTGTGTGTGTTTGTTTTTGTTTTGTTGTTGTGTGTTGTTGTTAGGTTTTTTTTAGTTTGTTTTGTTGTTTTTGTTTATTTATTGTTTTTGTTTTTTTTTTGTTTTAAGTGTCTTTTTTTTTTATTTTTTAGTGTTGGTTTTGTTTGTTTTTTTTTTTATTTTGTTTGGTGTGGTGGACATTTATTTTTTTTTTGGGCTTTTGGGTTTGTGAAATTTTGGTGGTGTGTTGATAGCAGGTGGGGTGTTTGGTGATAGAAAATAGACTTGCATTGGTGCTTTTGAGATTTAGATGTGAGTGCTTGTTTAGAATATTTGTGGTTTGTGTTGTAATTTAATGTGGGTAGTTGCCTCGTTTGTTTTTAATGTTTTAGTATTCTCTTGATAAATAAATATTTGGTTTTGCTGTGGGAAGTAAAAAATTGTTTTGTATTCTACGGTTTTCTCTAGCGGAAGTTGTTGGGGAGTGTGCAGAGACCATTTTATTGTGTGTATGCATAGAAGGAGGAGGTTTGTTGGCGTTGAGGCAGTGTGGGTTGTGAGTAGCACATTTTTTTTTGGTGGTGTTTTTTTTTTTTTTTTTTTTTTTTTTTTGTTTTTGTTGTTTTTTTTTGTGTTTTTTTGTTCTCTTGTTTTAAGTGTCTTCTATTATTGTCGTCTATGTTGTGTAGTGTTGTTTTTGTTTGCTTTTTGTGTTTTGTTGTTATCTTTTTTGTTTTATCTTTTTGTGTTTCTGTGTTTTTTTTATTGTGGTGCGTTGTGGGTAGTGGAGCATTGTTTTTTTTGTTTTTTGGGCTACTTAGGGTTGTGCATTATATTGGGATGGTGTGTTTTTGTCAAAATTTAATTGCTGGTGGTAATGGGAGGTAGCCGAGAAGCCCGGTGGGTGCATCATAGTTTAGGGGTATTGTTTAAAAAAATGTTGGTGTTGGTAGAGTGCTCGTTAAATAAAAGTGGTTGTGTGTGTGTTTGTGAGTTTGTGATGTGTGTGTGTAGTGTTTTAGTTTGTGCCTCTAGTGCCTATCCTCTCTAACAAGTTTTTGTTTATGTGTTGTTGTTTGTGTTTAATTAATTTTGTTGTTAAGTTTTTGTTTAGTGTCTTTTTGTTGTTGTAAGTGTGGTTGTGGGTGGTGGGTGTGTGCTTGTCTTCTGTCTGTCTGTCTCTCAGTGACAATAATTATACATGCATTGTCTGTCTCCCGTGTCTCTCTGTCTCAAGTGTCTGTCAATTAGTTTGTCTTCTCAGTTTTATTTGTCTTTGCAATATTTTTTCATTGAAAATGAATGGTGTTTGGCCAGAATGTTGTTAGTGTTTTTTTCTAGTTTGTTGTCTAGTGTTGTCTGTTTGTCAGTGTCTATCTAAGTTCTGTCTGTCTAGTGTCTTTCTGTCTCTCTCTCAGTTGTCTCACAGTGTCTTTTTTCTGTCTGTCTCACGGTGTCTGTGTCACTCATAGTCAGTCTGGCTCAGTCTCTGTCTCACTCAGCATCTTTCTGTGTTTCTCAGTTGTCTCACTCAGCTTCTGTCTGTCTTTCTCAGTCTGTCTCACTCCTCTCTGTCTGTGTCACAGTCTGTCTCACAGCTTTGTCTTTCTGTCTGTTAATCCATCTTTGTACATGGCTGCCGCTCTGTTCGACGTGGGTAGCAGATTGGCAGCATTCAAAATTTCTTCAGAAATTTTCTAGTAGCAGTTTTATAACATTTTAAACAAAGAAAATACTGGCTCTCTATTATCAACATGTGTATGATGTTCAAGTTCCATATCAGGTATTATGATTTAGCTGCTCAGACTAACCTCGCTCCTGTCTGGAGGAAACAAACTCTGCATTCATGCTGCATGACATCCTATTTTTGGCACAAACTGATTGGGCTTCACACCTGCACTAAAGCCCTGGAGTTTTCACACTTTATCTAAAACGTCTGCAATGTGCACACAAATATCTGAGTCATAAAGGCTGGAAATAATGTTGAGTATCTTGAAAGTATAACGAAAATATAGCAGGCAGTTTACTGCCCACAAATCCTTTTCTGCAAACCAATGAATAGCTTTTCACTCTTCCGCTTATAGCGTAGATAAGTTCATATACATACAGTAGCGATAAGAAAAAGTCATTATGGATAATACAATAGCCCCATTAGCAATCCAACACATACTGATAACAAAAGACAGCAGCTTCTGCAGCATCAGTTTTTGCATCATGTCCTGCCTCCTTTGCGTTTTACCAAGAGTTGCTCCAGAGTATTCGGTGCTCTTAAAGGAAAAGTACACCCACAGAATGATGTGCCTTCATTTTCTTCTCACCCTCATGCTGAGCAAGACTCTGGAGCACTTTTTTAATATCTCAAATGCAGCGGGAGGTCAGGGAGGTTTTTGTATCATGGAGTTCACCGGTGCTCAACACGTGTTGCGCGTTCGTGCGAGTTCACGTCGCTACGGAAGCTGCGGGGTTTAGTGCTTACTCTGCGAATAATGCAAGTGTAGAAGAAGAAATTCGCTGTTTACATTGTGCTAAGAGTGCCAGAGCTGCAGACAAACCAGGACAAACATAAGAGGGGTTGGCTATTGATTTAAAACAAAGAAGGAAAGAAAGATAGAATATGCGATCTCATCTGCCGCGGCTTCGTGAACTCGCATGGGCGCGCATTCCAGAAGTATGATGTTTTACTGTTTAGGCCATAAGAATATACAAAATGATGTCGTTTCGAGTAAATTATGGACACTACCCACTCAGGACACTTGGATTACATTGGACAAGCAATATGGAGGAACATTGCCAAGTTTTTGTGGACTTTTATGGACTTTTTTGTATTGAGCCCCTGTGAACTCCATGATATGTCGGTGGATAACGAAAACCTCCCCGATCTCCGGCTGCATTTGAGATATTAAAAAAGTGCTCCAAAGTCTTGCTCAGCTTGAGGGTGAGTAGAAAATGAAGGCACATCATTATGTGGGTGTACTGTTCCTTTAAAACATGTCTTACAAGAACAAGCTGCAGTCAAGCAAACGTGTGAACTGAGCTACTGCTGACAATCTGGTGACCGAATTCTCCAAACAAGTCTGGAGATTCATGAAGCCTCAAACAGAGATTTCTTTTTTTTTTGTTTAAAAATCAAAAGTCAGACAATGTAAAGAGCTTCCAGTTTTCACAGAAAATACTTGTGTACTGTGCTGTTCAAGCAGTATTGTAAGTTAGATCCAGGCATGTGTCTTACACATCATATGGAAGTTTTACAGGAGGTCCATAAAAATGAGGTGGAAGTGTACTTACCCCACGATCTCCGTTATATTTTTCCACAAACTTGCCATAGTTGTAGTAGTTGAACGTTGGGTAGCCCTCCACCCCCTCCTGCTTACAAAGCTCGTGGTTCTGACCTTTAGTGCAGTCAACAGCAGCATACACAATCTGAACATAGAAAACACATCTACTGTAAGTGTCAGAGTACAATACTCACATTTGATATTATCATGCAATTAAATGGATTAAACTGCATTGTATTTAACTTTGTTTCTTTTTAAAATGTCATGAAATGACTTCTGTTGTGAATTAGTGCTGTAAAGAAACTTAAAATTATCTTTTGTGACTGTCATATCTTCTGATTTAGTTTTTTTATTCTAATAAAGATATTTGTTTTAATTTTGGGATTGATCAAGCTAAACTTTCAGAGGATCTTTATTAGATGAAATACATTTTAGCATAAAATAAGCTCTATAAAAATAATTGAACAGAGGAATCAGCTTCATTCAGCAGCTCTGGCATTTTGCTGTGCTAACACAAGAAATTTTCAAATTTGGAGCCCTAGTTTCTGTTTGCAAAGCTTGACTAACATTTTTCTGCCTTTATAATTGGTGCTGGACAAAAATCCCACGTTTCCTCCTACACAAAAACTACAAGGCAGATTTGTGCTGCAGAGTTGGTACATTGATTAGTGACGAGCCGTCCCAATGAGGCGTAAACGTCTTCACACTGATATTTCGCTCACTCAGCTGATCCTTTTAGACAGCTGAAATGTCACCCCCTCTCATGGTGCTGAGTGCCTCACAATGAACTCATCACCAGTAAATTATCACTCCCTCTCTGTCTGCTTAAACTGAATGAAGAAATCATGGAGAAGTTTCTGGAGGGAAATATATTTCAGACTTTCTCTGCACATTCTCAGAGTGTGTCTAAAACTTTGTCAGAATACATGCACAGATTTTTTTTCCATGCAGCTTTACACTCTCTCCTTTGTCCCTCTAAGTGCAAAGCTCAGTTTTTTTAGAATTTGGAGATAGATTTTTTAGATTTTTTAATGGGTTCAAAGAGTGGAAATCAGCGGGAAAGACGCATTCTTTGCGTGGTTAGTTGATCAAGTGTCTGAAACTAATCATTTGTCCTAGAAAGAGTTAAACCCTGCACATTCCACCAGACTGAAGCTATTCAGATCTGAATTGCCAACAGAAATTCAGCCGACACTACTGTGAAAATCTATTTTCCTGATCAGTTCATCTAAGGACAACACTTAAGACAATCTGAAATACACAGACAGTACAGTAGGCAGCAGCAGATAACTGCCACAAGGATGTGATGTAACCACGGGCTCCATCCAGCCACTCATCCCTGTGTAATCAATCAGAGTTGCACTGAATTGACAAGAGAAAATGAAGCTGTAGAGTTGTTGTTCTTCAAAAGGTCTGCAGCCAATTCCGTTATTGATCCATGTTCAAATGACAGAGGACCCCATATCATGCTATTGATTGGACTGCTAAATTTCAGAAGAGCAGAATATTACCATCTGGCTTGGTTTCAATCCACCAGCATCACAGTGAGGAGAAGGATGATAAGCAAATTTTTCTGATGCATCAGAGTTGAGTCCCATATAACAACGCACCTATGCTTTTAGTGCTGGATGATTCAGGGGTTTTCCTGCATCCTGTCTCTTTCTCCAAGTTCTCTCTAGCCGTTAAATCTCAGTCCAATGTTTACTTCCCATCATACCTTAGCGAATGTGCATAATAAATGTCTGTATACCATCAACATAAGTCAGTAGCAGAATTTTAAGGCCAGAAACATGCAGTGTTGCTTTAATATGTAGAAGCTGGCATCACTTCTATTAAGGAAATGCAAAACAATGAGGGTGATATTAAAGGAGGCTGTGTAACACACTCATCCCTTTGTTTTATTTAATCCTGATTATTATACTGATGGCACAGCAAAACAAAAATCCTCCCTTGTCTGCCCTGCAATGGGCACATCTTGACCCATTACAAACACCTGTTGCTTGATACATGCTCAATAATACATGACACTGATTTAGAACAGGCTACAAACAACAAAAAGCAGACACTAAAAAGGGATTATTGCCCGTGAGTATATATCTGTTCATTAAACTGAATTTAAAAGTAGAAAAAGATGACTGACAAGTCCTTAAAAAAACTGTTCTCATTATAGTGTGAAGAGACAGCTTTGGGAAACAAGCTGTTCCAGCCAACACGCACCTTTAATTCTGCTACTGATTGGAATTCTGGGAAAAGACAAACAACTCGTTACGATCCCTGTTCATGGCTCCCTCGCTGTTACACAACACAATGCGGAGTTTTGAATTGTTTGCGTCTTCAAAGCCGTGGCTAAGCTCGTGTTTGTCTTTGGGAAATGAGGCAAGGGCAGCTAATAGACTCTGATCAACACCGGCTTGGTGTAATACACTGGGGCTTGGCTTGATTAATGGAGAGCATTGCCAAGTAAACACACGCTCACTTTGCAGATTTAGTCTGCTCAAACAAAACTTCAAACTTCCTCTGACTGCCGAGGGGAACAGCAAGCAGGGAGAGATCCTAAACTTGGGCATTTAAACAACAGATACGAAAGTCCCCCCGGTTAGGAAGCTTGTGAAATATCAGCATGGGGGCTTGGATCAGGATGCTGATCCAAACCCCACAGCTGAACAGAGCAGCACTGCCAAAGTGCCTTGAGCTGCTGTGGGCCCTCAGACACTGAAACTCAGTGGAACATTTTTGGCTGCTATAAAAGTTTCTCTCAAAATATAGAGTCAATATTTGATAGGTGGTTGGATTCTCAATAGTTTGTGTTTCCTGGCTCCTTTATGGAGAAATTCTCATTTATTAGATATTTTCATTTCTTTTTGGAATCCAGTGACACAACATCTGCCTACATTTTGGATAACATGCATTCATTTCATTAGTCACAGTGTACAAGCAAAGCATTCCTAAAGTGTTTTATTAATAAATAAAAGGAATTACCCAAAGCATGCACGAACTCCTGCCATTACAACTGATGGATAATATCAAGACAAACATTTCATTTTATTTTGTTGAGGTTTAAAGTTACCCTGAAGAGTTAAAGAGTGTCCTTGGAAAAAATGCATGACAAAGCTGTTGAGGATGCATCATCGTTTTACACCATCTGACAATTATTTAGAAAAATTCCAAATAAATGACCGTGCAGCATTCCCTGAACACAATAAGTAATCAATGTTGAACATCTTCATGAGGTTTTAAGTCAAAATACGTTACTTAAAATTTTTTTTTGTCACTTTGAGATGATAGATTGTCACCACGAGACTTGCCAAACACGTACCCATATATTCCCAGAGTGTAACAGAGAGTGAATCATAAAGTTAAGGAGGTTTGGAAATAAGCCTTGCAGTCAGAGGGTATTAACAAGAAGGGAAAAAAGGCAGGGAGGGTGTAAGGACATGAGCCCCACAAGGAAAAGTAATGAGAGGGAGTAGAGATGATGGAAGATGACTATGTCCTTTTGTGACTGTACGAACCTCCAATAACCTCAAACCCCAAATGTACAGATGGTTTTATGAGACTGTGCGGGCTTAAGCCAAATCATCAACCCCCTGTCTGCCACATGGAGAAAAATATCAGAAAGGAATAAGAAGAGCTCTAATTTAAAAGTTGTCAGGATATCTTTGCTGAAAGATGTTACGGGACATTTTGAATGTAATAATGTGAGCTGACTATGCAGAAAATGTGTGTGTGGAAAATGTCAAAGGAATAATAAAAAGAAAAAGTTGAATATAACATTTGAGCAATCAACATGATGCAGAGTCAAGGAGGCTCATGCTGTATTCCAGTTGTCCTCGGAACTTGTTTTCCAAGGTAAGTTTTGCACAAAATGACAACGCCATCACAGAAACCCAAGCTATGACTTTGCAATTTGCAGAGGACCCTGAGCTTCTAGATTTAAAGATTGCTGCGCCTGGTACAATTGTTGTCTTTATCAAACTTTTTAAGTATAACCAGCACAGAGTTATTATTAAAAGTTACGTTCTTGCAGCAGTCTTGTTCTTGAAAACATTGCATGATTATGTGTCGTTTATTAAACACTCACTAAAACTGGCTGGTGTTGTCATGGTGACATTGTTACATCTTTGAGATTGACTGCAGTTATACATGCTCACAAATTGGCTTCTTCAAAGACATCTATTTTTTCTGAGATGGTGCAACTGCCTGAAAGGCAACTCCCTGGTAAAGATGCCACCTGCTCTCAGCTGCTCAGAATTACTAGTTACTGGGAATGCACCATCAGTCCAGGCATGTGAAAGAGTTCATGTGTTTCATAACAGAAATCTGTAAGAATACACGATCAAATCAGCAGAAGAGATTTCTTTTTGACACCTTAACTTATGTCGCTCTGCATGGCTGTACTTTGGCTTCCAGTACTACAGTTAAGAGTAATTTCAGACCAGGATCTGGAGTCTCATTTATAAAACTGTGCGTTCCTTACTGAAAGTGAACGTACGCCCAAAACCAAAAGTTTGCATACACCAAAAAATTATCTAGATTTATAAAACCACATGTACACACAGATCCAAGCAATTTCCCCTTTATAGATCACAGTCTTCCTGGAAATTTGCGCAGGTGAATTTGGCTCAAATCCCTCCCTACACACCCACATTCTACCATAAATGGTCAATGCAAAGTACCTCATGGATGTTTCTGCATATAAGTAAACCAGTTGATCTGCAGCATTAAAGCTTAATTAAGCTTTAATGATGACCGAAAAGACAATAAAATGTTATTTCACCAAGACAGAAGTGGAGATGGTTTTTGGTGAGGTGGAGGCCCACAAAAACATTTTTTTTTTGGCATCACAGTGGAATCATAGATAAAGAAAAGTCTGCTGAGTGGCGGCAGGTTGCTGTGGTGGTGAATGACGTGACAGAGGTCTGTGCAGAAAACATAACACCGTTATGTTGGTGTGGTGCAGCAGTCGCCCCTATAACCAGGTTGCTTTTTCAGTTGAACAGAACCCTGCGCTGCCACCAGAGGAATCAGGATGCAGTGTGGTTTCAGTCCCCCACCTCACCACCTGTGTCGCCAGCTTCCTCAGTCTTCAAAACCAGCATATGCATGGGTCAGAGTTTGCATGAGAGAGCGCACATTCTAACGCCAAGTTTGGTTTTTATAAATCCCAACTTTTCAGCACGCCAGTTTCAGGCCCCGTTTTGTGCATACGCAAAGTTTATAAATGAAACCTTTGTGCTTACGAACAAAAACAGTGATGGATTGTTGTGTTTGTGCCATTTCCTTTCATATAAAAAGGTGAAACCCACTTTTGCTTTGTTCTGTTCAACTGAGCAATTGAGTTTTTTGGTCATGGGTGTGAATACTTTTGCAAGCCACTGTAAATATAGGCTACCCACTTGTGCCATAAAAGTTCTCAGATAAGATCAGAGGTGTACCTATAACTGCACCTATACGCATCAATTCTCATTAATAAGATAATGCAGTCATTAAGTTAAATGAATTCATTAACTTTCTTTTGATAAAATGTATATATATATATATATATATAATGAACGTAGCGCAATATCATGCCAAGATCCCCAATGAACATGTTTTAATGACAGCCTGGTTTAAGGAGAAAAAAAGAAAAAAAAAAAGTCGGGCTTTATTCGGGTTCGGGCCTGAGAACTTTGAAAATCTGTCGTCGGGGCCGGGCTAGGGCTCCACCCCTTCGGGCCAGGGCTGGACTCGGGGCTCAGATATTAGACCCGTGCAGGGCACTAATTTGATGCAATCCATTATTATTAGCTATGAAATCATTTTATATGAAATGACATGAATTGGACTACTAAAGGTCATATAATGAACTGGTGCTATACAAATAAAGCTGGACTGAAGTGTGTCTCTTAAGTGTGTGTAAATGAACAAGTGATAAGGCAAACTAACCTTGCGGTCCTCCTTAAAGAGTTCAGCTGCTGTGGTGAAGTGAGGGACAGCGTTTTTACAGTGTGGACACCCTGCAGGACAAACAGGTGGGACAATGTTACAGCTTATTTATACAACATGCATTCACAGATATAAAAAAGTCACTTCCACAGATGATTCATTCAGACACACCTCAAACATGCTCATAATCCTGCAGTCCCAGTACCAACAATGTAGCTTGTGTGTTATGAGACTGTAATTTGCTTTACTGCCGTCATAAACACAACCTGCCTGGCTCCATGCAGTAAGTTACCATCTTCAGATCAGAGTTTTATAGGAGGCTTTTTGACTTCCAGAACGTGGAGACAAAATGATCGATCATACACAGAGCTTACCGGGAGGGATGACGACGATAAATCAGCGAGGTAAGCAACAAATTGCCAACACAGTGTGTTCTTGCTCTGCATTTGCAATCAAACTACGTTAGTGCAGCTCTGACATCTTTTCCCTCGAGCTTCAGTTAAAGTTTGATATTCTGCAGGCATGGCTCATTTCTTTCATTCCTTTGTTGTTAATGTCAAGCACCCTATTCTTCTATTCATTACAATCAAACTCTTGGAAATATGAACGGTAAAAATAAACATCAACACCTCTTTTAGGGACTAACAGATTTCTCAATGAGCAGTTTAGCAGTGGGTGACTGGATAAAAGCTTTTCTGTACAAATTTAGGGAAAAATCACAAGCTAATCGGCTGCTGACAAACAGCTATTCATAAACAATACGTCTTATTCAGTGTGTGGGCAAGTGCTTTAATTTTTCAAGGGAGCTTTTTTCCCCTCTTATGGCCATCTGGTGTCTTTACTATGCATTGCCTATTGCAAGTTTTGATGGTGAATTTGGAAATGATTTTGTGGGCTGAGGGAGGTTACAGTCTGTATGGTGTAAGATCATGAAAACCATTACATCTGGCTGATGCTTCAGGAGGAATTATAGGGGGGTTTTAGCCAGCTACAGAATGAGCTGTTTAACACTGTTGACATACAAAACATGTCCAAGAATATGTGAATCCCCATTGCATTACATTTATTTAGCAAACCCTTTCATCTAAAGGGCACACTGGGAGTAACGCAGACTCTTCAGCAGCTTGTCCAAAAACACTTCAACATGTGAGCTGGAGAAGTTCTGGATAAACCACTGACCTTTGACCAGAAGAACAACCAATCTATCCCCTGAACTACAACCACCTGAAAATTATGCTTATGTCATGTTTGACTGCGTTATTCCAAAATCATTATTTTACTGCAACAGCCGTCTCCACTTTCCTGATTTCAATCATTTTAGCAGATTGTGAAAGCTGCCTCCAGGCTGGTGCCTTTCGACTGCAAGGACTTTACTGAAGCCCAACCGCATTATGTGCATAAAAGATGGACTAAAGCTCCAGGTCTGAAAGTAATGGCAATGCGGTAGAGCCTCATTCCTGCATTCATTACAAGTCAGCAATCCAAGTTAAATTATAACACTGTATACAAAAAAAAGAAAAGAAACATTGTCCAAATATTGTGCCATTTCCCTTTTCATAACAGACCAAAATGGCAATGGCCAAATGCACAAACCAGTACAAACTGGGTGGATACGTATCACTCTTAGATTACACTGCGGTAGTAACAAAAACTGTTAGTCAGATCCCACTAATCCACAATGTCCAGTTAAAAGAAGAAAACAATTTAAAACTTGAAGCTTTAATGATGCAGGCCACAAGACAGCTTGACTATGTTACCACAAATCTGTCCATCTTTTAATTAGAACCTGTGAGGTCGACATTGAAGCTGGGACATAATCAGCATGCTGAACTGAGATTAGAATCAAACTGAGAAAGACATAAAAATAAATGAAGCTTTTCCCAAACTATTACAAAGTCTAAAAACAATTTTAAATACCCTGTCAAGTTTCATCTTGAAGATTTTATTTCAATGACCATGCAAAGCTATTAAGGCCCCTACATGCTGCATCCCAACCCCGGCCCTCGGGACCCTCTGCCTTTAGACAGATGGTCTAAGACATTTTCCTGTTCCAACACACCTGATTCTAATCAGCAGTTTTCCTCATAAGATTGTCATCTAGTTTTGCAGAAGTATTATGATACATCAGAAACGTAATGATTTGATAATATGAATCAGGTGTGTTGAAGCAAGGAAACGTTCACAACTTGCCAGGCAGGGGGCCTGAAGAACAACGACTCAGAGATGCGGCTGTCGAGCATCTTAAATAAATTAATAAGTTGAGAATGATCTCATTTAAAAATCATTAAAATGAAGTCTCATTTACAATTGCTGTTGGTGTCTTTGCTTTAAACCAGAACACAAGATTTATTAAACAAGGCATTAACACTATTAACCACAATTAAATGAGCCCCGGCAGTTTTTATAGGCTGGAAGTGTACTTAAGTGTGTGTTTATGTCCATAAACATCACATATAGACTTCCAGATAACTAGCTTTAGTTCTGTTCAGTGTCATCTCTGTCAGCATACAATTATCTACCTGTTCAGAGCCTAACCGAGCATAAAGCACAGCTCAGAACACTATTTGCCCCTGAAGGACCCTTTCGGCTACAACATCAATTGTTCTTTAAACATTTAAAGGCTCTGTTGCAATTATAAACCTGATGTTAATGAAAACATGGCAGCAAGCCATGTTTCCCACACAAAAAGAATGTGATGGTGCTGCTGCTAACAGACATAAAAGCAGACGTGGCCGACACAAACACAGATTTTCTCATCAGCCAATGGCTGATAAAACCTGTCAACATTTTGGGCCGATACTGCATTTGACCCCCAAAATTACTATAATGAAGGACACAATGAAAACTAATTTGAAAACTATTTTAAGATGAAAAAAGAAGAAACAAAGCACTTCAAATAAATATATAAAAGAGACAGTGCACTTGTAAAGAAAAGTTAAATAGAAACATGTAATGAATATATAAAAACTTCTGCCTGCATAGATGCCTGTCTGTAAATTATGCTGGGGGGTTGGTGGTTATCGGCTAACAAACCGGACGCATCGGCCGATGCCGACACCAGCAAAAAACATATACAAAAATATCTAAAATATGGGCCAGCGGATGTGTCAGTCCTCCATTGTACTGTATAAAGATTATCTGAACTGTTTGATATGAACCCTCTAAACTTCATGCCCAAAACAGCAGCATTTCATCCAAAGTTCAGTGATCAGAAGCTCTCACACTAATAGAGCACCAGTGAGAAAGGTGCAGATGGGGTGGGTGGGGGGGGGTTGGGAGGTCAGCAGGTTGATCACATCTGGAGTCTCTCTTTGTAGAAAGCAGCAGCAAAGGACCCCCCCAGAGGAGGCAGACTGACTGGTGCACCTCGTCTGGCTTTGAAACCTTCATCAGAAACAAATAGCATTGTGTGACAGAGGTGGGGTGGGGGGTGGGTGGGTCTGTGTCTGTGAGTGCATTTAATATCTGAGTCATTAGTATTAATAAACTTGAACGAGGAGCATCATGATACTGTGTCTTTGTAGAAATAATTTTCAGATTCAACATCAACTTTCCTCTTCATTCGTCTAAATTTTTTAATTAAAAATCAAATTTATTTGGTGTTAATGGGGTTAGCTTGCTGTGTAAGTGAACCTGAGTGTGCTAAATTGTATAGATTGATTCATTTGTTTAATATATCTGAGTTGATTATCCATTATGTAATCATAAGGATAGCTAATTCCACCCAGGGTACTTTATATATCTAATTTCTCAGATCTGAACTACAAACTTTGTTTTGAAAAGCCCCAAAATATCAAATGGAAACTGTTTGTTTTGTTTAAACTTGTTCAAATCTATTCTCAGAGATATGAGTCATTCCTGAGTCTCCCCAAGGCCTAGGTGGGGTTTATATACAGTGCAACAGGGAAACTGGCAAGAAGCTCTGAGTTGCATATACTACAGTTTAAACTCGGGGTATGATCACACCAAATCCACAGAGCAGAGCTGTGATCACACTTGGTTGCAACAGCCTCTCACATGCTTGATATTTTTCTTCAAACCAGCCAAGCATATGAAATTCAAACAGCTTGTGACAAATGCCAGTTACAGACGAATCTTTCTAGAGCTGTTCCAGATCTTTGTGTGAGGCCTTACATCTGAAAGCATTTTGTTAAGACATATCATGCAGAATTCGTATGAATAAAAGACTCTCACAGGGAGCGTAGAACATGACCAGAGCGTGTTTTTTCTTCTTCAGAGCCTCTCGGAAATCCTCTGATCCAAGATGGCTGACACTGGAGGGCTTGTCTTCCCAAGACTGCTCTGGGGGTGGAGGGGCCTGGGGACTGCAGAGATGTAAGAGAGCCAAACAAAAACACGGCATTATACCACACTGAAAGGAAAAAACTCTTCAGGGTTAGAATAAAAAAAACCTTCAGACTGATGCAACAAAATGGCCAACTGGTCCCCCCTGTATGTGTACTGTTGCAGAATTGCAAATTTCCCCATTGTGGGGCAAATAAAGGTTTTTTCTTATCTTAAACATATGGACTAAAATAAAAAATACACTTATTTATCTATTCATTTATTTAAAAAAAATCTGATGTTACAGATTATAAAACTAACAGATTCATACAAGCCTATAAAATTACGTCTGGTGGCCTTTAATTGCAGGTGTGTCTCTATGGAGCCTTTTAAGAACTGGACTCATATCACTGCAGGTCCAGCTGGTCCATTACCCATTTTAAGACGGTACTGGAGTCTGTGTAATGTGTTTGTAAGACAAGAGGTTACAGCTGGGTGACAAACCAAAAATTTATAGCAATGACTGACGTTACTTTGCCCATGTCGGTATATTCAGTGTTTTAAAATAATGAGAAGAAAAGTAGTTTTGGGCTATTTATAGGTCGGCTGCGTTCATGTCCCTTTAAGACGCCAAGCTGCATTGACCGTCTGTAGTTATGCGACTCCACCCCATCCAGTGTGCAACGATTTAGCAGCAATTTATCATTTCCGAGGTGAACCGCTCAGTACATCGTTATATCGTGATATTGGTTTTGGGCCATATCACTCAGCCCCACAAGAGGTTAAGAATCCATTCTTGTCTGTTACATGTGACTCACTTGTGCATGAACTCGATGATCTTGTCTTTGCTTCGGAGGTGTGGGAGCGTGTATTTCTCTTCACCCTTCTCGAAATACTTAACCGTTGGGAAACCGGAGATCTTGAAGCGATCCCCCACAGCCTTGTGAACTGTGGCATCCACCGCTGCCAACACACCTGGACTCTGTGGAGAAAAAGCAAAGAGAAACTTAATTCACAGTGGACTTCAGTAAAATACAGTTACAGCCTTAAGGCTTTTCCTTTAATTAGACAATTTAACTGTGTTTATTTATGGGTTTATACATTTTCTGGCTGGGTGACTACAGCAAATATACATGCCTGGATGTTCCACTAATACATTATTAATCCCATGCCTTTTATTGCTCTGAAACCTCATTGAAATTTTCAGCTTTAGCTCATGTATCCCATCTCTTTTGTGATTGGTGCCAAGCTGACCAGTCAAAAAGGTGCTGGTGCAAGATGCACAAGTTCATGCCAAGACACTAAGCAAACATTATGCAAATGTTTTATTGATGCCTTAAGTAAAGAAAGAACATCCTGAACTTCAAACAAAACATTCCAAACAGCTCAATAAATGTACTTGGTTGGGTAATTGTTTAGTACTTGTCACATTGAGAAAAAGCTACTTGATATACTAGAAGAAAGGGAAAACCCCCCTAATTTCCGAACAGATAATGTGAAGCAGGTGTCACACATACATTTTTACCACACTGCATTTAAGCTTGCTCTGAGTCTGCCTTTTAGACACAGGCATTAAATTCTTTTTCCAGGGTATTTGGTTTGAACTCAAAGTATAAAATAAGCTTCATAAATCATATCTCAGTCTATTTCTATGCTTCATAACTAAAAACATTACAGCTAATCATTACAGTCCAGTGTTAGGGGAATAGCATGTTCCCTTATGAGTGTAAAGATAAAACCACATCTTTATTATTAACAGACTTATGAAAACCACTTCATGCAATGCTACAAAAGATAAAAAGGATGGGTTGTGGGTTAGGGTCAGCGGGGAAAGAAGCTTCTGTAGGTCTATAGTAAGTAATGGCCAACTTTTCCTGTTACCTCCAGGGCTGGGCAGAGAGGTACAAGGCCAAGGTCCAAGCGTTAGCTGGTGGGAAGCTCACAGATGAGATAATTGCAACAATCAACAGGCTAGAGCTTTAAAGGGCCCTGCCTTGGGCTGGGGAGTGTAGAGTTACCATAGAGAAGTTGGGAAAAGAGGCGAAGAACACACCCAAGCAATCAGAAACACATCAAGAGCTGGACTGTTGGACGGACTGACCAGTGCGTCACCTGCAAAAGCCTTCAGGCCAAGAGGTTGGATTGTCATGATCTGCTAATGAGGCACAGCTACACTGTGCGACTGTGTGTGTTTATTAGAGTGTGAAGTGTGAAACAAAAGCTTGTGGACATGCACACTGTGCAAATGTAAATAGAAACAAAGCTCTTGAAACTCACATCTGCGCCCTTGTTGAGTACTTCTGCAGCTTCATCATACTCTGGCTTCATTTTCTTGCAGTGGCCACACCCTGAAGAATACAAAACACATATTACAGCCAGATAGATGATGTTATTCTGAAGCTGGTTATAGACCTCATTTCTGAATGTAAAAAAAAACAAAACAAAAAAACAAAAACAACATATGCAAAGCTTTCCACTGAATTCAAAAGTTAATAATCTTTCAAAATCATTCATTAATGTGGGCAAATATGTGTTGTTTTAAGGCATGACAGCTTCCAGAAACCATGGCAAGCAATTAGAAAACAAATGAAGATTAACAGCTCAACAGCAAACTTGACTCATATACAGAGACTGGAAATGAAGATGCAAAAAAAGCAAAAAGAACATGTAATCATTGCGCGCAAATAATTTTAAACAGAGCTAATGGATCAATGCCAAAGATTGTGTATAAACTCAGCACAAGCCAAGTCTAATGGCTTATTACACTGTAAGCGAGCTTAAGCCATTATAGTTAACAGGGAAAAACAAAAATCATTTCAAATCCTTGCAGAACACATACACCTGAGCTACCATCAGAAATACTTCTATAAATGAGGAAATCTATTGGTGTATTCTCTGCACAGCATTACATCCTCAGAGCTGCCTTGTTGAATTAGTTACCCAGCAGCTGAGATTCTTTGGTGCCTTGCTGCTTCACACTGGTTTGTCAGAGGGTTCACTGCTGGCATGCTGAGGGTGCAACTGTAAATGGGACAATATGCGTCTCTCGTATTTACAACTAGGGTCAAGTCACGTCTGATTACTTACATCACATTCCACTCTCAGATATTGGGATTTGCTTGCGTCTGACTAAAGCTGGACTCACGTCAACTACATCTGTGTATGTGTGAGGCCTGCGTGACAGCTTTTGGCCTCTGCATCTGTCAGTGAGAGCCTGCTAAAGTCTTCTGGGGTGAATTGTGTGCAGGAAAAACATTTTTACTGTGCATACTTGCATGCATATGCAGGTGCATGGATCAATTTCCCATTTGAAGAAAAAGAAACAAAAATGACGAGAGGAAAACGAAGAACATCTTGTCATGCTGGAGAATTTCTGAAATCCATACCAATAACACACTTCACTGAATGATATGCGGATAGATTAAATGCATATGTACAGAAAGCTTTGGCACGGCTCTATGAAACTAGTATAAATAGAATGACATCAGCAGTGAGGTGATGTTTAGTAATAAGCAATGCTTGACCTTTGTAATGGAAAGCTTTCCTGATGTCATTACTTTAAGGAAAGCAGTGTGGGTGAGCTTATACGAATGCTAGATAGTGTTGAAGTTTTATTCTCTGGTATAACAATGCATCTCTAATTCAATATGATGTGAACAATAATGCTCTGTTCTGTTCATATGACATACACTTACATAAGATTGTTGTCATTGCAGAGATGTCTCACCCTTACTCAGGATAAGGAGGAACTAGATCGTTGTGTAACACACAGAAAAGGAATGATGCACTCACAGCTGATGATGTAATTACTGATAACAGTCTGTGTGTATGCTGAGACCTACATTTCTTTGTGCTATAAATGATGTGACAGTGTGAAGATTCTTTGAATTCAAATACCACAGCTGCTGAAATCTCAGTTCAGTATCAGCTTAATACATCTCAGTAATTATTAGTTTGGTTTGAGACTTATTCACAATGATTTTATTTAGTAATAATTTCCTCCACAGACTATCAGGAAACAAGTCAAACGTTGTTTAATAAACATCACAGCAGACCTGCCTGTGATCAAGCATGAAACTTTCCCAAACGACTTGCCTTGATAACATATTTTCGTCAGCACAGTGCTCCGCTCACATTATGAGACCAGAAATATTGTTGAAAAATGCACTTTATACAGATAAGTCTAACCTGTCAGTCATTATTAGTGTTTAAAAATGTTTTTCAGATTGTTAACATACAATAAATGTTTGAATCAAACTTGTCAGTGCATCTTTTCGTATTTTTTTTTAACTTCTCGATTGCACTTTTTGCAGTTTGTAATCCTGATGTGTGTATTTGCATCAGTTCAGGGAGCCTCTATTTTTCTATCAGTAAGCAATACACCTCATTTAAGTTGATGTGCATTTGAGATATCAAACAGTTTTGTCTGATATCTTTTAGAAAACGTTTGAGAGGCTTGCTGATAGTTTTTCACTGCAAAAAATAAATATTTCTTCATTTAAAGAGTGAAAAGTCTTTTTGGTTTTGTTAATAGTATTGGTTTCATGATAAGGTATGCATGTGTATCATCGTTATCGACCTATAAGAGCTGAAATTTATCGGTTATCATTTCTTAAAAAAGGTCATCGTGCATCCCTATTTAATATCACTACTGTTAAACTCATATTCATGAGAAAAAAATAAAACTATTCCCATCGTTATGCTATGTATGACAGCAGTATGACAGAAATCTAAAGTAATGGGTCTGATGAGTTTGCTGTTGCCTGTGCCGACACTAACGTTTTAACAACTTGCCAAATGGTGTTTTGGGTGGGAATAATGTCATTGTCAGTCTCCCCCAGAGTGTCATCAAGCTCACTTCATCACTGCTCATCTATGTAGCTCTTGAGGCGACATAATAACAAATGGAGGGACGTGTTCAGCTGTTTTTATGTTGCATTGCTCTGCTACTAATACTCTGGCACAACACACATGCTAGCATGGGTAGGTATCAGCATAGAATTAAAATAATTTTGGTGATGTACCCATTTAAGTGGGGAAAAAACAAACAAATGCCCTCCTCTTTAATAATTGGTTTAGGTGTCAGTTCTATCGCCATAAGCCTGTTTAAGCAGCCTCTTTAATTAAAAATAGCGTTTTTTGCTTTTTCCAAAAATCTGTTCAACCTGCAAGCCCTGTGAAAAAAAAAAAAAAAAAAAAAAAAGCTGGTTGGTGTGATGTGTGTGTTTGATACTGCATGAGCAGTAAGTGACTGGAAAACGTTTTATTTTGGACAGAAGACTTTTCACATACACACACTAGTGCTGTTTGATCGGGATGAGCAGTGTGCTGGCAGCACTGTCGAACGCAGACGGAGGAGACAAACTTGGTATTTTTCCAAACCTGGTAAATTGCCCTTGTCATAACAGTTCAGGAATTCCTTCCCTCAATATACAGTGCAGTGCTGGTACAGGCTATAAATCAAGTGTGATATAGGGGAGGTAAAGAAAAAAAAAAGCTTCATCTCTTTTAACTGAGTCACTGTGGTGTGTGATCACAGATTGTGTTGAGGCTTATCAGAGAAACGGAGTGAATAAGAGGACTTTGTCTGACCCTTCAAAGTGATGAGCGAAAGTGAAAACCAAACGTCCGTATTGTGCTCTGCGTCAACGCTGCTCAGCATTTGGAACGAGTGATGCATGAGTGTGGTCAGTGGAGCCCGTGGGGATGGGGGGGCTCTCATAGGACAACAGAGATATTGCTGATTCAGACTAAATGTGGGAGAGAAAAAAACAGTCAGGGGAATGAACATGCTCGCTATTCCAACCACTACAGCTGAGACAAACATACATTAGAGGTAAATGTCTGCTTTATAGAGAATGTTGTAAGTTCAGGTGCTACAGAAGCTCATCAAACATCAACATGCAGAGAGAAACTTTTGTTTTGGTTCAGGACATAATCAGGCTCTCTCTGGGAAACAGTTGGAGGTTTTGCTGCCGTGAGGAGCTGCACGCAAAACTCCCCTGCTGCGCCGCTCAGAGGACAGTGAGAATGGACAGAAATGCAAGCTGAAGGTGTTGGTTGGGAGACCATTAATCTCACTCTGACAGCAGAGCCATTAAGAAACTGCACTGAAGCGGCAAAGCTGGACATCGCTGTGTGTACGCCTGCGTACAAGAGAGAGAGAGAGATATGTAGTGTAATTGTGTGCAATAAATGTTTTGTCACAGTGTGAAATATGCCTTTGATGGGTCACGGGTGTACAGATATTTGTGTGCGAGTGTGCGAGCTGACAATATTTGATGCGGCTTGTTTCGG
This sequence comes from Atherinomorus stipes, assembly GCA_023101725.1. Taxonomy (NCBI): domain Eukaryota; kingdom Metazoa; phylum Chordata; class Actinopteri; order Atheriniformes; family Atherinidae; genus Atherinomorus; species Atherinomorus stipes. The sequence goes on from JALJCO010004498.1 coordinate 1,383,097, forward strand.
CCGACTGCCCTTGAAGTGAGCGGGCTGGCGACTGGCTGCTGTCCACAGGGCAAAATTGAGTGCAGCAGAAGCATCTGTGAAGCTGTGACACCACAGCGGGAAGGAGAGGAACAGTTTGCTTCCAGCACTGTTCAAACACACACTCACTCAAACATTTTTCTGCACATTCAGGATAAAAACGGTGAAATGATGATACTGCATCATGGTGGAGTCCAAACAGCAAGACTTCGTAGGCATATTTTCTCAGCCGCTACATTAAAAACTTAGGTGACATGAACTGACCATCACACCTTGTCCAGTTGTGCTTTTAACTTTCAGCACTCTAACTTTGACAATTTAGTTGCTTTGTTTTAATCCATACATGGCTCATAACAGTTAAACTTTGTAACTTTTTACATAAGTGTGATTGGCAAATTTCTCTAAAATTGACTTTTGACAAATGGTAATCATACTGTATATCATATAAAACACTGAGAAGGAGCAAGAATTGAAGTGTGTGAAGGACAAAAAATGGAGCTGAGGTCCTTGTCACCTAGGGGTGAAGACAAATGTGAGGCAAAAATCATCCACCTACATCCAAACTAGCATTGCCCACTCAAAGGATTCTGACTTTCCTGTGCAACTATCATCCAAATTTCTGATAAGATTAACAAGATTAAGATAGTTTTGCTTGGTAAAATTTTATAAAAAGGCAACCCCCCCCCCCCCTTTTCTACCGGAAGAGTTTCAAAGTATGGTGGATGAAGTGCAATGAGAAATAAACATCAAGAATGATCTGTTTGCTGTGCAGACCAGTATTTGCAGAAGCTTCACTACCGATTCAAACTAAAGTTTCACATACACTGTAAACTACAACAGCATGAAAACATAACCTGTGCAGGGCAGATTCACTTATGTGACTGCAGCAATTCTGCTAGCTGCATTTTAAAAAAAAAAAAAACTTTATTTTTTCCTTTTTCTTTACGTGAACAGGTCGTCATAGACAAACAATCAATCATATTGGTTAATTTACATGAGTGCCCACCACAGGATGCGCTAGCTGCATTTTGAAAGCAAAAAAATCTACTAATTAGCCTGCAGAAGAGGCAAAAATTGCAATAAGATTCAATACAGTCTTTCTTGAGAAGGACTCTCTTTAACTCAATTATGGCCAACACTGAATTACAGTATGGGGCATAAAAACACTAAAGAAAATAAAGAGTTTGTGACTACAACTTACAGAAATGACAATACTGTATGTGCTCAATTCCTTGTGACTTTATTATTTTCTTTCTTTAATGTAAAAGGGAATTATAACCGTGAGGTTTCAAAACTCAAACTTTTTTCTACAGTGCACAAACACACACTCCTCTCCCTTGGCCAAACACCAACTCATTAATGCTAAATGCAATGTGCTATTGTCAAGGCTTCTTCTATAAAACATAAAGCTTCTTTGTGGGAAAAAATTACCCTGTAAAGAGAAATTCTTCATTGCTGTAGCACTAGGAGGATGGCACACTGGTTCAGCATTTATGTGCGTCACTTTAATATGTATCTCCAACAACACTTCAGCAGCCCAAACGGCCTCCACTGTCATGGCAGTGGAGCTCAGCAGCGCTCTTCTCCAGCAAGACAATGCACTACACACACAATAAAGTCAGTTGTTGACCTGGTCTCCAAACTCCCACAGAACCCAGTCTGATTGAGCATCCACAGGATGCATGGAATCAAGCCGATCTACAGAGGCCCCTCCCTGCATCACTCTGGACCTAAAGGATCTGCACCCCAGAGATACTTTACAGCCAAAGCTTTTATATGGTGAAATGAGGGGAAGCTACACAGGATATGACACATGGTTTTAATGTCATGTCCTTTTTACATTTCAAACAGACCAATGCGATGAGTACAATGTTTTCAGCTGACATTTCCTATTCTGGATATCAAATTTACAGAAAAACCCATGTCAGGTCATTTTTTTGGGCAGCTGACTGGGAAATCTTAAACCTTGACAGTGAAAAACATTTCTGAGCTCTAGATACATGTACAGATGATAACGCAGCAGATGTAGCAATGAAAGTTATACAGATGTTTGGTCAAACAGCTGCAAGACAGAAAGAAAACTATGTTGCAAATACAATGTCAAAATTTAAAAAAATAATAAATAATTTTGACAGGCAAAGTGACAAGTAGGCTGTTTGTATTCACTTCTACAGAGTTGAGACTGAAATGAGCTCAGAGGGGCAGGAAGCAGATGGTGCAACGAGTAAAGAGGTGAGTAGCAGGAGGCCACGTAGGCAGAGAGGAGGCAAGTAAAAGAAAAAAAAACATCTAAAAATGGTTGCAACAAGATTAAAACTGTGTTGTATAACTCTGAATGCCTTACTGCGATAAATAATTTACAGCTACATGTCACATCTATCAATACAAAAGTCTCCCTCAGACAGCTCCCCAACGTAGAGGAGGGCTTCATCAAATCAAAACAATCTGGAAGTGGAAAAAAAAAAAATCTGGCAGGCTTACAAAGTTCTGCGTAACAGCAGAGCGTGTGTGTGGTGAATGAATAAAAATGTATTGTGTGAATGAAAAATGAAAAGCAGACTTATAGGGACCATATGGCAGCCATGAGGTGTTTGTTCACGAGGACAGCCTTGTGTGTGATAGATGCCATTGTGAGTACTAAACTCACTGCAGGCAGCTTGGCTTCAGGTTTGTTTTTCATTTCCAGTTTTTCTTGGGTTACTTTTTCCAGCAGACTGTTAATACTGAGCATGACAGCTCAACAGTGATGTTATCTGTGTGACTAAATAACAGTTTGACCCAAGGGAAACTGTAAGGGAATGTTTTCCATGGCAGGAAGGAACGAGAAGCTTCTCTGACATGTCGCTGCACATATTTTAGAGCAGAAAACATTCTCCAAATGTACTGGAGTGCACTTGATTTTATGAAGACTATTTAACTGTCAGAAAGTATAATTTTGTACTAAAAAATGACTTGATGTATCCAAACTGATGATTCATTCATTTGTCCTAGTTTGCTGTACAGAATCGTTGTCATCACTCAAGCATGTCCTTGCAATTTGTTTTGTTATGAAGAAACTGGGGATCATATTTAATTCAACATATTGTTTTATGTCTTTAATGACACATCTCTTCAGTTTGAAGTGTTAGTTGACAAAACCATTGCCTTCAACTAAGATGTCATCCGGGTACTTGGTGATGTATGTTTCTATTCTCTCCCTCTTTTTTTTCCCCCAAATACATGATTTATCACTCACAGGGGGCGTAGAACATGACCAGGGCTGCAGGATGTTCCTCCAGGAAGCTGTCAAAGGACTCATCGGTCAGGTGGAAGACTGGGGAGTCTGACTCTGACCACGGCACCTCGGGAGTCTTCGGCTGGGGGGGCTGAGGGCTGAAAACGGAAGGGAAGACAGCAAAAGCAATAGAAGGAGAGACATTTTACAAAATTTGACCAATTCCAGCTGGCTTGTCCTTTTATATTGTGAAAAAATTTTAAGAAAAATATATCAGACACAGCTGTAGCCCACACTCCACCCAATATGTCATGAACACACACGCACACATACAAATGGACTGGAGCAGCCCCACCTCGATGACGGCGCACAGCATTGCCATGCCAGAAATAAGTGGACAGAGAAATAAATAAGAGCACACTCCCTGCGTTTATACACACAAACACACCAGCCATTTAAGCAAACAAACGTGATTTGTGCCTTAGGTTTCAATAATTTCATACACTGGTCTGAGCTAATGAAACAGGAGACTTGACAGCTTTTAAAAAAACACTTTGCTTGTGCAACTCGAACGATATGAATTCTTGTTCGGTTATGCCATCAGTTCAGTATACACTGAGCTCCAGGAATAACTGGACACTGGCGTAAATATTTTATCAAAACATAGTTAGAAGAAGACTTTTATATAAAAGTAAATCTGGTGAAGGACTTCATAATAACCGCTCTTTAGCTTTTTAATACATCTAACCCATTTTCAAATGAAACAGGATAATTGACTTAGGTTTTTCACAGACAGCTGTGGGCTGCTGCTTTTTTTATTCTTCATTTCACGAGCAGGTGAGACTCTGCAGTTGATTCCAAGTGTGATATTTGCATTTGGAAGCTGCTGCTGTGAACCATTATCAAGAAGTCAAATGAGCTCAGTGCAGGTAAAACAGGCCTTAATTAGGCTGCAAAACCAAAACAAATTCATCAGAGAGAAAGCTGGAAAATTACAAGTGGACAAACAAATAGTGTGGTGCAGAGAAAAACAGTTTGCAGCATCGAAAAGATCTGGGTGTCCATAAAAGACAACAAAAGTGGATGATCACAAATCTTCTCCATGATGATGAAAAACCTTTTCACAACATGCAGCCAAGTGAGGAACACACTACAGGAGGTAGACGGATCATTATTCAGAGGGTTCATGAGGTGCAAACCATTCATAAGCTTGAAAAATAGAATGACCAAATAACAATTTGTCAAAGAAACAACTTAAAAACCAAGTGTTGGGATGGCCTTTTTGCATCAAAGATGAACCTGAATCTGAATCAAAAGCAGAGAAAAATAACTGAGAAAGCATGAAAAAGCTTACCGTTTAATTCTTTAAACAGTAAGGTTTTTCATGCTTTCTCATGCTTTCATGCTTCTACAGCATAAAAACACTGATTCAGTGTGATGTAAGGCACGGTTTCAAGCTGCCATGGGTCAATGTGCTTATTGATGAAGTGGCAGAAGTCAGGATGAGCTGGATCAATTCTGAAGCGTATAGGGATACATCGTTTACTCAGTTTAAGCCAAATGGAGCAAAGTTGACTGAAAAGCTCATTACATTACAGATGGACAATGGCCCGAACATACTGTGCAAGGAAGAGGTCTTGAAAACAGAGAACTGGAAAATTTTTAACCGATGAGTAAGTTCTCCTGATCTCAAATCAATCAGATTGCATTTCACTTGCTGATCAAGTAATTAAGGCCAGAAGGAGTTGGGAACAAATAACGCTGAAGACAGCTGCAGTAAAAAGCAGACAAAGCATCAAGAGGGAAACCCTTTTCTTGGTGATGTCAGTGGGGCACTTTTTTTTGTTAATGGTTATGGTAATTTGCCTAATCAAAAAGTAAATGATCCACATTTAAAGAAGTTAAAGCACTAATACATGTTTCTAATTTACATTTACTCTCATCAGCTATGACATCATGACCACTCACCCAATACCAAGTAGATCATCCATGCCAGTAAAAGAAGCTCTGATACTTTGGGCCCCTGATGCTTTACTCTGACTTTTACATTGTAGAGTTCAATCATCCTCAAAATTATTCATACCCTCCCATTAAAGAAAAAAAACTAAATTCACAATAGTAATTCAAATAACAAGAAACTAAAGAAACTAATAATAAAGAAAAAATTACAAAAATATAATTTAGTGGAACAGTATATTGCTTCTGAATTGTGATTGAAAACAATAATTTGAAAAAATAAACAAAACTGTCCCAGACCAACTAGAGCACCTTGCTCATGAACAGTGAACCAAAATACCAGCCAACAGGTGCAAAAGTCTTATTGAACATTACAGAAAACACCTGATTGCCTCAAAGGATGCTCAACAAAATTTTAGCTTAGGAGCCCCATCCTGCTTGTTCTCTTGTTTTTTTTTTTTGTGTGTGTGTTTGTTTTTAATATTTCTTTTCAACCACAATCCAGTATCAATGTCGTGAATTTCATAGAATTTTATGTATTTGTTACTTTGTTCAATTTCAACTTGTTTCACTGACAGCTGATTTTTTTCCTGTCTTTAATGGTAGGGTATGAATAATTTTGAGGGCAACTGTAACAAATAAAAAAAAAACCTGGATGACTGAATTAGAACATGAGAGATGAGGCTGAGGTGAAAAAGAAAACAGGATTATGGACCACCTAATCCTTTTCCAGCTTTTTCTCATGTGCAGAGACCACTCTTCTATCCATGTGCCATATGGTACACATTTATGTGCAAATCAATCATGTAAATCCAGATATATGATCAGCCCATTTACATAAGTGTTTTTCTTTTAAATGCAAGAAAGCGTATAAAATATAACTATATTTGCGATTATCATGTAGTCAAAACTTGGCAATAGTATTTCAAATTTAACTGCCTAGTAGAAAGTCTTCCATCCACTTAAAATTATACAGCTGGCTCCCAAATAAGCAAAGTAGTAAAAGCTTAGGACTGGGAAGGGAGCTGTTATGGCTCTGGGCTAAAAAGGCTGTAGGTGGAGTGCATCTTCTGCATGCCTCGCTCCGTTTCCTGCAAGTCTTGCTCTGTGCCCCCTGACTGTAGCCCTGTTGGTGCCACTGGCTTTCCTGCCAGTCAGAGGCAGGGGTTCAGGCAGAGGCTGGGCCAAGGTGAGGCAGAAAAATGAGATATGAACAAAGCAGCCTTAGATTGATGACACCATAGGGAGGTGAATTAGAGTGAGGAGAGGATGAAGAAAAAGTAAGAAGAGCTCAATAGTAGAAAAAGATGATTTTGAAAATTTAAGAGATCAGATAAGGATCTCACTCCTTATCTGATGCAGAAGGCAGATTTCAGCTCTGAAGGTTCACCCTGTTTCTTTATCAGTTAAAGCAATTTAAAGTCACAACTTCTTACCCACCCAGTGAAAAATCTTATAGTAGTGGCACAGGAGCCATACTTACTTCTTCAACCAATCTGTGATATCTTTGGCCGTAGCTCCGTAGTTTTCATAGTGATAAAGGAACTTCCCTTTCCTAAAAGAAACAAGAACAAGAATATCTTTAAATGGTCATTTAGCAGTGGACAGACGGCTTTTGCCGCTCAGAGACAGCAAACAACCCCATGTCCCTGAATTGCATTAAGCATTAATTAATAAAGAAAAATGAATGGAAGTCTTTCAAGATATTTGATATTTTGTATGTTGAAACCATGAATCTTTCTGATACAGCGCTATTATTGTTTTAAAAAAAAAAATCTTGGGGAAAGATTATCTGAGAACAACTGAAAAATAAATCAAAACCATAGCAGACATTTTTCAATCCACTTCTGTGCCACTTCTATTTATCCATCAGTTTATCTGTCCTCTACTCGTTATCTGGACCCAGGTCACAGTGTCAACAGTGTGAGCAGAAATGACAGGACCTTCCTCTCCTAGCCACTTCCTTGAACCCTTCCTGGTGTTCCCAACCAAGGCCAGACATGATCCCTTGACTGTCTCCTGGGTGTACCCTGGGGTTAAATCCTGTCAGACATATCCATTACATCACATCCAGAAGGCACTCCAACCAAAAGAACTAAACTGGTTTATTTTCTTAACATTTACGCACCCAACAAAATCCACTAAGTTAATAAAATCCTTTCCCCTTTCCAGTTGTCGCGCGTTTTCCCGTCATTGCTCGGATGCTAGAATGGGCACAGAACTGAGGTACTGTTCAAGAACTACAGCCTCCTCACAAGTGCCAAACCTGTTGGCTATAACAACATGAAGGGAAGGGATTACACAAATTGTGTTAGACTACAATTTCTGATAAACATGACTTTGAGATAATTAGGCGAGTTTATCACTTGTGCCTGAATAAGAAGAGCCAGCCCACACAGGGGGACAAAGACTGAGCCACCAGCTGTCTTGCAAACAGGCCAGAATCAATCAGTTCTGTCTTGTTGCCCTCAAGTTGCTTTCAGAGCCCCCACGTGTGAATGTATCTGATCAAAACATTAAAGATGGCATATGTTTTTTTTTTTCTTTATTTTTTCACATTCGGCAGCTTTTTGCCAGGCATAAAGGTCAGCAGAGTTACAAACTGTCTACACAGAAGGCAAGGCAAGTTCATTTGTACACACATTTCATGTTCAAGAAATTGCAAAGTGCTTCACTTACAGTAAAACATTAAAAAGCATTACAGTGGGTGCAGAGAAGGCAGTAAAGAGTACATTTAAAACAAACTTTAAAACAAAATAAAAGAAATTAGATTAAAGAAAGAGAAAGATAACAGAATAAGATAAAATGCAAGAAATAAAAGTTACAGTGTGCGAGATTAACAGTTGTTGGAGTCTTTTTGTACAATCCCTGCCACGTGGCTGGTTTTGCATAGCCTCGTGAGACCATCCTGATCTCGCAAGCTTCAGGTTTTCACCCGCAGATCAGTCTGGCTACTTTCTGTTGAAGAGAATTTGGAGCAGTTCACCAAACGAATGTACAATCAGTGTTGGCTTTAAGGCGGCTTGAGGTGTGACGCAATGAGAAGCAACAGTTTTAAGTCTAAACAACATGGCAGCTTCAGCAGATGAAACTAGCATCAGTGTGGCTATCGCTCAAGTTTTATCAGAATTACAGAAATTTCTTCACTGAAAGGAGAGCAAAACACTCCTCTGGAGGCTTTTCTCAAAGGAAAATCTGTTTTTGCTCATGTTTTCGTCGTTGCTTTGTTAGTGGGTCGTATGCTTCGTTGATCTGATTGGTGGATTTGTCCCGTCTATCACCAACATAGGCCGTGATGGACAGATGCCTTATCCAATCAGCTAACCAGTATTTTCGCCCCTTCCCAAAACTACTCTAACGGATGATTCCCAGATGGACATGCGGAGCAAATCCATCTGGCAGAGTCAGGTTAGGTTTTACACACCTCAAGCAGAAACTTAGCTACTGACTCACTCTCTCCTTATTCTACTTTCCAATTTACCCAGTTTGCTTTCAGGAAGCCATTATTCGAAAACAATGTTCATTAAACACAATGTGTGCCGCAGCTCCATGACAAGCCATTATTTTAGTGCTACTTACCCCTGGATTGTTTATGATCAAGTAAGCATGCATTTTTTATTCAACTTACAACACGGAGCTACCATTAACATTTCATGGTAAGCTTCATCTCTTCTTCAGCCTCTCTCCTCCAGGTGTACTTTAGAACTTAACACCCTTGCAAAATATTTGTGAAAGATGTTTTCGGTTGTAAGAGGCGGAGCAAAGTAGATGAGGAACAAGCCAGAAAAAAAGGAAAAAACTGAGGGAGACAATGGGTCTACTTTTTTTTGAGCTGAACAATCAGAACAGACTCTACTCTCAGTATTAGTTTCTGACAAGCTGCTGCACTGAGGTACAATGTAAGAAAAATTTAATCAATAATAAGCATTAAAGTATTAGTATCCTACTTTAGCAGACCAGCAGAATAAGATCAATAATAGCAAAAAATAAAATAAAAGGCTCTGTGTACATTAGCCTTCCATGACAACTTCTAAAGATGAAAACCTTTTCTCAGATCATGTTACTGATACATGCTAGTCAGCTCTGCAGGAAGAGATAAGAACCAACACTGAGGAAACCTTGTAATCCAGGTCATGTTGGATGGAAAAAGGCATCTTCAACTTGGTTGCTGCTAAAAACAACAACAAAACAAAACAACTATTATTTTTCATACAAAAAAGCTGGATGACACGTGTCATCCTGATGGAGAGCTATCCAAAACCAAAATCATTCATCAGCGGCACATAAGACTGATGAAAAATCTAATGATTGCTCCTCTTTTCTGCCCAATGTATTTAGTACATCAAGCTTAAAACTACATAAGGAAAATGTGTGACCTGTTGTAATGCATTTGAAATTAGCAAGGAGAATCTCCCCAGCTTCACAGTCTGAAAAGTTTCCAAACTTCAGCAGATTTTCTTCATAGAAATGAGTTTATCTATTTCACTCTCTACGAATAAATGAAGGCTGGAAATCAGACGTGGTGGCTCAGCCCAATGCCAAAGGATCAGTGTCAGTAGTTACCGGCTCTGCAGAGTGATTCTGCAAACACAGAGGGTGGCGACGACTGCCACTGCAGCCTGAGATACAGCACGGACACCATTAAAGGTGATACATGATTACAGACACTGGATTTTGGGCTTAAAACTTGCATATAAAGTGAACTGACGTCCACAGCCGAGTGTGGCTGCTTGGAATTCAATCAGTGAGATTTATGACTAACCCTATATTACACAGCTTTATCTCTGCTGCTGTAAAGTACGATGAAACCTTGCAAAATCCAACTGAGGACATTTTGACATAAACGTAATTTGGCTAACAGTCTCTGGTGTCTTTCTTTGTTTTAAGACAAAGCCAGGATAAAAGAGACTGCAAAGGTCTCATTTATACTATTTGTTACGTTGAGCGAATCTCTGAGGTAGTAAAGCTTTCTTAATCTGCAGGACTGAAAATGAAGAAGTCCTTGAAAAGTTGGTCTTGGAGGGTGCAACAGTGAGATAACTCTGACAGTGTTGATGCCGATTTACCCTGCAGTGATTAGCTGCTGTTTATCAGTGAGGGACTCATTACTGAAGCCAATGTGCTCCGATGGTCATTAGCTAGCCTTGCACTGACACTAATGTACTCCCAACTAACAGACTGGCTCTGGCTCGGCTGCACACGAGTGCACCGGCATGCACGTGCACCAGCATATGCGTATTACACACATGCTCAAAAGAGAGACGTGCACATGTGCAGAAAAAGGGCAAAAGAACACACAATTACTTACCACAGAGGCACTTAATCAGTCCTGGCCTAATTAAAAGGCCAGACTGGAATGAAAGAGTGTTTAATGTGGAAATGGGGATGATAAAGCTAGTCAAGGTGAAATAAGAAGCACGGCACACTGACACACCAGTAAGCGAATAGTTAGGAAGCATTTAGGTTGCACATCACATAACAGCAACGTCCGCAATTTGACCCCCTGCTGTCTGTTGTTGTATATATTATCCTCTTCTCTCTCCTCCTCTTTTCATATTTGTCTGCACTATTACAACAGAGGCGGGTAGAGAAATGCAATAGAAAACAACAGCAAAAAAAAAAGAAAAGAAAAAGGGGGGCAGAGAACACAGCAAATGTTGGAAATCAGCGTCATCATTTAGTTAAACACTAAATACAAAGACAGTGCTGAGATGCTCCAGCTGGATGTAGCATTAACAAACACAATCAGTCAAATTCTCGGCCCCTACAGTGCATACAGCTGCAGGCTGTGAGCCTGAAAGAGTCTGTATGCATATTAAAATAACAAACTCAAGCGATTACACTAACAGTATAAATATATTACAAATACTAAAATAAATCCAAGTAATTTACAATGCCATGTGTCACTTCTACATAGCAAACTCTGGAGAAGCATAAACAAAGTCTATACTCAGTCAACAATAATTAAATACGCCAATTCAAGCTTTTAGCCAGTATTTATATAGACACAAGCAGGATGCGAAAAAGAAAATACAGTAGTTAAAATTTAGTTCAGATGAGCATAGTCATTTAAATAGCTGTTTTAAAATAATTCAGGATTGTCTGGTAAAAAAAAAAAGTGAACTCCCCCCCTCACAACATCTGTGAGGTTGTGATGCCTCATCATCTGGTCCTTACAAACTTAAGTCAGCATCGCTGGCTGAACAAACAGGTTACATTAATCTATCTACTGGGCTATTCCTGACCCCTCATCTTTCGTCCTGTGAAGTCTGTTTAGTCTTTTGAGGCTCTGTTGTTGAAACCATTGTCTTTTTTATCTTCTGCTTTCTTTGCTTTAAAGAATAAATGAAAGAAAAGAAAAAAGGTTGTGATATTTGCGTTCAGAAACCTCTGATATTTAACACAATCCCTTTTTCCATCTGCAAATGAAATTTTCTCTCCATGTTATTAGCACCAAGACAATACAAGGCATAACTGAACCATCGCCATGTGTAACAGTTGTGGCATTTTACCTTTTCACGGTACACAGTAAAGTCTGTACAGCTCCTCCACAGTTTGTTTCCATGAAGACACTGACTGCCCTCAACACAGGCTTTTTATCATCGCGGCTTTGCAGTGAAAAACGGACATGCCAACACACCTCTTTGCCGTTTATCATGTTTTATCGATGTAGCAGACACTGTAATCCAAAGTGACTTAAGGGAGGCGTTTAAGAGAAGTTAAAGAAGTTAAACTAAATGAGTTTGTGACAGCCTTACAGAACAGAGTAGATTGAATAGCTGATGGGAGTGCTCAAAATGACAAAGCTACAACACTGCTCAGAAGTTTGCTATTCAAACGTTTGCATGGTGGTTCATTCTTTGAAATTATAACCCAAAATAAAAAATCTCTCAAAGTATAGGTCTTTTGGAGTGCTTCTTGCATATTGAAGTATTTACTGTAAAAGACAACAACAGTGTTCAAACTTTACAAAAATGACCCTTGCTCATAATTTATTTTACCGTCCTCTTCCTTCACCAAGTCAGAAAGAGAGTTTTTAAGTTGGGAAAGTTTTGTAGTAGAGATCCACCAATAATTCAGAGATTCACCAAAAGCAGTATCTGCCGATCTCGATATTGCTGATCAAAGCGTTGCATCCATAAATTCTTCAATATTGTTGTCTCATGTATATGAAATTGACATTATTTCATTAAGTATAAAAACCAGGAGATGGGAAATTATCATTAATTGACCACTGTTTAATTGCAGGCTGAGGCAATCTGCAATATTTCACTCCCGTAGAGACTCTCTTGGAGACAACTTGGACTCCGTTTACATAGAGTAAGTGTTGCTACAGTAGCTTAAGCTTTCTTGTGGCAATAATTATGTGTACAACACACAACATGTGCAGAGCACCAACACATACAACAGTAAACATTTCACTCTCTTCGATTTGCTACAAGTTGTAAACTACAAACCTTGTTTTTCCTGTGGAAAAAGGAATGAGATCTTAAGATAAAAAATGGAACATGTAAACAACACAAAACATGTGCACTATAATAAACATATCACGCTCTCTAGTGGCTCTTTCTTAGACACAAAATTTGGACTTCAGCTACAAGGTTTTTGTGGAAAAATAAAATAGGTTATATAAATGACAATAAGAACAGTGACTTATATGCAACTGCAACATTATCTCTTGGACACACAACCTGGAGCTGATACTGTAATGCTGCTTTTCTGTAAAAAACAAAAAACAAAAAAAAAAAAACCTCAAACTGTAACATAAACAGGCTATAGTCAAAACAATATAATAAAATAATGATTTTATTGATGAGCTTACTTCTGATTAAGCAGCATGAGGCAGATTTGTCTTGCCCGTGATGCACATAAAGACCATCTAGAGTGTGGTAGAGGACCCGGTTGTTTTCCTTTGCCTGCGTCTTTGTACAATAGCGGATGAAACTGAGCACCCGCTTGGCTTTATTTGCTCCACGAGGCCAGGAACAACGTTGTCGAGCATCTCTGCGCCATGCCTGGATTCATCAGATAATTCAGAGGTGTTCAGAGTTTGGCGAGTTCCACAGTTTACTCCAGGAGCTGCGTGCTGACGATGGACACAGCTTTCGTCTGATCAGGCCCAGTTTTACGACCTGCAGAACCACCTCGGAAAGGCATTATAAGCCCATTAAATCCCATCGGGCCAGCACGTCATCAACCAGCCGTTTGAAAATCTGGGACCGGACGCAGATCACAGTTTATCCTGCACTGTCTCCATGGAGTGAAGAGATCCTCCGGAGTCTCCTCGGTATTTCCCATCCTGCCAGAAAATGTGTCTCTGCGTCTCGACACAGAGACATACTGAGTCTCTCTGATTGGTTAACGCTGCAAAAGTTCAGATTTTCCAATTCTGGCGTAACGCGCATCAAACGCCAAAACGCTTGTGTTACTATAAACGTCATCTGACCAGCTTGCTTTGATTTATTTAGAGAACTCCGATCAAAACTGATAGGGGCACTATTGTCCGATTGCGATTGGTTGCTGACTGCTTTTAAGCAGTCTTAAAAGCAGATTATTTTGTTAAACTGATTCATTATTTAACTAATCATCTTAGGTGCCGAGCAAAAAACACCATCCACATGATACTTGGAGTAGCATCCAGTTGCTGACACCTTGTACAAGAGAATGCTAGCTGCAAGCCCACCATCATCATGAGAAGACGGCTATGCTGCCTTTTCCATTCGAAGGAGACGTTCTCTGATAGTCTTTCTTCCAAAGTTCAGAACAAGCCTAAAGTGAGAATGATAAGATGACTCAACTTACTCAAAGAAGCAGAAAGTTGGGTAGCCTTTCACGTTGTACTCCTGCTTGAGACCATCAAACTCAGCTGGGTGCACATTCATCCCCGCTAATACCTTCAGGAGCAAAAAATAAAATGACATGAATAAAGAAATAAATGAATAAAAGGTAACATGAGACAATCTGAGAGATAAAGAAAATTGGGAAAGCGGTGTCCATTAAATGCCAAGGTCATCGATAGAGAGATCAAAACAAGAAGGCAGATTACTTAAAGTATAAAAAAAAATTTCAAGAACAAGATACTGAATCTGAAGCTGCCCTCAATGTTCTTATCGTTGTGTGAATGTATACAACAGTACTAGTCAGAATACTGTTAGGGGCAGATTTACTTCTACTTTGTAGACGTATGCGCTGGTGTTAAAATCTCACTGGTGGCATTTACTCAGGAGAAGTGGTGGGTGAAAATCTGAAATGTCTGAAAGGCAGTTTGGTCATTTTCCAGCATGGCAGTGATTGCTGTTGTCAGGTGGTGGACCAGGTGTTTCAAAACACTTGCAGGAGGGAAGATTGTGTCAAGAATGAGGTTCTCCACTGGAGTAAATTAATTTGGAAAGTCAAAGGACAGCATTATCATATAGGTGATGACATTATGGTTGCCAAGCGATTTAATTGACACCATAACATACAGCTTGAATGTCTTTGCCCACATGTTGTTAGAGTGCAGAGGGACATAAAGGTAACTAAAGGTCAGCATGCTGCAACACACTGCAGCCCCTAAGTTTTTTTTTAGATGCGGTCATTTTCAGCAAAGGGAAACAGAGCAGTTCTCTGTGAAGCATCTTTTATTTAATATGAAAGAATAGAAATGCAAATAAATTCTGACACAGTTAACCAAGTCCAGTGCGCACAGTAATAATTTCATCACTAACATATCAAAAACATCTTTCAAATTAAGACATTTGCTTGATACAAATCCAACAGAGTATTTATCATACTGACAACTGTTAATGGCATCCCAAACACTCCATGGTTTGCTGGGGCATTTTGGAACCACAATGCTTTTTCCAGCTGGAATGATTAAAGATTTATGACCCAACATGCTTGGTAATCAAATAATCATCTAGTTATTTATCTTTTCATTCACTTTCCAATTCTCCCTTAAAATCTTCCTAAAGATGGGGAGAAGTGTTTGTGAACAGAAAGCATTTATTTTCTAAGCTGATGACATCAGCCTCTCTAAAAGGATCTCTCCTGTGCAGCTCAAAACAGATACAGATGCACCTTTATCCTCTCCACCACAGGAGGGAGAAGAACGGTAGAAAGTAAACGCAACGACTGGGAGGGTTAAAGTGACATTTAATCTATATGGATCTTGTAAACTTCGACAGGAAGGACTTTACCCCTAACAGTAATCAGGGATGAAGGTTCCAGCAAGGAGCACAATCAATGCAGTCTGTGACTATATATCTCTACAATACAACAATGCACAGAAATCCTTGCAAACAGTGTTTGGCAAGACTAATAAATCTAAAAATGGATAAGTTTCTCCAAACCAAAACACAAACAAAAGTAAATTCAGCTGAGCACTGAGAAGGATCAGGGCTTATGGAATTTCTGTAAAGGCCACCAGAGTTAATCTAGGAAAGCAAAACCTGTGGAGCAAACGCTGACCAAGTATTCTGAGAAGTTCTGTAGGAAACAACCAAGGAAATCTTTCATTTAGGCCGAGCAGGCAGCCTGATCTTTTGTTGATTGCCCAGCTAACCATCTGGACACGAGCTGCGGACACAGTTCATTTAATCTGCAAATATCAGAGGAAAGGCGGCAGATTGTGGACACGTAAGGAAATAAATGGAGAGGTAGCAGACTTACATATTTTCCCTTTGTTTCTGTGGCTGCTTGCTGAAAAATTGGCTGCATTCTCTTACAAACGCCACACCCTGCAACAAACAGTACAATAAACACTACATAAACATGTCATTGAATATTACACTAGACCCACCATTAATTTACTTTTCTTCTAGCAAAGAATATGCTTTCATTAAGATTATTGTTAATGTTATTAAAAGGAGATGCCCTTGTTCACTAGCTGGAATATTTAACTGAAATTCTATTTAAATCTGTGAAAAATTAAGTTGAAGTTAAGTGAAGAAACAGACAGAGGTGACTGCAAAACGGAGTGATGTAACTTCAATCTGCAAATCTGTGTACCGTTTTTTCCGGCCTATAAGTCACTCCTGAGTATAGGACACATCAGTCAAAAAATGCATCATGAACAAGAAAAAAACATATACAAGCTGCACCGGACTATAAGTCATATTCATTTATTAAAAATAGGGTGACTTTCTAATTTTTCATATCCTACTTGTTACCGCTAAAAATTACCCAAAGTTAATGCCTGTAAATGATCATAAACATCATAATGAAGAAGGATAAACATGTTTTCAGAAGTCCAAAATGAACTCCTCTCACTGAGATGAGACTACTTTCGGATTTTTGCTCTTGGAACAGAATATAGTTGTCACAAGCCTAGAGCGACCTTTTTAATCAGAGAGGGGGGGGGGGGGGGGGGGGTCGGTATGCGTATGAGAGAGAGTATGTATATGTATGTGTATGCATGTGTATGTGTGTTGTTTGAGATAAACTTGGGGGACTGTTGATGTAATGTGTTGTTTTTAATATGTGAAGCGCTTTGTAAAGCTGTTATGCATGAAAAGTGCTATATAAATAAAATTTGATTTGATTTAAAAGACAACATAACTTTACACCTTAAAATTATGCGTTTGACACGTTTTGTTGACACACGAACATTCATTATGCGCAATTTCGAGCTGTCACTGCCCAGCGGCGTCCCGAGGCTCAGAAACTGCACCACGTAAGTTTTGTATCCGGGATGCGACCAAGATATTGCAGACAACTATTGGTTGCGCACCGCGTCATTTACTTGTAAACGGATACGAACCAGATATGAACACAGCGGGTGTTTTGAATGCGCATCATGTCAGATTCAATAAAGAAACGCAAAGAAACATTACTGGAGGAAGAGAGGAAAAGAAAGAGAGGAAGGGACAGAAAAAGAGTCAGAATAAGACTGTCTTTTACTGGCTGGAGTGAATCACAGTACAGGTATGATGCGAGATGGATGAGACTTTAGCCGCCGAAAGGGAGAAAACTGCTAAAAGTTCTGTTGTGTCTCTTTAAGGGATTCCTCAGAAGTGTAATTTACTGTAGCAATTAATCCAAGTTAGATTTTTTTGTTAAAGAAGTGACTTTCATGGTCATTTCCAGCTATTAAACATTGCAGTGTTCTCTAATAGGGGGGGGGGGGGGGGGGGGGGGGGGGGGGGGGGGGGAAAAAAAAAAAAAAGGAGGGGGGGGGTTTAGGGGGAGAAAGAAAAGGAAGAAAAAAAGGAAAAAAGGAAAAAGAAAAGTTTATCGACCCACTTATCCCAGGGGGGCCAACCCCGGGGGGGGGAGGGCGAGGAACTAACCACAGGGGGGGACAGGGGCCGGAGCAAAAAAGGGGGAAATTGGCACAGAGGGGGGTAGGCGGTGGAGACGGGAAGCGGAGAGCCGGAGGGACAATTAAAACCCAGAGGGTATGGAGGATGGAGGGATAGAAGGGGAAACGGGGGGATGGGGGAAGGTATTATTCCGCAAATGTAAAAAAAAAAGGGAGAGGGGGAAAAAAAAAAAAAAGGAAGGGAGAGGGGAGGTAAAGAGGGTTAGAATATAGGAAATATAAAAAACGCAAGAAAAAAAAAAGGAGAAAAGGGGGGTAGAGACCATGCAGAAAGGAAAGGGAAAAAAAACTAAGAATCGAGAGAGGAAAAAGAAAATTAAAAAAAAAAAAATATACCAAAGGGGGGCCACATGAGCAAGTATATTTTTCTAATTTCATCACACTCAAAATAAGACAAAATTACTTAAAGATAAACATTTCAGTGAGATATAAGATCTTGTTTAATGCAATGCATCTTATTTCAAGAAATCTTATCAAGAAAATTTTGATTATGCCATTAGCAGAAATTTTTTTTTGCTTATTACAAGCAAAAAAATATTATATATTTAACTTATTTTAAGAGTGGCCAAGATTTCTTTTGCTTGCAATAAGGAAAAAATTCTGCCAATGGAACAAACAAAATTTTCTTGATAAGAATTTTTGAAATAAGAGGCATTTGCCTTAAAACAAGGTCTTATATCTTCTTGAAATGTTTCTTTTAGTATTTTGTCTTATTTTGAGCGTGATGAGATATTTTGAATAGAAATTAGAAAAACATACTTGCTAAAATTTGAGTTTTTGCAGTGTAATAAAACACAAAATAGTACTACTAAAAGAGAGAAATAGGCAACCAAACACAAATTTCCTTAAATTTTGGGCCAAGTTTACCTTATCTTTCCCCGGTATGATGAGAGCAGGAAATCTATTATTGACCAGTTTCATATAAAGTAAGCTCAAGTTTATTAATCTAGTCAAGATATAGTATTCTTGCTCTTTAATAAGGAACCGTATAAATGAGGTTAATTTAATATTTCAGAGACAATAATCAAGTCAGTGCCGATTCCCCCCGGACCTTTTCGTTTGATGACACAATCTGCTCAAGCAGTCTTTCAAAATGAGCACCACTTGTTCCCGTTACCGAATGGCCAACAGCATTAAAAGAAATACTCACAGGGAGCGTAGAACATCATAAGAACTGGCCTTTCCTCTTTCTTCAGCAGCTTCCTGAAGTCCTTTAAGAATGAAAGAAGATGATGAAGCAGCGTTACAATATCTTTTTAAAAGAATGAATATACAAAGGATAGCGTGCAATCATTTCTCTGCTAAACAGAGAAGTACAGACATTTAAAACAAACATCCTTTTTTGCATTTTAAGCATTTATTAGAGTGAGTACACACATCGCAGTTAACAGAAAAGAGAGGAAAATAAGGACAGGTATATCAGCCCTTTTCCCTTTCTCATCAACCCCTCCATGAGCTCAGCTACTCTCAGAACTTCAGTACAATCTTTTGTTGACATCTGCAACCAGCCAAAACGAAAGAATGAGCAAAGCGATGGAAACTGTCAAGTTAGCCCTTCTTTGAATGAGAGGGCCTTTAAAATGCTGCATTCCATGTATCAGAGAGCCTTGAATTGTATTGAGGATTCTGATAGCAGTTCCACTGACATGGCTGGATGAGAGCTGTCTGGAAACATCTCCTAGCTGTGAGAACTGGCTTATACTAGCAGAACTACACCAAGCAGCTCATTGCTGATAAAGCTGACATGATGCAATTACTGTGCAGCTTTGTGTTGCAGAGGAGAACACAGCAATCAGCTACAGCAGCTACATCAAGCTCTCATCTTGGGGGCAGACGAGAGAAACTCTGCACTGGATCAGCTGTGTTATTGCAGCTTGTGAACATATTCATTTTACAGCACAATGAATATTCTCCATTCCTTTTTCTTTAATAGTTCAATAGATACAAAAATCAGAAGTTAGTTTTGGGTCAGCACTTACTTTTTCTGTTTCGACGTGGATGACATCTTTTGCCTCAGGGTTCTCCTCCCACAGCGGAGGCCCTGATGGGTCTTTCAAAAATGCTACCATAGACTAGATAGAGAAAAAAGAAGAGGGGAGGATTCAGCATGAGTGTTTCTGTGTGGTTCTGGAACAGTATGTCTAAACATAGCAACATTTGGCACAAAATTATCCTGCAGACAACAGGGTGACTGGTAAAGATTTATGAGAACACTGACATTAAAATCTGAGGTTTGCCACATATAGATTAACACGTCCATGTTTCCTATAGCCGTTTCACTACCTCCAAGTGTCTACACTAATGGGTTTAGTAAAACTTCCTGTAAATATAATGAGCCATATGTCTGAGGAGGCACTAGCAGGAAATATTTCATTCTGCACTGCTCTGACAAGGATACATGGTCACAGGATGAAATACTTAATGATCTTGAGGTTATTATCACGACTACTTTGGAATATTTTAAACTGTGACTGTTGGTATTTTATGGTTTCAGTGGGTTTTCATTGGGGAAAAAAAAAATCAGCCAAATAGCCAATTAGCAAAAAGAGCAATAAAGTCCTGACAGTGAAATAAAGACTTGCAATTAATCATCTTTTCTTTTTCTTTTTTTTTCCTATCATACTTAACTTTGTTTTTGTTCTAATGTACAAAAAGACTTGAATCTGAAAATATAATTGACCTCATTTGGTAATTTTTTAAAAAGGTAGGACAAATTTTCTAAGTCAGCAACTATGAGATAAAACATGGTTATGTGTTGCTGCACATCAAACAAAAAATATTCTAAGCAGGTTGTAGATCTGGGAGAGAAGAACAACATGCTACATGAAACAGCGGTGACATAATCAACAGGCCTGATGGAGAGACGGTAAAAAGCTGATCCATGTAAACTAGATTTAAGACAGTTGGTCAATGCCATTTCAGCCCTTTAAAACGAGAGTGAGAATCAGCTCATAAGGTCACAAACTTGTCAGAAAATGTTTAAACTGGAGGAAAAAGAGGAGAACTAGTCATGATGAAACATCCATGTTTTTTAATAACTTTCCAACCTTAAATCTCCTCATTTCTGACTAGTTTGATGGCACGGTGGCATTTATTAAGTACATTTCTGGAGCTATCACTACCCAGCAGCGTGTTGAGACTGAGAAACCACACTGTACAACTTTTGCTTTGGAATGCTGCATGGCGATGCAGCAGAGTTTCACTTCATGCATCATGTCACACGTTAGCATGCGGATAACACAACGGCTGTTCTCAACGTGCACCGTGGCTGTTTCATCAAAAAAATGCAACAGGACATTATCAGAAGGAGAGAGGAAAAGAAAAAGAAAGAGAGACAGAGCAAGAGATGACACAAGAGTCAGCATAAGACTAAGTTTTCTCTCTGGTGAGAGCTCAGAGTAGAGGCAGGATACAAGATGGATGCTGAATTAGCTGCTATTAGGGAGTGCCTCGCTAAGAAAATCAGCCAAAGTTCCATAGTGTGTATTTAAGACAAACTAAAAACATATGTAGAGCTAATACATGAACAAACAGCTACAAGTCAATTAAAAGCTATGTAAACCTTCAAGTAGCCACAATATTGATCATTTTTTGGTAACAGGTAAATTGGTAACAGATTAAGCCAAAGATTATCTTGAGGTTGTTAAAACAATATAAAGCCCCGTTTCACAGCGGGTCTGGGTGGCTTTTTTTCTAAAAAAAAAACTGGAGGGTATAAATCGACCGACGTTTTTTGGCACCCTTCGGTAGGGGTACTGATCTAACCGATCCGGACCAAAGAGGTGGAGCTAATACACAGCAATCAGCTGATTCATTGAAAAATCCGTCACTTCCCGCGCGTGACCCCGCATAAAAACGACTCCTTTTGTTTCTGTCACGTGTGGCGCGGGTGTTTTGGTTAAACAGCGTTACACGGCGATGATGTCACGCAATCACGTAGCAGCGCTGTCCAGCTAATTCTCCACCTCTAGAATAAGGGGACAGGTTGCTGTGGGGACACAGCGTGAAATCAACACATCCGTACCCAAACCCACCCGATCCGGCCTGGCCCGGCCCGACCTGACCCAGACCCGCGGGTGGAAACGGGGCTTTAGTAAGAGGAGCTTTTCTTAATAGGTCACTTTACATAACAATTTCTTTACAGCTGTATCCATTTACACAACTCACAAAAAATTGAGGATATTTGGGATTTTGTACGATGTCAGAATAAACCAAACAATAAATTGTTTGAGATGGAGGAATTACCACATCATAGTTCCAGTTAAATGTCCAACATTCATGATATAATATCAATAAGGTGTGAACATTTTACATTTTCCTACCTTCCTAACTTTTTGTGAGTAGTGTACATAAAAACCAATGAGGACTTTTATGAGTTTAACTCTTGATTTTGAGATAAACTAAAAAAATAAAGGGGATCAAAATACTTCCTATGCTGTAACGATATACTGTATAATATAACTGGAGCGGAACTATGACAGTCAGTGCAAACCTTGAATTTCATCCCAAAAGAAAGATGTCAAATATTGTAGTTCAATACATCATTTGATATACTACAAACATTTTTCCAAATTTGCCATTCCAAAGTAAAAAGAAATATTCAAATTTTTCCTATCCATGTAAATTAATAGACAGACTCAAAAACTCAGTGTAAAGCTCCTGCGAGAAAAAGTGTTAATTTTATAGCAGCAATTACCAAGCACAACAAAGCAGAAAACATTGACAGAGAGAATGCATGAACTTGGATCACCTTAAAGGTAGCAGGTCTGTTGTACTCTGTGTGGAATGTCCCATCTCTGCAAAACACAAAAGGCACAACGCACCAGGGCTGTCAAAATTGCTCCAAAATGATGTTCAAATATTTGCTCTAAAATTCATGTAATTCGAATAAATTCGAATATCCAATTGAGCAATGTGCCAACAGGAGGACAAACTAATACAAGACATAACTACTTGTACAGACTAATCCGACGAGTGCTGTGTGTGTTGTGCAATCTTGCGGTGCCTCCATTGCATGGGAACGAGTCCCAATTACCTCCTATCTGCCAGCATGGAAAGCAGCATGAATATCTGGATTTAAAACTTTTTTTTTTTTTTTTTTTTCTTTTTTTTTTTTTTTTTTTCCCCTTGGTCTTTTTTGTTTTGGTTTTTTTGGTTGTGTTTCTTAAATCGGAGCATTAATTTAACCTATTATTCATCTCTGGAAACTGGAAAGGAGATAAGAAAAATGGATTTTAAGAGTTTTAGAATGTAAGGTGTTATTTCATAAAAAAAAATAAAAAAAATATTTTTTTTTTTAATAAAATTAGAATATCTACAAGAAAAATTAAACCAAGACACCCCCGGAAAGGGGGACCCCCCAAGAAGGGGGCAACAAAAGAAAAAAGGATAATAGAGAGGCTAAAAAAAAAAAAAAAAACATAAAAAAAACGGAAGAAAAAAAAAACGGAAGAATTTCTCAAAGAAAAAAGACAACAAAAAAAAGATAAAAAAGAAGAGAAATTTTTTTTTTTTTTTTTTTTTTTTATATTAAAAGAAAGGGGGAAAAGAAGGAAGATAGAGGAGAGAGTGAATTAGAGAATGGAATAGAAGGGAAAATAAAAGGGAAAGGAAAAAAAAAAATAGAAAACTACTAAGGAAAACAAAAAATAGAAATAAGAAGTAAAGTTATTTAATTCTTTATAACTTGAAAACTTAAAAATTAACAAAAGAAAAAAAGAAAAGAAAATAAAAAACAAAATATCAAACTATATGAACTATGTATAATGCTATAATTAGGGTTTTAAGTATTTTGGGTTTCTGGGTCCTTAAACCTAAAAACATCGACTCCAAAAGCCAAACATTATAACCGTGATCCGGTCAACGTCATAAGTCCAAAAAATCATCAAAGTCAATGAGCCTGCTAGGCGTAGCTAAGGTTAACCGATAAATTATGCTAATCAACTTTTTGGAGTTCTGGGTTTCTGGTTATTTGAATCAATAACAAAACTCAAAGAATAGTCAAAAAGGAAAGCCTTAAAAACCGGGTATTTATATTATATCGATAAAGAATAATCAATCAACAATAACTAAACATCCGAGAGAGAAGCAGGTGCAACAAAAGAATAAGACTCCAAAGAAAAATCATCAATGGGGGAAAGAAATGGAAATAGAAAAGAATATGGTAGAACAGAAGCCATAACAAAAAGACAGCATAATACAATATGAAAAATATTAGAAAAAAAAAATAAATTAATAACAAAAAAGTGATATAATAAAAATTAAAAAAATATATCTTAAAATAATATCTATTAATTTGGGAAATTGGAAACTTTAATGACAAGCCACACTGGAATATAAAAAGCACATCTCGTGATTACTTATCAAAGTTTAAAAACTAAACTATTTCAAAGGTCGTTACTTTTCAATTGTATCATATATTTGGCTTTGGTGTTGCTTAAGGACTGTACAGATCACGTAGCCTTCACAAGTCCTCCAGATGGAACTAAAGGCTCCAGGGTACCGTCATCCTGATCCGTTTGTGTTTGCGACTGAACTTTTTATTTTCTGGTCACAACGTTGCCCTGAAAAGATCAAATAACGTTGTATTTCACAATATTTCCCAGATTAGTCATTAACTTGCAGCAACACCACAGCTGTCTCTATTACCATTAGCTAGCATGATAACGTCATTTTTGAGAGCATTGATGCATGAAATAAAGGTGTCAGATGAATGAGTCCTCACCAAAATTTACCATGTTTTTATTGTTTGGGATTAAATCCAGTGTTTTCTCTGCTGTGGCAGCAAGTTATTCCTCCTCTGCTCTGTGTGTCCGGTACTCCTCCCGATACAAACACACGGACATTAGTGGACTGAAAGCAGCACCGTCCACTTTTGTCACAAACAGCAGCATCTTCATGAAATAAATGTCTGTCATCTTCTTATTCACTTATTACCACAATTAAAGCTTTCCACTGCTGTTCCAACAACCAGGAATGCGACTATCCTTCCAGATTTCCCCATTTCTCATCCTGATTTTGGCGTTTCACCGGTTTAGTCTTTAAATATTTTTTTTAATGTTTATTTCAATATTAACATCTTCAACAATGCCCAGGAAATTAGAAAATGAACTCGCTGCAGCCCCCCCCCCCCCCCCAAAAAAAACTTGTGAGAGCAATTAAAGGTCCCAACAAATTAAAATTAATTTAACAAACATTGCATGCTCGGAGCAAGCTGTAATAAACATGGAACAACTTGAAACAGTCTGCCTATAATCAAACCAGTGTAGCAAATGTAGGCCTAATGTAATAGGCTATTTTTCCCGCTGTTTATTTAATATTCGAGTATTAATTTTCACATCCGAATCTTGGGTTTTTAATAATGTTCGAATATGTATTTGAATTCAGTATTTTATTGACAGCCGTACAATGCACAGAACCCCAGAAGTATGTGGTAAATGATGTAAAAGCATACACAGCTTTTCTTTCCAAAATGCACTCAGGTGTGTTTGACAGCCAGTTGAATGTCTGGTTACTCACTTGTAGTGCAGCAACTCTGCTCCCCCACGTTTGGAGCTGGGGTCCACCTTCACTTTCTTGCAGAGCTTACGACCCTCCGAATCTCTGAGATGGAAAACAAAACACACAAGAGGGACAGTTTAATTCATGGAAGTCAAATTCATAAAATCCCAAAAATTAAAAACAGCATTATGGAGTGAATGATAAAAATGCCTCAAACAGCCATGGATAAATGTAGGAAAGTGTTTCTACCATAGAAACAAAAACTATGTTCAGCACATCAAAGGTGGGCTCAACTAACTGCGTACTTAATTAAAAAGGCACACAGACAAATTTCATCTCACTAGCAACTTGGTCACAATTAATTATGCAAACACACAAACCTGTTTCGCTTCCCACAAACAGAAAACTAATTTAAACAAACACTCTTTTATATCTTATCTAACATCTTTTTATTAAATAGTAAAACAATTTTTTCTGTTCAGTATCAACTCAAATATTCACTTTTTCCATTTTGAATTGATTTCTGTTTATGTGTTAACATTTGCAACTGTTGCTTTTTTTCTGTAACTTAACTAAGCTGAATCAGGAATAATGAGAAAATGTATTATCTAAGACTTTAAATTTGCATAATCTCAATCTAATCACATGTGCAGCTTAATGTGTAGTAAGCAAGGCTTATTGTTTCATTCATTACCTGACCTGGTCTAAAAATATAAACACATAAATACAGGGTGGATAACATGTTGATAGCCGGTTTTACTTGCAGTATGCAAACATGTAAATATTCTGTTGAATCAAGCTCATTTCTGTAATCGAATAAAATTACTGCTGCTGGAGAGGGAATAAAATATGCATCCAGCTGCCTACACGACTTCACACAATGCTCTGTGTCACACTTGTAACAGGCAGATAGTTTCTCTTCATGCTTGAATGAGAACTGAGTGCGCAAAATATGCATTTATTTACTAGAAATAGACTGAAGTATCCAGTATTTACTGGGGACAAGTTTCACTGTAATTTGATTCAGAAAGGTAAATTTCCATTGTGATTTCCAGACCCACAACAAAGCGTATGATCAGTGTAGTTTTTGCTGAGAAGAGAAAACCTTTGAATGTCATTGCAAGGGTTGCCACAGTATTTCAGGTAAGGACATAATGCCATGTTAGACTGACTCATTATGGCAGATGGCAGCAGTAACGGCACACCAGGAGCAGATGTAACCTCGACACATATTAGGTAATGACGTGCAGTCACCTGATTCAAGACCAGTGAGCTGCTTCCAACTGCTTGAAAAAGTGCCACAAGAGATAAAATCTGTAAAGATTAACAGAAAAAAATCTAACCTCTCTAACCTCTCAAGGATATCCTAAACTGGTTTTTAAAAGAAAAAACAAACAAGGCATCCGTTCAAGTAAAAGCATTTATGGAATCACATTAAAAGCAGATCAAGTCAATTTTGGACATCATCAATGAGTGCTTCCCCTAGAATTTTTTTCAGGTACCGATAAATTTCAGCTCCAAAAGCCTGATAACTGATAACCGAAAACACCATACGTAATCATGTTGTGTGACCTGTAAAATACAGCGATAAACACATTAAAAATCATTGTAGGCCTATATTGCTGAATGATATCACTTTAAGGGACTAGAGGCAGGAATTTAAAAAAAACAAACAAACATGCATGTCCATTTTTTTTTATACTAATCAGGGCCTGAAATTTACTCCGGGATTGCAGGAATCGCGCATAATACCATCAACTCCCGCAAACCTCGCTCTTATAATGCGGGAAATTCCCGCTTGCAATTGCAGCAATGTAATGTGCAGTGAACGTTTGCATCGGAGCCATAAAATATCGTAGCATAAAGGGCTCGACGCATTGAGTTGACGCCGCTCCTTCTCCATTAATTCAGAAGGAGTGACGTGCGTCGGCCCTTTAGTAGCCTATAACGTGCGCTCCCTTTCTCTCTTCCTCTCTGACTTGTCAGATGTCACAGCTTCCCTCTTGTTGATAAACCAAACATTGTTGGCGGATTTCCCACCAGTAAGACGATACTTTCACGGAGTCTTATAACATGAATGTAACTTCGGGTCACTTGAAGGGAACATGGTCTGGACCAACACCAGTCGCTGTGGCAGTGCCGGTGTCGGTCTCGTTTACGACCCAAATCCTCCGGATCCTCAGGTAGCGCCGGTGCTGGTCACGGTACCAAGCAGCCCAAAGAAAAGTTCTGGCTTAACTGGCTCAGAATATCCGTGGTTTGATCATAATGATGGAGACACGAGCTGCTCAGTTTAATGTTGGTGTGATGAGACCATCATCAGCGCTGCGTCACCGTTTCTCACATGGCAGCTGAATGTAAGATCGATTCATAGATAAAGATAATATTGATAAATAATAGTTTGATATTATGAATAGCCTACATTTTATATTTTGACGCATAGGCTAAACAGCATTAAATATGCCCCATTAAAAATCTAAATTTGGTATTATTTTGGAGAAAGAAGCTGATTTGGGGAATGTTTCCTCATCATTTTCTCACATTCTTACTGCTCTTAACTTGTTCTTGTTTATCTTAGCTTCTTTATTATATTTTCTGTGTTTTTCATTTTCTTTCCCATTAAGTATCTTTGGGTATTCTTAAGGTGTTCTTAAATGTGTCATTATATTCATTAAGTTTCTGACAGTTTTCTAGCCTTGCATGTAGAAGATGCTCTGTCCTTCCCAAGACCAGTTTTATTTTAACAGAACTTTTATCAAATGCAAGAGATTACGTAGAGGAGAGAGAAAACAGAACAGAGCTGGAAGAAAGAACCACCAGAACCACTAATTTTAATTATGCAGTTGAAAGATGCGACAGATTACTGCAATACTTTTTATACCAAGTTGGTAAAAACTGATGATAGCTGATAAAGAGAATGGAGACGGGACAAGAGAGCTGTCTGAGATGGAAACTAAGAAGAACGAAAAAGACAAATTGATGCTCCTTATTAATCTGAGGTACGGGTCGGACACTGTAAGACCTGTCGTAGAGTGCCCTGTAAATATCCCCCCCAAAGTATACAAATCCCCCTTTGGTGAAGCATGTAAGGGGGGAATTCCCCCCCATTTTAAGAAGTGAATTTCAAGCCCTGCTAATGGGTGATGAAGCGCTAAACACCAAAAATAACGTTTTCACCCACGTTTCTCTCCGTTGCCTTGAACAGGCTGTGTGCTGCAAAATGCGCTGCAATTCGGTGTCCGAATTTCCCGCGCTGCCCTGCGGACATGACGTCAAATGACGCTACATCCACAGTTTTAATACAGGAAAGACGGTTGTGGTAAATTCAAACACTGTAAGCGATAGTTATGGATTCCTCCGCCGCCAGCAAACGACCCAGATCAACTGAAAGACACTAAAAAGTGGAACTACGAAGAAAAAGGTGAGTAAACAACATTATAGCTTCAGTTTGTGCACGCTCCCATGACGGCTTGGCTCTTGGCTGCAGTTACCTGAAGCGGCAGTCGCGAGTTTCGCTTCTTAATCTTGCCTCAAGTCCCTTTAAAGCTTTACTTACCTTTGTTGCAATTTTATATTTTCTTATTGTAATTTTAAAATGTTCCTAACAGGCATGTGGGAATGAGATTTAAGAGGAATTCACCAAGTACTGGAACACATAAAGGTTCCCTTGATTTTATATTTTTGTATTTCTGATAAAAATTTGACATTTAATTCATCCCGAATCAAATGATTGGTCGAGATTTATGTCAATCATCCGTTACCCTGTCAACCCTCCCCTCCAGTCACCTAGCGCTATTTCCACTCCAGCGGTAGAAACTGCTTTGATAGGTGTGAGGAAAACAAACAATATAATAAGATAATATAATAATATAATGAAATAATTAGGCCTAATCTGTCGAACCTTTAATCAAAGTTGCATGTAGGGTGACCAGCTTCCATCCAACCAAATGTGGGACAAGGACTTCACAAGTGTGGGGCAGTAAAAAATTATTCTTTCCCGTTTAAGAAAAAACAAACAAAAAAAAACAAAGCAATGAGCTGTTAGTAATGAAATTGACAAAAGTAATAATGCTATGAAAATAATGACCCTGATTTTGAATTGTGACTCAACAGAAATATTTAAAACAAACTTTTTTATTTTTTAAATTTATCATTAGTTTATTATTTCCTGTTATTTGAATTACTATTTCCAATTTAGCCCTTTCTTTGATGGGAGGGTATGAATAATGTTGAGGATGACTGTAGACCTATTTATATATGGCTGCACACATTTGAATTTAACTTTGTCAAGTTCTCTGACATCAGCAAACAGTGTTCGAGTCCTTCTTTCTACGACCATCGCTATTTCAATCAGGAATCATGACCGATGCTTCCTGATTTAAAAGGGGGGAAAGGGAGAAAATGTCTTGTCTATATTAGACTCTTGTTTGGGCTTTGGCAGGAACCTGTCCAGGATTTCTTTTGAGCAACATGCTTTTTTTTGTCACCCTCAGATTTTTATTGTCGTTTCACGTCGTGCTCCCTGCCATGCAGCATGGAAAAATTACTCTGACAAACATGGATCAGCATTAAAATCCCGACTTCGAGACTGATTGACATTCGAGACATTTCACATCGGCAAACGAACTGTGATTGATTGGCAGCTCTCTGCTTTTACCGTCACCACAGTTGGTTCATAAATGACAGACTAACACAAAACGGCAGCAATGCAGGACAGCGTCTTCATTTGAAAGACACGTGGAAAGTAATGAAAGTAATGAATAATGAAAATGCTTGACGTATGGTCACTCTACCCTAGAGGTCAACTGTCCGACCGGTGTCAGTGCCAGTAACCATCTTCGATCAGCCCCTCTGCTTTGTTGCCTTTTTCTCTAATTTCATATACCTACCTTTAAGTCTTATAGAAAAATGTCACCTGCAACATCTTTTTGTTTCTTTGGTGGCGCAAGGGATGTAACGATAATCGGTAAAATGGTTAACCGTGATAAAATTTCCAACGATTAGTATTACCGTTTCAATCTTAATATCGTTAAAACCGTGATTGATTACTGCACTTTGAAAAGCTCCCAGTGATGCTGCTCATTGGCTGGAAAAGCAGCAGCAGTCGCAGTTTGAAATGTTTAATTTATGAAAACATGGCAGAAGGTAGCGAGGCCACGCAGACCGTTCTCTTGAGATTTTTCCCCCTTTAAAAAAGACAAAGTAGACATTCAGACCCATTTTGGATACTTTTAAAGATGCTGTGGGATATTTCTATAATACCACAATAAAAATAATAACCATGATCCTTTTGGTCACTATAACTGTGATATGAAATTTTCATATTGTTACATCCCTAGGCAGTGCCATAGTTAGTTAGCTAACAAACCTTAAACATCCCATCAAATGATTATTTGTTTATGAATTAATAGATTTTGGCTTATAAATTTTATATACTTTTTTTGGGTGGGGGGGCCTTGTGGTAGAATGGTAGGGGAAACACTGCAATATGAAAGAAGCAATGCCAAGAGATATGTTGATAACAAAGTTTGCTCTTTCTGGCTTTAACAGTTTCAAGATCCTATCACACATGTATGCCGTTTACCATCAGGTGACCCAAACCTGCTCACATGTGATTGGTTAATATTATACAGAGTGCAAAACAAGAAAAATCCCCCCAAATGTTTCAAGTCATTCTTAGGCACATAATTCCCTTTTATGGCACAAATAAATAACTTACTTTCAGTAATTTTGAAAATACAGTTTACATAAAAAACAACCTAAAAGAAATGTGACATCACTCCATGTCTGTACCTGATGCCATAAAAAGTCATCGCAGTCCTTAAGATACCTCCCACTCCACTCATCACAACACGCTCCTTCTCTGGTGGGGCAGAGATTGGCAAAGGAGGGGGAGGAGCTTCGTGGCATTGCAAGTGCTATGTAGTAGCAGCCGCTTTGGCAGCCATGTTAGTTTCAACAGGAGATTCTGGGATTTCTCAAATATGCATGAATGAGTCAAAATAACTCCTGGGGCATGTTTTATGGGGATGGAATGACACAATGTAATAAAAAGCTTTTTTTCATTTGCTTAAAGGTTGAATATGGAATACGGACAGAACAGCGACATCACGTGTGTCTAGGTTGTAGTTGCAACGGCAGAAAAACAACTCCAGCCGCTGGGATGCCAGACTCACTGCCGATACGCAAGTGAGTAACAGTCTGCAGCAGCATGTCCAACAAGTAACGCAGAGGGAGTTTATAACCGACAGCTAACGTTAGCCATGTTAGCAAACAAGCTAGCTTACCGATCCAGG
Source organism: Atherinomorus stipes (assembly GCA_023101725.1). NCBI lineage: Eukaryota > Metazoa > Chordata > Actinopteri > Atheriniformes > Atherinidae > Atherinomorus > Atherinomorus stipes. The sequence continues at coordinate 1,414,382 of JALJCO010004498.1, forward strand.
AGGAAAGTCGCCTTCTCTGTGTTTTACTCCGTGGAAAACGTTTATGTGGGTCCATTTAGTGTAGTCTTCACCTAAATTTACTCCAGGTTTTGCTCTTCTCAGGTCACTCCTCCTCAGAAACAGATAACAATATCTCCAGGGCTCTGAAGCAGCTGCTTCACTCGTCGTCTCCACGGTTTTTCCCTGCACAGGCCTGACTATGACCGAAATATCGTTTCCACACAGAGATCGCATTTGGCAACCTGCAATGGCGGCGTGTATTGGCTTATAGACGTAAATAAAATGCCATTATCGAACCCGTCAAAATTTATTTTATAATTATTTTTAGGCTAAATATAATTTTTCTGGGAAATGTTGTACTTTCATTCTGTACACCCCCAAACGACCTGTGGAGGTATTATTTTTTTTTAAATATAGCTTTTAATAAAAATGTTCCATATTCAACCTTTAATTCATCTATCAGAGTGAAATCTTTCCAATCAGAGCTTCCAGCTGATGTGTTTACATGGACAGTGGGAAAAGTGATCCGACTGGTTGTATTTACTTGATGGACAGATATGTTCGTAATGCTTTTGACATGCGCAATGGCTCCTAGTTCGTAAGAGGAGGGGTTTTCTTTTTTTAATTGATAATCTTTTTACGGACGAAATCCTCAATCATTAACTCTTTCAGTGGGGATTAAAAAAATTACAGCAATGTAAAAGGTCTGTACTGGGTCCATGGCTGAAGCACATGATCATGCAACGGATTCGCTATGGATCCGGGGCAAAGGTGCAGCTACAGCTTTAGGTCTGCCTATGCTCCACCTACCATCAGAATTTCCAGTCAGAATGCGGATCATCAGTGGATCTGTTCGCTGGGCAAGTGGACTCCTATATGACTCTGCAAGGCGGATCCATGGCGAACAGTGCAGCTCCTGTGGATCCGCAGTGCCATCCATTTGCTTCCTAGAGTTGCATCCTCTATAATCCAGTTCTGTTTTGCTTGCGCCATTTTCTCTGAATCTAATACGTCACGCAAACCCATGTGGTTCAAGCGTATGCAGAGCGAAAGTTCCACAGAAATGATCGGAAAGAGAGTTTACATGCTCATTTTTTCCTGCTGATTGGATCATAAAAAGGTTTAAACCACCCCTCTTGATCGGTTTGAAAATTCTTTCCGATCGAGGCCGATCGGATCAGCTGACATGTTTACATGACGCATTTCTATTCTGATTGGCATTTGATCGGATCAAAGTTGCACCATGTAAACGCAGCTAGTGATAGTGTTTGAAAAACTAGTTAAACTGGACAACAACTGTGGAATTAAGATATTAAAAGATAAGTTTCTTTTTCCAACCTGTACCTTATTTCTAGGAGTATATACGTGCATTTGCTCACCGGTAAAGTTTCTGCGTCACTTTGAGTCCTTGGGAAGATATTATGTTGAGTCGCTTTTTGGTGAACGTCCAGTATCATGGCAGAGACAGGGCAGCCACTATAGTACTGTAAACATTATCTGCAGCAAAACTCCTTGATGTTCAGGGTGTTCTATACACTTTATCGGGGCCACACGTTCACGATGCACGCTTCCGTAGTACAGCTGAGACGACCAGCTAGCTGCCCAAACAACAACAAAAACACAATTTGCGAAACTCTGAAGTCACGGGACAATAGTACTCATTTGTTCGTTCATTCTTCTTAAAGCATTGATGAAATGAAGGAGTTTTGCTGCAGATAATGTCTTACATAGTGGCTGCCCCGTCTCTGCCATGATACTGGACGTTCACCAAAAGTGACTCAACGTCATATCTTCCCAATGACAAAGTGATGCAGAAACTTTACCGGTGAGTAAATGCATGTATATAGTCCTAGAAAAAAGGTCCAAGTTGAAAAAAAAAAGAAACTTATCCTTTAAGACACTGAATTGGAGAGGAAATCAAATCTGATGAGTTTCACAGTGTTGGCATGAAATAGCAGCATGTACTTCTCAGAAGAACATTAAAGGCCCACACACCTGTGTATGTACCAATTTAACATTTGACTCTGCTTTCAGCCTGATTCATTTAGTCATACATGAAAAGCAAAAATGACTCAGAAGAGTATAAAGAAAAAAAGACAGCATACTTTTTTGTTTCTGAACTGCATTTTGAGTCAAAAGGCCAGTGAAAAAAAAAGTCCTCCACAATCGCAGGATAAAACCGAGGCCCTGGGTCGCTGGTGTGACTCATTGGCTGATGTTCATTCAGTTCAACAAAAGCTATGAATGGAGGAGTTTTGCCTGCTGGATGAGCACAACCTGTTTTCATTCATCCCTGGGCCAACGCCAATGGATGCATCAGTGGTCTAATACTGTAGTGAGCGGGAATCTATGACTGATGTGTTGAAGTCTGGGAGATTCGTCAACCTTTGTGAATAGCTGTCTGACATCAGTTTACAAAGCACTAAATGCTGGTCAACTATTTAGCTTACAGACTACTTGAGTCACTGAAGTAACATGATATAAATTTATCACAGCTTGGTGAAGAGATGTTAATGTTTGCTTGCATTTTTTAAATGAATTAAACCAAACGAAGCCTGTTTATTAAGATTGAATTCAAACAGTAAGTTTAAAGCTTAAGTGTCTGTTCCTTCATCAACTGAAATGTGCAATAATTTATTTTAGACAACTAAATACTTCAGCAACTAGGCACCTTAACAACAGGAGACTGATTAGTGAAAAAAATAGACCAAAGTCAACAAAGCCTCTTCACAAAGGATTAATAATGGATTCATCATGCTAAGAGGATGAAGGCCTGCTCGCCATTTAATCATTATAACTCCAAACATAAATCCTAATCTGTGATTTGCTTGTTTGTGCTTTTCTTCTCCCCATTCCCCCGGACATCTTTACATCTTATGCTCTGTTGCTTCAAAATTTCTAAAGAACTGGAAAAGGGGCAGCCCAGTCCTGAACTCCCTTCCTGTATGAGATCAAGCATCCCACCGGTGGAACCCAGTTGGCCAACACTCAGGTCGCTGTCATCTGTTCAAAGTGTGTCATTCTGGCCTCGGTGGCTCTCTTCCTTGGCAGAGCTGACAGTTCTCACGCTGCGATATGCACTCTACTCTCTCTCTCTCTCTGTCCGCCATGAGCTCTCAGCTGGAGCTTCAATTTGGAACTGGTCCATTTGAGATGGTGGAGAAATACGCCAAATAGCACAATGCTTTGCTACAGAGCCTGGCACTGCATCCATGTGCCCTGTAGTGATAAACCCGGTTCACTCTAGCTCTCCTTGTGGGAATCTGGCCCAGCATAAATCTCTGTTTAGCATTAACACGCTCTCTAAAATTCTGAAGTTGTTGGATAAGGAAGGAGAGGAAAAGACTCCATTACTCACTAGATGAAAAATAGCACCTAAGTCAAAAAGTACACACCAAAAAATATGACATGCATCATGGAGGGTCTTTGTAGTAAAACATGGACACCAGCACCTTTGACAATTCCTTTGGACTGTTTTGAATTTATATATTTCTTTTCCTCCCTTTCAGTGTGCCTTGTCTTCTATCCCGGATAAGCTTGAGAGAGATTGTGCACGGTGAAATGAGCACTAGGTGTCAAAGGGGAGTTACTCCCTTCCTCATTGTTTCCTGTATTATGATACATTCTTTCCTCTGTGGTGAGGAAGACAGCTGATGGGTTGACGGGTTTATAAAAAATAAAAGTGGAAGTGAACAGCAGAGGGGCAAAAGGGACAACAAACCAAACCTTGATCAGTGAGAAGCAAAGCAAGTGAAACTCAGGGAAAAAAAAAGAAAAAGAAAAAAAAACTATTCATGTCATACATGTCAGTGTCTGGGGAAAATCCAGAGTTGAGCATTTAGCACATCGACAGTGTGACTGAAAACTAAAGTGTCTCATTATTAATGCTTTGTGTTGTCTTTCAAAGAAAAGGTTGTATAAACTGAGTAGACAAATATTTTACATGTGACTAGGGCTGCATGTATTGCTTATTTGAAATTAACAGAATATTTGATTGTTTTCTCATCTCTTTAGATCATTTGTTTTTTATGTTTAATTAATATATCTGCCTGTTTAAAAATGGATTGGAATCACTCGAGTATTAATGCAGCCAAACACGGAGAGAACATGAATGCAACTCAAGATTGTGGGGATGGTTCGCTATTGTGCATGCCAATGAATTAAAGCACAGATGTTAGACAATCTTGAAGTGACTGCTTTGTTCTTTCACCACCATCAAATGGCCTAAACAAAGGGCCCTCACATAGAGCCAGAAAGCATTTATAAAATAAGACAAAAAGGATAAGTTTATACCATTGTGGGCTGTTTAAAACCAACACAGGGTTTAAACTTCTGTTTTATAATCTTAATACAGAAAAAAATGTCATGTTTGGTGGAAAGTCCTTTAGGAAGTTGTACTTGGGCCATTTCAGAGCTTTTCTGGTTGTATATTTGGTTTCTCCTCTTGAGGAGAGTTCATACAAAATTGTTAGTATCCTGGAAGTGAATTTATCTTTAACCATTGTCCACATATTGTAGATCGAGGTGATGGCAGGATTTTGGGAATGTCATTCCAAAGGCTTAATGATAGCCGGGTTAATCCCTTTCACAAGCAGTTTTGGCGTTTGCATTGGGTCACTGTCCTTTTGGAACACCCACTTGCACTTCAGTTCTCAAGCTGATGCTTTAAAACATTCATATCAGTCCATTTTTAAATTATAAACAGCAGCAAAAACCAACTTAGATTGAGAAACTCATAGTTTCAAATAAAATTTGCTGTTTGGCAGTGCACGAGTAAAGTCAGGTAAACAGAATCTTAAACATCGTGAAAAAACCTGAATGAAAATAATAGAGAGAAACTATGCATTACACTACAAGTGTCATCGTAAATTTATTCATTTTTTGGGACGAAAAGGCTGATGATAAAGTGGAGAACTGAAATGATAAAGACATCTACTGCATTATACCCAGAGGCTTCAATAGCCCTAATAAGTGAGTGGCAGCCTGTCTGATTGTGCCTGCACAATAGAACCAGTGGAATGAGGCCTTTTACAGCCCAGTGAAAAAAGCCTTAAATTGTGCAGATGGATGGCAGCAGAGACATTCCTGGGAGAACTAAATTGCTCTGCCTTTTTAAAGGCTGTCAGAAAATTCCCCTGAACAAAAGTGGCTGTGATGTTGAAAAAAGGCTGGGATTCTTCAAGTGACGGAAAGAGAAGTATTCATAGAATGTGTTTACTTTTTTATTTTTAATGATCTCTTTACTTACCCACAGTTGACCCAGGCAATGGTCCCTTGGCCCTTTACTGTTTGGGCAACATCGGAGAGCAGTTTCAGGTAGGAGTCTCCTGATGTAGCTATGGACATAAAATAAACTCAGATCAGCCTCATTACCCAAACCGTTCAATAGCTCAGGACAAACCCAGAGCTTTCAGACACAAAGGACACTGTCATGTTAAACACAGTGAAGAGGTGAAGAGGAATTGAGTTACAGTGGAGCTCAGTGTCTTGCTAAAGCACCAGGTGACACAGAAAGAGATCACTGGAGGAGCATTCTCTAATACCTTTCAGAGGATGGGTTCAGGAAAGTAGCTTAAATTACATCAGCTTTCATCATCTTACAATAGTGTCACTATCCAGGAGATGGGAGGATTATACTGTGACACAAAGACTAACTGTTGAAGCACATCAGGTTTTGGGGGAAAAGGTAAGCAAAGCATGGTCGTTTCAGATAGCTACAGCTTGTGTGAAATCATTCAAGGATAATATTGAAAGTCTACAACCAATAAAGACTTTTACAATCCCCCCCAATCAGATAAAATGTGGCTGAGCTGGACAATTTGCTTTCTGTGTAAGGAAAAAGAAACCAGCGAGACCCGCTACTACACACATCGTGTTATTATTATTGATTTTCATCAGATATGGCAACCAAAGCGGATTCCTCTGAGTAAAGTAAACAAGGTAATGTTCTACTCTCTGTGTTACACAATTCATCATTTTTATACTTCCCCCAAAACTAAATGTGTTTTATTCACTGCACAAAGTGAACAATTCCTCAATGCTCCAGGCCAAGACTATTTTTAGATAAGGGGGCACTGCCATGACTCCCCAGGGCACCACATCACACAGCGCTGGCAACAAATACATCTGGCAAATTCATCAGTTTATTACTGTGTATGGAAAAGAAAGAAAGCAGATACCGACTGGTTGTTTATCAGCCCTGTTCACACATGGCTTTTATGAGTATACAGTAGCGACAGTACATCAATACACAGCTGACATCTGAGCTTGAGTACATGGAAAAGAAAATAAAAATTAGCAATTTTGCACAGTTTCATTAATAATTTACAAACTATTAGTAAATAAAAGAAAACAAAAAAATGTACAACAGGAAATGATTGCAATTACTCAAAAGAAGGCCTGCCACCTGCACATGTAGGCTGCAGCAGCATGATGAGGAGTTTTACTGTACAGCAGCTGCTGGCAACGTCTCGACAGCAATTAGTTATCCATGTTGACAGTCAAGGCTGATGTTTGATGTTTTTTTTTTCTTCCCAGAAAAAGGGTGACATGATGGGTTGTGACAAATCCAGAGGAGGACAATGCAGATACAAATAAAATGCCAAACAAAAAGTGAACGTTGTTGCATTAGGAGATCCAAAAGACTTAAATGCTTCTTTCTGCAACTATAATGGAGTTGGCATTAATTCCACAAGTTTATATTCTTGAGGTCCAAAAAAAAAAAAAAAAAAAGAGGATATAGGCACACACTGAAAATGTTTAAGATTTAAAACTTGTCACCGTGGATGTACAAGCATTTCCCTGCTCTATATGCAAATAGAAATGCAGCTTACATCCTGTTTGCACAGAACAAGTACCGGTGTGTTGCCAGAGTTGAATTTTTCAAAGCCACATTCACGGTAACAGTTTAACAACAGCACTGACATGTTGCCTGGACTTGTGATTCAACACTTTGGCTTCAGAGTGTTCACCTTAATATGTTTAAACTTTATTTGCACAACTAACAAATAGCTTTCATTCAAAATGATTTGCTAATTAAGGCTGTGCACACTCGATCTGGTGTAAAACTCGCCAAATGCATTTTAACCAGGAAGACAATAAGCAATCCTTTATGGGGGCTTAAGATCCATTAACATTCAGACTGCCCAAAGAATGTTGTCATTTGCAGCTCAGCCCCGCTTTAGATGCAAGCTAAGCAATCAGTTCTCAATGTGATCACACCTGTTGCTAGAGCCATCCCTACAGTATGTGTTCATGTCACTTGATTAATGCTATACAAGAACAAGTCAACAGTAAAGTTGCCAATGTTTTAATGGACACTAGCCAAAAAAAAGTCAACAGGAATGTGACTGAATGCAGAATTGCAGAGGCAGGTGATGAGTAAGAAAGTCATGACTGTATTTTCAGAACAGGGGGAAAGTATGAGAAGTGTGAGGAGGTGGGGAGATCAAAACCTGCATGAGAGCATCCTCTGATGTCTTTAAAGGAAGAAGGTCTGTACTGAACTACAGCCAGTAATTATTCAACCAAAGCCACCTCTCAGTCTGCGGAAGTCATCCCGTGAGCTTATGTAGGCTGGTGTGCATCATGAATCATGAAAGAAATCTGTGGCTGTGGGGTTCTGACAGTTCTTCAGTGCATATTGTATGTATGAGGGTCTTTTGAAAGGAAAAGCCTCCTTCCTCAGCATTGCCAAGTCTTTTCCTTCTTGGAAATCTGCAAATAAAAATCAAATTAAAACCCACTGGGGGGAACATTAGAAGTTCCCTCATGGCTGGAAGGAAACAATTTGCACTACATTACAGTGTTTGACCATTTTAGTTTCTGTTAAGAGTTTAGCTCTGATTCTGTATGATATTTCCAAGTTAATTACTGAGATAGCCCACTGTGATAAAACACTGAAAGCAATCTGCAGACTAAAGCTGTACTAATCATTCATTTTACATACACTTTAGGATAATGTGGTTGAATGTTTTACAGTAATAAATTTTACAAAATCAGATACAGGCAAAATCCACTGCATATTGGTACTTAGTGGCAATCAAAGGAAATATAATTCATATGATGTTTCAACTCAAAAGTAGACATTTTCACTTCTTACAGGAACAAATTACAACACACAAGGTACAATCACATCTACAGTGTTTTATTGTTTAATTGTTTTCCACAATGCTGGATATAATAACCCCTTCATGCATCGTGTCCAATACAGTGAACTCATATTTAAAAGGTTTTCCCGAGTATATGCATAAGGAAGATATATTTGCAAATAAGCCACTTCAGTGAGTCACCCAAAGCTCTGACTGAAGAATGAATGAATATATATACATAAATTACCAAGTTTACCCCAATGATAACCAGAAAAAGAAAATTATACAGCTGTGTTGTAAGAAAATAGATTACTGCATTTTCTGGCCTATAAGTCACTTTTTTCAGAGTCTGGCTGCTCTTGTGACTTGCTGTCCAGTGACACTTATATACAGTACATCAAAATAAATCCAATTAAAAGGCAAGGGAGGGGATCCTGGAAAAATAGTTTGAGCAAGCTACATTTTAAAAAATACACCTGCCTGAAACCACGCTTCCAGAGCACAGGAACGTGTGCACCGATTATTTACAAGCAGTTTGGCGATAACAGCTGAGAACAGTAGAGTGGCTAGCTTGTTAGCCTGCTAGTAAACAGCTGAGGAGCCACATTTCTAAATGTGGTAATTGGCTCACCTCTAACTCCTTCTGCGGTGTAAAACGTCCACAGTGCTAATGTCAACACCTCCATGACTTGATCCACATCTGTTTTTTTTTTTTTTTGGTCGATTTTAAGAGCAAACAGCTAGACAGGTGACGGCAGCAAGCACCCATGTTTGTGTGCACTGTGAGACGACGTTCACAAGGAGTTGTGAGTGCGTGTGTGTGTGTGTGTGCGTGTGGGGGGGGGAGCGATAGAGACAACCGGCTTTTGAGTTTGATGGACAGCATCATTCAACCAATAAGCACAGGCTGTTACAAGATGACTGGATGGGTTTTTTTCAGTCCTGTCCATTCCACAGGTGACAATTTTTTTTTCATTTGTGTCAGAGCATTTAATTAATTGGCTGCAATCAGGGTGTGAAGAAAATTTTAGGCAATATTGTAAAAAATGCTCTTGAAAAACATCATCCACCCTGCCTTAAACAGATTTTAAAGTGTTAACTTTTTATTGACAGACATGAACCAAGGAGTAAAAATTACCGTCTCATGTCACATGAGGGTGCTCTAGGTTTGTGACAATTATATTCTGCTCCGAGGGGTAAAGATCCCAAAACAGCCTTATCTCAGTGAGAGAAGTTCATTTTGGACATCTGGCTGCACGTGCACACAGTCTGTGGAGGAACAAATCCTCAAAAAAGAAAGAAGGAAAAAAAGAATCTTTCTTAATTATGATTATGTTTATGATCATTTTCAGGCACCAACTTTGGAATCAGAGTGATTGGGGAAGTTTTAGCAGTTACATATGAGATATGAAAAAGCCCCAAATCGCCCCATTTCAAATGAATGAATCCGACTTACAGTCCAATGCAATTTAAATGCTTTTTTCCTCTTCATGACACATTTTTTGACTGACTCGACTTTGATTCCAGAGCGACTTATAGTCCAGAAAATACATATATACAGTGGGTATGTAAAGTATTTAGACCGCTTTAAAGTTTTCACTCTGTTTCATTGCAGCCATTTGTTAAAATAAAAAAGTAACTTTTATTTCTCTTTATTGTACACTCAGCACCCTATCTTAACAGAAAAAAACAAATGTAGAAATTTTTGCAAATTTAAAAAAAAAGTACATCCATTTCAACCACGAGCAGACTCGTGATGTGCGCATGTGCAGCTGTAGTGTCACATCGGGATGAAAAACTTATTCAGCTGCTGGGATTTGCAGTCATGCATGGTGCTCCAAGCAAACAAACTATAACAGGCCGAACGATGTCAATGAACACTAAACCGGCAGGAGAAGGCGATTTAAATTGGCCTCGTTACAGAGTACAGTAAAACAAAACTTAAGGTGAGACCAGGTGAGACGCACGTCGCTGTGCTGCCTTCAAGGACATCTCAGATATGTGCCATCAGAATAATTAAAGGGTAACTACTGAGTCCACGCGGGCTTCGTTACAAAGCTATGCGAATATTTCAAAATAATGTCCATGGGTGTGGAAAAAAAAAAAAAGTTTCTTTCGGTAGTTACTGTGATTTTAAACAGGAGTTGTTCAGAATGTGTCGTTGTTCATGGGAAAATGTGGCGAGTCCCTGGGATGCACGGATGGCGAGTTTACTGCGTCAGACACACAGGACGCGCACCTATCGACATCACTGTATGGGTGTCGACAGGTCGCAGGAAAAAAAGAAAAAAGTTAAATCTTTTTGGACATGACAAGTTTTATACTGACGGTATCCATCGGCATCCTGAGCAGAATGTGGGAGAGAAGCAGAGAAGTATTCTTTCTTTATCTGCCGTGTGGAAATGACCTCCATGTTAAAACACTCTGATGGATGAAGCATTTATTTTTTTAGCTGCTTTTGTTGCGGATCTTTCATTTCTATTCTCATAACAATACTTAACACTTTTTAAAGGATGATTTGCTTTTTAAAAAAATCTATCTACCAACCAAGCTAGTGGAGATATTTTTTTTCTCAATTTCAGCTCCTTTATTAGGCCATTTATTTTAAATCGGATTTTAAATCCCTAATTGCACTGACTGAACCATTTCTGTTTATCTTTACATATTTGACTGAGGAGGTCAGGCTGCTGTTTTTCCCCTTAGTTTCAGCATTTCACAATTTTACATTTATTTAACTGCACTGACTGAACCAAGGAAAGTTTTGTTATATTTTTACGTACATGAGACAAAGCTTGTGAGGCTGGTTTAAGATTGTTAAAATTTATTTAAGATTGCTCACTGAGTGCACAGTTGTTAAATAAGTAATTCAGTACATTTATCAGTTTTTAAAAACTAGGTAATTTTTTTTAAAGCCAAGTCTGATGTTGCCTTGCACAAAAGAAAGATCCCAGTCTGTTTCCACACAACGAGGTGTGCTGTCAAAAATACCATGCCGTTTTTTTCCCTCCTTTTTCCGTGTCGGTGTTGGACCGGTATTGGCAGATACCAAAACATCAAATATCGGATCGGAGCTTCCCTACATATGAGTACAGCCAAATTCACTGCACATCTTTTCAGTCATGATTTGTGAATAAGAGCAACTTCATCAGGGATTCATCTGCATTAATGTACACCCTACTTTATTGTTCCAATAAAAAAGAAAAAAAAAAAAAAAGATGTTTTTGGAGCTCCTGGGTCCATTTGAGTCTGGCTGAGCATTAACATGACGGATTGAGTTGCCCTCTCACTGCATTATCTGTGTTAATCCAGCTTTGATTTAATAAGATTCCGGTCATACAGCATTTTGCACAGAATTTTTAATATATATATCCTGCTCTCCACAGCAGCTCCACACTGTTCACCGAAAAGTCACATTTTTGCCTAATATTGCCTCCCATCATGTTCAGATGACTGCATGTCTCTACAACAGGGGGGGGGGGGGGGGGGGGGGGGGGGTCTTTTTGATCCTGAAGCAACAGTTCTGTGTGTCCAGTAACTGTGCTGCTCCACATCGTTTAAAACTCCAACTGATCATCTGTTAAACTTCACTGCTTCCACCTCCAAACAAGGCGGTTAACTCTCCACTTTATCTTGCTGAGTTAAAGCAGGTTTAGGACTCTGCTACAACTAGCAGCTGTGTGTGTTTAGGGGTGAAGCTGCAGCAAATCATTCAGTGACAGAGTTTCCTCTCACTTCTAACTTTCTCTGTTAAGCCAAATACAGGTAAATGCCGCAAGCAGTACCGCTTCACTCAATACGCACACTACGCATGTTGCGTAGGGCCCTGCAGACTAATACAGGCCCCGTGAAAAGATTTGAGAAAAAAAAAAAAAAAAAAAAACCTCACGACGTTACCGCCCGTCACGCTTATGTCCCACATTTCCAGCACATCAGACTGGAGAGAAGTGGAAAATGAAGCACAGTTAAGGGATATATGAGAAAAGGAGAAAGAAAGAACATGAGAATGAACCACGGGAACAGCAGTCGGGTAACTTTCTCCTCTCCCAGTGGGAGAGTGGAAGGGACTTGCCATACTTTAGCAGGGGGATGAGCTCAGGTCCTGTGCATCTGCTGGCTACTATCAGTTTAGTTGTAATGTTACAGTTACAGCTGCACTTAAAAAAAAAATAGAAAGTAATGGATAAATATTGACTAAGGTTTAATTTTGTTTGCTTACTCACAACAGTAATTAGAATAACAAGAAACTAAAAAACTAATAATAAATACAAATTTACAGAATTATAATTTAGGGAAATAAAATATTGCTTTTGAATTATGATTGGAAATTATCAAGACAAACAAAACTGTCCCAGACACAGAGCAGCTTTCCCATGAACAGTGGACCAACATACTGTACCTGTCAACAGGTGCAGACGTCTGATTGGACGTTACAGAAAACACCTGATTGCAGTGACTGTCTCAAAGTGTTGCTCAATAAAATTTTAGCTTCGGAGCCCCATCATGCTTGTTTACCATCATGCTTGTTTACTTGTGGGGTTTGTGTGCGTGTGTTTGTTTTTAATATTTCTGTTGAACCAAAATTCAAAATCAATGTCATGATTTTCATCAAATTTTTATTTCTTATTACTTTTGTCAATTTCATCTTATTTCACTGACAGCTGATTATTTTCCTTCTCACTGGAGGGTATGAATAATTTTGAGGACAACTATAGATGCAGATGTCTCATTACAACAATTGAACTCACAAAATACTCTGACAATGGTGCTAAATAAATAGTTTGTATGATAAATAATTGTATCAATAATTGCCTACATTTGAAGTATATGAAAGTAAAACAAGCACAGCCAATTTGATGGAGCTGAATTAACATTAGCCTTATCCATATAACAGGTGCTTAAGTTTCTCACTACAAGCAGCAGCACAGCCAGTCAGCCAGTGGAAGGACAGAGCCAGGTTCATCTAGGACAGGCACAGATGAGCAGCTTCCACAGATGTGACATATTTTTTATGTTTAAAGCACTGGGTATCACGTGCAACTGTTGAAAATTTTTGCTGTTCAGTTAGGAGGGCCCCTTATCAGAATTTTGCCTAGGGTCCCTTGGAGGTCTGAACTGGCTCTGGCTGCAAGATTCTCCATCCCTACAGTCTTTACGCTTGCGACCTCGTCCGCCTTGGCTGCTGCTTTTACGACCCCCGACAATTCGTGCATCTGACTTCATGGTCAGACGGCCGCCAGACAGACGCAGTCAATCCCAGCCTGGTTGGCTCGTTCATAGTAACGCGTTGAAATGAATAATCAGAATAATAAGAAATGGCATGTGTGCGTGTGAGGTCTTTCAAATGTGAGTGAGACTTGAGAACCCTGTGTCAGATGTACTCCGATGGTAGCTGAACTCCTTGAAACAAATGCTGCATTGTACCTTTGCCTTGTCAACGGAACCGTCAGATATTCTTTATTATTATTCTTCAAAGTTAAACAGGCTGTTTAAAACTCCAGTTGTACTTTTTCATTCATCACTTTTTACGGCTTCACAATTTGGCCAAAGGGGCTGACTAGTCAAAGGGACAAAATGGATGGAGTCTCTTTAACTAATCGCGATTAATGCATTAACGCTGAACTGCCAAATATTTCCATTGCATTTATACACCTGGACTTCTTTAAATTCCTTTTTAATCTTACTATACTTGTCCATTTTAAATCTTTGGCCTTTTAATTGGAAGTGTAATTCCCATTGATGTGGGACTAAAAAAGAAAGGACTATCAAGTTATCCATCCATCCATCCATCCATCCATCCATCCTCAACCTAGAAATCTATAGAGGCACAGGTGCAGCTGCAGGATATAAATCTAGAAGTACCAGTTGAAGGCTCTTCTCTTAATATCATTCCCTTTGATCAAGCGCACTGCATGTTGTGGCAAAATCTATAACCTTATTAAGTGAAGCAAGGCTGTGAGTGGATGCGAATCTTCGCTAACCTGTCTTCGTGTAGAGCACCAGGACATTGGTTCTCGTTCTGAGCAGCTTCTTGAAGTCTTTGTGGTCACTGACTTTCTCTATGAGAGGCGACACCTTCACGGCCTCCAACATCGACAGCAGCCACACCTGTGAAAGATGCACAGAGACAAAATTTAAACCAAACTAAAGATTGTGGGATAATACCACCACATTTTGACAGGAAAGGTTATCAAATCTTAACACTTTCAGTACCAAACTAAATGTACTCATAAAACTAGAAAACATCAGACACAAACGTGTTGGATGACTGTATTTTATGGCCCTAAAATGATCAGTTTTAGAGTTTAACAAAAACTGCAGGCCAGATTATCGTTTAACTTGTTTAAATGTTTTTGAGCTTCACCATTGAACAAAATAATCAATTTCTTTTCAACTACTGAGACACAAACAAGACAACAAGATCCAATTTCTTGCAACAGCTTGCACTCAAGGCATCTTTGAGGCTTGCAACAGGCAGTAACATCTGCATCACAAGCCTGAATGGCTCATTTGACTTTGGAAACATTAGTAGTTAAGCTAATAGTGTGAAACATCCAATATAAGGAATAAAACTATGCTGTGAAGCCTGCCTTTTAATCAACGATGACTAAAGTAAAAAACAAAAACCAAAAGACTGATTACACTCCAGCCATACAAAGTCATTTCCATGCATTTTAAATCATCTCTATGCCATCACCATTCATTAAAAAGCTTCTCATTTCTGCCTACAGAGAACTAAATTAGACACCCAAACACTGTCTGCTCACTCAGCGGATCCAGTCTGCTGAGTGATATCACCTGGAATGAAAACAAGCACCTGTCAGACTCATTTTCTATTTTAATTCCTAACTAGATGCTCCTCCAAGGTAAGAGTGCTGTGAATCTTAAGATACTACAATTTGCATATCAGTAATTTCAAAACTAACAAAAATAAACCAAGTAATAAGAAAAAGCAAAAAGGGACTAAATTTTAATTTTATTTACATATGCTGTGGATCCTCTAGCTTTTCTGCTCCCGTACAAGACAGAGTGACTCGAGGTTATTCCAGCTGATACCGAGTGAGAGGCTTTTGTTGAACCATTAGGGAACAAAGAACCGTGCATTCTCACCCTCACAACCAAATTTCAAGAACCTGGACTGTGAGACAAAATGACATTACTTGAAGAAAACCCACAAAAGCAAATGGAAAACATGATTTAACCTGCAGGTTAGGACCAAACACCTGCTTGCTGCAAGGAGACGTCGATAACCACACCACCACCCGCCGCCCATATGGTACGATGCGAGGAGAACCATCAGTCTTACTAAGTATAATTTGTGTTCAGGTGGGGTGTTTCTGTCACCTGTGCACACGTAATTAGGTAGATTTGGCGACAAAGTAAACACAAGCTGTGGCAGTTTTTGTTTGGGACTTATCGGAGGCACTTGGCTGATGGTGGGCTAATTAGAGGTTTGGCTAGGTGACACTTGTTTGGTGAGGTGGTTATGAGACAATGGAGGTAGGAATGAGATTAAATTGAAAGAAAAGCAGGGCGGCAGATGGTCCACGTGAATCAGGAAATTAAACACTTGATGGAACCTAGAAGGATTGAAATTATGCAAAATGTTAAAAAAAAAACAAACAAACAAACTGCAGATTGAAAATAAGCATCCGAGTCTGAGAAGAACCAATGACAGTGACAAAGTGACAGCAAGACACAAAAACCTTTTGTGCATTCATCCACGTTTTGTACGTTCCAGAGTTGTGCAATTTCTCCAGTTCTAACATAAACACTCTACACTATGCTTTCAGCAGACAAGCTTAGTGCTCTGGTTTGGAAAGACTTTCTGGATGTTTTGACACATATGCGATTCTAGTTCATCACTAGAATACATTATAAATGCTGGAGTCCATCACAGCTGCCATCTTCACCTACTTACGGAGAAAGTTCCAAGCTTTCAGATCCAACCTTCAACCTTTCAGGCATGATGCTTTGATTTTCCAGAAGCAGAGTTGTGATACAACTCTGCTAAGCTGGGGTTTTAACAAAGCGATTAGTAAATTTTAATCCAAGCTAGCTCAGGCTTTAAATGAAGACATTTTCACCATCAATAAGTAGTCTAACACTGATAAAGATCAGTGGGCAAATGCTGTTTTAGCGCATATCCTGGCTTTGGAGAGATAAACAGTCTGCTGTTAAGTTTAATGTAGAAACCAAACACATCTTTACATAGTGTTGCATGAAATACACAAACTGGCACCTACTCTTATAACTGAGGCAGTAGAGAGGGACACTCATGCTGTCGTCGAGCCAAGGCTGCTGATGGCTGTGATAAAACGTCTCTTCCACCAGTTAAAGAGTGCGTCATCTTCCAGTGACAGATGGACAATGATAGAAATGACTAGACTGTGCTGACAGTTTCTCTACAGAGCATCATAAGTGACAGGCTCATTCAGAAGCACTATTACAGCACTGCTGATGATTTACTGTAAGCTCAACTTTTATTGCAGAAAAGTACATGAACAGGCAGTTGGAGCAGGGAAAAAGTGTTTTGTATGCAGTGTGGTGTAGGGTGCTTTTAGATTAGACTTACACTTAATTTGTAATCATCACAACAGATTTATTGCTTTGATTTTCTACCAAATAAACCCTCTCATGACAATCTTTGCAATTTTGAGGTATAGACAAAATCAATTATATTTTTGCAAAATAAATATTTTGAAATAAACATACAGTTGTGTGAAAAAGTGTTTGCCCCTTCCTGATTTTTTTTTTTTTTTTTTTTTTTACATCTTTGTCACACATACATCATCCAACAAATTTAAATGCTTGTGATATCTTTGTCTCACAAACACAAAATGCAGATTTTAAACAAAGATTTTTATTTCTAAGGGGTGGGGGGGGGGGTCCAAACCTTCATGGCCCTGTGTGAAAAAGTGAGCCTTTTTAAGTTCATGCCACAGCATCTCAATCGGATTCAGGTCAGGACTTTGACGAGGCCACTCCAAAGTCTTCATTTTGTTTTTCTTAAGCCATCAGAGGTGGACTTGCTGGTGTGGTTTGGATCATTATCCTGCTGCAGAACCAAAGTCCGCTTCAGCTTGAGGTCATGAACAGATGGCCGGACATTCTCTTTCAGGATTTTTTGGTAGACAGCAGAAATTATGGTTCCATTTACCACAGCAAGTCTTCCAGGTCCTTTTCTGAAATACCATGTTACTTTTACACCAGATGTAACGGGACCTCCACCTTCCAAAAAGTTCAACTTTTGTCTCGTCAGTCCACAGAATATTTTCCCAAAAGTCTTGGGGATCATCAAGATGCTTTCTAGCAAAACTGAGACAAGCCTTTATGTTCTGTTTTCTCAGCAGTGGTTTTGGTCTTGGAACTCTGCCATGCAGGCCATTTTTGCCCAGTCTCTTTCTTATGGTGGAGTCATGAACACTGACCTTAATTGAGGCAAGTGAGGCCTGCAGTTCCTGGATGTTGTTCTGGGGTCTTTTGTGACCTCTTGGATGAGTCGTTGCTGTGCTCCTGGGGTAATTTTGGTCGGCCAGTCACTCCTGGGAAGGTTCACCACTGTTCCATGTTTTGGCCATTTGTGGATAATGGCTCTCACTGTGGTTTGCTGGAGTCCCAAAGCTTTAGAAATGGCTTTATCACATTTTCCAGACTGATATCTCAATTACTTTGTTTCTCATTTTTTCCTGAATTTCTTTGGATCGCAGCATGGTGTCTTTTGAGGATCTTTTGGTCCACTTAACGTTGTCAGGAAGGTCCTACAGTGTTTAAGTGATTTCTTGCTTGAGAACAGGTGTGGCAGTAATCTGGCCTGGGTGTGGCTAGAGAAATTGAACTTAGCTTTCCAAAGATGGGATAAACCACAGTTTATTTTTTAACGGGGGGTGGTGGGGGTCACTTTTTCACAAAGCCCCCCTCCCAGTAAAAATCTTAATTTAAAAACTGCATTTTGTGTTTACTTGTGTCATCTGTCTCACATTTAAATTTGTTTAATGATCTGAAATGTAAGTGTGACAAACATGCAAAAAAATAAGAAATCAGGACCTTCACACAACTGTATTATGTTACACAAATGTACATAAACTGATAGTTATGCATTTCAGACAGAAAGATCTGAAAAATTCAATATTTTCACAATCAAAAAGGGGAAACAAAAAAAAATCCAACATACAAATCTCACTGAAACATACTTACAAACCTTACATTTAATGCTGTTTAAAAGTTGCAGCTTTGAAGCATTGTTGTTCCACTCCTCAAACTCCAACTCCTGAATAGGTCTAAATCGCATGGAGTGTGCATGAAGGTGATGACTGTTAAGAATGTAACGATGATTTGTGAATCAGTTAAAAAATCGGTTCAACTTCAAACTTGTTAAAATGTCAACTGATGTAGAAAAAAAAAAAAAGATTCACCTGCAAACAAACTCCTGAATGCACAGTAGGTAATGTAATACACACACGTGCTAGACGTCACTGCATAGCGTTTATGGATGACTGCAGTGCCGATAAGCAAACTAGAAGCAAGCATGGTGACAGATCATATAAGAATTTGTTATCATTTTTAAAAGGAGCCCTTTCATGAAAAATGGACTTAGGTGCTTTTTAGCAAGTTACTGTGTTATTTCCTCATAAAAACTTCATTTAAGGTAGTTTTTTTTCTTCATTTGTGCATATTTGAGTAATATAGGCTATATGAATATTCAGGCCAAGCTCTAGCTTCCTTAACATAACTGACTGACATCAGTATATGCAACGAGGTGGCACCAATCACGAAGCGTCAAATATGCATGTGCAGCATCGTAGCAAGACGCCCTCTTTGTTCAACAGAAACTCTTTTTTTTTATATATATATAACTCAAGTTTTTATTAAACTTTTCAGAGACTTGGTACATGGCAAACTAATTTTTTTTTTTCATCTAGGAACAGGCATTCTGTAATTTACAATCCTGGTGACAGGCACATACTTTTTGGTCCTACTAATACACACACATACACAAAAAGGGAAAAGAAAAAAAGAAAAAAAAGTAGGATACATAATCTCAAGTAATATGTATGTGTCAGTACACATGTACACAGATACATTCATCAATACATTCACATCTGCCCACACAGAGAATAACTAAGATTTCGGCATATACTGTACAACATGCAGACGGAAAAAAAAGAAAAAGGGAGGAGGAAAAAAAAGAAATTACTGATGATTTCCCACTTTTATGTAGTCCCAAAAACTGCCTCAAGGAGTATTCCCCTCTCCCCTGTCATCACTTAATCTATTAAGCATACATTCATAGGATGCAGATTCAGTCATTGCACAACAACAGAAACTCTTAGAGAATCCTAACCTATACACACTCTGAGGATGAAACTAACAGCCTGCAGGACGATTTCCTCAGAGACAAGCAGCCATCAGCTAACAAACGTTTGATCCAGAGTTCAGGAGAAAAGCTTTTCTTTTTTTAAAACATCTAGAGGACGGCAAGTTGGGAAAAATGTGGTATCGTTCGGGGGGGTTGTTTTTTTGTTGTAGTGGATGAATAATATTTTTAGATGGGGTGGTTTTTTATCATCAGGAGAAGAAAAAACTTTAATTTTTTTGTGTGATTCCTCACTCCTGACATCTTTATAATTGGTGGGGAGTGATGTGTTTTTTCGGGGCCCTACTGGAACCTGACGCAGTTCCACCATAAAAACACCTTACGGACAGACAACACCAGTGAGTGAAAAAACATCTCTCAGCTCAATGCTAAGTATTAGTCCATGATTTGTTTGCTAATGTAGTACTTCAAACTCCATATCAGACTCTGGGTCGAGCGCATACAGCTCCATAACAGGCTGGTCCATTTTATCCCGTTGATCGGAGTCCAATTATCCATCAATGTTTACAAACAATGTCCATGTGAGTGCTGGTGCTGAAAACAATTCTGTGACCCTTCAGAATCTGTCTTTTCCGGGGTGACGTCATGAAATGGGTGTAAAACATGTTGCAATTGGTCGAGAGCTCTGCGGTTCAGTACAGCCGTCTTACTTCCGTGCTGGAAATTATATGCATAACAAAACTAATATCTAACACCAAATTAGTTTCTATAGTAGCGATGGGAACATATTTAGCTTATACAGGGAGTGCAGAATTATTAAGCAAATGAGTATTTTGACCACATCATCCTCTTTATGCGTGTTGTCTTACTCCAAGCTGTATAGGCTGAAAGCCTACTACCAATTAAGCATATCAGGTGATGTGCATCTCTGTAATGAGAAGGGGTGTGCTCTAATGACATCAATACCCTATATCAGGTGTATTAGGCAAACATAATTATTAGGCAACTTCCTCTCCTTTGGCAAAATGGGTCAGAAGAGGGACTTGACAGGCTCCGAAAAGTCAAAATAGTGAGATATCTTGCAGAGGGATGCAGCACTCTAAAAATTGCCAAGCTTCTGCCAAGCTTCCAAAGCGTGATCATCGAACAATCAAGCATTTCATTTAAACAGGGTCAACAGGGTCTATTCTGAATGAAAATAGACGTGTATAAGAAACGTGTGGAAAAACCAAGGCGCAAAATGACTGCCCATGAACTCAGAAACGTCAAGCGTGCAGCTGCCAAGATGCCACTTGACAGCAGTTTTGCCATATTTCAGAGCTGCAACATCACTGGAGTACCCAAAAGCACTCCAGTGATGGAAGTGTAACTACGAAGAAAAAGGTTTGTAAACAACATTATAGCTTCAGTTTGTGCACGCTCCCGTGACGGCTTGGCTCGTGGCTGCAGTTACCTGAAGCGGCAGTCGCTGCAGTCACAAGTTTCATTTCTTAATATTGCCTCAAGTCTTATTTCAGCTTTAATATTGGTTATTGGTATCAATATCGGTTATCGGCCACATGAGTTTTAAAATAGCAGCATATCGGATATCAGCCAAAATTCCAATATCGTGCATTCCTACATGTTACTATTTTTTTTTACTTTTACTCTTTATTTTTTTATTTTTTTTTATTATTATTTTTACTATTATTATTTATACTATTACATTCTCAAAACTCTAAGATCATTTAGCTGAACAGTCTTACAGTTCTCATAACACCACAGCTCACTTGCAAAAGCTGATATCTCTCCCAAAACAGTTCATTTATCCCCTAGAACTAAATTTTCTTTCTCATACAAATAGTCAGAGCCAACAAAATGGGCAGATCCTTCTCAATCACTCTCTCGTTTCTCTAAACAGATCGGATGTTCTCATCACTCTTGGTGCTTTAGCCAAAATAACCTGGATTTTTCAGCACAACACCACAGTTCACCTGCAGAAGCTCATATTTGTCCCAAAACAGTTCATCATTGTGTCAAAATCAAGTTTCTTTCTCAGAGAACTAGTCAGAGCACCCAAAATACATTGTCCCTGTAGCATTGTGTAAGCACTGCAAACCAAAATGTTTAGGTGTTTTGTCACTAGGGCAGAGGACCATGGAAATATCCCTCATGTCCCCCTCTCAGTTTTACCTCAGTCCTTTATTGACAATGGTTATTGTGCTAAGTTTTATTTTCTTTTTGTCTACCTAACAGAATACAGTTCAATATATATATATATATATATATATATATATATATATATATATATATATATATATATATATATATATATATATATATATATATATATATATATATATTTCTTTTAAAAAGAAGAATAGGATTTTACAGTAAGAGTAGCTTTCAGCATTTGACATCACACATTGCACTCATACTGCCAAGGAAATTATAACCATTTTTGTTCACACAAAATAATTTCCATACATCACAGTCACTATAAAAAAATTGTATAGCATAATATAGCTACTGTAATATAAACACAAACAAAAAATAAGGAAATCTATATACAGCCTATAGTGCTGTAAAGAAGGCTGGAGTTTCACAGATTTCATTTTCTGTATTATGGTCTTGACTAGTTTTGACATTTGAACAGACTGAACTGCATGTGATAACTTCTAGAATGAAACAATGCTGATATGTTTTGGAGAAAACAACCATTAGATTGAGAATCAATCAGTTCAGATCAATAAGAGCTATTTACTTGGAAATTGTGCTAAATGTAGGATAACTGTGCTAACTGTACTCAATCATTTGCAAAGATATAAAACTTTGAGACATGTACTAAGACATTTGCAATTTAATGAAATAAATGAGAAATGCAATTATGTTGTGAACAATTGCCAAATGGTTTGGAGATTTGTCCATGTTGTTTGAGAAAGTAATTTTTGATTTGCGAAATGAGCCAAACCGATTGGATAAAAACTGTAATTTAGCCGTGCTCCCACACTCATTCTTTTCCTTAAGCAATAACTGACCCTCACCCCCGCCTTGTCAACATGTTCATCCTTGAGACCATCGGCCACCTCAGATTCATGTTAGGTACCAGCATTATGCCGAATCTATGCAAAATAAAATGTTTTTGGTCGAGTCATCCATTATTTTTTGATGTGATCACAATATATTCAAATTTTCTTATAAGAACAGTCAAATTTGCCCCCTGGCTGTACTACATTTAATATAGAACAGGTTATGTAGTGATAAATCTCAGCGTGGACTCTGCATCTACAAATCCAACGAAATACTAAATCATGCAAAAGGTACGACTTAACAAGAGTTAGAAACTAGATAGAAATTCAAGCAGTTTTTCTGGAACCCTCCCTCCTTCAAGGTCTAGTTAAATGAAGAAAAAAAAGTCCCTGGTTTCTTGTTTTAAATAAAACAAACATACAAAAACATGTTTATTAAAAAGGAAATCTGGGACATCACATATTCCAGCCTCTTGAATAAATCTCTAAAAAGATCAGAGCCAATATATAACTTATGGATAAAAAATACAAGTCTTGCTATTAAAATTCATGGAACGTCTTAATCAATTTCTCTTTTTACCGCCGGATTTATGTAAAAAAAAAAAAAAAGGAAGAAAAAAGAATAATTTTTTGCAAATACAATCAAAAGGCACCAAAAACTGTGCACGTTGATTTAGCAAGTCCCATCAGCACAAACGAGAATTGTTCAGATAAAGCACAAGTTATAGAGCAGAGTTTCATTTTTGGAGATCTCTTGACCTAAAAACAACAAATTTACTTGTGTATCCTGTCACAACTGGCTAAGTAACAGATATGAAAACAAAACCCGGCCAATGGATCCTGATAACTGATCTATGTACAGTAACACTTCTTTCTTTACAGTAAAGAAGCATCACAATGCTGCTGTATTAATATCCTTCCAACAACATCTCTCCTCATTATCATGATGTTTCTTAACAAAAGTTGCAAGTGGAAACCTTAATTGCTGTAAAGCAAATCGGTGGTAAAAAGAAGAGATGCAAGGAGAACAGTACAATTTGGCTTCACACCCAAAGACATTTTTCCACACAGGTATCAAACATACATAGGGAATGCTAAATGAGAACGGGGCCCACAAAGCAGAAAAAGAATACAAGCTTCTTAACATCACAAATTAGAGCTGAGCATATCAATTAAATTCCGGCTTTTACAAAAACCTATGCAAAATAAATTGAACCAAACCGGGGCATCATCATGTATCAGGGGTAGGCAAGTTCGGTCCTAGCGAGTCACAGTCCTGCAGGTTTTAGATACTTCAAATAAAATTGATGCAGCAGCTTATCAAGTTCTGCTCAATGATTCATTAATTTGAATCAGGTGTGTTGAAACAAGGAACCATGTAAAACCTCCAGGACTGTGACTCTCTAGGACCGAAATTGCTCATCCCCAGCCTGTATCATCTGTACAGTGCTGTTTTTGAGTTGTTTGCAGAGTTGTATTGAGGAAACAAAAATCTCAAAAAGACACTATTAGGGAAGTGTTTAAAATCTGGGCTGTACTTAAATTTAAGGGAAAAACTGTAAGACACACAAAATAAACTGCTTGTCAGTTGCCATGGACCATATGTGAAAACTATGTCCTACCATTACTTAAAAAAATAAATATATATAATCAATCAATAAATAAAATGCTGCACTTATAGAGCAGAAGGTGCCTGCCCCAGCCTCCAAGCCGATACCTTCGGTCTGCTGTGACAAATCTGCTTAATAAAAGGCATCCAGTTTCAGGCCAATACTGAATCAGCACAAATCACACCACGGTTTGTCAAATGGTCGCTTTCACTTTCCTCTGACTAATGAACCAGTCAGGCATGTTTACCATGCGTGGACAGACTGACTGTAAAGGAGGCTATGCAGATTCTGATAACACAAACAGATTACTCTGATCAAGAGGAGTGAACAACTTTTGCAAATCACATTTCGGATACCTGCAATGAAAATCATAGGAGAAGGTGAGCCTTCAATCATATTCCCAAGCTACTGCCGGGGGACAAAACTGCATGCAGACTCGAAATACTTGATACCAACTAAAATGTAAACACTTAAATGGAGTCAAGAGTCGAACTTTCTATTTTTTAACTATATCTTAAAGTCTTCTTTCATTGGATAATTGGATTTAAAAAACAACTGCATTAGAAATGTGCAATATAATCGGCCCCTTATTGCCTTAAAACTTAGTATCGGACATCTGCTACCCCCACCGATATTTAACCGAACAGGTTTCTAACCCCCCCCCCCCCCAAAAAAAAAAAACTTCTTCAAAAACTTCCTTTTTACAGACTTTAAAACTTCTAAATACAGTTTCTTTTAGGATGTTCTGTGTGAACAGAGTTTATACATGGTCATTTGTGTAAATAACCAAATATTCCCTGTTTTTGAGTAATGTTTTTTTTTCCCCCTCAGGGAGGAGAAAATCCAGGTTTTTCTAGGATATAATGCACAACTTGTTTGAACAACTGTCATTAAGTTTGACTTATTTTACATAACACAAGTTGAGGTATTTCTCTTACTTTGCACAAGGAATGAATATGACAAATCTATTTTTCAGTTTTAATATCGGTATTGATATTGATTATTGGCCACATGAGTTTTAAAATCTTGGCATACCGGATATCGGCCAAAATTCCAATATCGTGCATCCCTAAATTGTACCAAAAACTGAGAATCAAAACATATAATATTTGAGGAGTTTGCCTTTTATTAAAATATCACCTCACGGAAAGGCCTAAAGCATTTAGACTCAATTTGTATTCAAAGATGTTTGAACTACTGACTTTCTCTCCGACTTGCGAGTCAACATAACCAATGTATTCCGTTTATTATTCCTAATCGGTGTCTAAATAGGCTGCGGTGCAAGACTAACTTGCCTAAACATTGTTCACCATATTCAGTGTGAGTATTCAGGGGTGGAAACAAAGACCCAGCAGATGCAAAGTTGCATTGTCTCTGTTCATCACAGCAGTTGTTCTAAACAGTAAAACTAAATCAGCGTCAGCTGACTTGAAATGCTGCAGGAAGCTAAACAGGGACAGGCCCTGAAACAGGGGATAGTTTCTGAATCGGCAGTGGAAAAACTCACGAGAGAGTGTTAATGTTTCAGTTCACGTCTAATTTAGCAACTGTTTGACTAGTAGCGCGTTTAGTTTGACATTTCCGCAACAATGTGGTGACAGCACACACACAAACGTTTATGCACAGCAAAATTAAAGTAAATGATTGTTCAGTGGCGATATTCTACCTTGCGATATGCTGATTTGTTTGGTGATATAATGGGGCAAGCAAAGCCCTATGCATGTGATAAAAAAAAAAAACGCTCTCCAAACTTTGGCTGTTATGCTTATCCTAAGGCAAAAACTAGATGAAATGCATGTGGTGAGTAAAATCTGTCCTGAAAAAATGAGATATTTTGGTAATGCAATTAAAATATACAACCCTGTTAGCCGTTTTCTCCACAAGAACATCTATAACCTTGAGGAACACAACCTGCGAAAGACTGAACAAATCTGGGGATACTTTTATCCATCCTTAATCAGTTGCACAGGAACAAAGTTTACTCCACATGTTGAACATCTTGGAGCTGCTATCAGAGTTCCCCCTTGAAAAATTCCCTTTACAGAAATGGCTGTACTTGCATTCAAACTACAAGCCACAGCCAAACTAAAGGCCAGGAAAGGACATGGCTCTCGCTCTCTCAAAAAAAAAAAAGTGATTCAGATTAATTAAATTGCTTGCTAAAAAGGTATAGCAAAGTGTATCTAGAATCAATCTGAGAATGGAAAAGAAACTTTGAGATTAATCTCCATTAGATCTTAAAAATATGGCTAATTATTAATTCAAATCATGAGGCCAGCAAAGATTCCCATCTTCATTCCCTTTGCTTGTGGCGTTCCAATTTCCTCCAATGATCCAAAGAATTAGGGATGCAAAAAAAAAAAAATTTACGAAAAAGAAAAAAAAAAAAAAAAAAAAAAAAATGAAAAACAAAACCAAAAATCAATCATTGCAAAAAAAAAAAAAAAATAACAAAATTTTTTTTTCCCTGAAAATAAAAAATAAAATAAAAATTAAAAATTAAAAAAAAATATTTGTTTCTTCATGTGTATAATCAATATTCTTTTTTATTTTTTTTTAAATAATACAAAAAAAAAAATAACTATAAGAAAAAAAAAATTAAATATATTTACAAAAACAAAAGTAAGTGGTGGTGATGCTCTTTTTTTTCCTTTTTGTTTTTGGTTTTTTTGAAAACAATTTGGAGTAAAAAGACATGAATGTTAGCCTTGTGATTCTTAACTGGCTGTAAGTAGGAGAGCATATGATTGTATGAATGTCTCCAGGGCATAGCTTGACCGTGCATTGTCCAACTCTTACTGCACCCTGACACCAGATAGGCTTCAGCTCCCATCCTCCAGAGCACAAGGAAGCAGAGTAGGGCTGGACAATTAATCGAATTTTGATCGTGATTTCAATTTTGCCCTCTCACAATCATAAAAACCTACTGGAAGAAAAAAATTAATTGAATGAAAGGTGTTAACGAAGGAACTGCAGGGAGTATAGAACAGGAATGCATGTAGATTGGGTATTCATTTTTATTGCTATTATCACTTTAATATATTATACTTATTTTACTCCATAACTTGTTTCTAATTTATTTCTGGTTGTGTTTTTTTTTTTTTTTTTTTTAAGTTATATTTGAGGTCAAGTTTTGGTGGTCAAACACTTTTTTTTTTTTAAATCAATGTATAATCGTGTATATTAATCGTGATTTCAATTTCAGTCAAAATAATCGTGATTGTAATTTTTTCCATAATCGTCCAGCCCTAAAGCAGAGTAAAGGAAGAGATGAACAGTCGCTTCTTTTTTTTTTTTTTCATTAGAAATATGTGAATTCATCATGTTCAGGTGAAGCTCATAAGAGTGTACGGGTCACTCACTGTTAATTCAAAGTACACTATATTCTATTTGCATCAAATGCCAGAAAATACTGTTTATTAGAAGACACATCAATAAGGACCCTCATTAAGACAATGCTAATTATTCTCATAATTGGTGAATAAAATAATCCTGAGAGCAGGCAGTCTCACACATATTGATTATTTATTATTCTGGCCTGAAAAAAAAAAAAAAAAAGTATCATTGACAGGGTTTGGAGGTTACAAGCCAGAGGCAACTGAACCAAATGCTTCATTGTGTGTATGTGCATGAATGTGTGTGAGTGAAGAGGGAGTTTGGATTAAATTGTTTTGACAGGCAGGCCTCTACCCACCCAGACAGCTGCCCTCTAAAAAAAGGGCTGTGGTGGTTTATCACTTCCCCAAGCAGAATCACCTACATACACCCCACAGTGCTTTAAAAAAAAAAAAAAAAAAAGACAAAGAAAAAAGAAAAACATGCAGGTATTCACTCAGCAGTCAATCTGCCTTTTAAATATTCATTTTTAATCTATTTTTAAACATTTGGTTTAAAATATATATAAAAAAAGAGAAATATCCCAAAGCCCAAAATACCTTTTTTTAAAAAACAGAGATTGAATTAATTTATCTTTTTGCCTTTTTTTTTTTTTTAATGACTTGGAGATTACTAAAATCCAAACGTAGATCAGAGACTTCAGACTCTGAAGACTCACTCTATATAAAGGATTAACAACTAAATATTGACAGAAGGAATTTATCTACGGTTATCTTCTCTTGTCCGATTAAATATGCCTCCTTGAAATTGGGTCAGAACATATAAAAGGGTAATAAATTTCTACACCATCTGTTAATGTAAACACTGTCAAATTACAGCTCGGAGTGAGTACTTGAACCTCATGCTCTAGGCTGACCTTCAATTCTAAAAAGCTGTGGCATATTGCCAGGATAACAAACAGTGTCACAGCCCAAAAGCATACAGAGTTCAGTGTACAGAAACACCTAAGTACCAGTTGAGCCTGTAAATGCTGCTGCTCAACAGGAAGCAGAGCAGGAAGGGATCTGCATCAGCTAGATCAGATGGTGGTCCTACAAGACATGTCATGGTGCAATTAGCTCTGAAGGCATGAAATTTAACTTGAGGACAATGAATATTGACAGTGCATTTCAAATTAAAATCAATTTTTGCTAATGTGCCTTTATCATATTGCTTGCCGCTCTAATTGTGTACACTCGTGTTATAACTGTATATGCCTCATAATGTAAAATTAATGACCTAATTTAACACTAAAAAGCACTCATTAGTTTGAGTCTACAAATGAACTTGAACACAGTTGTCTTATCTATCATACTCAATAGAGCTTGGGTTACCAAGGCAACAAATTAAGCTGGGGGTTCCATCTGACCTGCTCAGCATCATTTTCCTGTTCCCCATCCATGGGGGTACCCAAGGTGTTCCCAAGCTGGATCATAACTACCCTCCCGTGAGTTTTGAGTGTACTCGTGGGTCTTAAATCAGCAGGATGTACAGTAGGGCGATCTGATTTAGCAAATTCTAATTTCAGTTAACATTTTGCCTCTAACCACTAAAAACTGCGCTGCATAGCATTTTATAGCAATGTCCTCCTTTTTTGCATGTTATAAATCAAGCACACCCACTTTCTTTCCAGCACTGTGCTTTGGACCCCTTTTCCTGAACCTGAACACAAGTTTCAAACAACCTCAGAAGGAAGACTGACATGGGTAATAAATTAAATATGCTTAAATAACTACAGAAGTGGATCTTGTATTCAGAACAATAACTGGTCATTCATTTATCATTACAATTCAAGAAAATCTTTATATATATATATATATATATATATATACACATATACACACATATACACACACACACACACACACACACACACACACACACTGTATAAATACAACTTCAGGCTTAGTAGTGAAGTAAACCCTACTGGAAATTTGAGAAGGCCAGTGTTCACAATGTTCTGCCCCATTTTAAAGCTTATTGTCCAAGACAAATCCATTTTCAGACAGCAAGTTTCTGTTCATACTGCTTACAATAGTTCTCAAAGCATTCCCTTTGAATTAAGACTATTAAAAGGCTCTGCTCTTTAACACTAATATCCAGCAATATGTTTATGTCCCCCAGTACGTGGTCAATGTTTTTTAAACAAGTTATTAAAGTTAAGGACTTTCCATTCCCCTTTACAAGCCCGAGTGACTGAACAGATGAGTCACCAGAACCGTTAGTACTGCTTTCATAGTTCAAATACTCACAAGCATGCGGCGCCCCCCTCCTCCTTCTCAAATAAAAGTTCATGATATGAACAGGTCAAGCTCCCCTTACTTTACTATTATCACTGGACGTAAGCTGGCGCAGACACCGGAGACGGCACCATAATAGGCGACCGGTGGCCAAAAAACGGTTCTGTGTATACATTTCATAAATAACACCTGTGACGTTAACGGCTCCACAGCAAACACGGTAGCTCTACGTTATTAGAAGCTCATTATGGCTGGGCACCAAGTTCAGCCAAGGGCTGTCAACTTCCCTCCTGCAGCTCCTGCACGGACAGGCTAAGGAGACATGGTGAAGAACAATTCAGATTTTTTTTTTCTTTTTTTCCCCCCCTCTGTTAAAGAGTAAATAAATACACATAGGCAGAAATACCCTTTCACGCAGACCGGGTTGCCAAATGACACAGTTTCAATTTTAACGAAACGGAAATTAGGTTCATTCGACTCACCAGCAGCACCAGCATAAACATTTTCGCCTCTCTCATCCGACTCCCGTAGCAGTTCCAAGAAGCCATGATGCCGTTGCCACGTCTGGATACGCAGGCGCATTCGCTTTCCACGGATTCTCAGCAAAGTCGCAAAGCTCCATGGGAAATGCAGTTCTAATGGAAAATTAAGGAACGGTGATGCACCTGATGCTTCTACTCAACCAAAGACCACTTCGCCTCGTGTTTTCAGGATAGTAATGAATGTAAGTACTTCAGTCGATATCATTTTGTTTTTATCAGCGTATTGCAACCATATTGCAAGACAGTTAATTACACTAGAGGGTAATTAGTAAATTGGCTTGTGATTGAATGGCACTTAATTAGCTCTTTATCAAATCGTCTCGTTCCTCTTGGAACTGTGGCCTGAATGAAATGTGCTCCACGGCATCTGATGTAGTCCAATAGACCCATATTAGAAAAGAAAATAGAACAGAGAGTATAAGGGTATATGCCATAGACTGGAAGACAGATACAGAGGTGGACATTTCAGGTGCAGAAAGTGAAACTCTTGCATCAGCCTGTATACATTTAGAACAGGTGTTTTCACTAATGAGCTCATCTACCTGTAGTGGAGCTGTGCTAATGAAAATTCAGCTGGTTTAGTGACTTGTTAGAAAAACTGGTGGACAGGAATTTTGCTTTCTGGACCAGGGAAGTCCACCTCTGCATGTATATGTGTGTGTGTGTATATGTTATATATATATAAGGGAAAAGCTGATATACAAGTTCTAAATTGAACTGAACTAAAAATCAGCCATTAAACTAGTGGTGGGGACCCTTGGCCCTTATTCTGCAGATTTTCCATATGCCCCTGGTTCTACACACCTGATTCAAATGAATGAGTTGCTGTTCTGAACTGCTGTTGGATCCTTTGGGTTTGAATTAAGTGCGCTTGAGTGGGGACACATGAAAAACCTGCAGGACTACCACTTTCCAGGACCAGTATGCCTCATCACCCACATGATCTTAAAGCCTCTTGGTGGCCCATACGGTGTCAACACTTCATGGAAGTCCAGCTCCAGTCCTTATAGGCCATAGTTTTCAATGTTTGTCTGCTGCAACGCAGAGCTTAAGCTCATTCGGATTGAACCTGTGTCTGTCTGCCGTCTGACTTCATGGTCAGATGAGAGTCTGGGGTTCAGGGGCAGACAATGAAAGCAGCAGATCTGAGCTGGACAAGTTTGCCAACGTGAAGACTACAGGGATGGAGGATCTGGCGGCATTTGTCCTTGTTTAGCTCAAAGTTACTGAACGTTGTGCAGATCTGATCAACTCTAATTTCAGCGTATTGAGAGCATGTTGTTGACCCCAATTACATAAACTTGTACCGTACTGTAGAAACATCTGCAGACAGAATTATTTACCTGTTCAGGTGCAACATAAAGGACAGCAATCTGGTAAATGCCCAAGCTCAAATATACAAAATGTAAATGTTTTGCTTTGTCATGAATTTAAAACAAATAAAAGAAATTGAGTTTTTTTTTTCTTTTTTTAGATGGAGGTAGAAATAAATATTAGAATATTAGGGTTAGCAGCTACAACCTCTCCATAAATACTGGCCTAGGAGATGGTTAATTCACATCTACGCTGTAGATTCTCACTTTTTTTTTTTTTTAGATCTTTATTCCTTCTTATTGTTAAATGTGCTGAGTGTCTGAAAGACACCTATAAATGCAACGTATTATTATTATTATTAATATTGTTGTTTTTATTAAGGGTTTGGGTGGTCATGGATAACATGAGGGGGGAGTACAAAGGGAGCATGTGGAAAGGTATGGATACACACCACTAAGTCCAACAAATTCAAATTATGAAGAGGATTTGTGAAAGTTTTGGCATAACCTACAGTTAAGCTTTATATTTATCAGAGTGGAATAACTTGTGGCTACAACAAGTTTATGTTACTTTGTTGCAGCAGTCAAATATCAGCCCTTCCACGTTTTGTGAACATCAGCCTAATTGCAATATGAAACACCAACTGTTTGAAATAATTTTGCAGACTATTGAAAACACTTAAATGTATTTGTTACTGGAAGCATCACATGGAAGTCCCATCAGAAAATCGAAGCTTGTGTCAGTGAGAGGTTAAAGGGGAAGCTCAGGATTTTTGACATAGGGCCTCATTTACAAGTGAGCCACGGTCCTACTGTACTTATCACTGGAGACAGTTTCAACATATTTCATCCCGTTATTCCAGTTCCAGGAGGTCGCCGATGCTAATGCTAGTGTGAGTCAATAGGAATCTGCTAGCCTGTCATTAAAACCAATCTTATCCACTCCACATCTTATCCACTCCCGAGGCAAATCAGCAAGCCTATCTGTGTAAATGCCGTGTTAAACTAGTAAACTTGTGTGTTAAACTAGTAAAACTAGCCTTGTATGACAAATTTTGCATTACATATTGAGGAACTAGTTTCTTACCAGCTGCGGAACGATATACTTTGCTTCTAGGTGGTAGTGTTACTACCTTTGTCAGTGTATTTCGGTTCATAGAGATATGGTGACAGTTAGTGTGATGAAAAAAGTTCAAAATCGTCTTCAAAATCTGACATATCCTCATGCCTTTCAGACGTGGCCGTAATTTTTACTGTATATTTGTGTAATCAGATTCCTTCATGCACATAGCAGCAGATGACATCACTCCGCTGCCAAATACAGGAAATAAAACTTTGTAAAGTGTCTCAGCACTAGAAGTTATAAATTATTTGCCTCAGATGTTCTGTGGAGTGGTAAAGATTGTTTTAATAACAGGCTAGCAGATTCCTATTGACTTACACTATTGACTGGAACTTAAATAATGGAATGAAATATGTTGAAACTGTCTCCAGTGATAAGTAGCATTCTGGCTCACTCGAAAATAGGGATGTAACGATTACTGGTAAAATGGTTAACCGTGATAAAATTCCCAACGATTAGTAATACCGTTTCAAATTTTAATTATTGTTAAAACCGTGACTGATCACTGCACTTTGAAAACTCACAGTGATGCTGCTCATTGGCTGGAAAAGCAGCAGCAGTCGCAGTTTGCATTGTTTAATCTATGAAAACATGGCGGGAGGCAACAAAGGCACCCACATGGACAGTTCTCTTGAGGTTTTTCCCCTTTTAAAAAGGACATTTAGACTCATTTTGGATATTTTTAAAGATGCTGGGGGGTATTTCTGTAATACCGTGATAAAAATGATAACTGTGGTCATTTTGGTCACAATAATCGTGATATAAGATTTTCATATCGTTACATCCCTATTCGAAAATGAGGCCCTATGTCAAAAATCCTGAACTTCCCCTTTAAATCAGGTTCAGGTTCTGTTGTCGGCGGAGGCAGGTCCAGAACCTGCAGTTTCTTGAGTTTTAACTGCACACTCTGACTGCAGTTGGACTGCTTCCGCGATTTTTGATGACCATGTGGTATGGACACGTTTTCTGGTGCAGTGCAGGCGCAGTCTGAACTTGAAGTGAGAGGGACCCAACTGCAGTCACGAGACGTCGCCATATATCCAATCCACGCCGGAAGTCCTAATCAGAAGTTTGTTCTTCATGTAACTTACTAAAATTTAACCCTACCCCTGACCCTTCTCCTAACCCTAACCACCCGACTACACCGAACGCATCAGTTTGCAAGCCGCAGATAAATACTCTTAGTGGTGTTTAACTAATTTCCGGTGGAGACTTCCTGTATGGATTTGATATATGGTGGCGTCCTTATCGGCTATTGTAACTGCAGTTAGGTTCTCTTGCTTGAAGTCGGACAAGGTTTCTAACCGGCATGCAACACTCCAGGACCACAATCCCTCACTTCCAGTCGGGTTGTGCTGCAGATAGCCAAAGTTGAACGAGCCTGTTGTGTGAATCTGAATCAGGTGTGTTGCAACCTTGCAACAGGGAAACTTCTAAAATCTGCAAGACACTGACCCAAGATGTCTAAAGTTTGTTATCCCTGGTCTAGAGCCATTCAGCGCCTCCAGCAAAATTTCAAAATTATTATTTTTTATTTATTTATTTTGGCACAGGAAGCCACTGTAAAGATCTGAGAACTGGAGCTATTTTTTTTCTTTTCCTTTTATTAAAAACATTTTGCAAGAACATAGTATATAGTACAACAAAATTTAAACTTGCCAAGAGGAGGTAAAAAAACAAACAAAAAAAAACAGACAAACAAAAGTATAAAATAAAATAGACAGTCATAACATTTTCAATGCATACGTGACCAAAATTCAACGGTTTTTACAGCCTTTTGGTTTGTGAATGTTTCAATGTTTTTTATATACATATTCATGTCTTTATGGAAAACATAAAATAAAGGTTTTTGTTTGCTAGAACTGGAGCTATATGTTCCCTTTTTTAGCCTTTGTGCAGACAGCAATCTGGATTACATACAGTCGATTTATTTAAAGAGACCTGCGAAACTCCATAATATATCTCAGAGGGTTCGGGTGATTCAGGTGAAACAAAATGTTGTTTGAGATGCAAAATGGCAATACTGAAAAGAAAAAAAAGATAAACAAACGGAAATGGAAAAAAATAAATTTAAAAAAGAAATCAGATATGGGATAAATAGGAAAAATAAACACTCCGATGTAAACACATCCTGATGCCCTGTGGGGTTGCATTGCCAGGTTACCCTTTCACAGAAACACACAGCAGGTGGGGAACTGTGGCGTCCCAGTGTAGCTACAGCAGGCGGGGCAAATCTTTCCCAGAAGCCCTGCAGACTCTGCAGGTCCGCGCAGGCTGCGTGTTCTCTGGACGGACTCTGGTGCAACACACTCGCAGCTCTCCGGGGTGTCCGTGCGCACTTCCTCCCTATTGCTAGCAAATCAAGCCCATCTTACTTCCCCCCCATATCTTCGCTCCTTCTCCCCCCACCAGCCCCCCCATTCCCTCTCGACCCGGTGGTATCGCCCGACGGTGAGGGAGAGAGCGCAGTTGTCGGCTGCAGGTCGCTTGGAGAGGATCGCGCAGCGGCTGAGGAAACAACGCTGGAACCTGTTTCTATTCTGCCTCTACTGCTGAAAGTGCGGGACTGACTGTCTCCTTACATCCTTGGCATTTTTTAAAAATCAACTTGGGGAATACAAACATCTTCTAAGGTAAAAGAAAAGAAAAATTACTTTTCATCCCTTTTCTGCTGCTAAATACCTGACATAATACAAAGCACTTTTTGGGTGTGTTGTTCACCAGTTACCAGCTTGTATCCTGCTTTAGATTTGTATTTATAAAGGTAAAAAAAAAATCGACCCTCATGAAGGTGCATTATTTTGAAACAGGTTGTATGAAGCTGCTTAGATAGCCTTGGATCCCCCCCCCCCCCCATATTTTCGTCTTGTTTTTAAAGCACCTTCTATCAGTAATGGATTGGCTACTCAAGAGCTTTATTCAGCCATGCTGTGGAGTCCGTTTCTCCCTGGACCATTTCCCCCCACTATCACAGCAGTTTGAGAAATGTGCCATTTAATATTTTAGATTTTTGGTACTTTTTGCATCATTTTCCCTACTTTCACTGCCTCAGGCGAAGTGATTTGCTCGTTGATATAACGTGTTGTTCAAAGCAGCTCCTTTATGTCTCGCCAGTTTTACTTTCCACTCACGTTTCATCCCAGGATCAGAGGCGCATTTGTGGGCTGCAGGAGCTGCCTGTGCCTGCCACATTAGCACTGTCTCAAACTTACTTTGTGCTCCACGCTCTTATCGTTCCCCAGTGGCGATTTAAGTTTAGAAATAACCTCAATGGGACACTTGACTGTTCTTTTTTTTAAAGTTTACTGTGTGAAGGTTGTAAGCCTCAATTTAAGACTATTTTCCCCTCAGTGTTTTTTTTAAACAATTTTTAAGTGGGAAACTAACAAAGATGAAGATATTTTGATTTTGCAGACATCTGCTTGTGATGTTTTTTGTCCACTTGAAAACGTCTAGTAATGACCTCATTGCTCGTTCATGTCTGATGAACAGATTAACGGATTTTACACGGGGGGTGTGAAAGCTTTCGCCTAACATTGAATCAGTTTCTAATTTTGTTAAAACTTCAGTAAACGTCCATGGAACGAATTCTGCGTGATGACACTGAAAAAAGAGCTCAGAAGGTCTTTATTCATGAGCTTGTCAGTTGGATGAATTGCTTCTCCTTTTCTCTCTGATACGGGAACTCCAGATTTCTTTTATCGTAAATCCTTAAAGGGGGCTAAATGTCCAGAAGAGAGCTTTTCCAGACTGCAAATTTGGAACAAAAGATGCAGGAGAACATGTCTTCAGGTTGATTGTTTTGAGGTGAATTGTGAGAGGCGGGCTGTGCCGCAGCAGGGCAACAGGGGGCAGTGTTGAGCAGCCCTGAGCAGCGGTGGTAACACCTTGTCAGGTGAAGTCCGCTGCATCATGTGCTGGACTTCGCTGTGCTCTCCCCCACCACATAATTGAGCTCTGCTGGAGCGAAAGGTTCAGCTTTCATTCAACTTGGGACAAAAAATGTAAGGTTAATGCCTTAATGGATTAATGCTTGTATGATTTTTTTGTTTCAGCTGAATCAATTTCAGTCACATTTGAAACAGGGTTTTATCTGCAGGAGCTTTATTGGGAACAGCTTTCAGATAAATTTGCTCCATTGCTGGCAGTTTTCAGGGCTTGAAATATTAAATTTTCTCTATTACATTAATCAAAGGTATTTCCAAGCATCACTATGAGGCAACACTTTTTTTCTATTTATAGCATTGATCTATCCATGTTTTGTTCATGAACACTCATATATTTAAGGCTGGAAGTGTTTTTTGCATCATTGAGAAGTTTGTTGCATTCTAGAGATTTTGAACCTTTTAGCTTTGCTTAAAGATGCTATGGGCAAAGAAATGTTTGATGTTTCAAAATCATTTGACAGCTATAGTCAGGAACAGATTATACGGTTAGTTTCCCTGCCTGTACGCTGACAACTTTATTCAATCTTGTTTCATATCTTGAAGACCTCGTTCATCCCCCATGGAGCTAAAAAAACAGCGGTTGGTTTGACTTTTGTTTTTAGTTTGTTCATTCATCACCACGTGCAAAAATCTGCCATATCTCCTGCATCCTCTTGATTGATATTCATATATTCTTACAGGTTTTGTCAGACCCGCATGCTTGTCATACGGATGATTAACGCTTTTGTTATTTGAGGAGCCACTTTAGTGTCCTGGTTCAGTTCTTTCAAATGGAAAACAGGTTTTCATCTTTGATGAACTTATGAGGGCTCTTGACAGGTCCTGGTGTGTGTGTGTGTGTGTGTATGGGTGTGTGTGTGTGCGCGTGTGCGGGGCTACCAGAGCTGCAAACTGGACCCCCACCTCCCGTCCTCTTTGACCACCTCTTTGTTTACTTTCTCCTTCTTCCCAGTTCTCTTCTGTCCGTAACGTCCTTGTGGAACAGTGCACGGTTTGTTTCAGTGATACGTAGGGGCCTGTATGTTTTTGTCGTCTGATGGCGACATGAATTATTCATTTCCATTAACAAATATGATCAGTGTGGAGTAGATGAGGCAGTGCCTCTCCATCATGTTTTTAATGATGCGTTGGAAACCGTGCCACAAGTTAGTTTGTTGTTAGGCATCATTTCAGAGGGACAAACATGTATGAAATTGTAATGACTGAAGAATTTGATCTATCCTCGCCTTCCTCTGATATCCCCTCTCGAGGAACAACCCCAAAAGAAAATATGGCTTGCTCAATATGGTCTGACCTCCACAAGTGTGTATGACGCTGTGAGAATGTCTGTCTGAGGAGATAACAGATGGATACAGATAAGGAGAATGATTAAGCCTCGCTTCCCGTTGCAGACTCTAAAAGACTGAGGAGAGAAGTTTGATGGAAAAGAAAAGTGTTCTTGGTTTAGTCATTATAAAGGATAGGTATTTATTCATCAAAACCAAAGCAGGAAGCAGAAACTGAGTCTCCTTTATACTGTTATACAGTTGTTTGACTTTTCATGCATGTCAAACGAACTGCAGAGCATCTGTTGCTACTCGAACTAACCAGGTCTCAGTTTTAAACTGTGCTGTGAGACCTTAAGGCTCCTTGTTTTCAATCAAGAGTTGAGGAAAGAAAAAAAATCGGGGACACTTTCTAGCTGGTGCAAACCTGAAGTTTGTATGGGAAAGTGAGGAAGAGTATTAGACTTTTAAAGTGGCCTTCTGAAGCAGGATTCACATGGTAATTAGGTCAGGGTGCACGGAGGAAAAACAAGGCTGTCCACATGCGAGAGAGAAGGAAACATACTGCGTTTTTGTAAAGATGCTTCAAGGACGGGGAAGAGGCACACAGAGATGTTTACATAAAGGGGCTCCATGCATTCAGGATGCTGCAGCCTCACTGATGTGTCTGTTGCTCTCTCTGGTGTGTAAATATAATGCCAGATTTGAAATCACAGCTCCGGATGCTGTGACTTGAGGTGGCAGCCTTCGCCTCAGTGTTCACTGTGTTCTTTATTCTGGGAATACAAAAAGCTGGGCTGAATCCTCACCTGAATGTGATTATATTCTCCCGCTACGCTGACATAAATGTCGTCATTTTCTGTTTGCACAAATTCTGAATCCTGATTTGAGGTCCTGCGCCCGAGCACCTCTCGTTTAGTTTGAAATGAGGCACCTTCTGAGCTGCTTGTCAAGTTGTGCAGGAACAAGCACATTTGACTAAGGCTTGTTCCTTTTTTTTTGTTGTGTATGTGTTTTTGAAGGGTGGTAAAGCCGTCTGTGGCCAATTTTACTGTCAGCAACAAATACACCCTGACTCACCACAACAGCAACCTGATGAGAATCTGCATTTGATTTGGCTTCAGTCCTTTTGTGCTGAGGGCGAACGTGCACTCATGATAAGCAGACAATTTGAGCGGGCGGCCGGCGGTCTGAAACGGTGGGTTGAAATAAATAATTCCACAGTGTCTGTCTGGGTCCCCTCAGCCTCCCTCCCAGGATCTCATTGTTTCTGAATGCAGAGTGCACTTGGCGTGGCCTTCACTCGCGGTCTCGCTGTGTAACCTGGCCTTTCTCCGCCTCGACACACAACCTCCCTGTCTGTGAAATCTGATAAGGAAGAGACGCTCCTGCTCTCCGTCTGTAACCCTGCTAATTAACACTTGATCCGGCCCAACGGTCTCAATTTGTTTCTGTAACATTATCATCTTTGTACACCACTTTCCTGTGCTGTCACTCCTGTTTCTAAACAAATAAGAAGAATAGAGATTAAGATTGCAAACAGTTTGCACAGCAGAAAGTATATATTTTTTTGCTTTATGTTTGGGAATTCATCATCTTTCTTTTGTTGTGACCAGAGAGATCAAGCAATCTGAAGAAGCTGGCGTTTAGATAAATTATTGACTGACTGAATCAATGAAAATGAGGAATTTACGGAGTAATCTTTATGGACGACAGTAATTTGTGGCAGCTGCGTTTTAATGGCTCTCTACTCCTGCAGCCACACCATGAAGGATGGATTTTAAACTCAAGGTGTTTTCTTTACAACATAAAAATCATTCAGTGATTTTTTTTTTTTTTTTTTCCCTTTGGGTCTTTTCACACATTCCCATTGTCAACCCCTCTTGGTCTTACAGGAGGTGTGTGAGATTGTGCGCAGTGGGCAAGCATGCGCTCATTCATGTATGTGCGCATGCGTGCATGTCTGAGCAATCTGATTTTTCTCTTTGTATGCATGTGAAGCGGACGTGAAGGCATGTGCCTTTTCTCTCCTATCCCTCCTTCTGTCGAGCCCCGGCAAGGTCTGAGCAGGGTTAGAAAGAAAAGGGGAGCCAAAAGGAAGAGAAAGTACTCCCACAGTTGATTTGGCCATTGTGGGAGACAGAGGGGAGGGGGCACACACTATTTCCATTGATGCTCTGGATGCATGGTTGAAACCCCCAGAAGCTTTAGGAAGGGAGCTCATTCAAGGCTTGATGTGGGTTGGAACATGGGTGTTGAGGCCATTATGGAGATGGTGGGAACATTGTTCCCATTTGGCTGTTTAATGCATCTGAACCTCTGCTTTCTCTGAGCTGGATGGGTTCTAAAGTTGTCTTTTTTTTTACTTTAAAGACATTAGAATAATCTTTTCAGTCAGAATGTTAATTAATTTCTAAGCCCATCAGATTTTTAGGATTATTTTTCATAGGCTTTGATTATTTATTGCAATTTATAAGAAAGG
Organism: Atherinomorus stipes; assembly: GCA_023101725.1. NCBI lineage: Eukaryota > Metazoa > Chordata > Actinopteri > Atheriniformes > Atherinidae > Atherinomorus > Atherinomorus stipes. The sequence continues at coordinate 1,454,691 of JALJCO010004498.1, forward strand.
TAAAGCTGAGCGTTGTACTGTATTTAACACTATAATGCAACAGTTTCTAAAACCTTTTGTAGCACTTTATTGTAAAAACTATGCTTAAAATCCTGTTGTACCTGATACCAGGAGGCAGAAGTCTACACTACAACAATATTGAGCAGTTATAAATTGTCAATCTTTGGTTAAAGGGCCAAATAAATAAAGACTTTGGATTTTTAAAAAAATGTTTCTCCTTTTTTTTTTTAGTCGGGCTTTAAAGGGTTAAGGGGATATCAGGATTCTGATAATCAGACCTTGTGATACTGAATAATAGGTTTTGAAAATGCAATTTCTTTGACATTAAAGTTTAATTAGCTTAGTTACCGATGTTGGCCCTTTTCATATGTGTAACAGCATGACCCCTTTGATCAAGCTATTAAATGCTCGTGTAAAGGGGTGACAAATGAAAGAAAAACCAGTAAAAAGATGGTGTTAAACCATAATGTGTTGGAAAAACAGCCTCGCTGTGTTTTGGCATTGATTCTGAAAGTCTGGGGAGCTCTTGTTGAGAGATTCAGACCCAAACTTTGATCCAAACCAAGTTTTCAGTGGGGTTGAGATCAAGTGACTGTGAATGTGGTACCATTCCCATCGTTGCCATACAGTACACAAAAACGTTCTAGTAACCCTTTGTGCCCTGGAAATGGGATCATTTTGCCACGCCCATCAGGAGGGAAACGTCTCCCTACAGGATCAAGTTGACCACTCTGGTTAAATTTGTTTGGATTTTGTGTGACAGTACTTTTTTTTTTTTTTTTTTTTTTTTTTTTTAAAATAATTGACCCAGATTTTCCCAGTAAAAATATTCCCACAGCAAAACAGCTCCAGAACCCCTTACTGAAGAAGTCCAGGATTCAGGTTTTTTCTTCAATTTAGGATTCAACCGTATGTTCATACAGAGGAAAGAAATTCAATGTTATCATAGAAAAATTGTGAAATGCTTGATGTTCAGTGAATTGAAGTTTTAAGAATAAGGAGTGATGGCATAAAGTACTCGGGAGATGTAACAAAAAGTCTGCCTCAGTAGTCTGCAGGTAGAGATGAAGGATAAGTGGTTCAGAGTCAGAAATCACAATTTTGCTGTAACTTCACAATCTGCACCGAGTGTGACCTATACGATATACCACAGGAAAGTTCCACTTTTTCAGAAAGATTGATAGTCAAAGGAATAGATCATGGGACCATGAGATAACATTTTTCATCCAACTTTGTTCTTTTTCTATCTTACTTTGTTGCTTGCCCGTAGGTTTAGGGACCAGGGGTACTTAAATACCAAAGTAATATGATTTGGCTCTGTGTATGTACAGTAAAGGAAATGATAATAGTTTAGTTTGAAACATGCTGTTTTCAGTGTTAATCTGGCATTTTTGATAAAGACATGGAGATATACTATTCTATGATTTCCATGCATGAGGAAAACTGATGCAGGTGGCTTTCACCGGCGTCCTTTAGCAATTCCAAGAGGATCCAGCAATGTTGTGTGGAAATGAGTGCATTTCAACCTCCATCCAGTAGTTAAAACTTTCAAAATTTTCACATGCATGATTTAAAGCATTATTGGGAGATGATGTCAATCACTAATAATTACATTGTAACACCAAATCGTGAGGTAGGTGAAAAATTTAAAGATTAATAAAGCGCCAAAGGCACTGCTCCAGGTGGAGCTGCTCCAACAGCTTCAAACTTTACCACAAGAATAAGCAAAAATCTGTCAAAACACATTCCCTCATTTGGATTTTACGGAGGCGGCGAAGAGAGCTGTCTGAAAAGTTTCAGCAAAATTCTCGTAGGTGTCTCAATGAACTGAGGTGACTGTTAATCCACAGCGCAGATTTGATTGAAATGATTTTACTTGTAGTCCCTTGTGCCGGTGTGGAAGATTCTTCATTTGTTGCATCCCCACTCATTTATTCATGTTTTTAGTTAGTCTCCCAGGCAAATAGAAGCACAGGTTTTTGGATGAACAAGTATGATGGGCAGCTCTTTGTGAAATTGGTATGTGCAAGTCATATTAGCCCTAAGTCCTATTTTTATTTCTTATTATATACTCTATGATCCGTTGCTTCATTAAACTCTCACTTTAGCCTTGGATCCTCAGCATTCCTCTCAAGGATCTCTGGTCTTCAGCTAGTTCAATTTGAAAAGACCCATTGTGTGCTGCTTTTAGAAACTCTCCTAATGGAATAAGGCTCATTTTTACCCTGGCATCCCCCCTAAAATGGTAATATCTCTTCCAAGCGGAGTCACATGGACAGAGCTAAACTCATTTCTTGAGTTTGTGCTCTGTGAAATAATAAGTTTGCTCTAAGTCCCAAACAATACTGGGATTAAGATACAGCAACAACTCGCAAGACATTTATCTAATTATTTACTTATATAAACTTGTGAAAGGGAGATACTTTATTTAGCACTGCAGAAAGAAGTCATGATTAAGTGTTGTATTGCACCAGTGGGTTTGGAGGCCATTAGCTAAAGCAGACCAGAGTTCCTGATGTGCTTACCTAAAGTTTTATTAGCTTTCCGCAATAAGACTTTGATTTACTGCTTCTGATTGGTTTTTATAAGTGGCTCATTAGAGGGTACAGCCCATGTACATTTGCTGGTCAGCAATCTGGTGTTTGTAAATGCGCCTGCTTGTTTGTTTGTAAACACGTGAGCATTCAAACATTCATGCATATGTGTGTCTGCCTTGGCACTGTATAGTTTTTCCTTAATGGCTTGGTAATCAGTGGTTAGTGAAAGCAGGCAGCTGGCCTCTCCATTCCTGTAGAATGTGTAATTGGACAGCCACATGTCGGCCTGTGATTTGCAGCATGAGCCTAATGATGTTTCTGCACTAAATATGATTCAGTACAGTTGTCCCTCAGTCACACCGTGGCTCCAAATGTGATGCAACGCGGTGTGTGTGGGAGGAGCAAAGATGATCTTTTCTCCCAAAGTTCCCTTGGAAACCACAGATGCCAGGGCAAATTTAGGCACTTTCACTTGCTTTTCAGTTTGGTCAATCAGGTAAAGATTTGACAAAAGATCTGTTTAGGAAGTTTGTACACTTTTCTGACACAAATACCAGAAGTTTTCGTGCTGCTCTTGAACAGCGCAGGTGAAAATAAAAAAAAACGAAACAAAAACCAAAAACACTGAAAATAAGCTCAGTTGCTGTCAGTGACATCCATGAAAGGAAAAAAGCCTTTTTTTTGGTTGTCATAAGAACTGTAGTTAAATAGTACTTAAACAAAACAGGTTCTTTTGGGGGACTTTTAAGCATAACAATGAAAAGCTGAGCTTTAGAAATAACCTTTAAAGACCCACAATGGAACTTTTAGCAGTTACTCAGTGACACGCCCCCTATTGACATCTAATCTGGCATCATCTTGGATCGTACCTGTACCAGCCAGGAAAAGACAGCGTCATCTTGAATCTTGTTCTGTCCCTTCCTCTTTCCTTTTCTCACTTCCTCTGGTAATGTTTCCTTGCATTTCTTTGCCGAATCCACCATGATGCGTGTTCAAAACACCCACTGTGTTCATATCTGGTTCGTATCATTTTGCCAGTGCGTGACGCGGTGTGCAACCAATAGTCTTCTGCAATGTCGCGGCTGCGTCCGGGACCCAAAAGTTACACAATGCGGTTTTTGAGCCTTGGGACGCGGCTGGGCAGTGTCGGCTCAGCAATGTGCATAATGAATGTTGGTGTGCCATCAAAACAAGTCAGAAATGCATAATTTTCAGGTCTAAAAGTTACGTTGTGGGTCTTTTAACTCCTGGAGCAACTGAAACTCACCAGTAAAGAAGCAGATGTAGCACCTGGAAGATCAAATGCACTGTAGTACACAGACACTGCTTTTATTTATTTATGTTTTTGCTTATTGTGTTTTCCTGTTACTCCTCCTTTGCCACAAGCTTATCTTTTTGTTAAGATAAAATGCCTCTAAATATTTCACGCTGTGTGTGTTATTATTTCCTCCCTGACCTGACAGCATAAAGTGTGCATGATGTGCAATATTAAAGAACATATCTTACACTGTTGGTGAGAACGCATCTGTGACCTGCTGAGTGCTGTGTAGATGCTACTAAATAATCAGGGCTTGCTGTCAATCTTCTCTAGAAAATCTGCATATTTTAAGACACGGCAAGCTTCTTAGATAAGACATGACAGACAGCTCAGTCAGTGTTGAGTGTGTTACCACTTTGCATTAGTCTGAACTCCAGCTTTGTATAATCAGTGTTAAACAACAATAGTTATTAAATGTTCTACATGGATGCACAAGAATATTCCTTGTGATGTTGCGAAAGAGGCTGTGGTAGTGAAGCAAACTGCAAGTCCATTATTTCACTTATGGCGTTTATTTGTTACATAGTATATTTACAGTACAGCTTGTCTTCTTAGTTTGGGGTGTTATTGTGGGTATTACCATGCAGCTGGTACTGATGTTTCCTTGTGACAACCTCAGCTGAGGCACCAGGTGGTCCCAGTCAGTACCACCCAGTGGTGTGGAAACACTGCATACTGGTCTGAGAGAATAATCACCTGTGGATGGGACGGATCTTATTTGTGTGCCTGGATCACATACTCTACACATGACTGAAAAAATCGCATGTCACATGAGCATGTTTATTAACTGTATAAACTTACTAATCCCCCCCCCCCCCCCCCCCCCCCTTATTTAATTTAAACACTTTTGAACAGAAGTCCTTTGTTTCAGCAGCTTCATGCTCCTCACTTTGGTCAAAGTCTGCTAAATTAATGTAACACATGCACACAAAGAAGTTGTGTCTTGTCTTGGAGTTGCCAGTTTCACACAAACAGCTGATCCGTCTGACATCTGCACCGCCTGGAAAAGTTTTGAAGGGCTGTGATGGTTTTAATTATACTAACCACCCTACGAATGAAATATAGTTTAGTTGAGTTGAGTTTAGTTTTATTATGGATCCCCATTAGGCTTCACCAAGACTACTCTTCCTGGTGTCCAGATCAATACACATTTCTCAAACATACAATAAACAAAAACACAGGTCAACAGATGAATGGGACAGATCCAACAGAACTTCAATTCAGATGTATTTGTATCCTGTGAAGCTTTTTGGTTTACCTGGTTTGTTTGAAATACTGTATTTTGTAGAGATGAAGGAGACTTATTTACGTAGCTAACTTGCACACATATTTCCTTCATCATTGCAGCACTTCTGTCTGATCTAATTTTAAAATATACAAGAGAAATGTTTTTGGTCCGGAGAAAAGATGTATGCAGCACGGAGGTTGCAGGGAATGTCTGACCTGTCTCTTATCATTTTTCAGTGAGATAAAAACAAACAAACACACAAAAAAACAAAGACCTGGATGTTCTCCAGAGTAGTGGATATTTTAACTTTGCAGCACAGATCTCAGATCACAGCAGAACTCTAACAGGATCTCTTTTAGGAAGCAGCTTCTGATCAGTAATCTCATCGATCAAATCAGCTGATCATCTGATGAGGCTCACACTGGAGCACAAGTTGGAAATATTTGATAGTTAGATCAATAATGATCAGCTCTCATGTGCAACAGCTGTCTCTTATGTTTTGAAACCAATGAAGCATCTATTTGATTGATTCTGCTGTTGGTTTTTTCTCCCTAAAAGATTAAAATAGAGTGAATATTCTATTATTTTATTTTGATTAAATAAAGAAGCTGATTGCTGTTAAAAAAATGATGCAGTTCTCCTGTTCGACCACTAGATTCTGTATGTACGCAAAACTGTTGATAAATGAAAGCCCCAGGGAGTTTCTTGCTTTGGAAAAGCTGATTTGTAAGTTTTGTCTGGTTAAATTTTGGCATCAGGAAAAGATCTCAGATTGACCTAACTCTCGGTAAGTGGATCTAACTCTAGCTTTTTAAAGGGACTTGAGGCAAGATTAAGAAACGACACTCGCGACTGCCGCTTCAGGTAACTGCAGCCATGAGCCAAGCCGTCACAGGAGCGTGCACAAACGGAAGCTATAATGTTTTTTACTATGCTTTTTCTTCGTAGTTCCACTTTTTAGTGTCTTTCAGTTGATCTGGATCGTTTGCTGATTGCAGAAGAATTCATAACTATCGCTTACAGTGTTTGAATTTACCGCAACCGTCTTTTTCCTGCATCAAAACTGCGGATGTAGCATCATTTGAAGTCACGTCCGCAGGGCAGCGCGGGAAATTCGGACACCGAATGGCAGCGCATTTTGCAGCACACAGCCTGTTCAAGGCAACAGAGAGAAACATGGGTGGAAACGTTATTTTTGGTATTTAGCGCTTCATCACCCATTAGTATTTAAAAAATGGACATGCATGTTTGGTTTTTTTAAAATTCCTGCCTCTAGTCTAGGGATGCTCCGATCAGGTTTTTTGTTGCAGATTCCGATACCGATCACTCATGAGTGCCTATCACTACCGATCACCGATACAGTGGATCATATGGTGATGTGGAAAAAAGGAACCATAAAATCACCTTAATTTGGACAAGAACTGTATGTATGTATATATATATATATATATATATATATATATATATATATATATATATATATATATATATATATATATATATATATATATATATATATATATATATAATAAAATTACAATCCAAACAACACCATCAAAAAATATATATATAAGAAAAGACTTTAAAGATGAAAAATAAATTACTGTAATCATACTTATTATTTTTAACATGTCCTTTCCAGCATCATAGCAGTTGAATAGGGTTGTTCCAGGCAGATTTGCTTTAAATTATTTTTAAGATCTACTTTGTGCAGAGATTTAGTCTCCAACTGCTCACTGTGGTTCAGAAAAGACTAATTAAAACCTTCAACCACCAGTTAGTGGATTTGTTTACATGTCCTCTTCTTCACAATACTTGAGACCAAATCAAGTAAACAATAGCACATACTCACACTAGTTGGGGTGAAGCTTAGCTGCGTGAGACGCTGCTGTGTGAGCACGGAGCTCGCACTTCTCTGCGGGGGGGGGGGTAGCGGTCGTGGCAAGAAAAGTAAACGATACGCGTTTTCATTTCATTTTCAGTCTGCATGAGTCTCCAGGTTTATCGCAAGTCACTTGTTGAAACAAAAAAAGTTAACAGAGAGGTCTAAAGTCGCTAAGTTAGACACACTGTGAACATTGGGTCCTCCAGGGAGGTGCGGGGCTTCCCGCAGCAGTGCCTGCTTAAAATGGCAGAGGCGGCTGATGCTTTTTGGAGACTCTGCAGACACCAAAGTGGTATTTACATATCGATACCCGAGCTAATTAATATCTAACTAGATGCTTATTTTAAGAATCGATTAGTATCTGAGAATCAATGTTTTTGACAACACTAGTTGCAGGACGCAAACTTCACGTCACTATCGCTCACTGTATTAAAGTTCCACACGGCAGACATGTTTGTTTTGGATGCAAAGCCGTGCACCTGCACAGTGTGAAGGAAAGAGCCCCCCCCCCCACCCCACCCCCTTAGGAAAGAGCACTGCAAACAGTACCTCTGCAGGCTGCAAACGTATTGATGATCAGGTTTTTGTGATCGGCAACAAAAGACAATGGGCACGTTTACATGGAGACTTTTTTCCCTTTCGGATTGAAATCATTCTGATTGAGGATTTTAGGGCAGCTGTTTCCATGGGAACTAATACATTCGGATCTGGCGTGTACATGCGCCAATATTCATTCAGAATAACCCTGCCTGACATGCGCAGAATGATGTAAATCACGTTATTTATTAAAGACGGAGGTCTACAAACAGCTGATCGTCACAGTCGTTGTGGTTTCTGCAGGACGTTAATGAAGCAGCAGCTGATCCTCATGAGCTCCTACTGGAAACAACCAAGAGGAAAAGCTGTAGAGACAGAGTTTGAGTTAAAAACAAACGTTCTCACTGTCCAAGGAATTACGTTGTTCACAGCCATCTGTCAAAGTGAGGAAACGTCACTTGGTTTATATTGACGTCTCGTCGAAGCATGCGCTGTAAGAGCGCAACCTCACAACTTTCCGATTCAGCGTTTACATGATGCCCCGTTCGGTTTGGGGAAAGGAATATTCTACCCCTGTGAAACCGAAAGAAAATTCATTCCGAATGAGCTATGAAACCGAAACGCAATCGGAAACGCAGCTACTGATCGGCGAGCACCGATCACATACTTTTTCACAGAAAACGGCCGATAATGATTGGTGGCCGATCGATCGGAACATCACTACTCTTGTCGCTTTAAGGCAGATGCCTTTCAAGCTTGATGCACATTTTATAGGATGTCAAAAATATTTAAGTTCCCTTGACAAATCAAATCTGTTTTACACAAAAAAGCAGCCAAACCACCATTTCAAACAACAAAAACAGTCATCAAATGTTTTTTATTTCTGTTTCTTTTTTCTTTGGAGATTAAAAATACAGGTTTAGGTTGACAATCATATTTCTGTGAAATTTTTCAGAAAACAATCGGGTATTGCGAGAATGTCTTCACTGCAAAGGCTTCAGGAAGGTCTTTGTGGGTAGAAAACACCCCTTTCATATTCCTGACAAATCTTTCGTGAGAGATGAGTTGACAGGGAGATGAGGCTGTTTTGGTTCAAAGAGATTTTATATACATGTATCTACACACACGGTGTGCTGACACAAAATGACATCTAATTCTGACTGAAGTGAAACTTTGTATTATTTTGTGTGGCACCTGATGGTTTATTTTGAAATCCTCACAAAATCTGATCAAGCTATTATTCATTGTCTGCATCAAGTTTGTTGTGTTCGACCTGGATGACAATGAGGGGCACTAAGCTGTTCTCAAGCTTAACCTGTCAGATGTTGAAAGAAAATTATTCTGTTTGTGCTTTTGACCTTCTTTGTTTGGTTTTTTGTCCATATTCTCTTGATTTAAAGCCAACAAACAGCCCAGAATAATTTTTTTCTTCACCAAACTGGCTGATATGTGATTCATGTTGCCTTTTAAATGTAGGCTTGACTTAAAGCTTGTAGCTGAGGCTGCTGCACAGTTAGCCTTAATTAATGGATAATTAATTGCTTAACATGGGAAACATTCAACAATGAGAATTTGCAACGACTGTTACAATAAGCACTTCTGTGAGCGTGGACCCTTAGGAATACAGTCCCCGGCCTCATTTGAACATGACATTCAGCTCCAGTTCAGCGTGTAGAGATTGCTCTTTCACCACTCAGAAGTCTGACAAGCAAGTCAACAAGGTGCAACGCAAAGTATGAGATGTCAAGTCTCGTCTCTTCAGGCTTCAAGGGGTGTGATTGTTAACACATATTTTTCACCCCACAACTTCTATAGCACCGCTGAGTTTGGTTTGCAGTTGGCTTTGGTTACCATGGCGATAAAGGTGGCTCCCGGCAGGGGCTGGAGGGTCTGTCTCAGACTGAGGCAGACACAGAAAGAGAGGAGTGTGACAGTGATTAATGTCCTGGCAGAAACATAGACAGTCGGCTCTCAGAGCCCCACAAGTCACCATTAGCGTATTAAGAAGCATGCCAAGCCCCCAACACCTCATCTCACCAGCACAGGAATGGAAGTCAGTTTAATCACAACCATGTGAATTATTTATTATACACACATCTATTACTTCTTGACTTGGCAGATTAAAGCTGGAGTAAATTGAAATTTTGGATGAGGCTAAAAAAAGAAATGAGATTCACTCGTGTGTCTTCAAAAATTAGCCATCTCCATTCTACAGATTACCAGCAAAAATATTTGTGTCAGCATTTTATGCTGGAATGAACGCATTTTATCTCAGAACATCAAACAAGTCAAAGTGGCCTTTCCCAGGGAGGGAGAAGAGCCAGAATGGTGTAGTACTGGGAGTCATGTGAGTCGTCGGTTACCGTGAAGCCTGTTATACATGGAAGTGAAGTGATGGAAGACCAGGGGCCAAACGTCTGCATGATAGAGATAAGCAGCCAACCGTGCACCCTCATTCTACCTCCCATCTTCTAACAAGAAACACCCTGCAAACACTTGGGAATGATTCTTTACCAGCAGGGTTAAAATGATGGGAAGATTTGCAGCCGTTACCTGTTTTATACTACAGTAAGTACACACACACACCATACTCTGGCTTTGTACTGGAAACCTTATTTATTTATTTTTATAAAGAAACATGCTCAAAGCTCAGCACGGTGTCTTTTCCTCTTTCATGTCTGCTCCCCCACCTGGATCCCAGGGTCCATTAGAGCTCCTTTTGAGGGTCTTGATATTTGCTGAGGTTTTTGCACATCACTGCACTTTCCCTTCCTCTGCCCCATTTTTCCCTCTGCAACACTGAGCTTCTGTTGAGTCGCGATGCTGCGTACTGTGCTAACATCAGTTAACCAGAGGGAAAAAAGCTTTTTCTTCATACTCTACAGTGATCTCCACACCTGGAGCCTTCCTCCACCACCATCAGTTTTTTTTTTTTTTTTTTGCTTGTTGAGACCTGACCCAATGCCCTGCTGTCCTGCTTGAAGAACAGTGTGGAGTCCAGAACACACAAACTTTGCAAGGCTGGTGTTAAGACTTCATGAAGACATGATGAATGAGCTCCTGACGCACATGCATTACTTTGTGTATCCATTCACCCACTGGAGGTAACATTACCTCGTCATTTTTCCACACCTGCCTGGCTTCTTCTCTGGAATAGATGTGGGCAGGGGTTGTTTTCATGTATGTGTTTAGGACCAGGAGGAGCGATCGCTAGCTCTGTGTAAATTAGCTGCTGGGAGTTTGATGGCAGAGTAAATGTCTGCCCTTGCTCACTGCAGACTGCTCTTGCTAGTCTTGGCCAGTAGCCCCATTCATCACCCACCACAAGCGGCTTTAACTCTTTTGTTAAAAGTATGGCTGAGCTCCCAGCGGTGGTCTTGAACGTATAGTGTTTCTCTAAATAGCAAATATATTGTTAAGCTGACATCTTGACAGAGTAGGGGTCTGGTACATGGGGGACGCTCAACTGATCTGTAAAACTTATTTACTAAAATGACTTATATTGTTTTTCCATTCAATGGATGATTGTGATTCAACTCTGTTCCCAAAAGTATAAATTCCATGTTATGTTTTCAGCTCCCTGGCCCAGAAGATTTAAGTCTGTTTGTGACTCACAAATGCAAAGCAAATCAAAGGGAGATGTGAGGTTTAGTATCTTATTTAAACACAAATTCCCTTTTTAGATTGGAAAGCTGGGCACTGTCCCTCTGATTCATAGACATCCACTCCACCTCAGGAATACGACTGTCCCTAGCCAGGCAGGCCTCGCCGGTTTATCTGTAACCCTTTGATGATGGACAGTTCATAAAAGAAGAGTGATATAAGCTCAGACATTTAACTCAGCATTTGGATTTGCTATTAGCCACATTGAAAATCAAGCAGAGCAGAGGAGACATAAGGAAAGGGGGAGGCAGGTGAATTATGATTTACTATAGATGAGGTCCTCCAGTTGATGGCAACTCTTAATGTTACTGATAATGAAATCTTCCCAACACGGGGGTAATTAAACCCTTACAGTCTTTCAGCAATTTATATCATAGAGATTCATTTGATACACAGTTGTCACCACTTCATGAAATGTTCTCCTCACTGGCTGGGTGCTCTTTGCTTTCATTCCACAGATCTCTGTCGCTTCAGCTATACTAATGTAAGTATACCAGCTACACTAAGCAGCAGTAGATGAACATATTCTAAAAGGGGATTACATATGGAAAAATATAAACTTGGAAATAAGCATGAAGTGAGCTATTTCGCATATGGAACTTTTTTTTTTTTCTAGAAACCCAAGCGACACATGCAATGATGAAAGGCTAAAAGGAAAATACTTCCTTGTTTTTATATTGCACCAGCCAGTTTCAAAGCTGACATCTGACACGCCACCTACGGCTTTGTTTTACATCCTGTTCCACACAGAACAAGGGAGATTGCAAATTTGGAACGGAATTTACATTTGCAGGATTTAATAAAGGAAAAAAAAGTGCAATGGAAATGTCTAGTTAATATAAAACTATGTACGCTCATGGCATATTTTACACCAGTGTAACTCTTCACATAGAAAACTCTAAAATGAACAGATGAATATAGAACAAAAGATTGCTTCATGTGGACCCACAACAGTAGCAAAAAAAGAACATCATTGAAATTAAAATTTAAACTTTTATTTATCCCCCACAGCGCTGTAGAAGACTCATTGCCAGTTATAACAAACACTTGATTGCTTTTGTTGCTGCTAAGGGTGGCCCAACAGCTATTAGGTTTAGGGGGCAATCACTTTTTCACACAGGGCCATGTGGGTTTGGATCCCTCCCCCTCTCTTAAAAATAAGAATCTTCATTTAAAAACTGCATTTTGTGTTTACTTGTGTTATCTTTGTCTCACATTTAAATTTGTTTGATGATCTGAAACATTTAAGTGTGACAAACATGCAAAAAAAAAAAGAAATCAGGAAGGGGCAAACACTTCTTCACACAACTGTATAGTATACATAGTATTCAGTATAGTATCAAACTTGTCAATGAAAGTAAATTGAAGCTACATCTACACTAAGCAGTTAATGTTATACGGGGACGTTAACTCCCTGTCTTGTCTGCATCCACACAGTTGTTTATGAATTGTTTAAGGCTTGTCCATTTGCACATACTGAGCCTGCGCCACATCACGGGCAGATGCACGTGTATTGCATCAGCATGAAAACTGGAAGTTCATTTTACTTGCTACTTGGACTAGCGAAGTAATGGCTGTGCAGAGAAGATTTTTTTTTTTCCTTTGGACTGACAAGGTGGCTATAAAACTTGTGGCCAGGCAAAATGCTGACTGGGAGTCAAGTTTAAGTTACTTTCCTGCGGCACGCTTGCTATCAGTCTGTGGCTTTTTTTTTTTTTTTTTGTCGTCACTTCCTTTCATTAAACGGCAAAGTTATCCATACTAGGCTATTTATCCGTCGGCTTGACATTTACACATCCCCCTTAACCGGCTAAAAAACCCTTTGAACCCGAGGTTCCTGGTGATTGTTACTCAACAACAATGGTAATAGACGCATGAGTGATGGAGATTATTGCAATGTTGCACATCAAATTAAACTGCAGAAGCTATGCTACAAGCCAGCACAAACCTTTTTAAAATGTGCATAACACGACTAAAGTTATATCCAAATGAATTAAAAAATGTAAAATATAAATACACGGCATAATAGTGACCTACTTACAACATTTATGTCTCCACAAAATACATCAGTGACCTCTTGACCCAGACCCCCTCAGGTCATCTGGATCCGGTCTTTTATCAGTTCCCAGAGTCAGAACCAGACATGGAGAAGCTGCGTTCAGCTTCTATGCTCCACATGTCTGGAACAAACTCCCAGAAAGTCTCAGATCAGCTGAAACACTTAGTTTATTTAAATCCAGGTGGAAGACCCACCTGTTCTCAGCTGCAATTACGTAGATTTTATTCAAAAGTTAAAATACGCATGTCTCTATATTTTCTCTTTTTTAATCTTAAATGTTTTTAATGTTTTTAATTTTGAATCATGCTTTAAATTTTTTATTATCCCCCCCTTTTGCACCCCGCTGTAATGCTCATGTTTTATGTGAAGCACTTTGCATTGTCCTGTACATGAAATGTGCTATACAAATAAACTTGCCTTGCCTTGCCTCCACAGCCACAACCCCACATCAGACCAGCACAAAATATATATCAAATGAAAGCAGAGACTCTGTAGAATCCAAACATGTGCACCACAGTCCCCTACACCAAAGCATTACAGAGATAGAAGCCAATAAGCAGCAACAGTTGAAACTGCTCAGCCAGAAACTAATTTTAAATATTTCTCTTACCTTTGCTGTTTCTCCGTGAAAACTATTTTTTATTGGTAAATCCACACATGGTTGTTTGAAAATAATCCCTGGGGCAAAACATGAAATGCTTTGGATTTAGCTACAGGTCTTTAGGACCCAGAAAGACGGCTTTACAATCCACCAATGCAGATATCAGCCAATACTAAATGACTGCCTCCTACTGGCGCTGATTGGCTTAAAGTACTGTCCATCTTTCCCACGAGGGTCTAGACAAATTCTACTGGCTCTAATTAATTGATTGATGTCTCATTCACCAAAATCAACCATTCTGTAGTGGAGTTATGGAGTAGCACCTATCTGCAGCCAGAGCCCCTACAAACCACGCCCCAATACAAGCCACGCCCCTACAAACCACGCCCATACAACCCACGCCCCTACAAACTACGCCCACCGCAGGAATGAGTGGAACCTAACCCTAACCCCTCCCTTACCAAAAAGAAGTATTCCTTAGGTACATGTCATTAAGTATACTCAAATATAGTAAAGTATATTCCCCAAGTGTACTTTTATTTACTAAGTATACTTACACCAATGTACTAGCAGTATACTGAAAGCAGTCTTCTAGGTATGCTGTTAGTTTACACCTAATAAAACTTCAAGCTTACTTTTACTTTTAGAAAGACACTTTTAAGTAGACTACGGTACACTTTTCAGTAGACTAAAAATAATATATGTGATATGAACTGGGGATTTTCAAAGTGTGACAGAGAGAGCCCACAAATCTTACAAGATAGTATTTTAAAACATAATAGAATGTACATCTTGCAATATGCCAAAAAGAAAGCAGTATGTGTGAAAATGTACTATGAATGTACTACTATGAAAGCATATTGTTCAAAAGTTTAAATAAGTATAGGCTCAATATACTTAAACTTTTAGTTTATTTATGAGTAAATGCAAGTAAACTTTAAGTATATTTCCGATAAGTACATAAACAGTAAACTTAAAATATACTGTCTTATTTAAAGTTTAAAATTAGTATACTTCAAGCATATTTGCATACTACTTTCTGGTAAGGGCTCCCCTAACCCTAACGACCACCTGCCTACGTCACTACAAACTTTGCCCATTTTCACTACAAACCACGCCCAGTTTCATGACACACCTCTGGGTCTGCGGCTGCGGATGGGAATAATTGGAGTTATGGGCTGTGTAACCACAAACAGCCTTGTAAGGACGCTGTGAGGGTTCGAAACAGAAACAGAAGTAATAAAAGCTGTTGTTTGAGGCAGTTTTTTGTTGTTTTTTTTAAAGATATTTATTATGGAAGAATTATAATACTGTGGCATGATGGAAAATAACTGCCAACTGTGCCAAATTGTGCCAAAGTGGCCATTTTGGGAAAACTTGCCTGAACTTTTTATAAAAAAAACAAAACGAAACAAACAAAAAAAACCCCTCTAATTCTACTTTATTTTAGAAGAGGAGGTCTTTGCAGAAACAGTGTCAACATATTGTACTTTGGATTGAAAGAGATTAATAGCTTCTAAAGCATCATTTCAGAGAGTTGCTGATGCTGAAAGTGTTTTTTTTAAGGCAAGGTTTTAAAATTTGCTGTGCCATCTTCATTTACTCTTCACCAGTAACAAATATACTTATATTTACTCATCTCCATAAATCTCACAAGTGTTTTCATTAATTTGAGACCACATTTATTCAAATAGGCCTCGTGGTTGCAGAGATACACTCACTTTAATTAAAGTATGCAATTTCGAGAGAAATGGGCTTAGGGTTCAAGCCAGGTAAATGTGGACAATATGGGATCTCATGCTTAAACATGCATGATGAAATGAAATGAAAAATACTTTTCTGGGATTAATAAAGTGTTTTTCATTTCATTTAATCGTGCGCGTTAAAGCACTTAACACAGCTTAGTGTAGACGTGACCTGAGAGCCATTTCCGATCTCTGATTGGCTGGAAATGATGGGGCTGGTTCTGTTCTTGTTTTCTTTGCTTGTGTGTGTACAGTATGTGTGTGTTAAGAGGATGGAGTGAGTCTGTACGGAGCTGATTTTACAGCTGTTAGTGGCTGCCATTTTTTCGTTGCCGTGGTTATGGCCAACAGCAGCCTGTGTTTTCTTTTTAAAAAAATGGTCAGCTGGATGGATGCTGGATGTCATTCAGAATGCTACAGATTTTTTTTTTAAATTTATATGCTGTGAAAATTATGATAAGCTCAATGTTTTGGTGCCCTGCATGCAGTTCATGATGCGTGTGGTGGGAGCGAAGGTTCTCACGAGTGGGGAGGGCCGCAGGTACAGTAGCATCATAGTGACGACATTAAAAGTTGTGTTTGGATCATTTCACAGTTTGGGAAGGACTATTTCTTCTTAAAAAAACAAACAAGTTTACATTTTTGATTCTGATCATTTCTGGGATCTGTTTGCTGGCTCTCATCCGATAACAGTGCTGGACTGGCCATTGGGCACTTTCCTGGTGGGCCGATGGTGAGTTGGGGCCTTTTTAAAAAATTTTTTTTTAGATAGGTAGCTTTTGTAGTCAGTGGCATAAGTCATGATACCTGTTGGTACAAATCTGGTAGGTCGGCCCATTAGTCATGAATGATTGTGGGCTGGACCAATTAGGCCTACAGCTGAGGGCCGATGCCCCCCTCCCTCTTGGGCCACAGCTGTCAATCAATCATACAGAGAGAACTACACAAAGAGCAAAACACGGAAAGGTTGCAGGGGGAAAATAAGGAATTAAAAGAGGCTAGCTCTTCATGCAGATGCTGCCAAATGTATTAAAATAACAAAGATGATTGCTAGTGGCTGTAGAGGAGCGTTGTCTTCAGCCGCAGGTGACGAAGGCGGAGGTCGCTGGCAGGTGATTAGGGGAGATCCGCGGTGACCCTTGGTGGGTGTAAGAAGTGATGAACTACTGCTGGGTTTGATATAAATCAAGTTTGGGTGTAGTCTAGTTCAGTTTTGTTGTCTTGCTAACTGTTTTAAAGTCAGTAAGCCTAGCTCAGTTATAAGCAGGCTGTTCAAGTTTGCTCCACTTCCACGGTGGCGCGGACAGCGCGCGCATCGTCGTCAGCTGACTGAAAGTCAGACACAGATACTAGCGTTTTTGATAAACCAGTGAGATGAATGTGGAAATCAGCTGGAATATTTCACCTGCTACGCAGATGTGTTACCTACATCACAGGTACACGCAGAGCTGAATACTGTTGTTAATGGTAATTCTCAAAGGATCCAGTTAATTTTAGGTTTTATTAAAGTCAACATTATCCAAGAGCTGAACTTGAAAGAATATTTAGTAAGACTACAAAAAAAAAGGGTTGATTAAGGGGATTAAAAAAAAAATAAATTTTGGGTGTGTCGGGGGGGTTGTTTTTTTTTTATCGTCGTAATTTAGTAAATTAAGAAAAAATAATTATAATTTTATAAAAAGGTGTGGGGGGGAAACCAGATATAGAAAAGGGGAAATAATTTTGGGGGGCAAATATTTTGAGGTTGGTGATATTTTGATTAGGTATAGTGATTAATATGTGTTGGGGGAGGAGTGGAATAGGGGGGGAGAAGGAAAGGGGAGTAGTAGGGGAGGGAGTACTAGTACTAGAAAAAAAAAAAAAAGTAATGAAAAAAAAAAGAAAATGATGATTATTTTTATTTTATTGATCATGGTTTTTTTAAAAAAATAAAAAAATATTTATTAAAATATGTTGCTAATAATTTATTAAATATTAATTGATTATAGTAATTAGATAATATACTAGATGATTGGAAAGGAAATTAGAAGAGAATGGGTGGGTTTTTTTTTTTAATTTTTAATTAATTTAAAAGTATTTAAGGTGGGATTAAGACTAGATAGAGAAGGGTTTATGTTTTTAATGGGAGATGTCTTGTTTTTAGATAGTTAGATGAAGGTAGGGAAATAGATATAGAATTAAATTATAAAAGAAAATTAGGAAATAAAAAAAATAAAAAAAACAATATAAGTTAATATAATTTAATTTAAATGCAGGGTTTTCTTTGTCTTTATATGGACATTTGTGGGGCAAGTTCGGTGGAAAAATTTTGGTGTGATTGTTGACCCAGTTCAGATTTTGTCTATAATGTGTCTCAGTGGTATGAAGAATCTAAATATATCTTAGTTACTTATCTTTTTTTTTCTATATATCATTGAAGTAGCATACCAATAAACAATAAATATAAATACACCGCTAAGATGAAGATGGATAGGTGAACAATTATGTCACACCACTGCAGTCGCACTAGCAATTACCAAAGGATGAGACAGGCCTGTATGTGGTATTTAGACACATGCTGCTCTTTCATTTTCTGCAGCACTCTTGCTTCTCATTTCAGTACCAGTATATTATGAGACCCTCTGAGAACGGTGAGAAGACAACAGGCGCGGAACACTCTTCATGCAGATCTTCAAAATGACTTTAAAATTGTAGAAAAAAAGAGTTTTGTAAGCTGAAAAACTGAAAATCCTGGCCACATTTATTATTTAATGTGTGCTGGAGTACTTAATGTTTTGATGCAGTACCCAAAAAGAATTTATTTTATGTATTTAGATGTATATTTCTATATATGGTGGATTGGATGATTTCATCAGCTGTGCCAATCAAATGAAAGAATAACAGATCAAATGGAAAGGTAACTCTCTTTGCAATAACAGTGTTGCTGCTTTTTCCTGGATTGCCCACAGAGGCATGATGCAAACGTATAACACCACAAATCTGCACCTAAAGGCAGACTTTGTTTTTTTTTCACTTTACAGTACTTTGCAGTAAAGTCTAAACTTGGCCGAGCTCCTTAGGCTTCACACATTAATTCAAATGGTAGAAAACAGGCAGAGATATAAAGAAGAACATGCACTTTACAAGGGAATAAATTAAACCTCACTGCCATTGATGCATAATAAGGAGAAAATGGCAATTCCCATATTAATGTATGAGCCAGTAACAGCATTATTAACTAAGTTCTGAGATTGAGGTTAAAGACATGGCCATATTGTGGAGTCTTATCCATTGAGAAGTCCTCCTGAGCCACTAAGTTTTGGTTATTAGGCTAGAGATTTTGCAGAATGCAGCAGTGAGAAAAGGCAGTTACTGATGGCTGTAGTTCTTGGTCATTTTCTTGACCCGAACTGCGTTTTCTTGTGGAGATGTCATGCAGAGAGGCGATGAGCTCAGCTGAGTGCACTGCTTTCGTCAAGGCTTGACAGCCAAAGGGAAAGTTACTAAACTACATCAAGATAGACTGAGTCAGAAAACTTATTATGGTTGTTTTATAGAAAGTTTTTCTGATCTGGAATGTGTTAGAAGTGCTAAGTTGCACATGTACAGTCATCCTCAAAATTATTCATACTGTCCATTTAAAGAAAAGGATAAATTCACAATAGTAATTCAAATAAGAAGAAATTAATAATGTATAAAAATTTACAAAATTTTAATTTAGTAAAATATTTTTTTAATCATGGTTGGAAATAATAATTAAAAAACGAACAAACAAAACTGTCCCAGACATATTCGAGCACCTTTCCCATGAACAGTGGAACAAAATGCCTGTCAACAGGAGCCTTTTGGAACATTAGAAAAAACACTTGATTGCAGTGATTGCCTCACAGTGTTGCTCAACAAAATGTCCTGAGAGACCCATCATGCTTGTTTTATTTTATTTATTTATTTTTTAAAATATTTCTTTCAAACCACAATTCAAAATCAATGTCATGATTTTCACAGAGTTTTTATTTATTATTACTTTTGTAATTTCAACTTATTTCACTGACAGCTGATTTTTTTCCCCCTCTTGAATTGGAGGGTATGAATAATTTTGAGGACGACTGCATGTCTGCTGTAGGGCTGGGTATCACCACAAATTTCCTGAATTGATTCGATTCCATCAAATTCGATTGGATTTCGATTAATTTACAGATGTTTTTGTAACAACACGATTTTTTTCCTTGAAAAGTAAAGACTTTCCCACATGTATAAAACACTGAGTCTGTTTCCATGGTGATCAGAAAATTGTAATGATCTGATGTGTTCACATTTGGGCCTTTTCCATTGCAGCTGCACAGGGCACAGTATAACACCACATGCTAAAGATGACTAGGGCGGTTTTTGTTTCAGTAACAGGACGGTGTTACTGCTGTTGTTGTTTTCTCTGTGGCTTATAGTCACCGAAAACAGAGCCAGATCTTTTTAGAAGAGGCGAGGCGAAACGTGTATGATGCGACAATTTTCTTTGACCAATCAGTGGAGAGCTGTCAGGTACGTCACGTTTTGTGTAGGTTCAGCACGGTTAGTGCTAGCTCTGAAACAGGTACGAAAAATCGTAACGGGTTTTGCCAGAGGAAACACAAATAAAGCGTGCCGTGCCATGTGGAAGGGTTACGAAAATGTACAGTGGAAAAGGCTCATAAGTCTACATTTACCAGTCAGTTTGTGCCGCAGGCTCACAGCCATAAATGCATTGATAAAAAGCACCGACTGCCTGTTGCTTTTAGGGTTAATATTAAAATCCCTTTATTGGTTTTTAAGGCTTTTAATGACCTTGCGCCCATCCTTAACTCTCTGAGCTTTTACACATACACGCCCCCCTCCCGGTCCCTCAGGTCAGCTGACCAGCTGCCGCTGGAGGTGCCGAGGACGTGGCGGAAGCTCAGAGGGGACAGGGCTTTTTCTGTGAAAACAATAGAACAAACAAACTAGTCTGGGTGAAGCTGCATGAGATGCTGCTGCGCGAGCACGAAGCTCGCCCTTCTACGTGGGGGCGGGGTCTGCGGTTGCTGCCGCGGCTCGTTGAGAAAAGTAAACGATATTCGCTTTCACGTCAGTCTGCATGAGTCTCCAGTAACACTGGATTTATCGCTAGTCACTGGTTAAAACAAAAAAGTTTACAGAGAGGTCTAAAGTCGCCAAGTTAGCCACAGTGTAAACAATGGGTCCTCCAGGGAGATGCTGTAGGGGAGGGGCTGCCCGCAGCAGTGCCTGTTTAAACGGGCAGAGGCAGCTGATGCTTTCCGTGACTCAGCAGACGCCAAAGTGGCTTTTAAATATTGATACCCATGCTAATTAATATCTAACTAGATACTAATTTTTAGAATCGATTAGTATCTGAGAATCGATTTTTTTTACAACACTTATGTTGACCCACAGCAAGTATATTTGAATAGCTTATTGAGAAAATAAAAACATAACGGGTACCTCAGTAAGATGATACCAAGAGAAATGGTTTTTAATAATATGTTCATTGTTTAGTCATTGACCTTTCATTTTGTTACTTGCTACACCTTTAAACCTGAATCCAGACATGTAGGAGATTTTAGTCTGGGGCTCCTGAGCAAAGTTGTCAGCTTTTTGGGAACTATTGTTTAAATGTGCCACACGTCAGTAGGAGTAAATGGTGTAGATGCCATTAAACTCTGAATCTCACACAATCAATATTGACATTGTATAACAAAATGTGGCTTTGCAGACTTTTGCCTGAAAAGTTGGAAAGGACAAAGTGGCACACAGGATGGATGGCCTGCTTTAATCCTAAATGTCCAACATAAACAACAGATTGGAAGGCTGTAAGTAACTGGTTTGAGTTGCATGTGTTTACTCTGCAGCAGCAGGGTTTCATTTGCAAACTGTCAAATGACTTTCACTGGTCATAAAAATTGAGCCGTTTGACTGAAGGCTGATGTTAGGACAGCTGGCTGGCACAACTTGGCAGCTGTTCTTGCATGCAGATGTCTTAGATTAAGGGAGGAAAGGTCCTCCGTGTACAGATGAAAATGTCAACCTCATCTCACCTGGATGGGTGCAACTGATTAAGCTGCTGCCGTTGGCAATACAGAGAAGTAGTCTGATGTTTAAATATCACTTTGGATTTGAATTATGTTGGTGAATTATATAAGTCAGTTTTAGAGAGGTTGAAAAACTTGAAAACATGGTCTTTATTATTTTTTTAAGAAGTCAAGCCTCATGAATTATTTGTGATTTACTCTTTATTTGTGAAGCTGGATATTTAGATAAATTCTTCCTGGTTGGGCACTGATGAAAAGGCAGAACAGGGTTATACCTGTCCATCTTATTGATGGAGACATATTGCATGAATATCATATTTAGAAGATAACTTTTGTCAGTTCAGTGCGTGTGCGTTCCTCATTGCATGGACTTCCAGTTAACACAGACATTGGAAGAACAATCTTGTTTCTGTTAGCTTTAGTTCTGAGCACAGCAGCATGTTTCAGCCACTCTGGATGCCCTCCTGCTGCTTTCGACAGCGTGCCACTGCTGGCATGACGCCCAGACACCCTTAGCAATTTACAAACCAGCAGTGATGGTGGCTGTGCCCACGCGTCTTTGACTTTGCTGAAGATGTGCTCCTATTCATTAAGGCTGTGCAAATGACAGAGGGCTGCTTGTGTTCTGTGGCGAGAGGGAAAACCAAGACATAAAACCAGTAGCACATTGGTCTGAGACAGCCAGTGTGTGGTGGATAGGCTCCCACTTTCAAGGGCTTGAGGTGTCTTCTTTTCTTTTTTTTTCTCCAAAATGACAGTAGTTGCATTTTCAATTTCCTACATATTTTTGTGAGAAATTAATTTAAGCAGGCTGCTTCCAGTGTTTCTTTAATTCTTTGTTCTCATGTGAGTCTTCAGCCTTGGATTAGTTTCACTCAAAATGATTTTTACAATCTTCCACATGTAATGCTGAGCTCAGTAGCATCACAAGAAACTGGTATGTAATTTCCATGAGCTTGCACTGCTGTGCAGGTGCTGCAGACACGATATGAGAGCTATTATAATTGAGGATTTTGTTTACACAGCTGCTCACTTGTTCGGTGAGCTCATACAGTGGTGTGTATTGGATGTGGTTCCATGGAGTTTTTCAGTGAACGCATTAGTTTATCAAACTTGCTCTTGTACAGTAAGACTAAACATAACAATTCAACATTTTCATGCAGTTTTTCATGAACTTTTCCTCATTTTGTCATGTCTTAGCATCGATTAGCTATTCTCCACATTTTAAAGGCACAACCAGGACTTTGAAGTGCTTTCTGGAGTCCTCCTCCAACTTGGCTGTAAATTGACTGGTAGTGATCAGTGGAAATCCATCAGTGACAGATGGAAGTCATCGGGCATACAGCAATTAGGGAAGGCACAGGAGCGGATCTATGAAAAATATTTTAAGAGGGGCTCAAGCAGGAGCACGGACTGGGAAAAGGATGGTACATGGGACCCAAGTGATCATGTGGGGTAAAAAACTTATGCAAAATTGTAAAATCAAAGCAAACAGACAATAATTGTTTTTCATTAACCCACACTGAATACCTTTAACCAGTGTTACAAAAAGTTTTATAAGTCATCATTGATCAGAAAAACTTGCTTTGAGCCATGTTTTTATCAGTGTTACTTCAGCCTTATTGGCCATTTAACTTATAGGTGGTTTTATGGTTCTTACATCCTGCACAGAGGTGTCAAAAACGAAGTAAAAATACTTTACCTTACTTAAGTAGAGGTTTTGGGTATTTATACTTTATTGGAGTAATTATTTTAAAGCAATTATCAGTACTTTCTACTCCTTACATTTTAGAAAAAGCCTTGTTACTGCTGTGTCATTTCCGCTGTCACTGCGAAAATTAAATAAATAAAGAAAAACAGGAAAAAAAACCCTTTCAGATCAATATGCCAACCAGATTGTCTGATGAGAATTATAAACATATACCATTCCGACATCCTATTGGTTTGTTCGCGATCCATCACCTGCTCCTGACAAATTATGTCAGTGTTGCAACATTGGTCACTCCCCGGCGGGCACAGCAGGATAACACCGCTTGGATGGAGGCCCCAAGTGTTTGACTGTCTGTTGTTTAAATAAATAAATAAATATTATATATATATATATATATATATATATATATATATATATATGTATGTGTGTGTGTGTGTATATTTATGAATATATCTCTGTGTTTTTCTTTTCTTTTTTATTAAAAAGGTAATTGTGGCATACGGTGCAGCACGTTGCCTGCCTGCTGGCACTGTCTTGCGCCCACAGACAAACCAACTTGAAGTGATCATGGCGACATGAGTAAAGTCTTTTTTTTAATAACAACATGAGTGCAGGATAGGTGGAATAGCTGAGAGAATGAAGAACATGATGGCGCTGATGGACGATAGCAGAGGGAAAGTGGAGCAGACATGGACTTTTTTTAAAGTCGGTATGTCAGGACAAAGCCGCAGATGTTAAACTAGCAGATAAAGTCTAATACGCAGCACCAGCTGCTGCAACATCACGTAGAGTTCAACCTTTAACTCACTGGCTGCCATTCACGTGTAAACACGTCAATTCAAATCTGAACGTTAACTGCCAATCACCTGTTTACGCGTTAATTGCGGGTTTTAATCAGCTTGTGATACAGGTAAGACTGCTGATGTGCTACAGAACAAGCTGCAGTGAAAATAACATGATGAGATCCTCCATAGCAGCAGGACAGATGATGAATATTCCAACCTTAAATATAATCGGTCCTATATGGAGTTTGTTATCCAGACAAAGTACTAGTTAATATTTAATGTGTTGCGTTAACCTGATTTGTGGATATTACTGAGGCTGCTTGTCTACACTAGTCTGTCCACAGATGCTGTACTGTCCACATCTGTCCTGGTCCAACTGGTCAAACAGTCATAAAACTAGATGATGAGGATGAGGAAGGTTTTATTATCAGATGCTGATGAGGGAACTCTCTGACTGAATCAGGTTGTCAGTGTGTTTATCTGGATGGAAATGATGTGATTGCAGCTTTTTATATGCTGGTTGGTTAAATGTTGATGTCTGAAGTTCACAGCTCCCTACGGAGAGTTTGTCTTTCTGCTTCCATAACAACATTGATTATTTTACTGCAGACATATCTGGTCGGTCCTGCTGGACCAAACATGTCTCCACATATTGGGTGGCTGAAAATGATACAGGAGTCCTGTTGTATTGAGGCTTGTGGTGAGGGTACGAGACGGACACGACTAATGGATGATGGTTTTCTGTGAATGTTGGTCTACATCAGAGGTGTCCAGCTCTGGTCCTCCAGGATCATAATCCTGCAGGTATTAGATATCTCCCTGATCCAACACACCTGATTTCAAATGAAATGTCTCTCCTCAACAGCTTATTAAAGGATAAGTTTCTTTTTTTCAACCTGCACCTTATTTTTAGGAGTTTATACATGCATTTACTCACTGGTAAAGTTTCTGAATCACTTTGAGTCCTCTGGAAGATATTACGTTAAGATGCCGTTCACTGGACATCCTGTAAAATGGCGGAGACGGGGCAGCCATTATATAAGACATTATCTGCAGTAAAACTCCTTAATTTCATCAATGCTTTAAGTAGAATGAATGAATGAACGAGTACTTTTGTCCTGTGAGTTCAGAGTTCCGCAAAATGTGTTTTTGTTGTTGTCTGGGTAGCGAACTGCTCCTCTCAGCTGCACTACGGAAGCGCGCATCGTGAACACGCGGCCCCAAAAAGTGAGGAGAACACCCTGATAACTAACGGAAAGCTAAATCTGGACTCACAGGACTATAGTACTTGTTCGTTCGTTCATTCTAATCAAGGAGTTTTGCTGCAGATGGTGTCTTATATAGTGGCTGCCCCATTATCGCCATTTTACAGGATGTCCAGTGAACGGCATCTTAACGTAATGTCTTCCAGAGGACTCAAAGTGATGCAGAAACTTTACCGGTGGGTAAATGCACGTATATACTCCTACAAATAGGGTCCAGGATGGATCAAAAGAAACTTATCCATTAAGTTCTGCCCAAACATGTTGACCCATTAGTCCTATTCAAGTGCTGCAGAAGGAACTATCCAAAACCTGCAAGATCCTGTCTGTACTGAGGAGCTTTGGGGATTATTCCACCTGCATGTGCACACAGCATGTGTGTGAGTTGTGGTGATGTGGGTGAGTGTCTGACTCCCAGTCTGATGTTTTGTCCCAGTATGGTCCTGGAGACATGTGTAGATCAGTAAAATATGTCCAAGGCAGAGACACAAGACAACTGGAGCAAAATGTCCCAACCAGCACCATTACTTTTACTTTTATACTTTAAGTAGTTTTTTAAACCAGTACTTTTATACTTGTACTTGAGTAAAAAGTTTGTGTTGATACTTTCACTTCTGTAAAAGTCTTTTTAAATCCTAGTATCTATACTTCTACTTAAAGGGGAACTTTGTTTTTTTTTCAATCTGGACCTATTTTCTTGCATGAAATATGTTCATTTACTCACCCAGACAGTTTTAGTGCAACTTGAATTCCTTCGGGAGATATTTAGATCCACTCGAGATCAGCGTATGCACGATATAATGGCAGAGATGGGGCAACCGCGTCCAGCCTCTAAATAAGGCATTATCTGCCACAAACTCCTTCATTTCACCAATGTTTTGTTACCAAACATTAGTCGGGCCCCCTGTGAGCTCGAAGCGGCTTTTTCGTGGTGATTTGTCCCTATTTACAGACATTTACTTGTTAGGGTGTCGCATAATAGTGACGTGATCAAAGCAGGCACTGTAAAAAGTTTGTAAATAAAGGACGTATCACCACGAAAAAGCCGCTTCGAGCTCACAGGGGGGTTCCGACTAATGTTGGTGAAATGAAGGAGTTTGTGGCAGATAATGCCTTATTTAGAGGCTGGACGCGGTTGCCCCATCAATGCCATTATATCGCGCATACGCTGATCTAGAGTGGATCTAAATATCTCCCGAAGGAATTCAAGTTGCACCAAAACTGTCTGGGTGAGAAAATGAACATATTTCATGCAAGAAAATAGGTCCAGATTGAGAAAACCGAAGTTCCCCTTTAAGTAAGGGACATGAATACTTTTGACATCTCTGATCCTACATAAACTATAAGCAGTTTGGACAAACAAATATTTTCACTCATGTAGTCGGTTGGCAAGATGATGCTGTATGAATGCTGCAGTATGATCTTGAACTTGGTAGCTTTGATGTAGAACGACACATAGAATGGGGCTGGAAGATAATTTGATAACATAAATCGATCAATAGACGATTAACAGACTGGCGACCTGTCCAGGGTGTACCCTCCCTCTCGCTTGATAATAGTGGGATAGGCTCCAGCCACCCCCGTGACCCTGAACTGGATAAGCGGTACAGAAAAATAAATGAATGAAACAAATAGGTGTGTGGTGCGATAAGGGGGAAAAGGGCTTGATAAGAACTTCCTCCAAGCCAATCACAAACACTGACACAGGCACGCTCCATCAACAAGCCCCTGCTCCTCTCAAAACAAATTCAGAGAGCACGTGTATTGCAAAAGATATCAGCATGATTTCAGTAGTTCACCAGCATGCCAGTATTTTGTTTTTTACAAGTCTGACAAACGGTTGTTTTCAAAATTTGCAAAGAATCTGTAAAATCTGTTTGGTAACACAACTAACTTCAGGGCTGCACTGACAATATATATATATATACATCTATGTGTATATATATATATATATATATATATATATATATATATATATATATATATATATATATATATATATATATATATATATATATATATATATAAAGAGGATCCAGAGTTCTCCAGTTTGTGGAGATGGGAGAACCTTACAGTAGAGCAATAAGTAATGAAACTCGCCATTATAAAGGGATTTTAGTGCTTTAAAGGTTAATGTGAAACTTTGACGAACTTCCTTCTGTGTTTTATGCAAAGATGTCAACATATATATTTCCCATGAATTGTAATTAACCTAATTTTGGATTCGTTTTAAAAATCAATATGATATGGTGACTTTTTGATGACTGAGTCAGCAAAGCGCTCTGATGCAGTGGAATGACCTCGCTGCTGTAAGATATTCTGAAATGAAAGGACCTTGCCTGTATCCAGCATAGCAACCCCGCATCTGCTGACAACAGCCATTTGATAGTGAGGATGGAGGACAGGACAGTCGTCCATGCTACGGTGTGTGTGTGTGTGTGTGTGGGGTGTGCGTGGGTGGGTGTGTGTGTGTGTGTTTCTCTCTGTGATCTAGTGTATTGCCACTGGCCTTCAGGGACAAGCAGACAGTTAGCTGGCACAGAACTGTGAAAAGACTAAAAGACTTAAGCTTTTGGAAGCCATCCTTGTCCCCACCCCCATGCCACTTTTCTGTTTTGTCTCTCCCTTGTGTCAGTGCCAGACTCAATGTGCCACAGGTGGACATTTTTAAGGAATATTTTAAGACTGTGAGAAGCGAATTGCAGATCTTCAAAATTGACAGCAGTGAGAAGGGTTGGTGACAATGAAGGCTTTACTTTAAGCATCAGTGGCTGGTCTGATGCAAATACTTGCTCTAGTTATCAGACGGCTTTGACTGTGATGCTTTTGTGTATTTTGTTTGAATGTTTTCATATAATTTTTTTAAGAACCATAATCTTTATAAAAAGCTGTTTTTCCTTTCTAGTGCTCTGAGTAAAACCCATTTCAGGCTCACTTCCTAATCCATGTGTGACTCATAACAGTGAAATAATTATGGTACATCTATCACAGCACATCATCTGTCTTCCATGGTTGTTTGTGGTTTAGTTACATGAATCACAGTGGCACTTCATTCAGTGGGTTCTATGTAATAATTTTATTCAAATGCCTTTTTTAAACATTGCTTGATATAATGTTAAACCGGAGCTTTGCAACTTGAATTGTCATCTTTAAGAAGGTTAAAAAAAAAAAAAAAAAAAAAAAAAAAAGGGGGGGGGGGGGGGAGGAAAAATGGTTTGGATTGGTTGTTGGGGGGGGAGATATGGATTTATGATGACGAAGAAAAGGAAGGGAATAAAATAAAATAGAAATAGAAAACAGGGAAAAGGGGGAAGGGGAGGGGGGGGGAAGGGGGGGGAAGGGGAGGAGAAAAGGGGAGAAAAAAAGGGATGGAAGTGGGGGGGAAGGGAGGGGAGGGAGAGATGAGGGAGGAAGAGAAGGGAGAAGAGAGTAAGAAAAAAAAGTCGGAGAAAGAGGAAAAATGGAGTAAAGTAGAAGGGGGAGGGGAAATGGAGGGGAAGGAGGGGGGGAGGGAGAGGGAGGGGGGGTGGGAGTGGGGCAGGGGACAGGAAGAAAGGGAAAGGAGGAAAAGGAAAAAGAGATAGAAGTGAGAGTAGGAATAATAAAGAGAGGAAGTTATTATAGGGAAATAATAAAGAAGGACGGAGAAAGGAAGATGTATAGATCAGGGCGAAACTAAAAAAAAAAAAGAAACAAAATAAACATAGGGAGAAATAAAGAATCCTCCTAATAGAACAACACAAGAGTAGAGACAAAGAAAAAAAAAAAGAGGAATTAATAAAAAAAAAAAAAATCAAAGCCCTCAGAAGGAAGAAGAGATAATATCCACCTAAAAGACCAACAAACAGAAGGAACAAGAGAAAAGGAGGATAAAAAGAGAAAGGGGCTAAAGAGGCTAAGGGGAGGGGAGAGAAAGGAAGAGGGAAAGACGAATGAACATAGAGATAAAAAAACATAAAAGAGAGAAAGAAAAAAAATTAATAAAAAGAGACAAAAGAAAGAAAGAGAATAGAAATAAAAACAATAAAAAACCAGGGAAAAAAAACAAAAAAAAAAAAAAAAAAAAAAAAAGAAGGGGAGAAAGAAAAAAGAAAAAAAAAAAAAAACAAAAAAGAGAAAGAAAAGAAGAAGAAAGGAAAAAAAGGAGAGAGAGAGCAGAGGAGAAGGAGAGGGAAAATGGGGGGAAAGAAAAAAAGGGCAAGAAAAAAAGGGGGGGAGAAGGGAGGGAGGGAGGAGAGGGTAAAGAAAAGAAGATTTCAAAAAGAGACCCCCCCCAGCGACAACCCAACACACCACACACCCTCATGAGCTCACAGCTTTCCTGCCCAACCCCAAATGACACCGACACCAGAGAAGGGATGAAAACAGAGCCACATCCCCCAAAAGAGGAAAATGAGAGACCTTACACCACCCAGAGGAGAGTGTCAATGAGAAGAAGAAGAAAAAAAAGAAAAAAAAAAGAAGAGGAAGAAGGCAGGAGAGAGGAGGAGTCAGAGAGAGAGAAAGAGCAGAAAAAAAATATGGGTCAAGAACACTAAAACAGCAGAGAAGAAAGAAAGGAGTGGGGAAAAAACATTTTATCCAAAAAAAAAACAAACAAGAAAAAAGAAAAAGAACAGAAGTGAATACAATAAAAAGAAGGAGGGGAAGAGATACTACTGCAAGAAAAAAGAAAAGAACAAAGGAAAAAAAAAATAATAAGGGGGGGGGGGAAGAAGCGTATCATCTTCAAAGAGAGCACACTCAATGGAAGAGAGAGAAAAGGAGATATTTATATTAAAAGAATAAAATAATAGAAGGAAAAGCAAAAACAAGAGGAGACCCCACAACAACAGAGAAACACACAAAAAAAAAAAAGAAGGAAGAAAAAGAAAAATGGATGGGGGCAAGGAGGAGAAGGAAAGAATACATACATTAATAAAAAAAAACAACAAAACAAAAGTATCAAGAAAAAATATATGAACGGGGGGGATAAGAGAAAAGAAAAAAGAAAATAAAAAAGAAGATAACAATACTATCAAATACAAAAAAAAAAAAAAATATTAGGGGGGAAAAAAAGAAAACAAAACGGAAGGGGGGAGGGGAAAAAAAAAATGGAGAGCGGAAAAGATGATGGAAATGAATGGATAATCAAAAGAGATTAGGGAAAAAAATAAAAAAATAAAATAAAAAGGAGAAAGGAATACTGAGCATCGCGGGGAGAGATAGAAAGAGGAAAAAAAAAAGAAAGGGGGCGGGAATCGGGGCGGAGGATGAAAAATAAGGAGAAGGACCTCCAAGAGAAAAGGGGGGTGGGAGAAAAATTCAGAACAAAAAAAACTAAAAAAAAAAAAAAAAAAAAAAAAAAAAAAATCGGAATAAGCAACATGTCAAGGCTTCTGTTACCTGATTCCCTGGAACTTAACTGGAGAATTGAAGTTCTAACTGGGAAATGCTATATGATTGTGGTTAGAGTTTGACCTTGATGTTTAGTTGAACTACAACCCTTGTCTTGGAATACAGTACATACACAGGAGGAAAAATCAAGCTATCCACCAAATTATGACAAACTGCTGACGAGGGATGGCAATTGTTAAGAATTTAGTGATTCTGGTACCATAATCAATATCACTTATTGATTTGGTTCCTTATTGGTTCTCTTATTGATTCTCATTGAGGAAGGAAATATGGTGTGAATGGCTCTGGCTGCAGTTACTCTGTAATTTAAAGTATGCACCAAAATTTTGCATTCAACTCAAACTTGACAAGCTGACTTGAGTTATAAAATAACTTTTTCAAATAAACATTGTAACATAAACTACACCTGCAGTGGTCAGCTTTTGTACTTGAGCAGTTTTTGTGCAGAAAAAATAGAACAATAGCACAAGTAAAAGAAATATTGAGTTTCGTTTACCTTTTTAAAAAAGTATCAAAGTACCGAAAAGTGTCGAAATACAAAATGGTATCGGTATCGAAACAGAAATTTGGTATCGTGACAACTCTACAGCCACGTCTCTCTCCATTGCCTTGAACAGGCTGTGTGCTGCATAAAGCGCTGCAATTCGGTGGCTGAATTTCCGTGCTGCCCTGCAGATGTGACGTCAAATGACGCTGCATCTGCATCACCGACAGGTAAATTCAAACAGTGCAAGCGATAGTTATGGATTCCTCAGCAAACGATCCAGATCAACTGAAAGACCACTAAAAAGTGTAACTACAAAGAAAAAGTGTAGTAAACAACATTATAGCTTCAGTTTGTGCACGCTGCTGTGACTGCTTGGCTCGTGGCTGCAGTTACCTGAAGCGCACTTCGCGGCAGTTGCGAGTTTCAATTTTTTAATCTTGCCTCTAGTCCCTTTAACACATTCAAAATAAACTAAAGACCAAAGGTTAAAGGTAGAGTCCGAAGTCCCCCCACCGTTTCTATTAGCAAACAACAATATTCAAACTGAGCGCCCCTCCCTCTCAGGCTAATGGGTGCCTCGTTCTTCAGCCTATTCAGCTTCAACGACCCCTTCAGAGCTCAGAAGCGAGTAAAAGCCAAACTAAGCCAAAACCCTGGTTTTCCAACATGCACTATCTAAAGCTCTTACCTTTTCGTCGGTGCATCCGTCATTTTCAATTCTTTCTTTTTTTTTTTCCTTCGAGAGTTCGAGTGACTGGCGTCTGCTCCAATCGTGAGCTTATTCCCACACAGCGTCATGCCCTTAGCTCTGTCATTGGCTGGCGATATGAACAGAAATCTCCCAGAAATGTCCCGACCAGACCAAAACCAAACGAAAGAGCGAATTACAGGCAGGGGGAGAGGGAGTTGCATTCAAACTCACCACTGCACACGAGTAGAGGCCCAAAGGTGCGGTTTGAGTCAGATTTCACTTGCACAAGTCTAGTGTTTATTTTCAGGGGGGAAACTTTGGACTATTCCTTTATTACGACATAGAGATTATTCCTAAAGTATTGTGGTGACGTTATTACAATCAGTGGGAGTTTTCTTTACCGAGGAGGGTCTGTCTGCAGCTTGCAAGACAGAGGCTGAGGTGGGCATGTCGTGTAGTGACATCAGTACACTACACGCCCACCACACCAATGAGAGCATGGTAAAATCTACCCTGAACCCTACAGGACGCAGCCACTCCACCACACACATTAGGGTAGCAAGCAGCAGACAGATACACTTGACATTTTCTGGGACATTTCAGATGGAAGATGTGCTGAAGCTCCCTGCCGAGTGCTGCCGCCCTTGCTTAGCACATATGAAGAACTTTAAACTTTGAAGTACTTTAAAAGTTTGAATGAATTTACCTCTTGTGTCTTTACAAGCTTGTCGGTAGTGGACTCCTGGATGCTTTAGAGTAAAATTAAGCAGAAATTGAAAAGAGGTGCCATTAAGTTTTGAAGCAATGCTGGTCTAATTTATGCCATATTGTATTCCAGTCAGCTTTGATCTGCTGCTTTGAGAGGGCGACAGCAAAGAGAGGCTTGCATCCTAACTTTAATAGCTTGATAGAGTTGTACATGCATGATGAAACCTGAGTTAATAATTCGTCACTTGCACATTCCCTTGTTTTGGCTTGTAGGTGTTCTAAGGAGGGGATGCTCATCTATTTAATGTGTTGTCAGAAGTAAGGTTATCTCGTGTTGGCTCAAACATTTCACCTCAATGATTTGGAAATCATTTGGGAAGAATTTCAGTTTGAGAATGTGCACAATGTCCAGACATAAACATTCACACATTCAACTTCTTTTAATTCCCCTCTCTAGCTGTGCTCTCTTTGAACCCAAATTAATAGGCTCCTTTACTGCATCACATATAATTTGAACCTGTGTCTCTATTTTGCAATTTGCTCTTAATTCCTTGGTACACTCATTTCAAGAGTTGTTAAGCAAACTGCGTGCATGACAGATCAGTCTGTGGTGGTAAACAGCGAATGACTTTATCAAATGCTCTCTGACTGAAGCCAGGATCTCATCGCAGCAGTCTCAGGAGAAGAACTCAGTTACCTGCTACTTTCTTTTCTTTAGTTATATCCGCACTTCACAGTGAAGGGGGACATTTTACAGTCTTGTGTCCCCTCTCTTGTCAGGCTTTAAACATTAATCTTTATTCTTTATTCTCTGTTCATATTAGCAGTATATTCTCCTCATAATCAGATACTGCTTTTTAAATTTCTAATTCCCTTGTCGTATTTTCAGTTGCCACTGTGACAATTTTCATGTGGTCTCTTGATGTCTCTCACAAATTTTCTAATTTACAGTAAATCACTAAATTCTTTAGCTGCTACTATTTCTGCTCAGGTGGGATTCCCGTTGACTTAAACTCAACATGAGCTGACATAAAATTAAATGAGCCCTGCAGTGATTGTGTTTCGGTGTAGGTTATTTACTGTGCGTACGCAAGGTTTAGTTGATGTAACCTCTGATGCTTGAGCTTCTTTCAGCCTCTCTCTGTGTTTTCTGCTTAACTCCCTAGAAATAAAGTCATTGGAAAACTTGAAATCAATTTTCTGAATATCAGACATTTGCTGCATTTCTGCATCAAAGGTTTGTAAAGTTGGCAGCTGGAGCATACAGTGCTGCTGAGAGCCTAATGGCTTAAAGCACAGGCAGAAAGCCAAAACATGGGGAAACTAAGGAGGCTTCCTTAACTCTGTGACAAGACATTTGGCAGAGAATAAAACAGCCTGAAACAAAAGGTGCACACACTGAAAATTTTGCTCCCAAAAAAGATTTTTTGATTTACCACCTGTGCTCATGTACATGTTTCCCATTTCAGAAATACCCTCTGGAAAAAAACAAACTAACAAATCCAAATACTTACACAGCAATAAAAAGTAGTAAACATCGCTGAGACATACTGGCTGTTGCCGTGGTGCCTGATTTTTATGCAGATTAATCAACAATGATTCTTAAACCCAGTCTCATGGGGGAAAAAACTAAGTTTAATCTATTGATTGGTATTTCACAGGAAAATGACTGTACGTAACACATCGTTCCAGCATTTTATCACAGAGACAACTTTTGCTTCACAATTACCAGGACTTTGACCTCAGAGGTATTTGGGGATGGTGCTACACATTCAACTGCCAAACTGGACGCAAAAGATTGTGTCCCTTGCTCTTTAGCTCTCTGATTAGGGGCTACCTGGTTATGGTTGGGCACCAAAGAAGCACGACCAAACTTTGCCAGATTTTCTCAGTGAGGCGCTCCCTGACGACGGCTAATTCGACATCTCTTTTCGGTCAGGCCGTGTACTTTTGTCTTATTGTTCAGGGTATTCAATTGGATATTTTTTTTCACCGACATTGTCCAACTGCAAATTTTTTATATAAACCAATACCGATTTATGCAGACAACTGTGAGGTTGTATCTCTCATATTTAGATACAACTATATTCTATTCTGAGAGCAGAGATCCTCAAATAGGCTTAACTCAGTCAGAGGATTTAATTTTGGACATCTGACTGCCATATATCAGATACTAGCAGATATTAGCCAACATGTGGCTAATTATAATGTTTCTGACAACTTGGTAACTTAACCAACAACTTTAAAACAGACATGCTATAAGCAGCTTCAAAGCAAGTCAGTCTGGAGTAGAGATGCACCGATCAGGATTTTGGGGGCCGATCACCGATCACCGATCACCAAAAGCAGTATCTGCCGATCCCGATATTGCCGATCACCGATCACAGCGCCGAAATTCATAAATTCTCCAATATTCTCTCATGTACATAACATCGACATTATGTTATTAACAATTAGGAGAAGGGAAATGATCATGAATTGGCCTGTTTTATTGCAGGCAATCTGCAATATTTCACTCTCTTGGAGACAACTTGGATTCAGTTTACATAGAGGAAGTGTAGCTGACTAGTTTAAGCTTTCTTGTGGCAATAATTATGTGTACAACACACAACATGTGCAGCACACCAACACAGACTACAGTAAACATGTCACTCTCTTAGAGTTGGTACAAGTTGTCAACTATAGACTCTCTTTTTCCTGTGGAAAATGGAATTAAATCTTAAAATAAAAAATAGATTATGCACATAACACACATGTGCACTATAATAAACATTTCACTCTCTAGAGGCTCTTTCTCAGACACACTGTTTAGAGTTTACCTACAAGCTTTTAGTGGAAAAATCACGTAAAAATATGTTAAATGAGAATAAGAACAGCGACTTATGTGCAACTGCAACAAGCTTGGAGCTGATACTGCAGCTTTTCTATAAGAAAAAAAAACTCTTAAGTGTAGCATTAACATGCTGTAGCCTAAATAATATAATAAAATTATGATTTTATTGATGAGCTTACTTCTGATTAAGCAGCATTAATGGCAGAGCCTTGCGCGTCGTGCGTCAGGAGCGCCTGAGTGTGGTGGTGTATCAACCCGGTTGTTTTCCTTGTCTGTCTCTCTGTATAATCGCGGATGAAACTGAGCAGCTGCTCGGCTTCATTTGCTCCACGAGGCCAGACAACTACGTTGTCGAGCGTTTCTGTGCCGTGTGTGGATTCATCAGATCGTTCAGAGGTGTTCTGAGTTTGGTGAGTTTCACCATTTACTCCATGAGCTGCGCACCGACGATGGCGCAGCTTTCCTCTGACCGGCCCAGTTTAACAACCCGCAGTCCTGCATCAGGACGTCATTATAAGCCCATTAAACCCCGTCGGGACTAGAGATCATCAACCCGCCGTTTGGAAACCGGGACTGAACGCAGATCATAGTTTATCCTCCACTGTCTCCGTGGAGGGAAGACATTCACCGGAGTCTCCTCTGTATTTCCCGCGCCTGCTGCGCGTCAGGCGCGTCAAACGCCAAAACGCTGTAGTTACTGTAAACATGATCGGATCGGCTTGCTTGGATCTATTTTGAGGACTCCGATCAAAACCGATAGGGGCACTATCGGCCGATTGCGATCGGTTGCCGATCGATCGGTGCATCTCTAGTCTGGAGCAGCAGTAGCTGCACTGTAGTCACATGACTCTAAAAGGAATGCTGGGATATGAAGTTCTTCCAGAATAACAGGGACTTTTCTACATGCTGGATCAGTTATTTGGCATCAAAACTGATGCCAATATTTTCCAATATCACATTTTAATGCCAATACTGACCAATAATATTGGCCTGCCAATATTACTGACTCAAATTAATGAGTCATTGTGCAGAACGTTATAGGCAGGCAATTGTGTCAAGTGTGTTGGAACACGAAGGGAAAGAACCTGCAGGACAGCGGCCCCTGGGGACTGACTTTGGACACCCATGATCTTGGTGTTTAAGTTTAACACTGCAATGTATGTTAATTAACACGGTAACAGTGTTAGCAATTTTAACACTAAGAAAAGTGTTAAATCAAAAACTTTTGAGTGGTTCCCATATAAACTAATGGGCAAGTAGAATTTAACCGTGAGGGTATTAACTTTCAGCTTTTAAATTTGCTGTGTGAGGTTTGATTTGTCAGCGAGTTTATTTGTGGTACTGTTAATAATTTTGTTGTCATTGTGGCTCCACATGATTTATTTTATTTGCATGGCAAACAAAAACTTTACCAAAGAGAAAACTTTTAATGCTCCATAAACGAAGTCAACATTCTGTTACCTGAGACTATTTAGAGTAACTGTGGCTAACCACACTGCAAAGACTCTGTAGTCTGATGAACTAGCAACAGCTCAGCAGGTATGCACACAGGTGTGTTGCAGCTCCATGTCATTTGTGAAAGTGGATGAAGGGCACTTTTTTTCTTTCTTTTTTTAAAAGTTGATTTGCTTTGTTTTGTTTTTTTTAGATCTGTATGTGCTGCTTGCTTATGTTTTTCTGACAATATTTACTTTGCGTCGAGTTTGTTTTGCTTTAGAGCAAGTCAGAGTTCACAGCAGTTAGAATACATTAAGTGGAAATTTAACCTTGTGCCAGTGCATAAACAGTCTGAAAAAAAACCCACAAGCATGCTGAAACTCTCCTGAGCAGTATCTTTCATATAACTGAGTTTTCCACTCACCAGCTTATGCACTTGCAGTGATATAATATAAGATTGCCACTACCTCCATAATGCTTTTTCTTGGTCTTCCATGTTCCAATATTCCTCTGTAAAAGATTTCCTAATTAGTTGAGTGAAGCTTTTCCTGTCTTGCACAAAGGGATCAGCAACACAGTGGGTAATTATGCTGCAGGTATGCTTTGAAAAATTTCTCTGGGCATTATATTTAAACTTTTTGGTGCCCCAGCTGTAGGTTGCCTTCACTCTGACGCTTTGTTGCTTTTGCAGTTGGCTTCCATCACAAAGGAATGAGCAATAAAACATATCAGAGTAACCTTTAAAACCTACAGTAAACAGGTTTCAAGTGTTACGCAAAATGTGGAAAACAAACCCTTGAAATTTGAATGTACTTTGCATGTGACAATGTTTTGGATTTACTCTCATTCTGGCTGCTTTGCTGTGCAGAACAGTGAATTATTCCCCATTTTTTTGGATGCGATTTTTTTTTTATTGGTGTAGTGTGCACATGTCCACCTACATTAGAGCACAATGTTGATTTTAAGGGAATTATTAAAGTTGTAAGGCATCAATTTAGTTGAAAGGGTTAGACCACTTGGCAGGGTTAATTTTCATTCTCCATTCTTTTCCATTTGAGGGGGAAGTTTCTCTTTCTCCTTATTAGTGGTGGAGGCCAAAAACTTTGTTAGCTTAATGCACACAATGCATTAGGCTGATGGGGACATTTCACTCAATTTTGTGCTTGTAATTTACATAGTGGAGGGTATAAAAGCATATGAGCTGTGCGGATTCAGCAGCTGAAAAGCATGCTTAGCGCCATAATGTAGCTCATTCCCTCTCTGTTTAGATATGCTTTGAAGAAGCAACATATGCAACAGGAAATGTATTTTTATGTAATGACAGCAAGTTGTCCCCAAAGGTGTGTTTTTAATCTGGATTCACATATTTTTCCAATGCTGCAATTTCTGTTTAATCCCTCTTGTCTCCTCCTTTATCGCCCACTATCGGCCTTTCTTCTTCAGTTGCAGCAATGCTTAATGCTGCTCAGCTCAGCTCTTTCCTAAATGATGTGTAAACAAGAGATAAGACAAAGATTTTGTGCTTTTTTTCCCCCCTTTTTGATTCCATCTTCAAGCCACTGTCCCTCGATGTATAATTCCTCACCTCAGTCCAACTTTTCCTTATCCCTAAGACCATGCACCTCATGAGTTTACTGCCTGTATGCAAATGATTGGCTGGTGTAAACAGTTTTCCTTTCATCTCACTGGCACGCGTGGCCTTTCTCAGGGCTATGTGAAAGAATTAGCTTCTGGTTTTCTTGTGTTTTTGAATATAGCTGTTCCCCACCCACAAAGTCACGGAGTTTAGCTGGATTTTTATGGCTGCATATTTTAATGATGCAGCTGCTGAGTTTTCCTCTGTGATATGAGGCAAAACTGAAGAGAGGGAGTAACTACTAGCAATTGTTGTGGATAACGAGGGACGAAGAGTTTCAGTTCTTGCTGTCAGGGGTACTCTTTAGAAGAGGTGAAGAAAATCTGATTTGGGAGGAAGTTCATGCTGAACACAATGAAATCCACACTGGCTATTGCATGGATGTTTATCATTAACTCTCCAGCTATTGATTTGTTTATGTTTGGATTTAGCTGCAATTTAAAAAATGTGAAGGGGATTTCAAATAAAATAAAAAGGTATAAAACAATTACGAATTTGAAATTCCTGCAATGTGACGCTACAGGAAACACACCTGCGGAAGCAGTCAAATTGAGACAAAGATGGATGGGTCAAGTTTACTCTACTTTTTACTGGTGCCTCAAGGGGTGTTTGTATTTTAATATCAAAACGTGTCATTCAAGCTGTCTCAGATGGTCAGAGAAAAAGACGGCAGGTATATTATTATATCAGGCCTTTTACAAAATGAAAGATGCACTATGGTCAATGTATATGCCCCTAATATAGGACAGAGTGGATTTTTATCTCGGTTGAGTATGACACTGGTTCAATTCATTGCGGATCCAATATAAATGGGAGGTGACTTTAATTTGACAGATCTGGCTGCCCCCCATTCCTCTGATGGTGCACTTTCAGCAGCATTAAAAGAATTACAAACCATATCTGATATCTTTTGCCATATCTGATGTCTGGTGAGTTATAAATCCACATACCAAATCTATATATATACATTTTACTCGAATGTCCATGACTCGTACTCACAGATTGATGATTTATTTTTATCTTAGTCTGTGATCGAAAATGTTATAGATTGTAAAATTCCTGATAATATCATTTCAGGTCACGCTCCTATTTCAGTTGTTTTTCTTTATTTGTACATAATCATAAGAGTAAATCATGAAGATTTAAAGGAATAGTTCACCCTCAGAATGATTTAACTTTATTTTCCACTTACCCTGATGGTGAGCAAGACTATGGACCACTTTTTTAATATCTCAAATGCACTCAGAGACAAGGACGACTTCTTGTTTCCCCCCAATAGAGTTCGCCAGGGTCCGAGCCAAAAAAGTCCATAAAAGTCCGCGAAAAATTGTCAATATTCCTCCATACTGCTCGTCCCATGTAATCCAAGTGTCCTGACTGGGTAGCGTCCAGAATTTACTCGAAACGACGTCATTTACTATATTTTTAGAGCCTAAAAAGGAGTATTGTTTACTTCCGGGATGCGCGCACATGCGCGGTCACGAAACTACGGAAGCCTCGGCGTTCAGAACCTACTCTGCCGAAAATGCAAGCGTAGAAGAAGAAATTCACTGTTTACATTGTGGTAAGAGCGCGAGAGCTCTAGACAAACCGGGACAAACACAAGAGGGGTTGGATATTGATCTAAAAGAAAGAAAGAAAGAAAAAGAGAACGCGCGATCTCGTCTGCCGTGGCTTCCGTAGTTTCGTGAACGTGCATCGGCGTGCTTGCTAGGCATGCGATGTAGTACTGTTTAGACTAAAAATATACTAAATGGCGTAGTTTCAGGTAAATTCTGGACGCTACCCACTCAGGACTCTTAGATTACATGGGACGAGCAGTATGGAGGAATACTGAAAATTTTTTGTGGACTTTTATGGACCTTTTTGGCTCGGACCCTGGCAAACTCCATTGGGGGGAAACGAGAAGTCGTCCTGATCTTCTGCTGCATTTGAAATTTTTAAAAAGTGGTCCAGAGTCTTGCTCACCATCAGGGTAAGTGGAAAATAAAGTTAAATCATTCTGAGGGTGAACTATTCCTTTAATAATTCTTTGTTACAGGAAAGGGAATTTGTATTTTGCCCATTGAGTTTATTGAATAATGATTATAAAATATTTGACAAAATTCTTGCAATGTGTCTGGAGTGTGTAATCCCTACCCTGATCCATTTGGATCAGGTGGGGTTTATTAAAGGTTGCCTTTCATCTAATAATATGAGGAGACTTTTTCATGTCTTGTCGAAAGCAGCTTCCCTACAGCATCCAGCAATTGCTCTAAAAATATACTAAATGGCTTAGTTTCAGGTAAATTCTGGACGCTACCCACTCAGGGCACTTAGATTACATGGGACGCAATTCATCTAATAATATGAGGAGACTTTTTCATGTCTTGTCGAAAGCAGCTTCCCTACAGCATCCAGCAATTGCTTTATTGCTGGATGGTGAAAAGGCATTTGATAAGATAGAATGGCGTTATTTGTTTTTTATCCTTTCTAAGTATGGTTTTGGAACTACCATTATCTGATGGGTGAAGGCGCTTTATAATTGCCCAGTTGCATCAGTTAAATCAAATGGCATAATATCAGAACCTTTCAATCTTATGAGGTTCACTCGGCAGGGTTGCCCTGTATCATCATCCCTTTTTACTCTAGCTCTTGAACCTCTAGCATGTGCTATCTGTGCAGATAAGTTAATTACAGGCATACATATAGGGGACATGATTTTAAAGCGAACCTGTATGCAGATGATATTTTATTTACGTGAACACAGCAGAACCAGTCCGTGTCACAGGTAATAAAGTTGGTTGATGCATTTGGAAATTTTATAGGATATAAAATAAATTAGCAAAAGTGAAGTTATCCCTCTAAATTACAAGACATATCCATCACATCTTGGCTCTGAACCTTTTCAGTGGAGATCACAAGGCATGAGATACTTAGGCATAAATATCAGGACCCCGTAGAGAAGATTTTTTTTATTTAAATGGGCCAATCCTTCTGAAGACAGTCAAGGAAGATATTAGAAAATGGTCAGTATTACTGTACCAATTACATTATGGGACAGAGTAGAGGTTGTAAAAATGAATATTTTACCTCAACTGTTATTTCTTATTTCTGCAATCCCTCTAAAATTCTCTCCCCATTGGTTTGAAGAAATCAAAAGTCTAATTACAGTTTTTTTTGTTTGTTTTTGTTTTTGTTTTGTTTTTTGTGGAAGGATGAGACACCAAGAATAAGCTATAAAAAAATTGGTCAGACCAAGAGGGAAAGGTGGATTGGGTGTCCCAGATGTTTATTCATATTATTTGTCATATAATCTTAGATTCCCCTTAGAATAGACCTACATGAATAAGAGTGAAGTGGGTAGCTGGAGGTGGACTGAAGAAAACATTTTTATCTGAATATAGCAAATCTGTTTCTTTATGAGCTTTATTTTTATTGTTTTATTTTTTTATCCTAAAACTAAATTTAAAATGGATAACCATATCATTCAGTTTCCATGTGAAATTGTTCGAACACTGCATAAACTGTTTGCCTTTGATGGAACTTCTTTACCAACATATCCTCTGTGGAAAAATCCAGTTTCAATGGCAGGTGGCAAAACACTGGCACATAATAGGGAGTGTTGTGGAGTCAATATATTAGGGCAGGTTGTGAAGGATAGAGATATGGCACAGCTTAATGAACTTAAAAGTCATTTTTGATTTTGTGGTGTTGATTTTTTTCTCATATTTACAATTGTGGTCTATTTTGAGATCACTTATTACAAAGGAGGGTCAGATTGCACATAAAAGAGAACTTAAAGACAAGCTTAGGAAGATTACTATAGGTAAGAAGGTGGTCTCAGCAATATACAAACTGGTATCTGTAACCTTACCAGTCAGTCTTTTGTCCACAAAGCAACAGTGGGAGAAGGACTTAGCAGTTTGTATAAGTATGACTCAGTGGGAATCCATTTTAAAAAAACACAACAGCATTGTCTTTATGTGTGCGTTATAAAACTATTCAATTTAAAATCTTGCATCAAGATATCACACCACACAGACTAAATGGACCCCTCTAAAAACTACTTGAAGGTCCCTTAGTCTGTCTTTTGGGAATGGGAGTGGAAAATGTGCAGTCACCCATCATGCAATGTATTATTGCTTTAGCCTTTCTCTCTGTGAAACAAATTATGTTGATGAACTGGAAAGTGCGAAAGCTGAACTGCTTTAATATTGATTATTGGTGAAGATTTTTTTTTACTGATGATGGAACGGTCTGCTTCAATCCTATTAGATTTAGACAGTGGCGTTGATGGGCCCTGGATGTTTATAAGAACATATCTTCTGAAAAATGGCATTTTTTAATGACATGCACCACCCCCTATTCTTTTTCATTTTAACATTTAATTATTATTATCCTTGTTATTATTATTTAGTTTTTTTAATACTGTTTTGTTATTTTGCTGCGTGTTATTGTGTTTTGTAATTTGTGCATTTCATTTATGTCTGTTGCTTATTGTCTTTTGGTAAAAATTATTTTAAAAAATAATAACTGATTGAAAGCAATAAAAACTTGGTAACCAAGCTTTTATTTCTTTAGACAACCAAAGAAAAGGATTAGAAATTGAATAAGCCTAATATGATTAAAAGTTGAACAGCTTATGCAGTGCGCACCAATGTTTTGTTTAGGTGCATAATTGTACAAGATTTTCTTTAAAAGCTAAAATTCTTGAGACTAAGTTAATGCAAACCAGTTAAGGATATAATGCTGGGATCAGATACAAATGGCAGTGACACAACACAGTCAATAAACAAAAAGTCAGAAAAATGAAGTCAACTTCACCAAGAAGTTAACTGTTAATTGCTGATCAAGAAGACTAGTGGCTCTAAATCAAGGGTGCCCAAGTCCAGTCCTTGAGAGCTACCGTTCTGCAACTTTTAGAGCCCACTGTACCTTCTCCAACACACCTGAATCTAGTGGCTAAATTTCATGTCTTTCAGCTTCGCAGAGGTCTTATGAGCTAATTGGCTGAAGCACACACTACAGGATTCCTCAAACCTTCACAGATGTAGACCACACACACTTGATATAACAAAAGACAAATCACACAAGATCTTTCTCCTCTGATCATATAGTGTGTGTGCACTACGAAACACACCCACACCAACTGATTCTTCAGCAGAGAATTAGGTTCTCCACTCTCAGTATTCCAAATCTCGTGAAGTCAAATGAGATTTCGGTGACTAGATTTTAGTGTAAACAAACACAGCAGACTTATCGGCCTGTTACTTTTTTTGGGGGAAAAAAAAAACACACATATAAAGAAAAAAAGATTGTGGAAAAAGTCATGGAGACAGCGGGGATGTGGGTTGTAGGAATGTAAGAAGGCCACATTCTTTCATTCCTACAACTGGATATATAACCAGTCTCCTTTTTTAAAAAGCAACCTCAGTTTGAACTTTCATGTCTCATTCCATCTGAAGCAAGACATATTTCAGAAATCTGCACCGGAGGTGGTGAAACGTGGCCGGATCGAATGTAAACAATAAACAGAAGAATGTTATATTAAAATTTTATCTGCTCTGATTGCACAACAGCTTTGAAACGGACTTTGTAGCATTCACATTTAATTCTGTGAACACAGCATGTTGCCTTCAACATCACGTCTTCCTCTGCACACGGAGGTCACTTCAGAGCCGTAGTCTGTTGACACTGGAATCTGATGGCGGTCACATTAAATTACAATACTGCATAAACAACCATGCAGGAAAAACATTTGCATCTCATCAAAAATTGAAATTTTGGCATAAATGACTGCAAAGTGAATGCAACCCGAGTGTCAGCGCTTCATCTTCCATGTAGAGGCTCAGCCAGTTTGCAGCTCAAAACAGGCTGAAATCATAGAACTACAAAAACAAGACCAACAGCAATCACAATCCTCTTAGATAAATAAATGCATGGGAAGCACGATGGAGGGTTTCTTTGCAAAGTGAGGCTTTCTCACTCCTAACCAGGAAACAGAGGCAGTAAAATCCCAGAAGACAGAAATTTCTCTTACTAAATAACTTCAGTTGTCAAAGTGATTTTTGTGAGAGCATGTCAATCATACTAGAATTGGAAAATGTATTCCAGGAGTTGAGCATTATTTGGAGTATCTTCTTCAGCTATAAATAACCTGAATGTTAATTACTTTGATCTTTAAGCACTTATACGAAGAAGAAGAGATTTTATTGGGACTATACACCTGAACATCAGTTGTGAACAAACTGGTGGTGTAACAATTGAACTGGATGCTGCACTAACCTGTATGACTGTT
Organism: Atherinomorus stipes; assembly: GCA_023101725.1. Lineage (NCBI taxonomy): Eukaryota > Metazoa > Chordata > Actinopteri > Atheriniformes > Atherinidae > Atherinomorus > Atherinomorus stipes. The sequence goes on from JALJCO010004498.1 coordinate 1,499,529, forward strand.
ATGTTGCCTGTGTTCATGTTTAAATAAAAAGAGGAAAGAGAGGATTAATTTTCCTCCAGCAAGTGAGGATTAGACTCTCTTAAATATTATGAAAGCTCCTGTTCCATTGATGTTCTGCTCTAGTTTGCTTTTCATTCTCTAGTTCAGGACAGAGTCTGACTTTGACATTGTGCAAATTTATTCTAAAGAAATGTAAAGAAAATATTGGCATAAGCAGTCGCTCATTCAATAAGCAGCCACGTCATGTTTGCTCTTTTTTGCTAATGGGGCACACAGAGGCAGAATAAGCTGCAGCCATTATGCACACTGAAAAAGAACTGATGATTTTGATGTTTGAGGCCATTTTTTGTTGTGCATCAGAGCATTGTCATCTTAACAATGGAGTTTATTATGTTAACACGACGACACGCTCTTCTTGCTCACGTCAAGTCCGGTAAAACTGGATGGAGGTCTCATTCTGTGGGCTTGGCACGACTGGCTGGGCCATTTGGCTGCTGCACAGTTTGGACATGTGCGGATCAATATTTAACTTGATGACTAGTGTTGGTGTGAAGCTGAGGTTGGTGCTATTGGTTGACTGCAGGTAATTTAGTCCACCTGATGTGCATTTCATTTTTACTATCACAAGAAAAATGACATGTACAATTACAGGCATGTGCATGACATTTCCTACAAAAAAAAAGATATGCAAAAATATGCATGTCTCAACTAAATATTCACTACTGAACATTTCTATTTAGGTCTCATCTGTTGGGCCATGCTTTCCACTGCAAAACGTCAAGTATCATTTGTAGAAATGATGATACACTGAGATAATTTTCACTTATGAACAGAGAAAAACCAAATTATTCTATCTGAGTAAATTGAGTTTGCTATAAAGAAAAAAGGCTTAACAAAAAAGCATCCAAAACAAGGAAACTCTGTGAGGATGGCAGTCTTACTTGACCCACTGAGGAGAGAAGACAGTAAGACAGAAAAGAAACGCTTTGCAGAGAGCAAACAAACAAACAGGAAAAAAAAAAACACAAAACAAACCAGAGGTCAGGAAGGTTAGGCGGCAGCTGAACACTTCAGATTTGTAAAATCAATGCCAAGAACACTGAAGTGGTTGCAAATGGTGCTTTAATACCTTACTGAGATACAGAATGTTGTTTATTTTCTTAGATTTGATGGTTAGCACCCCAAATGGATGTTATATACATATAGTACATAGACACAAACAGGGTTTCATCATATTTAAGAGCACAAAAAGCCAATAGCTTTCTCAGACAGCAAGCTGAGGAGCAAATTATTGGCATTGACTCTGTTATTTGTACAGTAGCTCAGACTTACTTGAGTTTAATCCTCACAACAGTATTCAGGTGATACTCAAATAGATTTATTTTTAACATGAAGTTTCCATCAGAACAATGCTCAAGTACTATTATGATAGAGAAAACATGGTGCTAGAACTAAAGAGTGTCATAAGTCTGATTATTATGACAAAGAAGGGCTTTGTCAGTCTGAAGGCGTCTGAGGTAGCCGTAACTCTGAACCCATGTGTCAAGGGGTTCAGTTCTATCTAGACAGAAAGACGAAAACTTCAAGCATTAAATGCCAGAAAACTAAGTGCACACATACATAATTGGCTAAATATGGAACACAAGACTCTAATCATCTGACACACAGAAGAGAAGATTCTGTTTGTGGTCTGAGGTAGCGGTCTCTAATCTGGTTTTCAGAGGAGAAGAAGGGGACAAACGTCTGCGGTTGGCTTAAATTTATGAGAATTTCACAGAAATTTCACAGAGAACGAGGCAAATATTGCATGTTACTGTGGTCTATTATGAACACCTGGCTGACATATCTGTTACTCCCGCTCTCAAACATCTCACCAGGGGATGATGGGGTAAACCCAGCTCACGTTTTTCATGCATGTCAGTAGGAAAGCCGTTGATGTTGCTCAGTGGTATCCTATGAGCATGCTCACATACATGGACAGGATAAATAAATCTTTTCATATTCATTCATCCCTTTTCTTTATTCATTCATTCTTTATTTTATAGTTCTACATTTACTTATTTCTACATGTAGTTACTGTATTTCTTTACTCTGGATATTGAGGCGGCCGTTTATAACCTGGTTCTCAAGCAAACTGGTCACCTCTGAAATCCACACATATCATTGATGTTCTTGCAGACATAAATAAATAAAGAGATGAATGAATGAATACATTTATTATTTATGTATATTAAAAAAAAGAGGGGGGTGGGGGGGTGGAGAGGATTTTTTTTTTATTGCATCAATATGGTCAACCTCTTTCTTTCACCAAAACAATAATATAAATGCATGTTCAGTACAACACCCTGCTTTACAGGAGAAATGTGTGTGAGGTGATGCCACATAGTTGATGATTAAGATATTTAAATAGCATCATTCTTGAAGCCATTTAGTTAGCTGTGTTAACGCTTACGTTGATGTATTATCAGCCAGAGGCTTCCTTAATGGAGTTGCTACTTAATTACTACAGAGACCTACTTAAGCTTAGTGAGCAATCAAATAGAAACACATAAGCATAACTCACGTTCTGAACTTCTCATTTAAATTACAGTACAGTATTTACATGAAGGTGTGGATGTGTGGGTGCAGCCAGCCTCCCTGTCATTAGTGCTGCTTTTATTCCCCTGTCTTTACTCTCAGTCCTCAGTTATCGTGACTGCAACCTTTTAGCAATTTGTCACCACTCCCACAATAACATGGCAACTTCTCTCCCAACCCAGAGAGGTTGTCTCTGAGAACAGGGAGCGCAGGGTCAGAGGTTACGCTGTATATAAACAGGTGTCAAGTGCTATGACGGAAAGCTGGGGACATATGAGACAGGGCTGGAAACCCAGCCAGGCTGTCGCCGCCACTGATACAGGAGCAGAAAGGTAATAGATGACTTTGCCTGTCAATGTGACGCCATGGTCTCAGGTTGTGCAAATTAAACCATCTAGTATGTAAAGAGCTGACCTTTTAAGAAGTAGATGTATGCGTGTTCTCCTATGTGATCATGCAGTTCTCCTGGATGTGTTAGGTTATTAAACCAGAGTAATTTCCTCTGTGTTCGGTCCTCCATGTCCGACTGATTTAGTTCACTATTAGACTGAAATTGTACAATTCTGCCATTTAAGTTGATTATTTGTGTTTGAGACAGCAGTATAAGTGCAGAATGTTTTCAGATAGCGAAGCTCTTCTGTGATTCATTGCTACATAACTAGTATGATCTGAGTGGACTAACTAATTAGATTATGGGGTGAGTAATCTGATGTCCGTTTGTAAGTTTTCCATTTATTTATTTAATGTAAAGAGAATGAGATAGATGTTAATCAAACAGCAGCGAACATTAAAAATCTCTTGAAATGTCTGATACTTTTATAAATCATTAAAGGAAGAAGCCTTTGGGCAAAATTGAGCTTTTTGCATTAATCTAATTACAGAACTCATATTCCTGAGTACAGCTTGATTCAGTGAAACAAAGCTAAACATTTTCCGACTTACAGTACTCAAATAATAACAACAAATAGTTGAAAGAAGACCATGATTACTTTTGTGGACCTATTTGCCAGGTTCACACTTGTTCTCATGATTAGATGCACAAACATGCTGCAACATGCAGTTTGAATATTTATTCTTGTTCAGAGCTGTGCTGTGAACAGAAAATTTAATTTACCTTTTATAAAATCTTATAATGGCCTGATAATAATCCAGTCTGGGATGTTATATTTGTGTGTTTCCATTATAAAATGGGGCCATGCAGCTGAACTGAACCATACCCTTTATGGACCCCTTTCGGAAGTTGGTCCATGTCTTGTTGGAGTTCGAGCAGTCAATGAAGGTAAATGATGAGCTGCCAGACGTTAAAATGAACTGACAAATATGTACTTCTCAGAATAATACAAAAGGTCTTTTTCATGCAGCATGAAATGAGTCAACAACTTAAACCCGTTCTGCTACAGCAGAAGTTGATCAAACCTTGAAAAGTGGTACCACCATTCCCAGAGCTCTCAACATTTTTCTTGATTACTTACAACCTCATATATTGCTCCATAAAGAACTGGAAAAATATTTGAAGAATGTATTTGCAAAAGCAGGTAACTCCATTTATTCTAAATGGTGTTCATCTGTTTTTGTAAATGAACTCTTCAATTCTAAAACTTTTGACTAGTAATACATATAAATAGAGCCATGGAAACAATTAAGACCACCTTTGTCATCAAAAATAATGGTTATGCAATCGAGTACCAACTGTGGGGTGAATCATGTGACTAAAAGAGACAGAAAAGAAAATATAGAATGCCTAAAAGCTGTTTTTGGCCGTACAATACCATAGCTACTGATGTAAGAACTTAATTATCAAAATCACTTTTCAAGAAAAGCATGGAAAATGGTTGGACATCAGTTCTTAAATTAAACTCTTGAGCTACACTGTAAAACTCAAATCTTACCAAGTATATTTTTATAATTTCTAGTGAAAATATCTTGTCACGCTCACAATAAGACAAAATTACTTGAAGAGAAACATTTCAGAAGGATATAGCATCTTGTTTTAAGGCAATGCATCTTCTTTCAAGAAATCTTATCATGAAAATTTTGCCTGTCCCATTGGCAGAATTTTTTTTTGCCCCATCCCTCCACTACCACCGCCCATTCTGGACTTACTGATCTTTGGCACCGCTGGCAAACCAGCAATTCGAGAGCAGAGTTCCTCAGAGATCATTAAGGGCTTTGTAAACCTTTTAAATTCTATTCTAAATTTGACAGGAAGCCATTGAAGGGAAGCAAGCACAGGAGATATGTGGCCTCTTCTGGTGACACCTGTCAGCACTCTGGCAGCAGTGTTTTGGATTAGCAGGAGGATTTTCCGAGAGCTCTTTTATCATCCAGCTAAAACTGCATTTAGTAATCTATCCTAGATGGAATGAAAGGATGAAAGTTTTCTGTATCACCACAGGAAAGAAGCCTTCAGATCTTAGCGATGCCCTCAGATGAACAAATGCTTCCCTGGTTTCATCTGTCAGAGACTTACAAATGTGGTGAGCCCTAAAAATGTGGTGTAAGAGGTAACTTAAGGTTCATATGGCATGTTCAGTTTAAAAACACAGAGCTCTCCAACATTCAGGCATCACAAGCATAAAGTGTAATACAACACTGTCCACATCCAGCGCGACACATGAGAGAATATAGAGTATAACCCCCCCCTTCGCCGCTCACTTCCTGCAATGATTTAATCCCCACTTGCAGGCCGGACACCTGTCCTGCAGTCCCACTCTACCTCTTCCACAAATGTTGGTGTGAGTCAAGAATGCCTCCGTTGCCTGCTTAATGGTGGAACAAAACTGCCTCACTCTCTTTATCATTCACACATATCAAACAAAATGGTTGAGCAACAGTTATAGAATATTTTCAGGCGGACAAGATTTTCCACAAACCAGATAAAAGAAGTTTATGACTCATATAATTCTGAACAGTCAGTTTCACGGTTCATGTCATGCTCCTGGTTCTTATGCAGTAAAAACTGGGATCTGCTATGTTTGATTTTAGACACCACCCTACAGTCTGATGGAAACCAGGAAGCTGCAGATGGTGATTTGCTCCTAATTAGTCCTGTTTCCTTAAAAGCTCCAAAGAGGGATTGTTGAGCTACAGTGCGTGTAATGTTTGTGCATTTCTGTTTGGGTAAAACACCAGGAGATGTTGAACTCCTGTCGCTTCAGAACTTACTTCCTCACCTCTTCCTGCTAAGCCTCCATTAAAGTGTCTGATTCGGTTACCAGAAACTGGAGCTTAATTAGGAGAATTTGATTTTCACTGCTGGATTTGGTGGCAGCCGTTGATAACCACTTCATTTGGAGAGAAAGAGGGAGACGCTGTGCAGCATGCTGTTAAAAGTTTTGACAGGCCCTCCAAAAAAAAAGTTCAGAATTGGACAGCGAAAAGCAACTTTCTAACTGATTTGAGTGCTCCATGCTGTTAGCAGAAAGACTGCTGGTAATAAAACCTACTCACACACACACACACACACACACACACACACACACCCACACACACACACCCACACACACACACACACTCATGGGTACAGGCTTACCGCAGGCCAAGCAGACAGATGACTTTTTAAGGAATTGGATTATCACAAAATGGCTATAATTGCAGCTTTATATAGACCTATATCTGTCTGCCGTGTTTGTGTGTGTGTTTGTTTAAAAATGTTATCCCAAGTGTAGAGAGGCTAAAACGCTATCAGACATAAGATCACTTTCACAATAATGCATTTTCAAATCAAAATAGCAAATGAAAAAGAAGACAGTCTCCTCAAATAAGCATTTTTGCACTGCGTCAGAATAATCACCATCCTAAGAAACCTGAAAACGTCATATGACCGTTTACCAAAATAACAGGATGCAAGCATTTTCAGAGGTTTCTAGAAGAGAACTTTACTTCCCAACGACTAAGCTAGTGATGACTGTAAGTCAGTATCCATACTGAAAAAGGAAACCACTTAAACAATTGTTAGTTTATCTGAATAGCCTGTATTCTTGTTCACTGAATCCACAGAAATACACGCCCGAAACAAGGAATAGGATTCACATGGAAAAGTACGTCGTATTAACTGTGTCTCGCAGTCATTTCAGTATTGAAAGTTGGAAGAATTAACTGCTGGATGTCAAAGTCAAAGACGGAAGCATGTTAGCTTTTATATGTTCATCCGGATGCACTGTGTTCGTTTGGTAAAGGTGTAATGTCTGGCACTTTTTAAGGTGTCACCACAAGTGAAGTACATGTGACCTGGGCTTACAAATGCTATGCCTAGCAGCCACCTTTTACTGTATGACCGTTGGCAGCTTCTGAGCCTCATACCATGTGTGCATGATAAAACAAATGATACACAGAAGACGAAAATGCAAAATGTAGAAATAACACGCCAGCAAATGACGTCAATGCTTGATTAAAGATCTCTTGCAGTTAGTTAGTGAGCATTAATATCATTATCTGCATTGACGACATATCTTCTTAGGCTTCAACGTACTGTAGCTGGACTGTTTTGGTGTGTTAGAGATGTATGTATGTCTTCATGCTAAAATATTTCATCACCACTTTGGACTCAACTCACACAACTTTTGACCCCACTGCCCATTTTTGGGGTGTCAAATTGAAAATTGCATACCCATAATGACATGAGTGTATCTTTGCAACCACAAGGTATTTTTGCATATTTTTAGGTCAAAGTAAAGGGAACACCTGTGAGATTTATTATGCGTAAATAAAAGTATATGTATGTTGCTTGGTGATGAAGAATAAGATGGCATGTAGTGGAAATGATTTCTGGTTTGCCCCAAAAATCCACAAAAATATATAATCCACAAATTATAGAACAATATGTGAACATTATCGCTGCAAAGGAGAACTCAGAGTGAAGCAGAATAAAATTAGAGAGGTTTAGTGCAGATAGTTCAGGCAGGGGCTCAGAAATGGCCATTTTACACAGTTTGGCACCATTTGTTCTTAAAGTCGTGCAATTTAGGGTCAGATTTTAAAAGGATAAAGCACAACCTGAGGTGTAGGCTGCTTTTGGTTGTGTTGTTGCTCTTGGTCCTGCATGAAAAAGACAGAAGTCACATAGACAAAGATGCTTCGTATTGAATGTTTTCCACTAGAGCTTTTGTCTGCGCTTTTCGACATTTTATGCCTTACCTACATCCCATGTAAATCTACATTTACATTTAGCCCCTCGCAGCTCAAGCTAACTCTCATTCCATCAGCATTCAGCCTACATAACGTGTCGTCTCCAAGGACCACGGGCCGTTGCTTTTTTGGAATACTTCACACATATCTGTCTGTGTTGGTTGAATACCCATAATCCTTCTCTCTGCATGAGGTGAGATCAATGCAGACAGATCCCTTTAAACAAGACCTTAGGCAGTGTGATGAATTGGAGAGGGACACGTACAGATAAAATCCAATCAAAGCAACACTTTGGTTTCTGCTTGGTTGATTCCAAATGTCTCTTGCTCTCTTTTTTTTTTCCAGGATTGGCATTCTCAAAAGTTTTAATATCAGGGTTCTTGAAATGTAGTGTGAGAATAACCTCAAAGAGGTATTAGCATAACTATGGATTGCAGTGTTGTAATATTTGTATTAATATATCAGGTTGGGAAGAATCTAAATGACCAGAAACTGTTGTGGACAGTTTTTCTTGTGTCCAGAGTTAAGCACTATTTCTGATACCATCATCTGCTTTAATCAAATAATATTTTCAACCAAATTTAATCCCAACTGAGAAATCCTGTTTTTTGGTAACAGGCTAGACGGTTCAAGGGAATTCCTCCTCCTCACTTGTTGCAGCAGATAAAGCCTGATCTCACGCCGACGTCGCAGATTATGGGGAACTTTTTTGTTTGAGCGGACATTTCCTGCTGCTCACCCTAAATTCTCAGCTTAGCTCCAGAGAAAATCGGCTTTGCTGCATTTGTGTACCTGTGTCTGAGACTGTGAAGAATCTCAGCATTGAGACGAAGGTGGAGGAACTTTGAACTGGATGTTTAATTAAGTGAGAACACTTTTAATCAGCATTTAATTGTTTTTGAGGCAAGAATGCCTCGCAGGCTGCGGCTCCGTGGTTCCAGTTTAACCAATTAAGCCCAAATGCAACACCTCTTTATCAGTCTTTCAGACAACATTTACAAAGGTTCTTCTTTTTAAAACCTACTGCAGCCTGAGCACTGAGCATGTTTGAATACAATGTCATTATTTCTAAGGCACATTCTATTAGGAAAAGCCCTCCAGCTTTATGGAGATGTTTTTAAACAATTGTGAGATTTTAATACTGTTGCGAAGGTGTCTGGGGTCTTATTAGATAAATCGTGTTGCCCCCCCCCCCTTTTTTTTTTTTTTGTCTTGGTCAGGCAAAATGATCTCAATAATAAACATTAAGATATCACATTTGAATCTAATGGACATTTTTTCACCTTTTGCATCGACTCCTTTGCAGAAAATTTTCAGTTTTTTGACAGAGTGGATGAGAAGTTTAAGGGTGCTGCACATCCAGAGAGCTGCCCAGCCAGGCAAGATAAAATTTCATTGTTTGTACATTTTAACACAATTTCATTCCCACATTTGTGAAAAGAAAGCAAACCACTATTTGGGAAAAATCTTTGACTAATTATCAAGAGAGAAGTTGTAATAGAAGCCGATTTCTAGTATGTTGGTGCCTTATTTCAATGGTGAACCAGATCCAACAAAACCCACTTTTTCCTCCTTATTTTCAAAGTTTCTGATCATTTTCAAGCCTTAGATTTAAGTTTTTATCATCCAGCATTCAGAAACAAAATTATTACTGCTGATCCATCAAAACCCCATTTATCTTCCTTATTTATGGAGAGTCGGACAGTTCTCCAAGCGTACATTTAGAATATTTATCATGAAAACAAAGTTACTGCTGCTATTTGAATGGTGGGTGGGATCAAACCATTATTGAGGGGTGGGGGTTGCTGTGTTTTTGTTGTGAAAATATTACATTTCAACAATGTACATTTTAGTTTTTTATACTTTTCAAGTTTGCAAAAAAAAAAAAAGAAAAAAAAAAAAAAGCACATACAGTTAAAATACATGCATTAAAAAATTTCTCAAATTTTATGGGGTGCTTGAATTCAATTTAGGAGTGCTTCAGCACCTCCGAAATGGGCTAAAATTGCCTCTGGATCTAAATCCAGTCATAAGTTCCTTTTGCATGTTTGTTCGTCAACTCTTGCAAATGCACATCTAGCATTGCTCTGCATTAATGCACAGAAAATCTCAGTTGTCCATATCAGTCTTACTGGAGGAAACAGATGACAATCCATCTTTTCTGCATTTTTACCATTTCTTTCTGACGGTAAAGGGAACAGCAGCCATATCACAGCAGTTGATGGCACAAGAGGGATCACATGTCTCAGCTGCTCCTTCAGGTTGCCGTAGAAACCAACCAGGGCTATTTGTTCCAATTTGCTCTGTGGCATTGAGATCAAAAAGCTTGGAAGCAATGCTAATATGCTCTCTGCATATTAGCATCTGTGTTTGTAACTGCACAGTGGGGCTTTTGTTCACCTCATTTACATCTATATTGTCCACGTACAGTTTTCACGGTATTACGAGACCTCTTATGTTATTCGGGGGTTTAGGGTTTAATGCGTTTTAACGTTTTTGAACTTTATTATTGTCCTCTGCGACTCGCCAGTCCCCATTTTCCTCCAGCCCCCCACAACCCCATGAAGTCTAAGTTTAAATACCATTCCTGCTCCGCCTCCCCTGCTCCATTGAAAAGTTGGCGGTTTGTTTACGAGAGCGCCAGCACTCCTTTGTGGTTTTCGGCTCTCTGCTTATAAGAAGGAGGCGAACAGTGCATTGAAGACTCACCCCTCCCCCTTCTTTCTCTCCCACCCTCCCTCTTCCTTCTTCCAGAATCAATTTGAAAAGGACAGACGGCCCTCTCAGCCCCGTCCCTACACCCCAGTGATGCTTAGCTGGTGAGTACACTCTAATCTTTTTCATTCAGAACTTTCATGTTACTTTCATCAGTTTCTTCGATTGGTTTCTTCATCTCTTACTTGAATTTCTACTGGAATTTTTTGACAGTTTTATTGACTATTTCATATGCCAAAGTTTGCTGGCAAGCAACAGACTTTTTGACCTTGTGTTTGAGGGTTTAAAATTTGTTTTCTCATTTTCACTCTTTTAAATGCCTTCCCTCCCCAAACCACAAACTCTCACTGCCTTTGGAGTGACAGTTAGGCCATCGTTTGTTTGGTGAAAGCCCTTTATTTTCACTGAAAAAAGCAATTTGAAAAATTGTGTGGAGTATATGGTACTGGGGGCGGAAGAGAGGAAGACAAGTATATGGGTCGAGGGGCTTCGTACAAGCTGCTAATGGACAATTCCACCTCTCTATCTCTATATTCTCCATCTACTTCTAGCTCACTTTGTATATGTGTGCGTGTGCATGTGTGTGTGTGTGTGTGTGTATGTGTGTTGAAGCGAATCAGTAAATCTCTCCGGTTGCAGACAGCCTTGGGCCTAATTGACAGCTCACAGTGAAATCATTATTCATGGGACACAAGCGCACACTCACCTTGCAAAATCACCTCCAACTCAAAGCTGGAACCATTGTCAGTGCATTCATATGCTCGCTGTTAATTTGAGCAACAGGAAAAACTCATTACATCCTTCACCACTTGAGTTTTTTTTTTCATTTTTATTTCATATTAATTGAGATATTAAAGCATTTCTTTGTAAATGCAGAGAAAATGTAAGGGAGAATGAGGGACGTCATTATTGAGTTTAGAAACAAAGCTGAAATGCCTTAAGTAGACAAGCTAAGTACAGTAAACCTCATCATTCAGTAGCTTGTAGAACCATTTATTAGAAGTAATTTTACATAACTATTTTTTGTATGGTTATAAGAGTTTCTTACATGCTTTTGGTGGATTTTTTTTTATCTTCTTTCAAACATTGCTTCAGTTGACATTATTTCTATCAAGTTGATGTCTGGATTTCACTGCTCCACTGCAGCACCTTAATTCATGTCTGTTTTAGCAACTCTGTTGTAGCTTTACAGCTGTGTTTGGGATTGTTGTCCTCTTTTATGAAACAATATCTGCCAAGCTTTTGCAGTCAGACAGATGGCCCAGCATTGGAGTCTAGAATATTTTGGTATACAGAAAGATTCATACAGGTGTAAGGTGCCCTGCACCTGTTGCAGCAAAACAAGCTCTGTGTTTGGTTTTGCTGTTGAAAGTCTCCACTTTGGTTTTTTATGGATAAATGCAGGTTGAATGCAAACCTAAGCTGTTTCACACTGCAAAATTTATTTACAGTATAGCACTTTTCATACAAAATGTTACCCAAAGAGCTTAACAAAAAATGCTACCATGTTCTTTTTAGAGAGAAGAGACTTTCCCGTTGTAACTATTCAAAATTTTCTGTACTTGTTTTAGTTTTTTCCCCCCCGAATTGTGATATTAAATATTTAACATGCTGCAACTAAGGGGGTTTGTGATGTAACCTTTCGATTATTTGCAGATTTCTTAGCATTGCGCACACTGATATTTAAGTGAATTTGGTTGTATGATTGGCAGCTGTCTCAATTTTTTTCCACTTGTGAATAATCTTTGCCTCTATACAATGGTGGACGACAAATTATTTGGAAATTGATTAACCAGCTGCAAGCAGCAAGAGGTTTTTTTTCTTTTTTTTTCAGTCAGACAGCCCTTTCTTTTTTCTTTTTGAGTGTTATAATTATGCTTGTTAAAAAAATTTCTGAAAGGATGCTCTGAGACTCAATTATTTAAACAAATGCTTAAATTGATGCACAAAATATGACTAAAACATCCATCTAAAACTTTGAAATGGGTTCTTGAGGGCACCAAACCTGTAATTTCCCACAGGACGCACAACTGTCGCAGAAATTAAAGTCTCTATCTGTATTTTGGAATAGTGTTTGCACACCACTTTAATCAGCTGATAGAAAAGAAGGGGCAAGCTCCGCCTCAGAACAGTGAAGCTCGCTTGCTTGTTGGAAATAGTGTAATCCTCCCTTCATCCGCTAGGGGCTGGCTCAAGAGCGAGCAAATCCCCATAGACTCCCATGTTAAAAACGCCAACTTCACAGCAGAAATAAACAGGTTTACAGCCTGGTTCAAAAAACCATTTTAAGTTTATTAGGTCAAGTTTACCTTCATGTCCACTGTGAGGGGGTGAATTTTTTTATAACTCATTCGTTTAGATGTTATTTATTCTTCAAATTACACATAATTAAGGGCGTGTCCTTATGATTGACATGCAGCAGACTGGAAGCTCCGCCTGCCGACCGGAGGCTCCTAGTTAGCTCCTTCTTTGCTCTTAATAAGGTCTCAGTTTGTTACAGAGTCGCACAACGGCGGTGTTTAGTCAGCGAATTGCAAGTCTAAGCATGTCTTACCTTAACCATGCCGCTTAGGAGCCTTATCTTTGTTAGCTCCTCTTAGTTTCGTGTTAGCCCAGTTAGCGTCTAGCCCACAGTACGTCAGCTGTCAATCATTTGCCCCGCGGCCGCGCTGTGCCCATTTTAGTATTTTCCTGGAGTGACGACGTACGTGACACGGCAAGATGGCGACGGTAAGACACGCCCACCTGGCTTCACATTTCTCTATTCAGAAGAGACCGGAAGCTACGTTCAGTAATTATATACAGTCTATGTAGAAAAGTCATCAATCCATATAACAATGATCCAATAAGAGACGGATCCGCTCCTGCAAAGTTACAGTGTCTGGTTTTGAGGAGGGCATCACCCGTGGAGCACCAACATGTGCTAACTGCTGTATTTTGACCACAGAAATCATCTATTATTACTTAGATCAGGCTAATATTTGGGTCAAAAGTTGCACGGTATCCCTTTAATGTGAGACACCTAAATTAAGTATTATGTACAAAATTTATATTTTTGAGCTAGAAATAGCATGGTTAAATGATGTTTACATTAATAATTCATACATTTTACTATTCTGTTTTAATAATGACCAGAAATTATGCGAATTGAGTTAAATACTAGAATACAAAACCAATCTGTTTCTTCAATCTATGTTGCAGGTTAATCAGATAAAAAAAAAAATCCACCAAACAATAATATTTTGATCATTTCGAAATCAGTTTTTTAAACCAGACACAGTAGTCAAATTCAGTAACAATCAGTAAATAATCTTTGTATTTATTTGCTGCAGGGAGTCCATTACCATCACCAAGATAAAGGTCAATTTCATCACAAATAACAAGTACTGGTGTATCCCCTTAGGTTTCATCACCTGGTTGTAGCTCAGAGTAAAAGAGAATCATTTTCTTCAAACTGAACATTTACATACAATTTCTGCTCCAATCTCACCCAATCCTGTCTCTTAGTATTTACTATCCCTGAAGGGCGATCCTGACATTTGCTTTTGTTCCATTATTTTTACTCTCCCTGCTCAGCATTCACCTCCCTCTCACTTACACTGCTCACTTCAATTTGTGGCCTAAATATCTTCCCCTAATATGTGTCATTGGAGCAGAGCAGCAGTGCTCCCTCTCTGGCTGCTTTGAAGAAGGTGTTTGTGTTGGTTCTCTCTCTGCTCCTCTGGGAGATCAGGGCTGCGGTCATGGCTGGCACGCTGTTTCCTCCAGCCCCACTGTTGTTTGCTGATATTTAGTTCAGGATGACAATAAGCCGGAAGAAAACAAGTTTCTTTCAAGCCAGAAAGAGAGGCAATCGGAGGACTGAGAGAGAGATCTGGGGGAAAAAACTAGGATGGATGGGGGTACTCATCCCTGGGTAGGGATTCTCTTTAAAGCATTCTGTTTGTGGCCCCTAGGGCCGAATTAGGGGAGCGTCATTATCCCTGGCAAATTACCACACTGCCTTTGTGGTCCAGCCATGGTACATTAGGGTGCCTTAAAACGTGGCACAGCCGTGCTTATTCAGCTTAGAAAAAGAGAGGCCGCTGTCAGATCCTTGGCCTGGCTCACAGAGGAGGCATTCACACCAGATCGGGGTGTGGGCGGTAGGAGGGTGACAACGGTGATAGTGATGGAGAGGTTCTCCTGAGATGAGTAAAAATCGCTCACGCAGTGGGCTGATGTAACAGTCTCAAGACGTGCCAAATGATGATATCACTGTTTCGTTCCTGAGTTTGATCAGTTGTGGAAACAACGTATCCGAGTCAGAAACACTTCCACTGCCTGGTGGTGTAGACCTGCACACATTCACCCAAAGATGTGGGTCCAGGCTGTTGATGTGGCCTAATTATTAATGATTAGACATGTATCAATGAAGCATCTATCCACCCATTTTCTATCCCTTCTTCATTCTTGGTATGGTTGTCTTTGAGCTGAACCCTTTTCCAGCTGTCATGTGACAAGCAGTGGAATCAAACCAAGTCCAGCTTATATTTTCATATTGACTTTACAACAAGCCAAAAGAAAATTTGAGGCACATGTGAAATTGGCTGACATGTTCCGGCACAAACTTTTTGTGCATTAAAACCTTTAAAAAGAAATAAATTTGAATCAATAAATGAAGGGCTGCACGGTGGTTAGCACCGCAGCCTCACAGTATTGAGGTTGCTAGTATTGACCCCCCTCCCTAGCTAGTCCTGGCTGGGGAGGGGGGTTTGAACAATTATAACAGCAGCCTTCCTGTGTGGAGTTTACATGTTCTCCCCGTGTATGCGTGGGTTCTCTCTGGGTACTCCGGCTTCCTCCCACCATCCAAAGACGTGCATGTTAGGTTAATTGATCACTCTAAATTGTCCCTTGGTATGAATGTGAGCGTGAATGGTTGTCTGTCTCTCTGTGTTGGCTCTGCGACAGACTGGCGACCTGTCCAGGGTGTACCCCGCCTCTCGCCTGATAATAGCTGGGATCGACTCCAGCAACCCCCGCGACCCTGAACTGGATAAGCGGAACAGAAAATGACTGAATGACTTAATAAATGAAGAAAAAGTCAAGACTGGGAAAAGTATGAGAAATGAAGAAGAGGACTGTGGATGGATGGATGAGGGAGAGGATGAAAAGGTGTGGGATGATGATACCGTTTGAACTCTATAGGGCCTGTCTGGTGACAGAAAATACATTTTATTACATGATCATGCATGACTGTCTCCTTGGAAGGAGATAATTGAATCATGGCCATGCATCACTAATGCGTCAACAACTTGCCCGATGTCGACATATTGTTTTTGTTTCAAACAGTGTGCCTTAAGCCCCGGAATCAAGTGTCTCTCACTAATTATGACACTGTACAGCAGGAGATTGCAGGATGTTGTTGTAACAGATCATCTTGTTCTTTAGTGTTTCTAAGTGGGACATTTGTTCCCCCCATGCTCATTTTTTATGATGGCATTTGTATTTTAGGTAACAGTAAAGTGTTATTTGGCATCTGGTCTTTTTGTGCTGTTTTGTAGCAAACTATTCAGACAAAACCGGTGAGGTCATCATTACAATTCATCCCAAGATTAAAATGAAATGAAATTAAAATGATGCATCTTACATGTAAATGCAGTGCAAAGCGAACACATGGCCACGTTATTTATCCTGTTCGTATGTATCAGTAATCCACCACCAACTGCTCATTCCCAGCACCATGCAACAACAATGTGGGTGTACTGGTTTAATTGAAAGTATGGATGATGTGGTGGTGAAATTTGAAAGTTCTCTGACTGGTGTTCTGTGTTTCAAGACTTCATGTGAAGGTTCGTCTCAGGATGTCAGTTTTCAAACTAACTACCCCCAGATGGTACCTAGAGGAAATAAATTAGAATTAATAAATGAAGAAAAGGTTAAGATTGGGGAAAAGATGAGAGATGAAGAAGAGGACAGTGGATAGATGGGTGGATGGATGGATGAGGGAGAGAGGGGAATGGATGAAGAAGAGGATGAAAAGGTGGGGGATGATGTTACTATTTTATTTCTGAGGCATTTAAAAAAAAACATAACACCAAGGTGCTGCACAGTAAGTGTAAGGGAGAGAAAATCAAAAGGAAGCAAAAAGAAGCACAAAGAACGATTAAAACGGATTCATAGATGAAGGAGGAGGGATGGGATGAATGGGTGGGGAAGGAAAAGATGGATGGTAGGATGAAGGGGTAGATGGTGGCTGGATGAGGGGGAGGAGGGGAAGAAGGATGGATGAATGGCTGAGTGAGGGTGAGGATGGACGAAATATGGAGGGGGGATTGTTGAGCGAAAAGAGGATGAATGAATGTTAGCCTCGTGAGACCATCCTGATCTTGCGAGCTTCAGGTTTTCACTCGCAGATCAGTCTGGCTACCTTCCGTTGAAGAAAATTTGGAGCAGGTCACCAAACGAACATCCAATCAGTGTTGGCTTTGAGGTGGGTTGAGGTGTGACGCAATGAGAAGCAACAGTTCAGTCTAAACAACATGGCGGCCTCAGCGGACAAAACTAGCGTCAACGTGGCTATCGCTCAAGTTTTATCGGAATTACAGAGTATTTCTTCACTGAAAGAAGAGCAAAACACTGCTCTGGAGGCTTTTCTCAAGGGAAATATGTTTTTGCTCATGTTTTCGTTGTCGCTTTGTTAGTAGGTCGTATGCTTCGTTGATCTGATTGGTTTAATTGTCCCGTCTATCACCAACATAGGCAGTGATAGACAGATGCCTTATCCAATCAGCTAACCAGTATTTTCGCCCCTTCCCAAAACTACTCTAATGGATGATTCCCAGATGGATATGCAGAGCAAATCCATCTGGCGGAGTCAGGTTAAAAGAATGTGGAAGGATGAGAATGGATAAGGGTGGGATGGATGGATGGATGGATGGATGGATGGATGGATGGATGGATGGATGGATGGATGGATGGATGGATGGATGGATGGATGGATGGATGGACGAGGGAGGATGAATGACAGGAATGGAGAGAGGTGGGTGAAGCTTACCAAGCTAACAGGTTAAATTCATTATGTGCTAGCATGACACTAATTATTTTCTATTAGATATTAATCAGAATCCCTTATTAATAAATACTGGATTAATCAATTAAGATATTAGGGTGTATGCTGTCTTTTATTACTTCTGACCTGTATGAGCTGATGATTTAAGGAAAGGCATATGCTTTGCTCGTGCAGAATTTCAGTTGTTGCAGTTTTCTTGCAGCATATACCTCCACATCTGTCTGTTTTAAATTGCATCAGCTGTAATCACTGGTTTAAGTTTTGACTTTCTGTCAGAGATCAACAGGAGGCTCAGACCTGCTATAGAGGGATCAGAGCTGATTTTCTGGGAGTGAAACTGTTGAACCAAGTTTTCACCGAACATCTGTAAATTCAGAAAGCATGAACAAACTATAATGTCAAACTCCTCAGTGAAAACAAGTTGGCCGGTGAAGCGTCTGTAAAACTCACAGCGTGTGAAATGTTTGTTATAGGCACTTTCCCTTTTATTTATCATCTAATCAGCTGGAAGCCTAACCCCTGGGATTGATGTCACCTTTTTTTTTTTTGCCTTGCAATTGGATGGGGATTTCATTACTTTCCAACATTGTTTCCTGGTTTTTATGAAGTCAATCCTGCTGTTGAAGTAGATGAAGGAAGGGAGGAGGCTTTTGTCATGAGGCCCGAGCAGAAACCCTGAGCTTGTAAATCCTGCACTGATCTTTGGATCATTAAGCAGTGAGCCTGGAGTCCTTCGGTTCTTTATCACCAGGCCTGGATCCCAGGCCATAATGGAGGCTAACTGGCTAATGATTAGCTGTCTTCTGCAGCTCTTCAGAGCTGATTGCTGCTGCCAGAGTGAAAACAAAGGAATGCAATCTCTGTTGACGTTGTTTGAATTTCTTTCTTAATTTCTGAAATTATTCCCTTTGATGATATTTTTCCTTCCTATTTTGCACACTTGTTTAACTAGTAGAGTTTTCCTCAGATATATATATATATTTTTTTTAATTGGCATACACATTACCTCCTCATAGAGCTGATGCTGAGCGTTTTTCTTTGTCTCTCAGCAGTCTTTGGAGTTGAGAGGAAGAAGATTTACCTCAGAGAAAACAAAAACTGAAAGGCAGTGTTTTTCTAAAATGATCCCCTCTTCTTCTTTCTATCAAACATCCTTGATTGTGTTGCATGTTTCTGGAGTTGTGCAGGCATCTGACTGTGATGCATCACAAGCTGTAAGATCGGAAATGAAAGTCTCACCACTCATAAAGCTGAAAAAGAAACATAGAAGGCAAGTTTTGTGAGGATACTAAGAAGCAATTCTGGCAAGACTTGTTTGGCATCACAACTCATCTACAGTCTGTTTCTGTGGATTTTATCTATGCTTTGTAGCTGCTGCATCATTAAAAGAGACTGTTATGCAAACATTATCCAAGTAATTGTATTTACATTGTTTTATTGTCTGTCACAGAGAGAGGGGGAAATTGGAATAGAAAATTGGCTTTTCTTGAGTATTGCTGAGAATCATGTTAAGCACTTTCATTTGAATGTCTTTTTCACTTTGGGGTCTTAGGTGCTTCGTGCTCTGCAAAATGCATGGTTTTATTTTTGTTTTGCATATGTATTGATGCAAAGCAATACATGTTGGGATTGCGTGGTGTTTGATTCCCGAGTTAACATGGGTAAGTTAATTCTACAGACACTATCAGATGGGCTAAAGTCCTGTATGTTTGGTGTTGGAAGCAACAAAGGCTTTACTACTTGAGTGTCTTTTATTGCAGAGGTTGTAAAATCTTTTGTGGCAAAGTTGTGACTTCATTTAAGTGTAGATAATTAAACTGCTGGCTTGTTTCGTCTGTGACGGGGTGAAAATTCCAGAGCTGAAGCCTGACATTCCCATCTGCACTTGTAAGAAACTATTTTATTTTATTTTGCCTTTAATCTTACTCATACTTTTCCATTTACAGCCAGAAATCTCTTCTTGCATGAAACAATCTGCTCAAACCCAATCCCAGCATCATTGCTCCATGTTTCCTGTTGCTGCCCTGTCTTGTAGCGCGCAGTCCCGCCCATAATACTCACCTTTAAATCCGGCCTTGGTGTGGATAACATCTATTAGAAGCCCCTGATACATTTTGGACTAAATTAACCTCACCTGAGTCAGAGTACAACTGGAACTTAACCGCTTCCTCTGTTAGCTTTTTATCTTGGCGGGAAAACCACTCTCACCACAACTTTCACTCCCTGCAACGGCGATTCCTGGCTGTAAACTTGCTGTTTGCTGTTTAATCATTCAGTAAGGATTAGTGGCACTGTGTGTTTTCTAATTATAGACCTGGACTGTGCACTCTCCTCCTCGGTGGGGTCAAATCTAGCCCACCAGGCTCTCAGCCAGCAGCTTACTCACAGCAGCTCTCAGCTGCTGCTTTCACATGTTTATCCCTGTGTGAATTCCTAATTTGCTATCTTTTTTATTGTTATTTATTTTTCTTTTTCCACACATTGCTTTCTTTTCCATCTGCTTCTCTGTCTCATTGAGCTCACGACAAAGACTTTTCATTTGGATGAAATAAGACTCAATGAGGTAGCTGTCAAAATAAATCACTTCCTATATCAAGGAGGAAACAAGGAATTGCCTGAAATAAAAGGACAGCATTTCTCTCTTTTTTTTCCTGACCCAGACTATCAATCAATTCCTTTTCACATCTTTTCACATCATTTCATTCTTCACGAACAATGGCTTTGATTAACCCCTCTGGGAAAGCTCATTATCCATTTCCATCACAAAGGTGTTTGGAAGACACTTGGATTTGAAACGCTTGAGCAAAAAATATATATCAAAGGAATATATTGAGCTCTGAAGGACAGAAATGGAAATAAAATGAATTATGGCTGCCAATCACAGCACATGCATCTGTGACCAGATGCTTGTCTTGTTTCGTCAATGTCGACAACGTATTTCTGAAACTGACTATATTGCTAAATTTGACATCAAAGTGTTTTTATTTTTGCTCTGCTGTTGCCGTCATTGATGCCCACAATGTTTTATTCTTTACATGATTGAAGCAAGCTGCAGATTAAGCTTGAATTTCATATGTATAGGTTTACTTTTATTACCAGGGTGTGTTGAGGATTTCTTAGAGACCCATTGTTGAGCTGAATCAGTTTCACTTCTTCAAAGGACTTCTTGAAAATGGTTCAATCCATTTTTAATCAAAGTACGTCATTACACCAGCATTAAGATTAGTTTGTCTGCTCTACTACTTGTCATTTGATTAGTCAGTGATGTGGAACTCGTGCGTTTCTGTGAGGATGATCTCCAGAAAAAAATTAAAAGGGACTGATATTTTTCATTCAAGAAGTTTGTAATGACCCACAAGTTCTAATTACCAGTCTGACATTTTCTTAAATGCCTTGTCTTGTGCCTGAACATACTGTGAGATGGCCATGGTAGTGCTGACATTGCTCCGTTTGTTCAGAGCAGGGGTATCAAATGCGTGGTCTGGGGGCCAAAACTGGTGCGGCAGAGAGTCCAGTCTGGCTAACGGGGTGAAACTGGTAAATGTAAGGATTATCATGAAGCTATTCAGAGAAATTTTGCAATTAAAGTAACTGCAATTTGTAATTCGTCCATGTGAGGTTAAAGTTATATTTAGATGTGAAAATTTTCCAAGACTGGAGGAGAACTTATTAAATCTTTTGTATTGTTCTTACTTAGATCTGATTTCAGTTTGCATTATTATAGGAGTCTGTTCAGGAGGTCAGAGTTACGACACAGATGTGGAAATATACAGGCTTGTACATTTAAAATAACTTGAGTTCTTGGAAAAGTACTATAACCATAATACTGTTTTTGTTTCAGTTTCAGATACCTTACATGTTTAGTGTTTAGATCCATTGTGATTTGTAAATTTCAATGCATTTAAAGATGATCAACTGAAAATAAAGGAAAACAATTTGAGCTTTGTTATTTACAGGTAATTATTGTTATTCTACCACGGTCTGGCCTACTTGTGTTTAAATTGTGTTAATCTTGCTACCGACAATTATTTCAATTATTTCTCTTTGCAATATTTAGAAATATTCATTAAATAACCTTATACTTTATACAGTACTTAAACTGTGTGTGCTTCCTTTTACTTATTTCAAAATCAATATCTGCTGCTCTTCTGTTACGAAAATATTTGCAACAAATACTTTCCGTAAGCTATGAGGACTAAAATCACAACAATACTGAAATAACTGCCAATTAATCAAAATCAAGGCAACATGTTCAATTAATCGTGATTTTGATTTAAGGTCATATTGCCCAACCCGACTATGAGCTTTAGTTAGTACATTTATTCACATGTGAGAAATGGAGCGGGGTCAAAGCTCATGGTTAAAAGAGATGGTGACTTATATGTAGAATATATTTTTATATTGTGCAGAGTTTGTGTGACATGACAGGAACATTTAAATGTGAATTGTAAAGTGGGTAACCACCAACATGAACACGTGTTTTGCAGCATCTAGACCTAACTGTGTACTGCATATTAACTCTGTGGAAAGCATTGCTGGGGATAAGTCTCAAACATAGGTTCCTTTCACTGGAATCAGCAAGCTAACACCTCCTGTGGCCAGTAGTTTTGAAATTGTATTTGTGTGTCACTTCTGTTTGAGAAAGAAATAAGACAGAAACATGTAGGCACTGGTTTTTGAGCCTTTTTATTTCTGGATTTGCCTTTCCACTACCGCAGCTGAGTAAAGAAATTGATATTTCCATGATGTCAGATGGCAGTTAACCTCAACGCATTACATGCTACCATCATGTAATGCTGTGTCAAAATGTTTCGAGTCATTTTGCAAATATCTTTGATCCCTGGTTGCTGTGACCGAGAAGGGTCTCTTTACTTCGCTTGCACTGAAAAAGAAGTGCCACATGGAGAGGTCAACAGTCCATCACAGGACTAAGAAGCAGAGGCAGGCAATTTTTCAGAAAGTAAAGGTGATGTAAGAGTCTTTAGTGTTAGCCTATGGCTGCAAGCCTTTGGATGTTGGGGACTAAACCACTCACGTAAAGCTCACAGAGAAGAAGGGTAAGGATTCAAACTCTTGGTGGTGAGTGAGGCAACGTTTGCAACGTTCACCAGAAAGAAACAGTACACAGTTGCTAACAACAGGAAGCTCATTTCAAACATTCTTTTCCTACCTCTCAGTTTTCTTACTCACTTGTTCATTAGTTTTAGCTTGTGTGAACCCATCTTCACCTGCTAGCATGTATAGCAAACCTGCTTCGTTTGCCCCCACAAGTGTCTTTCTATTTGCATCGATCACTTCTCCAAAGGCTCTCAAGATAATCAGGATTTTATTTTCACCCTTTTCTTTTGTGCTCACCGTCCCCTCTATGAGGTACACCTGTTCAGTTCCTTGTTAACGCAGAAATCTGATCACTCAGGGTCCCAGGGTGGAAATTTAATTTCGCACACTTTGTAGGATAGTTTTGTTGTATAGCTTACTACTTATTTAACAGATATTTTTCTTCTATGTGAAATATTTTTATAATTACAGCCTTCATAAGATTAAGTGTGATTAAATTTATGGATTGGATTGGCCATTCTTTGCCCATTATCACCAAAGGTAAATTTTTTATCTAGCTTTTAAGATCAACCAATCACAGCTTTTGAAATGAAATAACTCGTACCTAGCAACGGGGTCAACCACACCTCCTCACTAGGAGTTTCTGTCCATTTCTTGCTCAGAGTTTCTGAGAATGTCCTGAAATCACTTTTAAGCTAAAACTCCTTGCTGGGAATTTTTAGGTTAAGTTAGGAGCTCTCTGAGAGGATTTTCAAAATCTTTAGGAATATGGGCCTAGATCTCAGTCCAGGAGAGCAGCGACCTCCAACCCTGTCTTCAAGGCCCACGATCCTGCAGGTGTCAAGCTGGATTTATACTTGTGTGTCATCTGTGTAACTGCCGTAGGCTCCGGCTCTGCATAGGTCCGTGGAGGCCTGGTGCAAACTTCTTCAGACCTGATGTGCATCCCGGCCATGCAAACACAGAGACTTGGGAGTACTCCCTTGTGATTGGTCAGTGTGGTTACGTGCCTCTGGATGTTTGGGTTTTGTCGATGAACGATTGAATGAATGAATGCATGCATTTCCGCCGCTATTGTTGCTCTAAAAGAGAAAATACTTGCCGGAGCTGAAGCGAACCATCAGGTTGAAAGTAAAAAAAACCTGCCTTGTGGAGTTTCCCGGTCAATAAAAGCCCTACTGTCGCCTGCAGCTCTGGAAAAGAAATTGCAGCATGAGGCCGTAACCCATTGCACAAAAGTCTGCTATTGACCCATTAATTTTAATCAGGTGTATTGCAGCAGGGAAACATCCACTTTAAAGTCTGCAGGGTGTGGGCCTGAAGACCAGAGTTTGGGATCCCTACAATAGAGCATCTTTGGCCGATAAATCTGCAGGAACTGTGTGATGCTATCATGTCAATATGGAGCAAAACCTCTGCGGAAGTTTTCAGCACCTTGTTGGATCAATGCCACTAAAAATTAAATCAATTCAGAAGGCAAAAGCGGGTCAAACCCTGTAAGAGCACAGTGGACCTATTGTGTGCATGGCAACGTTATACAGCTACATGCAAGGAGAATTAAATGTAATCCTTGTTCTCATATAAGATGAACTCTGCTTTAGAAGTACGTTTCTTCAGAGAGGTAATTACTCTGAGGTTGAGGAGATTTTCTAAAAGTTTCAGTCTGGGTCTTTTGTGTTACCTTACTCCAATATTGGGGTGCAGGACTGACGGAGAAGGTATTAGTGGTTCTACTTGCTGTGAATATTGAATAGCTTGTGCAGTGACATGAGTCTTTACTTAAAGGTGTGAATACATCAAACCAGATATGCTGCATCAGTTAGTTTATTATGTGTTGATTAGATCTTAAGAAGTCTTGTTCCAGTAAATGATGGTTGTATTTGTTTATGCTGTTCCCTTGATTATACAATAGATGCATATACACACACCCACACACACACACACACTGAGATGAAGATATCAACAACTTATAGATCAAAATAGTCATACTCACAGCTCCTGTGAAAGGCAACAAATATTGTTTGCTTGTTACATGAAGGAAAAGAGGCCACATCTCTTTTGCTGCTCTGGGTGATTATATCACATCTCCAGCACAGCAAGGCCCCTTCAGGCGCTTGTTGAGGGTGTCGATTCCCTTTGGAATAAAAATGTAGCTTTGGAGGCGTGCTGTTTGTCAAGGCAGTAAACAATGCCACTAGTGATCAGTCTTGTTTTCATTTTCATCACCAAATTTCCTGGCATAATGCCTGGGTCATGCATCAAGAAGGCCATAATGAGAAACTGTGTTGTGAGACCACACAGCAATTAAAGCAGGATACAAGATGTTTCTTTTTCTAATTACATCACAATGGATTTAATTATAGCTGCGTGTTCTGCAAACCGACAGTGATGCAAATAGTATCAAGCGTGATCGTCTGACTTTGTTTTGTGACTGGATGATTCTTTACTCCCCTCACTGTAATCAGTGTTTGAGAAGACACTGTGATGCTGACACTTAGCATTGGCACCATTAGGGAGTTCAGGACTTTACTAATCATCTGCTTCAGCTTCCACCATCCATGTTTAATTTGGCCATGTAACAGGGTCAGAAGGGCTCAGATTACTTACATTGGAGGTTAATTTGTTTATCATTACTGATCAATTTGTTTAAAGTTTAACCTTTGAGTCTTGAAGACCTCCTCACTTTCCTGAGAGCTTGCCCTTCTGCAATATATATATATATATATATATATATACACA
The DNA here is from genome assembly GCA_023101725.1 of Atherinomorus stipes. NCBI lineage: Eukaryota > Metazoa > Chordata > Actinopteri > Atheriniformes > Atherinidae > Atherinomorus > Atherinomorus stipes. Next base: position 1,524,799 of record JALJCO010004498.1, read on the forward strand.
GTATATCTTTGGGGTGCAACGATAACAAAATTCATGGTTCGGTTTGAGTCGAGACTTTAGCGTCAGGGTTCAATATTTTATCCTATACAAAAAAAAATTTTCATGGCTTTTTTTAACCAATGTGCTTTAGTCCACAATTGCTTATCATCAGGATCATACTTAACATGAAGAACCAAAGTAGTTCCAAACACCAGACCTGAATGTAGTCGAGTGAGTAGTGTAACGCAGAACACAGAGCTCATTGTCAAAAGACAAGTTGATTAAAGGGACTAGAGGAAGGGATTTGAAAAAAACAAACATGCATGTCCATTTTGTTAATACTAATAGGTGATGAAGCGCTAAATACCAAAAATAACGTTTCCACCCACGTTTCTCTCCGTTGCCTTGAACAGGCTGTGTGCTGCAAAATGCGCTGCAATTCGGTGTCCGAATTTCCCGCGCTGCCCTGCGGACATGACGTCAAATGATGCTACATCCGCAGTTTTGATACAGGAAGGAGACAGTTGCGGTAAATTCAAACACTGTAAGTGATAGTTATGGATTTTTCTGCCATCAACAAACGATCCAGATTAACTGAAAGACACTAAAAAGTGGAACTACGAAGAAAAAGCTTCGTAAACAACATCATAGCTTCAGTTTGTGCACGCTCCTGTGATGGCTTGGCTTGTGGCTGCATTTACCTGAAGCCCCAGTCGCGGCAGTCCTGAGTTTCGTTTCTTAATCTTGCCTTAAGTCCCTTTAAGTAAATGAAAAATTCTGTATCGTTCGATATTCGATACCTGGTCACGGTTCGGTGCACACCTGTATTGAACGGTTCGATACGAATACATGTATTGTTGCACCCTTAATATATATAATGTATATGTTTATCTCTCCCTCCTCTTCCTCTGATCTTTGACATCCTTGGAACAGCAGGATCAGGAAAGCTGAATCAGAGCAGTGTGAAGTTTGTGAAACAGGAATGGATTTATAGTTCGTCCTACATGTCTGACATCTTTATTTCCTTAGAGGTGTCTCTCTCTGCATGTATGAGACATTGTTTTGATGATATCACTTGTGTTTGGTCTGAATCGTCTCTAATATGATCCGCTGATCATGTTTTTCTGATCTGTATCTTAGGACAGTGCAAGCAGCTATCAGGACATTTAGAGTAATCTATCTTGCATTGCCAGTGGAATTGTATACACAGGTCTAATCCTGGTCTAAAGTGGAAAGCAAATTATTACACAAAGTCAAAGCACAAAATTGAAAGAATTCTTATTTTAACATGTTTTCAGTCAGATTTTTAGCTTTCCATGTGTCAGAACACCACAAGATAAACTTTAATGGCAAGTGTGCAAAATGTGTCCTTGTCATGCATCTTGTCAAATCTTAAAACAAGAAGCATCAAATTAACTGGCAACATAAATGTGTTCTCCTTATCTTTCCGCCTGTGATGTTTTGACAGCTTGTTATGCTATTGCAAACACACATCTGAAACCAAGAAGTTGTCACAGAAGGGATTCTTTAAAAAAAAAAAAAAAAAAAAAAAATGGAAGGGTGTATTTAAGGACGTTTTGGCCATGTGTGATTTTCCTTTGAGTTTTACGAGTTTATGCAAATGTGATTCATAAAAATCCTGACTTGACTTTATGGGCTGTAATGTGAAAATTATTATCTTTGCTGGCTACTGCAGCGCATGTGTTGCTGTGGCTGAAATGGTTTAATCACAGATCAGGCCAATTGACTGGAAGATGAGACTTTGGATTTTTCTGAGGCGGAGATGCTGTTGCGTCTCTTCCTCCTGCAGAGACTGATGAGCATCTGAGACTTGTTAAGAAGCAAATAGCTGCTCTTTCCAGCCTGATGAATCATCAGCAATTGATTTTCAGCGGGGAAAAAAATCATACATACAGTCCTGCAGTCTGTAAACATTTACACAGCTCCTGGGATGGTCCTTTCAGAAGAGTGTGTGTGCAATTTGATGCGTTTCAAAGCGACTTTTTGCTTGATTGTTGCTGCGTAACCTTCAACAACAAAATTATTGTTTCTGCTGAAATTCTTCATTTTGGAATCACAAAAGCCTCTCTGGACAGATCGTGCATTCATGTGCTGGTTTGTAAGCTTTTATTGAAGTTATTTTCAGCCCATCCCAAAGTAGGACAATGGCCGAGAGTGATGAATGCCCACAGCAAAAATCCAATAAGATGGCTTTAGTAAGAAGAGACGCATTTGCTCTTCTTCTAGCTCCCGCTATCACACATGCTCAGTCACTTTTCCAGCCGCACGACTCCACATCAGTCATCTGTTCACGGCAGATCAGAGCTCTGTAATCAACCAGGGAGGCGCATTGCTGGTCCTTAGTGGGAAGCCACCTGTGTGGCCCATCTTGCCAAGTCTTGTTTCACGTCTGAAGTGGAGTCGCTGCAGCAGTCGGTGATCCACAGCAACACACACACATCGGCTGTCTGCTGTTGTCTCCACTGTGCGTGACCTTTTTAGACTGCTATACAGACTACTTTATAGTCTATGAGAACAGCAGCGTGAATGCAATAAGCCTGCACTTTATTACTCGCACACAAGACTTGTATCAGATTCCTGTGTTGCTGCCTGGCAGTGGCTCTACATTTCAAAAGGTTTTATTGTGTTTAAAGATTAACTGGAAGAATTTCAGAAACATAAATAAATTAACGAAGCCTCTGTTGCCCCTGAGGGGATTTATGTTGCACAATAAAAAGCCTTAACAGCGTTGATATAAAATCAAATGGTGTCAGGAACTCATCTGCATGAGTCATAACTCAGCCCCTTTTTGATGGCGAGCCACGCTTGGCTTTGTTGAACAGGTGAATGCTGCAGGTGGTGAAGGGTGGGACCGGCAGACGTAGCCGTCCAGACAACAAAGGTGTCTGCTGGATTTTCTTTAATCTTTTGAGCACAAAAAAATCTGTCACTGTATCCTTACAGTCACCCCAGTTTCCTGAAATCTGACTGTTTTAGAAGTTTGGAGGGCAGATGTATTATTTTCTGCATTTTAGTCTGTAAACAATGTTGTGCTTTTCCTCACAAAGGAAGAGAGTTGTTTATACAGTGTAAGCATACACTTTGGAGATGAAATCAAATTAAAATCAATCAATGCTGCTACCGTAATTAGCAAGTGTTTATAATTTTAAGCACAGTCAGAATTTTAAAAGAAATTTAGGGGAAAGTTTTTGGGAATCAGCTCATTGTTTTCAGCTCTGTTATTATCTTTGTTTTTTTGTTTGTTTGTTTGTTTTTTTTTTTTTCTTTACTGAAAGATCTTTGATGGTTCTTGTCTCTTGATAATTGTGTCTAGAAATATGTGGGTGTGTATAGTTTAGTGTGTGTAAATGTACAGTATATGGTTAGACCACCAACCAATGTAAGGTTTATGCCACAGCTGCGCTACATTGACAGCATTGGTAATTACCTAAATCCTGTTTTATGTTTCTGTAATGGTTAATATGCCAGTATGAATAAACTCTTCAACCAAAATATTTTTTATGGTAGAATGTATTTATTATTGGTATCCATGAATTTTCAAATTCACTGTTTTACTAAAAAACCTGAAAAAAAAATAAAGCTCTTTATTTTTCTTAAACAATATGTCAATTAATAGTTATTTACCTGCATTTATGAACAGAAAAGATAGTTCCAGACATACCAAATATTATCTTTTTTTTGTTATAATGTGTGAAAAAGGACTATTTAGTCATTGCAGTCTTGTTTGCTAAATGATTAGCGATAACATTTTTAGTTTTAAACAAGTTTTTGAAAGATTTCTAAGGGTGGGGAAAAAAAGACAAAACTAATTAGTGTTATGGTCAAGATCTCACATTATAACCTAAATCTGGGGAAACACTCAGACTGCTCCAGTCCTGAACTCCTCCATTTTCATGCCGTCTGGCTTCTTATTGGCATTTTGAGCTCATCTGCTGCCAGTTAACATCCCACACAAACAAGTGTCCAAGGTTGTTTGACCATTTCCTATATCAGCTATCCTAAATGGCCGTTGATGATAATTTTTTATCCAAATGAAAAAAAAAGATAAAATAGAAATAAGAAATAATTTTTTTTTAAAGAAGATGAAAAAAGAAAACCTACTTAAACTTTTGCATTGCCTTGTGGAAACAAGTATTTTTTCAAAGCTGCTCTTCCAGATTTGTGAAGAGAGAGTTTCTTGACGTGGATGAGAACGGCTTATGGCTCTTCCTTCACTTTTGCGCTGGGGATAAGCTTTTCAAAATGACATATACAGTAACTGCCAACTTGATTGAAGTTTACTAATTTCAGTGTCATCTTGAGGTAAATACATGGATGCAAATTACCAGTAAATGATCAAACTAAGCCATCATGTGCACAAAAGATAAAGAAAATTTTAAGAGATGCTGTCCAAAGGATTTCTGTATATTTGCATTTACTGCCAGCTTTGTAACAAGTTGCTTCTCTGGGATAATAAAGGTTTCCTTGACCTTGACTAAAGGCAACTAAAAAATACAGATGCTTAAAGACTGAACCAAGTTGATGCTCAGTGCCTTAAAGGAATAGTTCACCCTCAGAATGATTTAGCTTTATTTTTCACGACTTCTCGTTCCCCCCCAATGGAGTTCGCCAGGGTCCGAGCCAAAAAGGTCCATAAAAGTCCACAAAAAATTGTCAATATTCCTCCATACTGCTCGTCCCATGTAATCCAAGTGCCCTGAGTGGGTAGCATCCAGAATTTACTTGAAACTACACCATTTAGTATATTTTTAGTCTAAACCATACTACATTGCATGCCTAGCAAGCACGCTGATGCATGTTCACGAAACTACGGAAGCCACGGCAGACGAGATCGCGTGTTCTCTTTTTCTTTCTTTCTTTCTTTCTTTTAGATCAATATCCAACCGGTTTGTCCCGGTTTGTCTAGAGCTCTCGCGCTCTTACCACAATGTAAACATTGAATTTCTTCTTCTACGCTTGCATTTTCGGCAGAGTAGGCTCTGAACGCCGAGGCTTCCATAGTTTCGTGACCGCGCATGTGCGCGCTTCATGGAAGTAAACAATACCCCCTTTTAGGCTCTGAAAATATAGTAAATGACGTCGTTTCAAGTAAATTCTGGACGCTTCCCACTCAGGACACTTTGATTACATGGGACGAGCAGTATGGAGGAATATCGACAATTTTTTGTGGACTTTTATGGACCTTTTTGGCTCGGACCCTGGCGAACTCCATTGGGGGGAAACAAGAAGTCGTCCTGATCTTTGGCTGTGTTTGACATATTAAAAAAAGTGGTCCAGAGTCTTGCTCACCATCAGGGTAAGTGGAAAATAAAGTTAAATCATTCTGAGGGTGAACTATTCCTTTAACCTCTGAGCATCCACACATTGTCATGACTACAATGACTAAATCTCTTCTGGCCCTTTCTTGGTCCCTGCTGTTTTCTTTTGAATATATTTGAGTGTCTCAAGATTCACAATATCCCCATAAATTTTTGTTTGCTTTATGTGCATATATATATATATATATATATATATATATATGTATGTATGTATGTATGTAAGGGATAATGCCAGACGAGGTGTCTATTATCAGAAATTAATTGAATGCCCTTGGAGGGCATTATCTCGCTTATACCATGGTCACTTAAGAAATAGATAAATGTTAAGCCAATGTTAAAGTTGTTTCTACTGTTAAAGGGATAGTTCAGATTTTTTTTCACATGAAGCTGTGTGATTTCCTCACCAGCAACGTTAGTACATCAACAGTGACCAGGCTCCAACTTCGTTCCATGAGCGGAGATCTGTCCGGTTTTCAATGTTAAAGGGATATTGTGTAAGTTCTCCTGTTATTTATTCACAAAAACTGATTATTTGGTTCAAAAGTGTTTTTTCATTAATCAGTAATCACTCCCATCAACAAACTGAAGTGCTCCTCTAAGTTCTAAAATTACCGTCCATATCATTCATTTATACATCAAGCGGGTCAGCTCGGTGGGGGCTGCCATGTTGCATCGCCATGTTTTTACGTTCAGGAGAAGCGTGACAGTAGGAAACCTCAGAAACTCACCGGACACACCGGAGTTTTCAGCTCAGTTCGAGGTAATGTCTTTGAAAAGTAACCGCGCTGCAGTGGGGAGAAAGCAGCGTCTCACTGATGCTGGGTTCACGTGCAGTCGGGCAGACAGCCGTTGGTAACAAACCAGATGTCATTTTATCAATGAAGCCAAACGAAAGACAGTAGAACATGGGTCAGGGAAAACAATACGACATCGCCATGACAACAAATCAGATGTGGACTGATGTCACTGTAACTGACGGACCACGTCTTCACATAGAGGCCGGTGATAACTTTACATGCATCGCTCTGCACTATTTTCTCCGCGTTTATATCACTGTGTGCTGCTGCCTGACAACTGTTGCTGCGTTTCTAGCCGCTGGTTCTATTGTCTGTCATTGTTTATTGTGGGACAAGCTAGGTATCATGTCTGACTACGACACAAGTGATGATGATGATATTCTGTTTCACACAACACCAAAGGGATACCTTTATGAACCAGAATACACAGAAGACGAACAAAATCAGATGGAGTTAGAATGAGTTAGAATTAGCAGGAGAGAGGGAGGGGAGGAGAAACACAGTCCTGTTCTAAAGCAGACTATATTCACCTGATCTCCACATGACATCGTGTTTGGATATGAAGTTGATGATGTTGAAAACAATAATGAATAATCATATAATGTTATGCTCTTCCGATGCTTCCCTAGTAATATGGCATTTCCTGATTTGCGGGACAGAAACGTCACATTACATTTCTTAGCTGTTAGGAGTTACTGTTAGCTCATAGTTAGCGTTAGCTTCTAAACACGGCTGTAAAAGCAGCATCTAATCTGGCAGATGGTTCTTACCTGGGATGCAGGCACAGCAGCGCTCTGCAAAACTTGTTTTTCTTCTGTCCTGGTTTTTTGTGGTACGTAATCGTCCTTGCTGAAGTGTGCACGACTCACAAAAAGCTGCTTCATCCACTCTGTTGCCTACATCATGGACAATAACGAGACGCTTCCTCACATCCACATCGGACACAGGAAAACCATGAAATCCAAAGGTTGATTCAGCACAGCCTGGATAATTCCCAAGTGCCATTTAAAATATGTGTTCAATAGCAAAACCGCTTATAACACCACTTTTGCTCTCTCACATCACAGCCGTCTTCACTCCAACAGGTAAACAGGCGGGAGTGCGCATATACTTCCATGACCCTGGAAACAAGCCGGAACTATGTTTTAACATTGAAAACTGGACAGATCTCAGCTCATGGGACGAAGTTGGAGCCTGGTCACTGTTGATGTACTAACGTTGCTGGTGAGGAAATCATACAGCTTCATGTCCAAAAATACCAACCATCCCTTTAAAATCGTGAGTTTTGTTGCCATGGTTACCAAATAGTGTTTGAGTGAGAGCATTGATTTAGAACAATCGTGCTGTTTGTATGGAACTTCTTTTATAAGTGTCCTATATCACTTTTTAACGGACACCCTGCAGCCAATCAGAATCAAGTATTCACCCAGACCATGGTATAAAAATACACTGTATATAATATCAGACAAACCTGCTCCCAAACATTTCAGTTTCTCTTCCAGTTATTTACTGTATGTTTTTTTTTCTAACTAGCACACTACATCAAGGATGGGCAGGGAGGATAAAAAAACAAAAACAAAAAAACATTATGCAAAGAGTCAAACAAGTGGTCTGTGTTGTGTCTGACTGATTGAGGCTCTGAGCTCAGTGCCGCTGTTGCAGCCCTCATAGCCAGAGCCCAGGCACAAAGAGCTCTTCAAACATTTGGCACAAGCTTGTCATCAGCCTGCCTGTAATTGATCACCCTGGCAGCATTCAGTCATGTTTCATTATTAGGAGAGACCTTGAGAATGTGTCTATCTTAGATGAACATTTATCCCTAATGAAATATTACTGTGGAGAACTGTAATTTGGCAGAAACTTGGGACTGGTGCTTGGAATAGGAAAATTTTTTTTTTATTGCTGCAGATGCCTCTTAAGCTTATGATGGCTACAGCTCGGGATAAGGATTCATTGATCGGTCATTGCTTTGATCCCCAACTTTCCCAGGCTACATGAAATACCTTTAGGCAAAATACTAATCCCCATGTTATAAGTGGCGTTGAATAACTGCATCTTCTGAATGGATTGTTTATTTAAAGCAAACTAAGGATTTCTGATTCTTCCATGTCACTGAAATATATGAATTCAAACATTTGCTTCATTCCTCCTTGAAATTCAGACTTCTTTGTGTAAGTTCTGGCATTTTCATGGATCAGTCATGCACTAAGATCATGCCTTCCTCAGCGACCCCATGTGTGCCATGGTGTCAATTAAACCTGAGGTCTGCTTTGCATCGGTGGGCTAATGGGGCTCCATGTGAGGAGACTATCCATAATAGAATTAATAATGAGACTCGATGGCACTCATCATCACTATCTCACCTGCAGTGAATTCTTCAGGCTCTCTTGCTTTCAGAAATAAAACATCAGAGACAAAACTGGACAAAACCCTGAGCCGGGTGATAAAACTGAAGTGTTCACGGTGGATTAATCCCAGTGAGTTCCGTTCCTGTTCCCCAGTGATTAAAAATGCTTGGGTGTACTTCGTTAGGCAGAAGGAAGTGCAGTGTTATGAATTTACAATTTAGATCTATAGATGGAGAGGCGAAGCTAAGATTTAAGTAGAAGAGTTCATTAGTGTTCTTCTCTCTGCTCAGTGTCACAGAAATAGAACAAAAAGGAGGGAGCGATGCTGCTCTGCTAGAAGATTCTGTTTTCTATCCAACAATCATGAAAGATTTTCAAAAGTGTAATCGTTATCTCTGTGCAGCAGCACAAAATAAATAGATGTATGACATTAACATTGAGTTTATGAAGGAGTTCATCAGAGATGGGTTTGTTTTTCCAGCAGAAAATACAGTAGTTGTAATAATGACAATGAAGATTATTACCTGTTCAGTGATTGTAGCAGGTTCTGAGAACAAACAAAAATGCCAACAAAAATTCACATTTGCACTAAAATTAACATAACAATTCAACATTTCCGAAAACACGATGTATTGAAAAACAGTGGTACAGAAAACTCTACAAAACAAAAACCCCAACTAAAATTAAAATAAAGGTATTGATAAAAAAGTCAGGAGAAAATCAAACTGCATTATCATTTAGATAAAATTTTGATTTAAAAAGAACACCTAAACAACGTTTTTGCCTCCAAACAGAACAGAAAAAAATATACAATACATTGCCGAAAAATAACAAAGTTCTGCCCAACTCCAGCCTCACAAGGAACCCCATCACTGCAAGGCAGCTCCTCTTTTGGTTTTCTTTTGTTTTAATCAAAAAGTGAACCACAAAATGCCTTTCTGATTGAACTTAGATGTTCGAGTTGATCCAAAAAATTTACAACCATAATTTATAAAGCCAAATGTGACTCACCATCAAAAAGAGCAACATAGATGTCTTAAAAACTTCAGAAACTCTCATACTTGGAAAGGTTTGATGTTGCTGGTCATTGCCTCCCAGGGTCACCAAGGTTAATTGCACTGAAATAGTTTCAATTATTATAGTATCATCCTGTTCTGTATCTCAATTGCAGCAGTAGATCTTTTCATTTTCATGGGGCAAAAATGATTTCATCACCCATAACGAAAACAATTGGACTCAAAGCACCTGAGGTACAAAGGACAGTAGCATTATCTACATCCCAAACATCTGCCTGTTTGAGTGTGTTTCAATCAGGACATCCTCTGGAGGCTCAAAGAATACATTTCACCTTTGCTGTTTGTTTGCTGGTTCCCTTTTTCTATTTTATTTTGTACCAGTCTGTTGAGTACCAATGAGTTTGGTGTGATTATAGATATCATGCTGGTGTCAAAGGGACAGCTAGAAATAGTGATTGCACCCCTGTATACCGATGTGATTGTGTGTGTTCGTGACAGCGTTATAGATGTGTTTTGTTTTGAGTGTTTTTGCTGTTTGTGCCCCTCAATGCTCTCCTGACCCCTGTCCAGGGTGACTGATCAGGGCAGTCTGGTTTGAGTCCTGCCGGGTCTGCAGCCGGCTTAGGGCTCTTTTCATTGCCTCTGTATCTGTCCCTGAGCATGGCTGCTGCTGCTGGGATCATGGCTGGGGATCAGTATTGCTAATAATACTCACCATTCTTCCTCTTCTTAAGTGGCATGGGGTATTACTTGTGTCACTCTCCCAAACACATAATTTAATTGCTTTGTCAGCAGAGGCAGACTCCATCAGCAATGATATAACTCAGAAAAATATTATTTCTGAGGTTTTGCTTCATTGATGTAGTGAAAATACTCAATGCCTTGCATCACTTGTTAGGTACAAAGAGCTAAACTTTCCAAATAATAGAATTTTGTACTTTCCAAATGTACTATACTCAAGTGATTTTTTTAAAAACCATGAAAGAGAAGTGGAAATCATGCGAGTGGGATAGGCTGTATGCTTGTGGTTGTTATTCAGAAGTAGTGGTTGTGTGTAGCACCCACTGTAGTTGTTTAAAGTGCTTTATAAATAAAGTTGTATTAGATTGGAGAAGTAGATGTCTGCAGTGGATATCCACTACATGAAAATGTAGGGAATCCTTCAAGAATGATCATCTCTTGTAATATGCCTGAGGAGAAGCCAGCAAGTTATGAGTTTACTTTGTTCTGGCTTGAAATAGAAACAGGAAATGAGTCATGTCATTTTCATTTTTGTCAGGTCAGATGTGACTCGTGTTTTCATGCACCATTATGTGAATAGTCTTTTACTAAAACGTATAGACGAGTTTCATGGACAGATCCATGGGAGCCGGCATGTCTGCTATTTCTGCTAAGGACTTCCAGTTAACGTGGTTACAGGGTATTTTACACTGAGGACATACACAAATTAACAACACACTATGAAGAGCTCCCAAACTCGATGATTAAAAAATGGATATTGTGAAACCCAAAAAGTGTTCTGGAACATATTGTGCTGTACGTGGTGGCAGCAGCTTGTGAAAACAAATAAATATGCATGTTGTAAAGTGATCAAATTTACCATAGGACAGCAGCTGTGCAGCTGCATGACCATCCAGATCCAGCTGTACAGGTGCAGCCCACAGTCTCCACCTCTCCAGTCCGGTCTCGTCTGAATAGAGAATTGTGAAGCCAGTTGGGCGTGTCCCACCTTCGCCATCTTGCTGTGTCACGTATGTCGTCACTCCTGGAAAATACTAAAATGGGTACATCGCTGTCATGGGGCAAATGATTGACAGCTGATGTACTCTGGGCTAAACGCTAACCGAGCTAACTCGAAACTAACAAAGATAAGCCTCCTAAGCGGCGGGGTTAAGGTAAGACACACTTGGACTTGCTATTCTCTGACTAAAAACCGCCGTTGTGTCTCAGTTTGTACTCTGCTACAAACTGAGACACTGGCCCTCATTTATCAAACGATCGTACGACGAAAATCTGTGCGTACGACCAATTCCACGCAAGACTCGGCATTTATCAATTTGAACGTGATCGTAGGATACGATCAAATCTCACGACAGCTCTGAGTTCGTGTACGCTAGTTTGAGTCATTGAGGGTTTGCAGCACAGCGCAGCAGAACATGAAAATATTTATTAACCAAACGGCAAACTGCCATTTAAACATAAGTATTCACATATCAGCACTAAGAATGAACCCATTTGCAAAGAAAAAGAAAAAGGAAAAAGTGAATGTGAAAGTATTCCCAAAATTGCAAAAATAGCTGTGACTGGGGGGGGGGGGGGTGCCGGTGCAACATCTTTTGGTGACGAATTTCATATTGGACCACTTTTTCTTGACACATTGGACGTTGCCATGGGATGTGGGCTATTATTAAATTTCATAACTAATAAAACGAATAAACTATATCAGCCAGGCCTTGATTGACACTTTTATTAATATCTCAGCCGGAGTCGTTCACACCGGTGAGGCTGACTGATCCTCTTCCGTGTAGCGTTGCTGTGCACGTCTCTGACTTCGGTTTTAAACTGCCAAACGGCACCTCTTTAATCTTTCCCACCTCACAAATGAGGAATTCTGTCTTGATCCCCCCAAAAGTTTCTTTTTTGGCAGAATCTCTCCTCTCCGTGGTTCAACCTCGCCGGGTGAAGCCTCATCATTATGCATGTTTAAGGGCGTAACCATGGGCGTGACATTTAAATGACGATGGATTTCAGCAGTGGAATTTATCAAGACTCTTTTGTTCGTACGACGAGATTGGACCGATACGAACGTTTTAATAAATCACACGTGGGTCCAATCGTACGACCATTTTTACGATCAAATGTGCGATCATTTCTACGATCGTTTGATAAATGAGGGCCAATGAGAGCAAACAAGGAGCTAACTAGCTAACCAGTCGGCAGGCCGGGCTTCCGGTCTGCCGCATGTCAATCAAAAGAACACGCCCTTAATTAGAAGTAATTTCAAGATTAAATAACATCTAAATGAATGAGTTAAAAAAAAAAAATTAAGTACGAAAACATCTTGCTAGTTTAACATTTGGCCATTTCATCATTTCCTCCCAGTTCAATGTGGTAGCAGGTGAGGAAGTAATAAAACACCTTCTTTATAAGAAATGAATGAGAATGTTACCATTTTAGAGACATCACTATTCAGTGTAAATGAACGCAGATCTTACTTGACCGGAAGTGCTTAGCAGAAATTGATCGACTGAATCAAAAAATGTCCGTCAAACTTGTCTATACATTATTTTGTCCCTAACTGCCATTTTTTCTTTCTTTTTCAATTACAGTTTCTGTTTAACATTTTCTAAATTACTCTCAAAAACAGTAACTGAAATCTGGCTAATCACTTCCACTTCTGCAGTTGCCATTTATGTCTGCTTTCTGTAGGGATAGGCTTTGGGGCAAGTGCTGAAGCACAGCAGAGAGGGATGGGGAGGTCTTACAAGTTCTTTCATAGAAGTTTTCAAGCTTTGTATCTCCAAAGTTACCTAACTGTGTTTTAGGCATGATTTAGACAAGCTTTTCATTCTCTCTATACATGTTGGCTTCTGGTCTGAATTAGCATTCAGACAATTGGACAATCGTTTCCTCAGAAAGGATGGCATATGTCATGATGGGTTTGCTATGACATTGCAATGATTTCTTTACAGCTCATAAAGGATGTTGGCTTCCTACTCCTCTGTAATGTCTACTTGCATGTTTATCTGTAGAAAATATTGTGAGTATAAAACAATATGCAGGCAGCAGAAAAGGCTATCAAAAATCTAACTTATAGCGGCACATACGCAGTTGTGTTAAATTGATAATAAACAAAAAATAAATAAATAAGTTGCAGATAAATTCTGATAGTTGACTTGGAAAATTTCAGGGCATCGTTTGCATGTGTTCAAATGGCTTGCAGTTAGAAAATATTTTCACTCAGGACTTAAAGGAGCCTGAAAAAAAGAACATATATTTAACAAGTGTAAAATTAATCCAGTGGTATCCAGTTCCACCCAGCATCTGTCAGTACGCTTGTTTTCAACACTTTCACATCCTTCCCATTGTTATAATAGAATAAGTTATTTCTAATTTCTAGTAAAAAATATACTTGCATAATAATTCCAATGAGTTTGTAGTATTGTCTAACAAAGTCATGCTTAAGTTATTAATACAAGCATAAATATATGGTACAGTAGCAGCTACACCTTGAAAAGGATCTGGTTTTGTCAGGTTCTGTTTCGTATGCTGCATCCACACATCACGCAGCTCTGTTGAGTGCGCTTCATGCAATATGTTTTGATGCTGGCTCTCTTTGAAGTGGGATGTAATAAATTTGCTCATCATTTACACTGTCTGGCTCTGCTGTCTGTCTGTTCTCTTTGGTGTTCGTTCCAGTTAATTACAACAGAACATGACGTGTCGTCCTTGAGATAGCAGCTAATAAGTGTGAGGCGTCTGCATCCGTGCCTTGTAATACCCGCTTTTCTCTCCTAATGGAAAGGAAAAGCATGCAGGACAGAAGTCTGCGGTGTAAATCACGCTGCTGCACCTTAGAGGTCATCCTTGGAAAGAGGGGGCAGACTCTGTGAGACATTCTTGGTAATATATCAGAGAAAAGTTCAATATTTCTCAAGAGTTCTTATGTTGACATGTGAGCTTGTTAAGATTTCTTGAATGATTTGTGGCATTACAACTCCTTGGAAAGGAGATAGTTTCTTATGCCTCTATCTCATGTTATCAGCTGTTATCAGCCCAGCCACCATTGCCCTGCTGTGTCTGTTACTCATCACAGAGACATGTTTAAAGCATTTAGCAGCACAAACAATGTGCACAAAGATTGAAGGAGATTGAGGAATCTCTCAGGCCACTGGAGTTTTGTTTGGGAATGTGGAATCTCTGGGACCAGTCACAACAACTAATGACTGTCTAGTTAGCAGATAACATCACGCAGGTAATGAAGGGATCTGTTCTGGGAAGATGGTGATGGTAAAAAAGAAAACATCAGTATGATTCGTAAGGAATCGGATCGACCAATTATCGGCTCAGACGATATTATCGGCCTATATTTAGCATTATGCCGATAATTGGTATCGGCCTATAAAAGTGTGATATCGGCGATATCACATCTAACCCTGCGCTGACAGCCCACAGCTAAGTGTGATCCAGCTTCCTGTTTCACTCATGGTCTGGCTTCATTACTTTGCCCTACTGAGTAAAGGTCCTCCAATAACAGCATCTGATTGGTTAAAACAAACCGTTATCAGCTGTTACTCCTGCCGTTTGAGCCAATCATATGGGGCTGTGGGCGCGGCTGCTCAACACATACACACTCTCCTGCTAAGTTTGGAGGAAACAGCGTGACAACTTAACAGAGAGAAGCTGCAGCGTCCTACTGACGTAAAGGTGAGCCAAGAAAGGAGATCTGACAGCAGCTGTACTAAACACCTCAGTCCTGCAACCACGAGGTTCTAGAAAAGTCTACACACCAGCAGTAGTGAAAGCACGCCAGTTAGCGATTAGCTTCTATTTGGTTTCACCACAAGACCGCTTGTTTATCAAGATGACACCGAAAGTCTTGTAAAAAGTGTGTGTGCGCCGTGTGTACTGCCAACGCTGTTAATGTGCAAGTTTGCGAGGTTGTACATTTAAATGAATCCGACGACATAAACGGACATGACTGATGACGCAGTCTGACTTTATTACAGCGCAGATGTTTGAGACAGAGCTTCCTCCGTCTGCTTTACATTTAACATGCAGCTCATTGCTCATGAGAGCACGTTTTATGTTGGAATAATAATAATAAAAATAGTAATAATAACTCTGTGATGATGGAGTAGTTTCCATAAATTCATGTTTCTGCAGTTTTCTCATGTGTAACCATTACAACTATTATTGAGCTCATCATTTCAGATGCATCTCTAGTGAAGCTAAACATACTTACAAGTTAAGAATAAATTACAAAATCCTACTTTTAAGCATTCCATCTGCAACGTGTGTCTCCATCAGTTAAAAATCTGAGCATCTGATGAAAATCTATCCTTGTAGGACGTCATCTGGGTATTAAAAGGAGCATCTATCAACACTTCTTATAAGCAGTTATAACCTGTTAGAACCGCACGCCAACACCTACAGGATGTTTTACGAATGGGCAGGACATTTTCCAAGAGATCTGATTGGTCAGGAGGTGGTGACTGATCTCTGATCCAGAAATAACCTCCTCTGGAGCAGGTTAGGCATGCATCAGTTACCATAGTGATTTACACTGATGAGAACCAGCATGGTAGGATAGAAAACCCAGAGTTCACCCTGAAGTACTGTAACCTCAATAAGAGAAAACCTAGCTCAGTAGTCCAGGCTGTGGTGGTATCACAGTTCTGTGATAAAAATGAAGTGTATGTAAGAATTCAATGAGTTGTAGAGTGGCAGAGTGAGAAAAAACATGTCATGTCCCCAAGCATTAAAAATCTCACTTTTTTACAACAGTGTTTAAATTTTTACTGTAAATGAATATCGGTTCGTAATATCGGTTATCAGCCTCCATGATCACTAATAATCGGTATCTGTATAGGCCAAGAAAAAATCATATTGGTCGATCCCTTATGATTAGCAGAGGATGGGCATTTATTGACTTCATTTACACATCTTATTATCATCTAGTCAGACCCTCTTTGTTAACCAGAGATATTCTGTATTTTGCAAGTAAAAAATACGTTTGTTTGTTGTTTAATTCTGCAAAATTTTATTGAAAATGTATTTGCTTGTGAAATGGTGTGTAATAAATGCAATATTGGTCCCTGTATAAGGTACAGTGGAGGTAAAATAGACCTGTTGCATCATACCAATTTCACCACTGGTTCTCTACTCTTAAAGGTGATAGCTACAAGTTTAATTCCTTCCCAGTATATGGCGGGATACTGTAACACTCACTTACGCAGTTAGCATTAGCAATGTTACAGAACCAGCTAACATTTGGTTAGCATCAACAAATGTTTAACTCCCATGTCCAGGAGAAAAGTAGCCACCTCCACAGGGCTTTTGAGCCCCTTTGCTACCTTCACCCTCATCCTGCTTCATTTTCTGTCTGCGTGAACTTGACAAACGTATGGCAAGGAAGATGCTATTTCCACACATAGCAATTTAGCTAGCAACTCTGGAGCCACTGCTAGTGGTGAAGAATCCTAATGTTGGCATTGTAATCTGACATACAGTAAATATTTATTTTCTGGGACCCATCAAAATTGATGAAACTGCTATCTATAATAAAAATGGTGTGTGTGCGCGTGTGTGTGTGTGTGTTAAAATTGATATTTCTTATTCTGCACCCCTCTAGATGTTCTGTGGATCATTATTTTAAGAATAACTGTTTTGATGGAAAAAATTGTAGCTACCAACTTGTGTAAGTGGATGTCGAGGCTCAATGGAGGGAATTAGGCCTGGTAAACAGTGGTCAAAGTTGGTCGTACTTTTCCACTCTTTCAAATTTTGCTAAATTCCAGTATGTTGGAAAGATAAAGTCCCACAACAAAAATCTGTTGGTTGACTTTAAAAACAAGAATGTTACACTGTGATTTGTTATTTTTTAAATGCCTCATTAAATATTTAGTCTGGAGTGTTGTGATTAGGGCTAGATCATATCATATCGTTCATGGTAATACCGGTGTAACGTGAGGGAATGATAAGAAAATGAAATATCATAGAATATGGGTGAAACACACATGCGCACTGCTGTTGTTTTGATACTGTCAAACACACATGCAGCCAGTCTGGCAGCGACAGAGGAGAAGGAAAGCAGGGGCTGCACATTGACTTACAGGGATAGTTCAGGTTTTTGGACATGAAGTTGTGTGAAACATTCAGTCTGTAGCTCTGATGCAACAGTGTCTCTACTGTCACCGAGCCTCCTGCTCTGAAAAACGGCCGGTAAAGTACCGGAGAAAAAGTAGTTCTGAAGCTGTAAGGGGGAGCCGTTCACCAAAGGTTTTTAGTAGTGATGTCCCGATACCAATGCCAGTATCGGTACTCGCTCTGATACTGGCCTATTTTGCTGTACTTGTACTCGTGAAGTACTTGCCCACGACAGCACCCAATACCAGACGTGACTGGCAGTGTTAATACCGCCATGCTGGCAGAAAAATACTCTTCAATAGGTGCTTTCGGACTAAAGGAACCTTTTGGAGTTCCTATAACCTTTTCGGGAACCAGGCCGTTTTTTTGCGCATTCGGACATATAGGAACTAGGGACCTCGAACCTCAATTCCTGGAACCTTTTTAGCTCCTACTCCGAGGCAGGATCTTTTGTGGTTCCATAGGAACTAAAATACATAGGTGTTTGGTGATTGGTAGAACTGGCACGCTTCTTCCAGCTCACGGGGCTGGAAGAAGTGTGAGCTCCGCTTCTTCCAGCCTCGCCATATTTAAAAAGTCTCACTGCTGTTTACCTGTTTACCGAGATCGTAATAACAACAAGAACTATTACAATAGGAGTGTACCAATTCATTATTAAATCGATCACAATGTTGAACGACCTGAATCGATAGCTATTTTGAAATTTCCAAAAGCAATTATTTTCATATTAATTTAATGACCAAACACAGCTGCACAGTATAGCAGTAGAATCTGCAGCTGCCGCCTGGACACTTTAGTGGGCAGACCGGCCACTAAAGTTCAGGGCACACTTCAACAAAAGGTAAACAAGGGAAAGGGAGGAAAAGCTGGTAAGTTAGCTTTTATAATAGCTTTGTATAAAAGAGATGAGAAACTTCAGTTTTGTATTAGATCTGCTGGGGCATAAATTTGTCACTGTCGCAACGATTGCGTCACACATGGTCCCTAACGAGGTCCTCCCTCATGTGCAAACGCACACTGAAGGCGAAGGGTAGTTCTTATAACTAAACTCGGGATGCGTAGTTATAGGAACTGCGTTCTTTGAACCTCTCTGTCCGAATGCGCCTCATATCAGCGGCGCCGGCTTTCAGTTTACATCTTTTTTTAAATTAGAAGACGCTTTTCATTACATGAGGATAGAAAATATATTTGACCTGTATCATGTTCCTGGGATACTTTTCAAAACTTTGGTGACGATTCGAGTGGACTTTTTTTTTTTCCTCTCTCCCTCCCTCCCACCGGACCTGTGCTTCCCCCACGAACAGTTTCGGACATTTCATTCAGGATTCACTTTGTTGGTGGTAAGTTTTCTGCTATTTCTGTTTCCTACGCTTTCCAAGTTTATGTTTGCTAAGCTGGTATGAGTTTAAATATGTAAAATTATGAAGATTCATTGCTAAAATACAACAAACCACAGCTGCATCAGAGGCTGTTTAAGCTTCTAACTATTGTAAGCTTTTATTTCTTTTTTTTCTTACGGGGTAGTATCTCGCTTATACCATGGCCACTTACAAAAGAAAGAAATATTAAATCAATGTTGTTGGGGTTTTTTTACTGTTAAAATCTGAAGTTTTTCACGAGAAGCGGCTAAGCGGTATATTTACTGTCTCTCATTGTGATGCTGCCAGCTGTGAACACAGAACCTGCAGCTTGGTCGGTCTGCAGCTGTTAATCAGACCTGATCAGAGGAGGGAAGTCAGATGATCGTTTAACATTATTTTACGTGATACAGTTTTATTTCAGAGGGCACTGATGAGCCCAATAAGCCTGCAGGCTGCTTTCACAGCGATGCGCCGTCACAGACATGATCCGGTGCGTCTCCAGCCCGGCGTCTTGACCCACACACGGGCTCTGGAGGCTGTGGGTCGAACAATCATTGTCCACAACAAACACACATGCCCGCATCACACCTGAGCATCCAGAGATGCTTCTCTTTATTTAAACAAATAACCAAACCAAACCAAACCAAAAAAAAAGTAAGAAAGAAAGAAAGAAAAGATCAAGATATGCCTTTCACTTATTCCACTTATCCCCATTAATTAGGTACTTGGATCGGTACTTGGTATCGGCAAGTACTCAAATGCAAGTACTCGTACTTGTACTTAGTCTGCAAAAAAGTGGTATCGGGACATCCCTAGTTTTTAAGCTTGAAAAAGTATGCATGTGTTTTGTTAGACTATTTCAAGAATTTTAAAACATCCCGGCCATATGTCAGACCTGGATTTAAATTCAGACTAGTTTTTGGCCGCTATCACTCCGCCGCATAGCTGCCCAAGCCATTACCTGGAAACAGAAATCAGCGCCTCGCAAACTTTATTAGCTGTTTACAACACAGAACAAATACTTGGTTGCCTATTATAAATGAGGAAAACTATGTCAGACTATGAAAGCAAGGATTGTTCCATCCAGCTTGTTCCATACTCCATGAGGAGCGATAACTTTCTTCTTGTTCTCAAGGCCGCAAGAACAAGAAAAAGGTTCGTTTTGGTCGTTCCATCATTCATGTGAAGCTTATTCCACGACAGGGTGGTTATTAATGCAAGAGATGACTGTGAAAAGCTTTGTTCGTCGCAGGCAGACGGGGTTGTGCACGCAGTGGTGTTCGTGTATATAAATGCCACATGCTGTAAATATTTTGTACTTTTTCACCCCCTTGATCAGCTGTTCATTAAAGCTATCCGTGTAACTTTGCATCAGCGGAAATGTGGAAGTGGCAGTTTTCCACTTAAAGCTTGTCTGTGTTAACCCTGCCCGCCTCAAATGTCCGACTGGTCACTCAATACTTTTTATAGCCCCAGGAGAAAAATGCTCTGCTCATATAAATATGATTACATTCTGCTCAAAGACTCATTATTTTGAATAAGGTGTAATAGAACAAGGAAACGTAATAAATGCAGGATGGGGGGCCAAAGTTCTCCACTTCTGCAATACATGGTTAAGCTCAGGAAATGCAACCCACTTCCATTGGGAACGCTTTTTGCTTAAACTAACTGACAGCAAGGGATTTGCAACATCTGCACAGCTGATTTAATGAAAAATTATAACTTTAATACACATCAGAAACACCTGCTTGTTAAAGTGAAAAGAAATTGTAAATTTTCATTTGCACAAAAAGTTGGGCAATTTTCAAGTGTTTTGTCTTGCGTCATATCGCCAGTTACTGTATATCGTTATTGGAAATTTTATAAATTATGTGATAAATATTTTGGGCCATATCTCCCTGCCCTAGTTGTAATTTTGGTTTTATATAATTTAAAACTTTCAGGCTTTTTGCTTCGTTTGAAATAACTGTACATGTCTTCTAATTTTTCTCAGATACAAAGCTAAAATAAGGCTCACCTTTCCAACATGCCTGCTTTCATCCAATTAGTTCATACTTTTGAAGAATGCAAGAACAAAAACCAGAATGGTCCAAATGAAGCCAGCTTTTTCTTGGTAACCTTTTGCTCTCCAATTAACAGCCTGTGCTGAGAGTATCTGGCACCCCTCTTTTGTGGCTGTGTCAAGTTGGAAATGTGTGGATCAGACCCTTTGTTCAAGTGGTTACTCATGTCCTTGCCTTTTTTGTTCCCCATAATAGCCCATCATCTGGGCACTGTACCTTTGACCCTCTGACAAATCGCTTTACAGAACAAGAAAAGGGCCATGACTGCAGGGAGACTGGAAATACATCGGAAATCTTATCTTCTGACTGCTTACTAAATATTTCTGTTATTGTTTTATCTAATTGAAGAAGGAAGATGTAGTTCTGCCAAATTTATGAGTGAAGCTAAGTAGAAACATATGTAATTTATTTCCTCATAAATACTTTATTTGATTTAAATCATTCATGAAGAAAGTACAGAAAACAATCAGTAGTTAGAGAGCTCAGGGTCACCGCCAACATTTGCCTTATTTTTCGCCTGCTTATTCATCAATAGTTTTAATAGATAGCTGAGATTAATGGATGCACCAATACACTGCAGCATCCACTGGAGGTTTCACAATTTGACAATGTTGGTAGCTTAGTCCGCTGCTGGAATATTTAGTCTACAGTGCACGTCCGCTCTGGTTAAAAGGAGCTCTGCTCTGTTTCTCAGCATATTTCATTTGAGCTGATCTGAGATCTGTCAGTCAGGGTGTCACACAGACACGCCCCCAGTATCCAAAGGCAGAGCACATCGCTTGTTTTCCTGACACAATTTTATTGACTTGATTGTTTTAATAATTTATGTCAACTGAGCCATTAACAAATAATTATTCTGTCTTATCCATCTATTTTCTAACCTGCTTAATCCACTTCATGGTTGTAAGGGAGCCTACATGTAGGGTAACACAATTCACCTAACCTGCTTGTTTTTGGACTGTGTGATAAAGCAGGAGTACCTGAATGGGGCATCCAAATGTTAGGCCTCTTGCTGTGAGGTGACACTGAAAGCCAACACACCACCATGCAGACTCTGTATTTCTGCATTACTTTGCCTTTAAAAAGGGAAACATTTAAGTCAAAGAAGCAACTTAGTACTTGAAACAGTCATTGCAAATATCTCCAGCTACTTTTTGTTTAGCTGAGATTCTGCTGCTCTAGTTAGACACTTAAAGGGGATAGCTACAAGTTTAAATCCTCCTCACCAATAGATTCCTCACAAGCTTTAATTAAGCTGTTTGCCAGGTATGCCTAATACCATAGATGGTGTTGACAGCAGACTGAAAACACACCAGAATCATTTCACACTAATTCACATGCAGAAGAACCCGACAAACCCTGCTGCACCGTGCCTGTGCCAAGTTACAGTACTGGCTAACCATCAATTAGCATTGGCAAATGTGAAACTAAGTTGCATCTCCAGCAGGAAAGTGGAAACCTCTGCGTGGCTTTTTGTCCCATTTGCTTCCTTCAGTCAGCATCAATACTTAAAAGCTTCACCGATCTTCACCCTCGTACTCCTTCGTTTGTGGTCCGATTGAATTTGAGAAATGTAACTCAAGGAAGATGCTACTTCTACACAGAGCTATCAATCTAGCAACTCCTGTCAGTTGTAGCTATGGCCTTTAAATAAAAAAAATGTTGTTTGTTGTTCTTTGATTTTAAATTGGGTAATTTTTGTTACATGTAGCAGCATGTTTAAAATCATTTATGTTCCATTTAAAAAAATTGACTCACTTCAAGCAAATAAACTACTTGTCTATATTCCATATTGCCATTAATGCTGCACAGCAGTGTCTGATGCTTAATCTTGAGCATTTCTATAATGTTTATAGACTACTCCTAGATTGGTTTCCCTGCTTTCTATGATGCATTTAAGCTCAGCCTTTATAGTAACTCCCTAATGTGAATGTGATGGCCAAACCTGAACAGTCTCTTATTCCCAGAGCTTCTCTGAACTAGCTGGGTGAGTTCAAATCAATACATGCCCGGGGCTCCCAGTTCACACAATGAAACAGTATCAGGTAGACGCAGTAAGAAATGTAGTCGATAATATCACATTATGGTTTCTGTGTGTATGTGTGTATGAAGGTATGAGACTGTGGCTGACAGTGCCAAGTGAAATCATAATAGAGTTTCAGAGGGCCAGACACAGTGTATTATTTCACATACCAGGGTTGTATAGAAAGTCTGGCGGTTGCAGGTGAGTGTGTTTGAAAAGGGAGGCAGGTGAGGTTTGAATCTGTATTAGTTTGTGTGCGTGTGTGTGTAAGGCTCAGGATTTACATGCAGCACATGAAATAGTGTATGTGCACAAGACAAGAAAGGCAAAGACATATGCCTATGGACAATGCAGACACCCTCAAAGAAATCTGCCCATCCAATCCTGTACTCTTGGCTGTACTGTATGCAATCCATTAACCTTTAGTGAAGGTCTTCCTTGCACACTTCTTTTCTAATTACACTCATCATTGGATTGTTACTCTTATGCATTAACATATAATTGTGTAATAGTAGCAGTAGCAGTAGTAGCAGATAATTAAGATCTACATGTAAAACAAGGTAGCTCACTCTTGGTGATTGGTCAAAGCAGTCTAACTGCACTTATATGGAGCTACACCACTACAGTTTTAAAAAGTTAAATTATATTTTTAAAGGGGATTTTGAAATTTGATACTGCTGCTTATTTTTCTGGAAACAAATTTTCCTTAAAATCAAGCTGCTTCTTGATCTGTATAGTGATTGTTGAAAGTCTTCAGTTTTGATGATTATCCGGCATCACATGACTTTGTGCACAAGCATATATTCATATGTGGTTCTCCTTGTAAAAGGAAATGAACAGATTTTGTTTTGGAGCTGATCTCACAAGGGCTCAACCATTTGTCGATGCCTCAATATGAAAATACTGCTGTTAGTCAGCTGCCGACCCTCTGTCTGCTTCTCCAGACTGAATCGGTTCCGACTGCTGGAGTAACTTAAATCTATTAGCCTAATTTGAGAGCAAATTATGCAATGTGAGGACATGATTTAGAAAGTCAAGGGCAGTATTTATTAATTTAATGGAGCAAATTGCTAATTAGTGCTCCCTGATTATTAATTCAAGGATACAAATTACTAATTCATGTGTACAAATGGTACATCTCTACTAGGCCTTCTTGACAAAACAATCTTGCCTGTTTCAGGGGTTTTCCCCTCATATTCGTTTTTGGATCAACACACAAATGGATAGAAACAGAAGCATAATTGGAGGTGATCATTAAGTGCTGAACATCTTCCCTGCATATGAGTTTTAAATGTATCCACAATGCAGAGTCATGAAACAGTCTCAAAGCTACAACAATGAAGTCAATCTGTTACTGTAGGTCCAGTAGAGGCCATGCCTCGAATTACCTGATGATGCTTCACCTGCTTCCACCACTCAGCACCTGCCATCTTGTTCTCTGGACCCCATCATTCCTATCCTTGTCTTCACTCGTCCTCCCTTTCTCATCCAGCCATCTATCCCTTATCTATTCTTACCCTCTGAAATTCATTCGTCCTCTCTTTCTCTCACCCATCCATCCTACTTTAGCCATCCTCACCCTCTCTCACTCATTCCCCATTCATCCTTTCTATTTGTCTCTTCTTTATCCACTCATCCTTCCCCATCCATTCTTCCCATGCTCTCTCCCTCATCTCCTCTCTCATCTGTTCATCCATCCATTCATCCCTTTTGCATTCTCCAGTCCCTCATCCGTTCATCCCTTTTCTCTCCTCAATCAATTTCTCCCCTCATCATCCTTCCCTCCCCATCCATACCTCCATCCTTCCTTACCTTATCATCCTCCCCTCCTCATCTGTTAATGTCTCCCTCCCTTATCATCCTTCCTTACTTCCATCCTTGCCTCCCCCATCCAACATCTTTCTCTCTCACATTTATTCATCCGTTGTCATCCCTCACCTTCACCCTCCAAACTTTTTACCCTATTTGCCTGTCACCCCATCTTTTATCCACATCCTCTCTGCCTCATCCATCCCTCCATCATCTTCTTCATATCTTCTTCTGCTCCCCATCTTGACTTATCACAACATTTATTTCTTGTGTGTCTCAGGAACCATCTGGGGGTTCCTAAGTCATCTTGAGTCACTGACATCCTGAAAAAGAGCCCCCACACCAAGTCTCCCCCTCCCAGTCTTGGAGCATGAAACATCCCAGATGATGAAGTCAGAGAACCTTTAAATCTTCCCATCACTTCAGAACTTTCATGAAACCGATAAACCTGCATTGTTGAGGCTCGTAAAAAAGGAGGTCAATGATCTTTTTGTTGCTCTGTGTTATGTACCAAGCTGCAGTCATTTTATTTGATAACAAAATAGTAATAGTAATAATAATGAAAATAATAATAATAATAATAATAATAATAATAATAATAATAATAATGATGCTGAAAAAAATAAACTTTCTAACTAGTGTAACCTAATCGGTCTGATGGTTTGGAATTAGGAAGTTCTCTGCAGAAAATGTTAGGAAGAAAGCAGTTGCTGTTTAAGCCAATTTTGACCAGTCAGATTTACAAAGCATTACAAGAGGAACCAGTCAGAGAGAAGGAACCCCATTTTTGGCTGCCATCACAGATAAACATGCTTATAGCTGCCAATATGCATTTGACAGTTGCTTTGTAAGTAGTTTTATTTTGCATACATTAATCAAAGTATTTCTGACATTAATACATTTCAGCAAACCACCAGAAGTCAAGTGGCTAGAAACACAATAAATCTTTTGTGGATGTTTGTCTGACAATGCAATTACTCTATAAATGTGCAATCAATAACGAGACCCAGCAGTGAGATGTCTTTATGAACACTTTAATGCCCCACTGTATTGCTTCCTTCTATCATCCATGCAGCTTTTTTTGTGCCGTTTGTGGAGGCCAAGGTGGTGATTTCGATACAATCTATTTCACCTTGTAGTACAGACAACTCCTGGCCTGGCAGGTTGGATGAGCAAAAGTGTTGAGAAATCTTCTTCAGTGCCCTTTCATACTTGGTGGCTTGGTAAAGGTACAGCCCTGAGTGGCCACACACTGCGCAAGAATGCACTTGGAAGTATTTGTATCTCACCAGGTTTGCTCACAAAAATAGTTGTTCTCATTCACATATATATTTCGATCAAGAAATCACTTAAATATGACCTGCCTGACAAAGTTTAGTAGACCAAAAAGATCCTCAAAAGCTAGACATCATGTTGCGATAAAAAAAAATTCAGTAAAAAATGAGAAACAAAGTAATTGAGATCTATCAGTCTGTAAAAGGTTACAAAGCCATTTCTAAAGCTTTGGGACTCCAGCAAACCACAGTGAGAGCCATGATCCACAAATGGCCAAAACATGGAACAGTGGTGAACCTTCCCAGGAGTGGCCGGTTGACCAAAAGTACCCCAAGAGCACAGCGACGACTCATCCAAGAGGTTACAAAAGACCCCAGAACAACATCCAAGAACTGCAGGCCTCACTTGCCTCAGTTAAGGTCAGTGTTCATGACTCCACCATAAGAAAGAGACTGGGCAAAAATGGCCTGCATGGCAGAGTTCCAAGACCAAAACCACTGCTGAGCAAAAAGAACATAAAGGCTCGTCTCAGGATGCCAGAAAGCATTTTGATGATCCCCAAGACTTTTGGGAAAATACTCTGAGGACTGACGAGACAAAAGTTGAACTTTTTGGAAGGTGAAGGTCCCATTACATCTGGCGTAAAAGTAACACAGTATTTCAGAAAAGGAGCATCATACCAAAAGTAAAATATGGTGATTTTAGTGTGATGGTCTGGGGCTGTTTTGCTGCTTCAGGACCTGGAAGACTTGCTGTGGTAATTGGAACCATGAATTCTGCTGTCTACCAAAAAATCCTGAAGGAGAACGTCCGGCCATCTGTTGGTGACCTCAAGCTGAAGCGGACTTGGGTTCTGCAGCAGGACAATAATCCAAATAATGATCCAAAACACACCAGCAAGTCCACCTCTGATTGGCTTAAGAAAAACAAAATGAAGACTTTGGAGTGGCCTAGTCAAAGTCCTGACCTGAATCCAATTGAGATGCTATGGCATGACCTTAAAAAGACAGTTCATGCTGGAAAACCCTCCGATGTGGCTGAATTACAACAATTCTGCAAAGATGAGTGGGCCAAAATTCCTCCACAGTGCTGTAGAAGACTCATTGCGAGTTATACCAACCAGTTATTAGGTTTAGGGGGCAATCACTTTTTCACGCAGGGTCATTTAGGTTTGGATTCCCCCCCCCCCCTTAAAAATAAAAATCTCCATTTAAAAACTGCATTTTCTGTTAACTTGTTGTCTTTGCAACACATTTAAATTTATTTGATGATCTGAAACATTTAACTGTGACTAACATGCAAAAAAGTAAGAAATCAGGAAGGGGGCAAAAACTTTTTCACACAGACAGCTGTAAGTTTAACAGCTTGATCCCTTGCTGGTCCATGTATTAAAAAATGAGGACCGTGGTCCAACTAAATTGTTGGGCTAGCTAGACTAACTGTAGCTGGACTCATGATGCATTTAATCTTTCTGATATGCTGTATTTGACTATATTGATGTGAAATGCACTAGTGGTCTTTCTGAAATTGTTGCGTAGCCATTGGGCATTGGGCTTTGATCAAATCTGTTTTTGTACAATTAGGTTTTAAGTATAACTTTACAGTTTACTGTATTCCCTTTTTCAAATATCACTTATTTTCTCCTAAAGACCAAGATGACGAAGACCAGATGCTAAACCTTAAGCCTCAATGTCATCCTTTGCTAACCAGTGGGTGATAATGCGATGGCTAATTTTATTGTCTATAATCTTTGAGCCTGATTCCATGCATGCCAAAAATGTGGTCATTATTTGATTTCGTGAGTTTTTCGTGTGTTCGTGTGTATCAGAAAGTCAGAGTGTAAACATAGTACAGTTGTCACATGTTTTATCTTGCAGGCTTATACAGTAGCTCTCACATTAGCACAGAGTGCAACAGTAAGATCATAGTAGCTGCCATGTTCCACAAAGGGCAGCTGTTTTAAAAATACCCAAAAGACATGGGTTACATTAAGAGCAGCTAACACAAGTGATTAGATGTTCTGCTAAACACATAAACACATGCATTTGTTACAGTAAGTGTCTGATCGGATTCATGCTCATAACTTCATTTTCTGAAAAAACAATTTGTAGGCCATATCAAACCTATTGAGCAAAACTAAAGCTAGCTCTCCTTACTTGCATTGAAAGTCACCCGATTCGACGTTTACACTGCACAGATACAGTCAGCGTCTGATCAGCTTTCCTGATCATGAAAAGCATCTCTGAAGTTGTTCTCCTTTACTAATCCATAAAGAAATATCTGGGTTTCCAGTCTTGTCACTCCCAGCTGCACAGTTTATGGATGGGATCTCTTGAATAGAGGAGCTACAGCACCGCAAAGCGCAGATGCTCTGCTTGCTGTTCACCGCCACCTCGTCCCCAAATCAACTCTTAAGTGGCGCAACAAAATTTGGCTGCGTTTATTATATATAAAAATATCCAAGGAACATTGCGCCCCACACATATATTATGTATGTGGATAGTTATTATCTGAAGCTTTCAGGCAACATTACCATCCCTATAAATACAGTGTTGGTGAGAAATGAAAGAGGAGGAAAAAATTGTGTATACGGTTATTGATTTTTTTTCTAAACGGTTATAAGTTATTATCCCTATTTCCATTTACACATGAAGACGTTTACACCCCTAGTTCTGATAACTGTCGTAAAAATGAAAGTGCAGTGTAAAGCAGACGCCCTGTTGTCGTCTGTTTCATCTCTCATCACATCACCTCACATTGACGTCCCACAGTTATAGACTATCAGATGCCACCTTCCCAGAGGCACCTCAAACTTTGATTCCACAACAGGCTCAATTTGACATGTAGTATTATCCAGACAGCGACTGCCAACCTCATCACCTCAGCATCCATCACGCAGTGTTTTCTTCTAAACACACATGCTCACACACACAGTTTCCCCAATCTGAGGTCAAGCATCTCTAATTCCTATAGAGGCTGCTTTTTTCTGTCTTTGCCCACCACCTCAAGCGTGGTTGAAACAGCCTAAAAAGAGCTGCCTGCCTTGACCCCTTCAGCACCCTCACATGTCAAAAAAGGAAAGAAAATAGATCCTCTGTCGCAGCCCATAGCAATCCTCACTGCACATTTCTGTGTCATCCCCCAAGTGCATTATCTTCTTGCTCTGTCCAGTTTCCTTGAGACACTCATTGAGGCCCCCGTTACCCCTGCCTACCCCACAGCACAATGTCGGCATTAAAGAGATTGGTGGGGTTGAGCTATTGAGTTGAATTAGACATGGTCAATGTGGCTTTGGCTGAACCAAGCCCCCCCAAGGGCAAGAGGGAGAATGGTTGAATGGGATGGGAATGTGGTGGCAAAATGCTTCAGTGTTGTGGCTGTCTGTGTGTTCTTATCTCAATGTGCGCTTGGTTTGATTTGTTGGTTTGACTTAACAGACACATGCTAACGTGCACAGAACCGCTCTGTTTTCTTTTAGTCCTATTCATTGGGGTAGAAATGCTGTTAAAACTTTTCATTCCAGAGTTGGAGGCATAGATTTCAGGCTCAGTCCTTTGAGGAAACAGGTATTACTTCCATTTGCTGTAATTCATTTTGGTGAGACCGAATTTCTGTGAGCCTTCAGAGGAGATATTGCTATTCCTGCCCTATAAAAAGCTAATGACGAGCATTGGGAGGATCACCGCAGGCTCTGTAAGAATAACACGTTTTATGCACTTATAGCCCTGGAGAGGCTAAATTTGAAATACTGCTAATAGATGCTTAACAATAATGTTTAATAACTTCTAACAAATCAAAGAAAAGTAAAAGGATTCCCCTACCGGATGCTTTGCTGCAGAAATGAGCAATTAGGTATTTTATTTTCAATATGTGATTTCAGAATTATCTAAGCAACAAACATTTATTTTTTTTGTGCCCCTCCACCCCAATCCTGCTTCAAAATGGCATGAAATAGGCAGTTCTTTTATACGGGTGGAAAGTCTTCCCAATGGATCTGAAGCCATTTAATCTGTGTCGTAACAGACGCTGATGAGATTGTGCTCAGGGAGTCTGCATTGACTTGTAATTAGTGGCACCCTCCATGCAAGATAGAAGGAAATTAACAAGAAGCAGCAAAGGTGCACTGGACTCTGGAAAGTCCTGGTCTACAACAGTCTACAGCAGGGGTCCTCAATTAATTTTCACCGAGGGCCAAAAAATTTCCTTGCTGCGAATTCGAGGGCCAACTTTTTTTTGGGGGGGGGGGGGATTAATACCAGTGGTAACTCCTGTGACGTGGCTTTGAAATAAGTATGATATTACATGTATTGTATGATTAATAAAATGTAAAATGTATATTATGTTATAGTATAATATTTTAATACTTTTATCTTCAATCCAGGCAAGCCTGCACTAACAACCTTAAAATCAGCTGTGCTTCATGATCTGTTCATGAACTATGTAACAGACCACCCACTAACAGCATCAGTATTTATATGGCACATGATATAATAAATCATATTAATCATGTGACAGCTGAATGCTGTGAGGGCACGTTACATTTCTGAACTTCATCACAGAATAATCAAGCACAATCATCAATAAATGACTGAAACGTGATAAAAAAAAAAAAACCCACTGATGTCAAAAAAGTTAATTTTTGTTTAAAGCCCTAATGAAACCGTTTCACGTTAAATATCCTTAAAGTTCACATCTCAGATAACAGGCTGCAATAAACACCTACAGCTGATCTATTCTAACCGCGATGTGCATTCTCCATGTGCAGGAGGAAAAACTCCGGCTGCTCCTCGATGGAGCGACTGGTTCCTCCTCCATCTCACTAATTAAACTAAAATAGACCTATAGACCTCCACAAACTGGTGTTGGTTCTTACACCGGAGAAGACGATTTAAACTGGCCGGCGGCCACTAACAGGACAGAGAAACAAAACCTAAGACGCATTTCACAGCTGTGCTGTGTTCAAGACAGCTGGGAAATAACGCGATCATCATCAGCCCAACAAGGATAAAACTATTAAAAGTATATGTGGGCTTTGTTACAAAGCCAATAATGAAATCTATTAAATCTACGATATTTTAGGGGGGTTAAGAATGTTATCCCTGGTAGTTTAAAAACACTGATATTGGTGTCTGCTTTTTTTTTTTTTGTTATACTGGTGAGATTCCGGAGGGGAAATTAGGGCTCTGCATTTCACCCATCTCTGTACTGTGAGTATCAGAGAGCAGTGGGCTGCTACTTAAAGCGTCCGGGGAGCAGTTGGTGGGGGTTGAGGACCTTGCTCAGGGGTCCACAGTGGTTCGCCAAAGCCCACGACACTGCCACTAGGCCACTACCCACTCCCGATTAACATACGGAAGTGGTTAAAGGGGAACTCAGTAACCTTTTGTACCACAATAATTGCTTTTTGGAATCCCCGTGGGGCTAAACAAAGTGTTTACGGAGCGATTCAATGTTCCCCCCCCTCCCGCCGGGGCCTCTGGCCTGCGAGCAGCTAAATACAACTTTGCCTGCGCCGACCCGAGCAGAACTTGCGACAACAGAAACCGCTGTACGGTACTCAGGTCCCCTATCTACCGAGCTGCTTCCAGCTCTGATTTGAACCGGACTACCAGCGCTAATTCGAAGAAAACATTTCTTTAGCTTCACACCACCTAAACACGGCTCCTGGCTCTCATAACCAACTCTTTGCTGGACCAGAGTGGTTCACGTAGCTTGCGCTGCCTGGGCGCCGGGTGAAGCATCACTGCTTCAGGCTCAATAATCACTTGTCACGTCCGCAAAAAGTAAATAAAAGTTCGTATTCTTACCTGCTACCCGCCAAAACCAGAGAAAAATATAATCCACGGCATATTTACCCGCAAATCGCGGGTAAAACGTCCCGTTTCAGAAGAGACAGGTCTTTGCTTTGAGCAGAGGGAGATGCTGTGCTGCTACCAACGCAGCAAAGTAGCATCAACAAGCTAGAAAAGCTTAGAAATATATCCAGGGATCAAAATAGAAGAAAGACAGGTAGAGAAGCCGTCTGTGTGCTGTGGGGTGTAAGGGGGGTTGAACACGACAGTGAAAGGACGCCACTAGGGGGAGCCCCGAGCTGAAGTTACTGAGTTCTGCTTTAATGTGTTTTCTGACGTGAGCTCTGTCCGCAGTGCTGGAGCCTCATGTGAGGACGCAGGGGTTGTAGTGGAGAAACTCTGAGAGGAACACACACACAACAGCTATGATGCTGTCATGTTCACCAGGTAAACCAGGTATGGTAGGGGAGGGGGGCGCCCTGCCTGTGTAATGGTTGGAAACACTGAAATAGACCAAAAATGCTTTATTTCACCTTTTTGAAGTTTATTACGTTGTCTCACTAGGTCTGCGCGGGCCAGACATTTTGCTCTTGTGGGCCGGATGTGGCCTGTGGCCCGCTAATTGGGGATGGCTGGTCTACAGTGTGAAGCGAATAAGGAGTGATAAGAGGAAGGAAGGGCTTTCGGACTGCTATGATTAAGATCGACATATCTGCAGAGAGCCCTGGCTGATGTAAAGAATGCAATGTGGTTTGACAAACACAAGGTCCATTTTGAAAAGCAGCTTTGGTGACCTGCCAGACATCTTTCTAATGCTGTAGCTGACTAGAAAGATTTTGGAGAAAAGGCTGCCAGGTTCAGCCACAGCATCTATATGAGACACTTTCAGGTAAATGAAGGACAGAAATGACAAGTCTATGTAATCAAACAACTTTTTTTTTATTCTACGGCCTGAAAACACTTGCTTAGTACTACTAAAATCCTTTTTTCCCCCTTTATTCATGACTTCTTATAAGATGACATCTTGAATCTTTAAAAAAAGAAATCACTTTACAGTAGATTGGACTATGTGTATGCAATCAATACTGTCAGATAATGCACATGGCTCATATGCACCTCCATCATGCTTTTTATAGTCTTGAGCACTTCATTTTTATCACTGTGTTGCATCATCGGGCAGTCCGCCATAGAGCGCCCCTTAGGAGCCTGTTGATGTCTGAACCGAAATGCACTCAACCTGGTTCCCTGCTGCTTGACTACCAACTTGTCGCTCTGTTGCCATAGCTACAAGTTGGCATTGGCAGGGACTTATGAGTCTGCACAGGAAAGGTTGAGATTCACAGACTGCCATCTGGATTAATTTATATTTCTTTAATGACAGTCTAACTTGTTTATCTAGGTTGAGATTTCCAAAAATACCCTAACACCAAAGTACTGTGGTCTTTGATTGTACGCTACAGGGAGAATAAACAGAGCTGCTGCACCAATATGAGTTGTTTAGAACAAGCTGTTCCCAGTGAGACATCAATGCAGTAAACCTTAACAGGAAATATACTGCCTCCAGCTTTTATTAACTTTTAGGTCAAATTGTGTTTCTGCTGTAAACTCTGAGTGTGCAACTCTAATCCAAGAAATTGTATTGATTCTTTTTTTTTTATTATTTGAAAGTGAGACATTTTACCATTTCAGGAAAATTATGTAGGCTCATCCTGAATTTGATGGCAACATTACGTCTGGAAAACCTGGGAGTGGTGAAAAAGGCTAGCAAAGTAAAGGGCCCTTCAGATAGAACGCAGTTTTCACTGCACTCACAGCGGGGTAGCTTGCAGAGCAGGCGGCAGAGCACGGCGGCAGCGAGCACGTTGGGTACGCGTTGCTACGTGACAGATCAGGAAGTGTTTTCTCCCCGACTTGCTTCGTTGTGAAAGATGTACCTCTCATTGTCACAGTTGTGTAGGTCTACCTGATCCTGATGGCAAGGCAGGACTTGGGGAAGTTCAGGCTCGTCCGGGGGCTGCATTCTTTCACACAGACCACTTCCAGGTTTACTTCAGGCTGAACAAGGACACCTTTTTTTTTTTTTTCTTTTTTAACTGGCCTCTCCTATTGGACGTGCTAGGATGTCGTCACAGCGACTGGTACCGCGGTGGCATGCACCCACCTCACGCGCCGCTGAGTTCGGCAGCACAGCGGAACACACTGCCGCCGCGGTAACACATACACAATGAATGGGTTTGCCGCCGACTGCCTGTGCTTTGCGCGTTCTATCTGAAAGGGCCCTTAAGTGGTGCTGAAAAATAGTTGGAGGAGTGTCTTACAGGTAATTAAGCTAACTGACATGAGTGGGCGTAAAAAGAGCACCCCAGAGAGGTAGAGCCTCTTAGAAAGAAAGATGCAGAGGTTCATCTGCAAAACACTGCATATTCAAATTGTGGCTTAATTTCAGAAAAACATCACAAAAGCTTTAATCTGTCATCTGTAGTTATATACTGCAAAATTATCAAAGATTCAGAGAATTTGGTGACATCTCACTCTGTGCTACTGTGACATTTACTAAAGCAGGCTGAAAAGCTCTATCACGTGAAGATGTTTGAACCAGATCTAGAAATAATGCTGTCCTCTTTAAACTGAAGTGGTTAAAGGTAGAGTCCGAAGTCCCTCCAGCGTTTTTGTTTGCAAACAACAGTATTTAAACTTGGCGCTCCTCCCTCTCAGGCTAATGGCCGCCTCGTTCTAGCTAGCCTATTCAACTTCAAGCTTCTCCTTCAGATCTCAGAAGCGGGTACAAGCCAAACTATTATTAACCCTGGTTTTCCAAAGTGCATTATCTGAAGCTCTTACCTTTTCGTCGGTGCATCCACGGTGTTTTCTTTCTTTCTTTCTTTTCCTTCGAGAGTTCGAGTGACTGGTGTCTTCTCCAATCATGAGCTTATTTCCACACAGCGTCATGCTCTTAGCTCTGTCATTGGCTGCCGATATAAACAGAAATCTCCACCCAGAAACGTCCCGACCAGACCAAAACAAAGATAAAGAGCGAATTACAGGCAGGGGGAGAGAGAGTTGCGTTCAAGCGCGCCACGGCACGGGAGTAGAGGCCTGAAGGCAGGTTTTGAGACGGATTTCACTTGTTCAAGTCTAACGTTTATTTTTTACGGGGGGAACTTCGGACTATACCTTTAACACAAATCTGTCCCAACATTTTTGAGGCATGTTCCTCAGAGTTGCCCAAGCAAAATTTGATTTTGGGCCCACCCCGGACCACCACAACACCACTAATGCTCAACTGTTACTGTTGCTTTATTATTTTATACATTGTAGATGTGACACACCCTTTCATTTGCATTGTTTGTAGTTGGCTTAAATCAGACCACTTGATTTTGTTTGTGGCTTTAAAACTTTTTAACCGAATTTAAAGAATGCTCTGGTATTAATTTGCACTTTTTAGGATTTAAAGTGATATACAAGTGTAACATACTGAACATTATATTTGATGGTAACAAAAAACATGAGCAGGCATGACACATTTTAAAGTAATCAAGTTAGCCAGAGTTAATAGTGTAAAATGCCATTTCACTTTGCAAAACAGCTTTAAACTGAAGCTAACTTCTCCTTGACTTCTTGTTTTAGTAAACCTTAAAAAATCCACAGAGTGCTCCACAGCGCAAAAATCTTTGTGCATGCACCGTGCAACAGAAGCGATATCCTGGAATAGAGTTAATTAAACCAGTGTTATTTGTGTGATAACCATGACATTTTCACCATTGCCACACAATCACGGTGACAACAGAATAGGCAAGGCAAGTTTATTTGTATAGCACAGTTCATGTACGAGGCAAATCAAAGTGCTTTATATGAAACATTGAAAGCATTACAGTGGGATGCAGTAGAAGAACGTAAAAGAACAAAAGAATAAAAGGCATGATTTAAAATTAAACACAAAAGAGAGAATATTAGGTCTTAAATGAGGCAGTGCGGATTTGAGCTTTTGGATAAAATCTGTAAATGCAGCTGAGAACAGATGGGTCTCTAACCTAGATTTAGATAAACTGAGTGTTTCACTTGAGATGAGGCTTTCTGGAAGTTTGATCCAGATGTTGAGCATGGAAGCTGAACGCAGCTTCTCCATGTCTGGTTCTGGCTCTTGGAACTGATAAAAAACTGGATCCAGATGACCCGAGGGGTCTGGTGGGTTTATACTGGCTCAAGAGGTCACTGATGTATTTTGGTCCTAAACCATTCAGAGCTTTATAGACCAGCAACAGAACTTTAAAGTCTATCCTCTGACGGACCGGCAACCAGTGTAAAGACCTCAGAACTGGACTGATGCGGTCCACTTTTCTGGTCTTGGTGAGAATACAAACATCAGGGTTTTGAATGAGCTGCAGGTATCTGATTTTTTAGGTAGACCAGTAAAGATGCTGTTATAATAATCAAGCTGACTGAAAATGAATGTATGGACATTACATTTTTTTTTTCAACATAATACCATTTTTGATCAAATGATTCAATGTTGTTTATTTAAAATTTATTACTAAATCAAGATACCCTAATCCCTTCGAGGGGCCCACTGGTAGTGTGGGGCTCCCAAGCGGCTGCCTGGATCACTTATGACTCGGCTGGCTCTGATGCGGCAGTTAACAATGAACAAATAGTTTTCATGAAGCACTAAAATGTCTGAGTTTAGATAAGATATGTTTCCAATGTTCTATTTTGGGTAATGCCTCAGTTTTGGTTTATGAAATTTTCAAATCTTTTTCTTGTTTTAAAGCTTGGAGCTGCTAAAAGAAAGAATGTGGAATACTTCTAAGTAAAAAAGATATTTTTTATCTTGGAGTTCAAAAAGATATTGTTTAAGGAAAGATCAAAAGATGTAATTTCTTTCCTCAAACACTAAATCCACTGCATTAAAAGCTCAGGTGTTGTACCTCACTAAACAACTGTATTGACAAAGATGTGCCAGGACATCTATTAGCTCAATCGACACAAGTCGCCCACAAGTTCTTAGAGAGCAGAGTACTTTTAATTGACTCATTGTATCTGACTAGATGACCGGCAAACAGAGGCTCAGGGAGTCTTTTTAAAAGCATCTGCATGTGTGTGCGTGTGTGCCTGGGTGTGTTTGTGTGTTTGCAAAGACATCTTCCTCAGTGGTATAGATTGTCCTGGTTCCTTGCTGACAAACTACTGCTAATCCTGTACACAGCAGGATGGGAAATTGGATGGACTCCATCAGGCATCTTTGGAGTGGCCTTAAAGAGTCATGCTTCCTATATACACACACACACACTCTTGCAGACAAGAGTACACACACACACACTCAGAAGTTGATGTTGGTGCACAGCATGCATCAGTTCTGCCCACATGCTGTGACCCAATATGGAGTGTGACCAGCTGTCCATGGCTGGTCTTTGCCAGTTTTCAGAGCTGAGCTTTGTGTGTATGAAATCTTTTGACATCCACACACAAATCTTTACCTGCTGCTGAAGTCACAAGTCATCCACCCAAACCTGAACTTAAGAAGAATGCGGGTCATCTGTCATCATCTCCTGCCCAGCTGGCACTCAGTCCAGCTTCTAAAGTAATGAGATGATTCATAGATTCATCCTTTGACTTTCAGGACTCGGTGATTAAATATGAATTAAGCACCTGCCAACATTGCTCTTGCAGATAATGAAAGTGGAGAAATTGGGGCGTTCTAGTGAATACATTTCAGAAGTCTCACCCTGGAAGCCTAATTGTGTGTCATCTTGCATTGTCTTTCTCCTCGTGTTTCATGTCCCTCCCACCAAGAACACCATAAAAAAAAATAAGAACATAAAGTAGAGTCTCTGGGATTCTAGGGATGGTTTCTTCCTATATCTCTTCTTGTATGAAGCGGCTTTGAGGCAAAACCAGACTTGACAGCATTTTTATTTTACTTCAGAAGAGTCTTTTTTCAGTTGACCATGTGAGCAAAAATACAGAAAGTGAGTAACTATATAATGGCTTATAAAAAATTTGTTTTAGTGTGACCATTTGAATAAGTTCATGAATAAAGGAGCAGTCTGAAAGGACTAAAACTGGAAACATTTGGCCCCATTTAAAGTCCTAATTAATAGCCTTGATTCATCATTATGAACATCAGAAATGGTTGTGATTTGTTTGAATTCAGCAGGTGTTAGTGGTGATTTAGTGAGGAAAAACAAGACTAAAGAGCTTTTTGGAGCGCTGCACAGAAAATAAGGGTCAAGAATTGGCAAAAATGATAAAAAAAAAAAAAAAAGGAAGGACATTTTCTCTGAGCAAAGCTCAGCTGTCAAACTTAGAATAAGAAATTGCATATAATATGAGTGACTAATGTTGACATTTTTATGTGATGAAAAACTATCTCTGTGTTGTTGAACTGCTACGTTGGCCTTTCATATATAAAGACTGGAAGTCTTGTGGATCATTTGAGGTTCACAGTTTACTTGTCATATTCCATCAGTGTAAAATGTTATAATTTGGAAACATTGTCTTGTGTGAATGATCAGGTGTAATTGGCTGAAAATTTTAGTGTGCCCAAGTAAAAGAAAATGAGTAAATAAAAGCTGAAGACTCCTCTTCAGGTAATCTGAATACAGTGTTGCATCTTTCAGAGGCTTACGATCATTTTCTTTTTTAGAAATTAATCAAACATGAGCCATTGATAAGAGAAAAGCCTGGACAAAAGCATCCCTGAATGAGTAAAGGTACAATGAGTGATCACTTCACCTTCCTTGTCTGCTTTAAAGGAGTAACTGGTCTAACGTGGAAGGAGCAAGAAGCCAGAAGCTACAGTAAGGATGCTGCGTTGAGGGTCTCAGTTCTTGCATGTTGTGAAAAATAGTTTCAGGCTTCACAGAAAACCTCAATGCAGATTTGACATCTGCCTTAAAGAGGTAGGATACAGCCACAGGCTCAAATGTCCTGCCTCATGAAAAATATTACACCTCCCTGCTTGTATTTTCCGTGTTTCTTCCCATTTTGGTGCTTTTTGGGCATTTGTGAGCTGCAGGATCACCAGCAAGCAGCTGATAACAGAGCACAGATCTCAGGATGGTACAATAAAAAGCTCTAATATAGACTTTAAATTGAATTTAAAATAAATATCCACATTGTCACAAACAAATTTATTACTTTCCTGCAGAAATGATTGAAGTGTTAGCTGCAACAGAACAATGGTTAGATGATGTGTCACATGTTGCTTTCAGCTGACATCAATTTCAAGTGAAGTTCTGATGGAAATATATCTCCTTCTGTTAAACGACCTTCATCTCAGCTTTACTTCCTTATGTTCACATGTCAGGGTTCAGGGTCAAGGTTTCTTTATACCCAGGAGTATATTAGCTTTAGTATATTAGGATGGTAAAATACAAAAATACATTAACGCGATGAACATGAAATTGAAAATGAAATGAATGAATGAAATGAAATGAAATGAAAAATACTATATTCATCCCAGAAGGGAAATTCAGCATTGTAAAAGCTCACTCTTTTTTTTCTTTTTTAAAAACAATATAACATTATATGAAATTATAATATAACAAAAATCAGTTAGTCAGTCTTGTTCTTTAGGGTGATGGTTGCTGGCAGGAATGAATTCCTGTATCTCTCCGTCCTACAGCGAACCTGACGCAGCCTCCCACTGAACACACTCTGTTGATTCTTCACCGTGTTGTGGAGAGGATGGGTGTAGTGAAGTGTCCTCCATCATCTTCATCAGCTTGTGCAGCATTCTTTTGAACGATCAGCTCCAGCGGCTCCAGAGTTATCCCCAGCACAGAACCAGCTTTCTTGATCAGCTTATTTAGTTTCTTCAAGTCTCTGGTTCGGATGCTGCTGCCCCAGCAGATGGCCGCAAAGCTAACTGTACTTTCCACAACAGACTTGTAGAAGATCTGCAACATCTTGGACGTTGAATAATTTCAGCTTCCTTAAGAAGTAGAGTCTGCTCTGACCTTTCTTGTAGATGTAGTCAGTGTTGCATTTCCAGTCGAGTCTGTTGTCGAGCTGAACTCCAAGGTATTTGTAATTCTCCATCACCTCCACCTCCTCTTCCAGGATGTAGACAGGACTATGCTGCTTATTCTTGCTCCTCCTGAAGTCAACAATCATCTCTTTAGTCTTGCTGGTATTTAAGATGAGCTGATTGTTACCATTTCACAAACTGATTGACCAGTTCCCTGTACTCGGCTTCTTGTCCATCACTGATACACCCCACAACTGCAGAGTCATCAGAGTATTTCTGCAAATGACAGGACTCAGAGTTGTACTGGAAGTCTGAGGTGTACAGTGTAAAGAGGAATGGTGAGAGTACAGTCCCTTGTGGTGCTCAGTGCTGCTGACCACCATCTCAGACACACAACCTTTCAGTCTCACAAACTGTGGTCTGTTTGTTAGGTAGTCGTAAATCCAGGTGGTTGTGGAGGGATCCACCTGGAAGTTATGGAGCTTCTGACATAGCAAAGCAGGCTGAATAGT
Organism: Atherinomorus stipes; assembly: GCA_023101725.1. Classification (NCBI taxonomy): domain Eukaryota; kingdom Metazoa; phylum Chordata; class Actinopteri; order Atheriniformes; family Atherinidae; genus Atherinomorus; species Atherinomorus stipes. The sequence goes on from JALJCO010004498.1 coordinate 1,564,951, forward strand.
ATTAAATGCACTTGAAAAATCAAAGAACATGACCCTCAAAGTGCTGCCTGACTGGTCCAGATGAGAGTGGGCTCTCTGAAGCAGGAAGATGATGGCGTCTTCAACCCCAAGCCCATTACAATATGCGAACTGTAATGGGTCCTGAAAGGTATTCACTTGCTTGTTGAGGTGAGCCAGTAAGAGTCTCTCCAGGACTTTCATGATGTGAGATGTCAGGGCAACTGGTCTGTAGTCATTTGGTTCAGCTGGTTGAGGTTTTTTAGGGTCAGGAACAAGACAGGATGTTTTCCACAGCACAGGAACTCTGTTCTGTCTCAGGCTGGTGTTAAAAAGGTGCTGGAGAACCGGACATAGTTGTTCTGAGCAGGTCTTGAGAACTCTGAGACTGACACCACCTGGACCTCCAGACTTGTTCCGGTTCAGTTTCTCTAGTTGTTTCTTGACCTGGTCACAGGAGACAGTCAGGCTGGAGGTGGAGGCAAAAGAGGTCTCAGGTTGTCCTGATGTGGAGGGAGATGAGGCTGTGTTCAGGTCCATGACCGAGGTGCAGGGTGACAGAGTGGAGGTGGGACAGGAAAGCTGTGGGCTCATAGAGGGTGTGTGGTGTGCTGGGTTGTCGGCAGGGGGGGAACTGAACCTGTTGAAGAACATGTTCAGTTCGTTAGCTCTGTAACTCAGTGTAGCTACGAGTGAGTTTACTTCCTGTTTGCTTTGGCTTAGCCTATCGTCTTGTGTGTTTGCTTCCTGCTCCTCTGTGACACCTGGTTTCTGTTGCCTGACTCTGTTTTCTGTTGCACACTTGTTCCTTGTTTACAGTTGGCTCCCCCTTTATAGATACTCCTGTGTTTCTTTTTCTCATCACCAGATGCTTCTCTATTTTAAGTATTCCTGTGTTCATGTTTTTGTCCGTGTTTTGTTACTTGGGCTTCTTTTGGAGCCTCTGTTGCTACTTCAGCCTGATTCCTGCTCATAAGCCTGCTTAGGGGTATTCTTCCTCATGTGTTGTGATAGAGGGATGCGGTTAGGGCTGTGCCATTGCCCCTAAATTTCAAATTGTAGATTGTCATTGCTAAAGATTGCCAATACACGATTAAATTGGCAAGGGGCGGGATCTTATGATGATCCCTACCAGTCAGCATGGCTGCGTGAATAATTCAAATTTGATTGCATGTGTGAGCTGAAACTCCTGTGACGTGGCTTTGTAATAAGTACTATTATACTTACTACATGTATTGTATAATGTATATGTTACTAATAATATGTATAATACTATGTAATTGTATAATACTTTAATATTTTAACTTCCATCCAGGCTAGACTGCACTAACAACCTTAAAATCAGCTTTGCTGGATGATGTGTTTATAAAATCTCTTTATGAAAGCCCTTGTGTGAACATTTCAGTAGTTGCACACTAAAACAATATTTATTTACAATTAGTCTACTCTGTTGAATGATGGGCTGTGTCAGTTCGAATCGAAGAGATGCACCCTGTCACTGTCACAGAGCTGCTGACAGTGTACCTGCACTGAGGAAAGAGAATGTGGATTGTAGGTCTGTTTGTAAACGGGGCTTCTCTAACAGTCATGTATTTCCTCCAGAAACATCTCTACTGTTAATGCACAGTAGAGCACAGGTTTTCCGTTTTTTCTTTTTATTCAAAATTGCCTTGATAAACAGCAAATTGCCTGGCAACCTTCTAGTTGCCGATACACGATTTAATTGCGGATTGTCCCAGCCCTAATGCTGGTAAAGGTAGCAACTCGCCAATCAATCAAGAAAATGATGTTGCTGTTTGCTTTAAGGCATCTCCTTCAAAAGTGTGTCACAGATCCATGATGCTAATGAAAACGATTGAACCAATAAAATAAAAAGATGATATAGCATATGGGACTTATAATGTTAAAGTAGAATAATTTCCTTAAACAAGGTAGATGCCGTTGACCTGCTGCGTACACAACTGGCTTCAAAGTTTAGTTTTTCATCAGAGGCAGTTCCAAGATATTTCTTAAGATTGCACAATCTCAGAGCCGGGAGGGAGCAACGGGAGGGAGTAAGATGCAAAAGGAGGGGGGCATTGGAGGTATCAAGTATGCACAAATGTGGAAATAAGCAACAAACCAATGTAGACCTTATTTTTTTTCTTGTTTTCAGTCTCTCCCCTGAAACACTTTTAACCTAAATGAGTCAACTGTAGTTTAGAGAGCATCAGATGCTTCCACCTGTTTCATCAGTAGCTTTGGGCCTGTTGACTCCTCGGCATCATAATGACAAACATGGCCACCATGTGCATTTGCCTAATTACTTACGAGCTGCAGTGAGTGGGATAATTGATTGCAGGGCAACATGGCTGATTTGCAACTCAACCAAGCTAATAATTTGTTATTGATTGAAGCATTAGTGAGGAAAATACTACAGAGAGATGTAACCAAGTCAAAGTGTTGCAGAAAGTTGGTGCTCTCGGTTTTTAATCTACTTTAATGATATTACACCTCGCTAAGCTAATGTTGTAAGGAGCGCAGGGCGGGCGATGATGAACTGCTGGTCCCAGCTCAGCACTGTAGACTCATATGTTATGACTGGAGGAGATTGCATTTACTCAGGAAGCGAGAGAGTCTCTGAGTAAGTGCTTTAAGGTACTTTTGTGTGTATGCGTGTCTCGCTCAGTCTGCTTGCATAATATTTGAATACCGAGGTAGAGCATTGATGGGGAAGTCATTTATGTGCTGGGATGTATCACAAATGCTGTAAAATGTCAGTCAGTCGGGAGTGTGCCAGAATGAAATTTGTGCAAACACTTTCTCTTGCATATTTCTTAAGAATTACAAATAAGTGAGTTGATTTCTGCTTCATTGACTTGTGGAAAACTTTGCCTTACTGATAAGTCCAGCATTTCATTCAATCTTCCTGTTTTAATCAGCCATTAAATTAACTTTCAGAGTTTAATTGCATATTTTAAACAATTATCACAAGGTCAAAGGTTAAGGAGTTCATTGATATGGCTCACTGCTGAAATACATTCTGGGAATTTTTTTGGGCCTGTGTCCTTCACAGTTTTCTTTTTTTCTCCCTGCTTTTCAGTTTACTCGGCTTTATATCTCATATTTCCAGCTACCCTCTAGTTAGCCAACATCCCAGTGATTTCAACCAAAATGTTATTCCTTTGCATCTCGTTTATATTCTCTTTCTGTTCTCCTGTGCTGGATTCAGAGCAGGAAGCCCTGAGGAATTGGAAGTTGACGGTGAAAATGATTTTGAAGTGACTGAGAGAGCTTTTTTTCTTTGAAGCTTGGTGCAAAAAAATGTTGCATTGAGGTGCTGAGGTTGTCTCTTCTCCTCTCCAGCTTTTTCCCAGAGGCCCACCTTGGCAGTTAGAGGAGAGGTCATCACCATGACAGCGTCCTCGCAGGACTCCACCCCCTCGTTTATGGCTGGCCTTCTCCTACTCCTCCTCCTCATCCCAGCTGTTTTCACGCAGTACTCTGGTGTCTCAACAACCCCAACCCCACCTCTGTTCGACCCGCTGGCCCAACCAGAGTGCACAAAGAAAGAGCATCCAAAAGTTTCCATCCAAGGTCTGACATCATCTGTAACAATATGTTTGATACATCTGATAATAGCATATCATATATCATATGTCAAGAATTAGTTATTTTACTTTTTGGTGTAGAAACTGTTCTATAAACTGTGCAGTTTTACTTAATTGTTCTTCATACAAGTCCTGTGTGCAAGTTTAAGTGGGACACTGAAAAGCTGAAATTCTTTTGTGATTTTATGTTAAGGATTCGATAACACTGCAGCCACAGGCAGAACAATGGATGCCAAAAACAAACAAAATAACAATTATAGTTAGGGATGTTCAATATTGGCTTTTTTGCTGATATCCAGCATTGTCCAATTCTTGATTTCTGGTGTCCGATATCAACTGATTCCGATCTATGCAGACAACTTAAAGGTTGTATCTCTCAAATTTTGGAACTTAATTCTGCTCTGAGAGCAAAGATCCCAAAATAGCCTTAACTCAACCAGAGGAGTTCATTTTGGACATCTAGCTGCCATATATCAGATACTAGCAGGTATCAGCCAACATGTGGCTAATTATAATGTTCCTGACAACTTGGTAACTTAACCAACAGCTGAAAACCAGACATTTTATAAGCAGCTTCAAAGCAAGTCAGTCTGTAGCAGCAGCAGCTGCACTGCAGTCACTTGACTCTAAAAAGAATGCTGGAATATGAAGTTCTTCTACAATAGCAGGGACTTTTCTACCTGCTAGACTGCTGCTCTTGGTAAAAAATATCAGTCCAAAAAACCCTATATTTTCCGATATCACATTTTTATACCGATATCGGCTGATAATATCGGTGGGCCGATAATATCGGACATCCCTAATCGTATGGAAAAAAGCTTTCTGATATTGCACTGATCCTTTTGAACAGATCAGTTCAGTAAGAGGTCGTTTTCACTCAGATTGCTGTTACATCATCATGCAGCTGTCAGATGTCCCTCGTTGTTCTTGTTTTTTTTTTTCCTCCAAGTCTGGTTAGTATGTAAATATTTGTATGTAGCAAGGGTGTTCCAGAGCAAAGCCAATATTATTTACTTTTGATTGACACCTGACATGAGCCTGCAAGAGCTCCTATGTCATGAGTGTTGGCTAATGGCCAGACCTCCTGGATATAGTAAAAACAGCATCCTTTTTTTTTTTGTGCTTTTCTTACCAAATTTGGACTGAGCTGTGTATCGACTGAGCTTTCCTAACTAATGGAATGCAGTTTCAATCATCTTTACACATCTTATTCTAGGACAAAAAATGGATGGAGAAAGAAAATGTTTTATTGAAAAATGTTCTCTTGTTGTAATGTAGTTACAGCTACAGTGATTCTGACACACGGGGGGGGGGGGGATTTACAGTAAATGGAGTAAGCATTTACTCCATGTGGGTCTGAAACGGCGCTGTTTATTTTAAGTTTGCCTTGGATAGGGATTTAATGCAAATTTTCCCAGAATAGGAATAAGTTGCAGAATTATTTAAATCTATAGAAAAGGCTTTTTGAATTTTTAGTGAGTGTTTCAGTTTTAATCAGACTTCACATTTAATTATTCAGAGATGATTCTTGCTTGAAGAAATGTTGATTTCATCCCTTCTCTTCCTGCGATGAATATTTACCAGTGCTTATCAAGGGCATACTTGGTGATCAAATCAAGTTTTATCAGCCAAAATTTAGTTCAGCAGTTTTTAATATTTAAAGTTTTTATGTCTTTTGATATTAGAGACTTTTTATATCTGCTATTTTTTATCATGGATCTTACATACATGTCTGTTGTAAGGGTTAGTTTCTATTTACAGTAGACCAAATGAATTTGCATTTAAAGGGACTTGAGGCAAGATTAAAGGTGTCATAATCTGCCGTTTTACATACACAATCCTTCTTAAATTATCTTCAAATGAATTTTTAATTCTAGTTGGGTGGGACGAAAATTTAATGAGCTCATTTAATCTCTTTTTATCCCCAACTATTGTTTGTCCCGAGAATACGTACGAGAGTTAGACCTGTCTGTAAGCGCGTTCACGAGGCAAACGTAAAAGCCAAAACAAAGTTTTATCAGGACAGACCAAGTGAAGGAAATAATGTCCCAACAGAGAAAAACGTGATTAAAACGTAACGGCACGGTTGATGGAGAGGATCCGCGGAGTAAAAGGGTTGGACTCTGATGAATAAAAGGAGCAGACGTCTGACGTGAAGTTAACCAAACAGTGTTAGCTTCTGTAGCTACATTAGCAGCTTGTCCGCTCGTCAACCACCTTTTACTGGTCTCTGACACAAAAGATAATAAGTTACACAAGCAGCAACACCACCGACTGCACATCCTCACTGATAAATATAATCCACTGGTGCCTGGGTAAAGCTCCTGTTAAAGCACCGAAAACTGCTGAATTTCTGCCAAGGCAACTCAGCATGGCAATCTCCCCCCTCCTCCTCCTCCTTGTCGCCGGCATCCTTTCTGACAGAGCTGGTCTACTCCGTGGCAGGTAATCAGCTGCCTTCAGGTGGTGCTAAAGACGCTAGCTTAGCAGCTGGCTCGCAGCCTCTCTAGTTCATGTCATCACAGCTGGTCATAACTCCTCCGTGGCACGTAATCAGCTGCTTTTAGGTGGTGCTAAAGACGCTAGCTTAGCAGCTCGCTTGCTCGCAGCCTCTCTAGTTCACGTCATAACAGCTGATCATAACGACTCCACGGCAGGTAATCAGCTGCTTTTAGGTGGTGCTAAAGAGGCTTAGCAGCTAGCAGCCTCTCTAGTTCACGTCATTCGGAGAAAGAAATCCAAACCACATACTTGGAGAGCGTGTGCTTGTGGCCGATTCTGGTGAGAAGAGAGAGCCCGCACTCAAAGACGAAGTTACTTTCACTTTCTGGAGTTTCTGGCACATTATAACTGAGGTCCTGTTCCAATACACATGTTTTAACGTGAAAAAGTGGGATTTCCCGGTGATGACTCCTTTAAGAAATGAAACTTGCGACTGCCGCGACTGGCACTTCAGGTAACTGTAGCCACGAGCCAAACAGTCACGGGAGCGTGCACAAACTGAAGCTATAATGTTGTTTACTAAGCTTTTTCTTTGTAGTTCCACTTTTTAGCGTCTTTCAGTAGATCTGGATCGTTTGCTGACGGCAGAAGAATCCATAACTATCACTTACAGTGTTTGAATTTAATGCGACCATCTTCTTCCTGTATCAAAACTGCGGATGTAGGTCATTTGACGTCACGTCCGCAAGGCAGCGCTGGAAATTCGGACACAGAATTGTAGCGCATTTTGCAGCACACACTGTTCAAGGCAACAGAGAGAAACGTGGGTGGAAATTTTATTTTTGGAATTTAGTGCTTCATCACCCATTAAAAAAAATGGACATGCATGTTTGTTTGTTTTTTTAATTCCTGCCTCTAGTCTCTTTAACTGTAAGGCCATGCAAAGACTCCCTCATCACAAAGACCCTTGCCTTACTCTTGATATGCTTTTGCAATTCCAAACAGTATAGCAAGCCACAAGATTGTTTTTTATAAGGCAAATGCTTCACATTCATTACGAAAACCAGAGAATAAACATAAATGACTGACCTAATCACAAGCGCAGGACCCATAGTTCATAAACTTCTATACCAAAATGTAAAATTCAGTAACTGGTCTTCACCATCCAGTTTTTTGTTTTTTTTTTCAGCCAGATGTAATCATTTTTGGTCATCTGATCTTTGAGGTAGTCATGGAAGGCTTCTCTAAATGACCACAATTACATTGATCAGAAAAAGGGAAGTGAGGTAATGACACAAATGTGGCTCGTGGGAAACTGTATTGAGCATTTAATGAGCAAGATTGATGCTCTCTGGATGGGAGTCTGTGATGTTATTGAGCACATTAGGGCGCCTCTGAGGTGTGATGCTGGATGATTGAAAATACAGTCATTTTGTTACAATTCACACAAAGGGTCAAATTCTCCTACAACTTGGACATGGTTGTTTTATGCTTCTGCAGACTCACAGCCACTACAGTCTTTTAACACATACACAGCACGAGCACACTTGACATGATCTTCATTTGATTATGTGCCATATGACAGAAGAATATCAGGGCTACTGAAGAAAAAAAGAATAGAATTCTGAGAAAAAGTCAAAATTCTTACTTTCTTTTAAAGGCCAACTTTCATTTTAAACATATGAAGCCCTTGTAGTGTGTAAGGTCCACATTGAATATTGCCAATGTAAAATTGTACAAATACTAGTACAACTGGGCTTTCCTGCCACTTTACCTGAAAATAGAGCCCCCAGCAACAGACCGGGGGTGATGTAGGTCTAGGCAAACCCTCCCGACTCTACTGATAAAAAACATGGGATCACAGCAGGAGGTGACTCTGAATACGACATTAATCACAGCTTTAATGCTGAAGGCCACAGCTATATGTAGACACATGAAAATGTGGAAAATAACATTAAAAACTAAATTTATTTTGTAAGTCACCTCTCGATTAGTTTTCATTTTTAGATCATGCGTACGAGATGCTTGGTGTTACACATTTAGACCTTTCAGAGGTCTACGGTCTTTAGAATCTGTTCCTGTTTATCTGATTTATTTTATTTTATTTTTACAACCATCATTATGTATTTGTTGAGGTTTTTAAGTGTGTTTAAGCAAGAAGTTGCTGATGAATCTTCATTTAGAGGAGACGGACTCTGATCCAGTGGATCATCTGGGACATGAATATCCGCCGAACAGCGATCGCGTCCGTGTGTTTACTTCCACCGACAACCAGCTCTGTTTTACCTCAACGAAACAAAGCAGCAGGACATTTTTCCTTTGACCCTGTCCATAGATGTCTCTGCTAACAGCAACACCACTTTCGCGGTTCATACAAAGTGCTTTTCCATATTTTCGGAGACAAAATGTGTAGGAAAAGTCGGTGCTAGCCACTGAAAGTTACCGAGGAGCCTATAGCTATCAATTGTCCTGGAAGGAAGAGAAGATGTCCTGGAAGCCAAACGTGAACTCACTCTGGAAGGACGAGAGTTTTTCATCCTCTTAATCTGCGGTTGGAAATCCTCGCTTTTCCCAGGATTTTGTGCTGAAAAGGCAACGGAGAAAACTGTGTCCAGAGCTGCGGGTTGCGGGCGAAGTGAGTTATCTCTCCCCAGTCTCCATGAGTCGGGTGCCGCCGCTGTCTCCGTACGAAAACAATGTGAGGGCCAGCGCAAAGCATTTTTACCACGGATCATGTGTACGGGCGTTTTTGAGTCCCGGCTCCAGCTTTGAGCTCAAGATATTGGGAGGGAACAGCGAGAAACAAACACTGAAACCTGGCAGAAGCTCCAGCAGCTACGCCAGCTAAAGCTAAGCTAAAGCTAAGCTAATGTTGCCAGGACCCTGCTGTGGCCAAGTCAGTCCAAGGAGAAGAGGATGTCTCTGATCAAGAAGGTGGAGGCCAGGAGAGCTAAGCCTCAGCTGTAGAGGTCACATGATTCCAAAGCTGTGTGGTGTTTGTGAAGGAGAGTTTTATCCCCTCCCCCTCCCCTTTAAAGAAACACTTCCTGGTTTATGTCAACTCAAGAGAAATAACAGTTACTGCCTCATCTCAGGGAATGATTTCCTGCTATTATAAAGAACATGAAAGATGCACTTTAAACCTTTTTCTTCTGGGAATGATTTTTTTTTCTTTTCATTTCTGAAAATTTTGACTTTAAAGGGACTTGAGGCAAGATTAAGAAACGAAACTCGCGACTGCTGCTTCAGGTAACTGCAGCCACGAGCAAAGCCATCACGGGAGCGTGCACAAACAGTTTAGCAGTTTCATCAATTATGTGCCCTCTATCAATGGCATTCATTTTGCATCGTACCTGTCTCGACTCACTCCAGCCAGTAAAAGTCAGTCTTATCTTGACTCTTGTTCTGTCTCTTCCTCTCTTTCTTTTCCTCTCTTCTTCCGGTAATGTTTCCTCGCGTTATTTTGCCGAATCTGACATGATGTGCACTCAAAACACGGTCAGTCAGTCAAAAAACTGTGACCATATCTGGTTCATATCTGAGCCTCGGGGCGCCGCTGGGCAGTGACAGCTCAAAAAAATATACATGATGAATGTTGGTGTGCCATAAAAACGAGTCAGAAACGCAGATTTTTAAGGTCTAAAAGTTACGTTGTGGGTCTTTAATCTGAGACTGATACTAATCAGAATTCTTAGATTGAAGTAGACATGTACCAATCCGATACCTAGATTGGATATTGGCTCCGATATTGACTAGTTAGCTGGATTGGATATCGGATGAGGCCAATCTAGCAATCTGATCCAGTTATTTCTTTTTTTTGTTAATATTATAATACATCTGCACTTTATTTTTTAATAAATAACATGAGGACATTTATAAGTGTGTTAATTTGTTAGTTTTTTTAACAGGGCTAGATGTTTATGTCAAGCCTGATGTCTTAACTCGCATGACAAACTGAAGTTTAGAGCAAATATTTCCTAATTCATGTTTAAAATTAGCTTGGAGAACCCATTCTCTCCCAGTTCTAAGCTTTTCTTACGAAGATATTGCAATTGGGGAATGAAAGCTGCTGCTTTGCAGGAGAGACGCAAAACTGCTTCCAAACCACTTTCCTTTCTTATTTTAGACACTAAACAATATGTTAGCAAATATATTTAGTGTTTAGAAGCAAACTAAAAAAAGAACCCCAATACTTCTGACTTGGAGCAGGAAATTCCGACTTTTGTATTTTACCTAAAGGTTGAATATGGAACATTTTTATTAAAAGCTATATTTTTTCAAAAATAATACCTCCACAGGTCGTTTGGGGGTGTACAGAATGAAAGTACATTTCCCAGAAAAATTATATTTAGCCTAAAAATAATTATAAAATAATTTTTTACAGGTTCGATAATGGCATTTTATTATGTCTATAAGCCAATACACGCCGCCATTGCAGGTTGCCAAATGAGATCTCTGTGTGGAAACAATATTTTGGTCATAGTCAGGCTTGTACAGGGGAAAACCGTGGAGACGACCAGTGAAGCAGCTGCTTCAGAGCCCTGGAGATATTGTTATCTGTTTCTGAGGAGGAGTGACCTGAGAAGAGCAAAACCTGGAGTAAATTTAGGTGAAGACTACACTAAATGGACCCACATAAATGTTTTCCACGGAGTAAAACACTGAAATGGCGACTTTCCTGCTGGATCTGTAAGCTAGCTTGTTTGCTAACATGGCTAGCGTTAGCTGTTAGTTATAAACTCCTGTGCGTTACTTGTTGGACATGCTGCAGACTGTTGGTCACTTGCGTATCGGCAGCAAGCCTGGCATCCCAGCGGCTGGAGTTGTTTTTCTGCCGTTGCAACTACAACCTAGACACACGTGATGTCACTGTTCTGTCCGTATTCCATATTCAACCTTTAAATGCACCATTAGCCGAAACACACAAACACTTGTCACACAAGGCTCCTGCAATGACATTAATGCTTTGTTTTACCAGTGATGTTTGAAACCTTGTGCCGGGACAGTTTTGATCGGTTTCACCATGAAACTGGGGGAGACACATTCCCTTCATCTCCAGCGGCATCTGCGCTCATGAACTAAGCTACAGTACGAAGCAGGCTAACAGTGGAAGGTAGCTAGCAGCAACAGCTGGGCGGCAGGCAGCCTTATTTTATACACAATACTATTTAATATTTGAATAACTGAGATACAGTAATTTACCACAACACTGCTCGCTCTGTCTTTCCTACATTTCCACCAACGTCGTAATGTTAAGGGTCTCACCGTTGGCGAGAGGGCACTGTCAAGTGTTTATTGCGTAATGTTTTATATCCATGTTGTTTACCACCAGATCTGTGGAAAATTTACTTAAACACACCAGGAGTGGGCGCCCTCCGCACATCTGTCACCTAGGGCGAGCAGCCGCGAACACCTGAACTGGACAATTTTAAAGAGGCTGTAAACATCCCTGAACGTGATAGCATGTTTTCTAAACGATTCTGAAGGATGCAGAAATATGTATTTACCTTTTCTTAGCAACATCAATTAACATCATTCTGAAAGTGGTAGTAGCCGGTATGCAGCCCTTCTGAGCTGCGACAACCCTGAAGCTTACACTGGGCTCTTATTGCCAAATAACGCAAAACCTTTTGCAATGGGATGCAGCAAATGAAAGTCTCTCTGTGTCCCCCTGGATGCACTGTAGAATTCTGAGTTTAAAGTCAAAATTCTGACTTATTTTCCCATAAATAAATAAATAATAATAATAATAAAAAATTAGGTTTTAGAAAAAAGTAAAAAAGTCTCTCTTTTTTTTTTAAGAGAGGCCTCTTCTCTACATCCATGTCTCTGAGACTTAATTTATTGAATGTGATGTTGTTGATTTATACTTGTGTTTTCCAAACATGGAGACCCATGTGGCTTTCTTCACAGCATAACAAACATTAAATACTAACAATACATAATAAATAATACATTATAATACATTAATAAACATTAATACATCAATAAAAACTCAGTCTGGTGTTCATTCAGGTTAGCGTGCACAGCCATATGAAAAGTGCTCACTAACTAGGCTGCTCATCTGCACAGTGGGCCAAGAGGCAAGGTCTGCTTCACAGTGTGAAATGAAACACTTTGGGCCACAGAATCGCAGATATGGCAGAATGAAAGGTAAACATGCACAAAATTGCCGTGTTTATTTTCAAATGGGTTTGTTTGTGTTTCATCTACCAAGAGCAGCCACAAAGATTGGAAGACTAAAATGATAGGTGGTTGGGATCGAAGATAGAAATGCAGAAACTGGAGAGGTGCCCACAAGTGGTTTGAATGAACTCTGCCCCTCCAAACTCATCCTGCAGCCCCCCCCCCCCCATTTATTTTTCTCTTTACTGAGCCACAATTTTGCTCCCTTTCTTTTCTTGAACCAAATTATCCCTGTCGCTGGTCTAAGCTTTTGCTCGGGTGCAATTTGTTCCTTTCTTGTTAGACTTTCCTTTAACCTAAGTTTGAGAACTCATCCTCCTTTCAGCTGAACTTCTATCCACAGAACCATTGAAATGGCTTCTCTTTTTTTAAAATTCCTCACAAAGCCAGGCTGAGGTCACCTATATACAGGGTCGTTGCCCCTCTCCTGCCTCACCCACTGGGCCTCCAGATGTACAGATTAGCCGGAGCCCTGCCAGTGCCTCACTTCAAAGGCGTGCCACTTGAGAATGGCTCTTATGGCAGGGAGCTGCAGGGCCACTGGTCTGTCAAAGCAAGCAGAGCAGGGCATTATGTGAAGGCAGCCTTATAGAAAAGGCCTGCACAATGAAAGTGCCAGCGAGAACCTGAGATTAGCCTCTATGATTGATGAGCGTTTTATAGTGGTTTGCTGGAGCGCTTCGACAGTCACCTGGAGGAGACTGGAGAAACGGCTCAGAGGAACTTTGGGTAGGCATGCACAACCAAGAAAAGTGAATGCTTTGCTTCACAGTTAATTGTTTGTGTGTGAATGTAGGATTTCCTCTCTGACTGATTTTCCTTTTTCATTGCGGTCATGAGATGTAATCCTTTGGGCGTGTTTCTGTGCAAGTTGCAGTTATCGGACATCCTGGAGCCCCGAGCCAGGCCTCGATACTGAAGCATGTTAGCTGCTTCTAATCCCATTTCTTTTTTCTGGCTTTTAGCATTTTCTATTTAGCTCTAGGGATCTTTGGAGAAATTTTTCATATTGACACGCATGAGGAGCTGACAAGCACTGCAGCTGTTTTTGGATTTGTTTAAAGAAAACTATTTTATTCTTTTCTACGTCTAAAAACTTCACAGAATATTGACAAGTATTTCTTTCAAGTTCTTACTATGACATGACACGCGGTAATGTTACAAATCATAACCGTTTAGAAAACGTCCGTTTTTCCTCCTACACCTGCTTCATCATTTCTCTCTAATTAATATATACTGTACTACTAACTCTGTAAAAAAAAAAAGAAAAAAAAAAAAAAAAATAAAAAAAAGGGGAAAATGGAAGGGAAATAAAAATGGAAATAAAAAAAAAAAAAAAAGGAAAGGGGAGAAGGAGCAAAATCAAGGGGGGGGGGGAGGCTGAAAGAAAATATAAAAAGAACAAAAACGGAGAAAAAGAAAAGGGGGGGGAAAAAAATAAAAGGGACTAAAAGATGAAATGCCAAAATAGGACCAAAAAGAGGGGGGGCCAAGAAATAACAAAAAACGGGTCCAAAAAAAAAAAATAAAAACAGAAAAAAAAGAAAAAAATTCACTAACTATACACTTAAATGCAATGGCGTAGTCTAAGTGATGCACATGTATACGCTGTATACTCACTAGAAAAAGTCATGAATTACTGTACAACCACTGAAAAATGCGCACAGATGCGTATCAGCATGGTTTTGTGGCATAACTTTCCAGTTCAAAAATTTGTCTTTTTCTGTGTCAGGAAGCAGCACCTCTGGACCGAACAGGGGCTTCTGTCAGGCGTGAAGTCTGCACCCTACAGTAAAAACCAGCCTTAAGAAAGCAGTGAAGTTGAAAGGCGGTACGACCCGACAATGCTAGGGCTAGACCCGACATATATATATATGTTTTTCTTTTTTGGATATTCACCACAGTTTTTTGTAATTTGTTTTTATCATCAAAATGTGCTTTTATTCATGATAACTACAACTTCTATTGAATTAAACTTAAGCAACATAGCTTATGTTACCAACCACTGGTGACACTGAGGTTGACTTTTCTTTGTAATGCTTTTTAGTTTTCACTATCCCAGCATTTAGACTTATTCCACTTATGAAGGAAAGCCTGGTTCCATTGCCCCTTTTCAACTTGATATATCCATACATTAAAATTCGACCAACACATACAGAGAAATACTTTTGTTACTGGTCCCACACAGTGAATGCAATATTTACTTTCAACTTGATTTAGCTGTTTAGCTCTGCTGCAGCTCTCAGTGGAAATATCTGTCCAGTTACTGTCCAGAGTCCCACTCTTCTACCAGCAATATATCAAGAATCACTTCAGGGAATTTCATGAAATACTGCACACAGATTCAGTTGGACTCGAGGATGAGCTGAGTAGAAATTGGTGGCAAAAGGTCACTGCAGCTTTGTAAAACACAGTTATATTTACAATACCTCAATTTTTACAAGCTATTTATGGCAAACTTTTACACAAATGTCCAAAGTGATTCACATACATCTATAACACTAGTTTATTTGAATGTTAGCCGTTTGTCTGGTAACAACACTTGACTTTACTCACTCACCTGAACTTGGAGGTTTACTGAATGCACAAGGGAGGAATTATTAAATGACATGGACAGCTCAGCAGCCATGACAGACAGAGTTAAACAGATTCACATTTACTTCTCTTGGCGTGTTGCTTAATAACTGGATAAGTTTGACCTTCAGTTGTCTTCTTTAAATGATAACTGGAGAGGTCAGTCCGACCGGCAGCCTCCAAACAAATTTGATAATTACTTATAATATAGGCACAGTAAAAGTTGGTTGCTCTCTGAAAATTAATTATGGGAACAACATTACAACATTTAGATCATATTAAAATTTTAGGATTTTTATTTTAAATTAAAGAAATTTCTCATCATGTTTTATTTTTGAAAACTGAACTTTAAACCATAAAGTGTAAAGCCATTTTAACCCCATTTTTTAAAAACTGATTTTCAACAAAATAAATTTACAACAAAACTTACAACAGAACAGGTGTTATTTTTTTTTCAGAACAATAAAGTCCTTTAATAAGTGTTTTTCTTTCTCTTTTATGCTAATTTATTTCTGCTTGCAATGCTGTTTAAACTCGAAGCTCTGCAAAAGAATTCCACTGTATCCAGAACAAGGCCCAATATTATTTCTCTTTTATTACCCCTACCACTTGCCCGTTGTCACTAAACTGCAACCATAAGGGGTAGAACCGAAATTCACCCCCTACAAATTGGGACACCCCTTCAATTGCATTCATCATCAGTGATCCCTGGTGGCTTGTGTGTAAGCAGATGCACACTGAGCTGTTGCTGAAAATCTCGAGAAATCAAGCTGTGTACAGCTGTGAATTAAAGTTGCCAAGCTAATGCTAACGATAAGTCCGATTTGTGCGTGATATTTCCACTTGAGTTGTATCCCATGACGCCCTCCATGTAACGCAGTGATCACCAATCCTGATCCTCAAGGGCTGGTATCCTGCAGGTTTTCCAAGTCTCCCTGCGTCGACAAGAATCAGACTCAGACAAGCTCTGCACAACTCTGCTAATTAGTCACTGATTTGAATCAGGTGTGTTGCAGCAGAGAGACATGGAATACCTGCAGGATACCTGCCTTAGAGGACCAGGAATGGTGATCACTGATGTAACGAAAGACCAGAAGTGATGTTGTCAAAGTTTTTATTGATCATGTTATTACTGTAGATTATCAGAACTCACAAAGCACCGCTGCTCTTCAGCCTGGTAGCCTTGATGTTTACTGACGCTTCAACATAGTACCTGCAATTTTTTGATGTGCATTCATCAAAGAAGATGACCGGTAAACATTTAAACATTGTCAAACTCTGCAATACAACAGTTGTCATACATTTTAAAACTTAATCTGTGTAGAAAATATTTACAGTTGTGGATTTTTTTGGACTTGGTAGCAGCCATCTTGCCAGTGGTTCACTAATTTGTCATACCCCTTCATTGTCAGTGTGCTTCTGAAACCTATCGCTTGAAGGGGTATATACCCCTACTACTTACCCCTACCCCTCTATCCTAACAGGATCGAGATACCCATAATCCATGGATGCGCAAAATGGAGGGGAGAGGCTAAGGGGGAGACTTGAGATTGGGCCCAAGTAAACAAATGGCATATAAATCTTGAACCTTTACAGCTAAAAAAAAAAGAAAGGAAAAAAAAAGGTGTACTCCTCTAGAAAATAAAATCCATAGTAAACAGGAGTGAATGATCCAGTACTTTAGCTCATTGTCTTTTTCCGTACATTAAATATACAGTAAAACCAAAAGTGCATCAGTTAACTTATCAGGTGTGGGTGGAAGCATCTAAAGCAGTCAGGCGGTGCAGAGCCAGAGACTCAACATTTACCATCCATCTGCATCATCTCTAAGTTTAAGTTTACAGTTTAGTATCGTGCTCCAGTCAAAGATACTCCATCACAAACAGCATCTATAATGTCTGCCTCTCTTTTTTTTAACGACACCTGATGTGGGTTTGAAACTGTGTGCCATGCAGGATACACTCTCTGCCTGCATGATCCTTTTGATGTGTTTTTTTTCATATGAGCCACATGCCGAGAGGCACTCAACTGCTGCGTGCGCCAGTGGCGGAGCCAGAAATTTTTCACTGGGGTGGCCAGGGAGAGACCATTACTCACATAGGGGCATAAGTAGATACCTCAGAGCGCATGTATATGTGTATGTATATATATATCTCAGTCATCAGTCAGTCAGTCATTTTCTGTACCACTTATCCAGTTCAGGGTCGTGGGGGTTGCTGGAGCCTATTCCAGCTAGTATCAGGCGAGAGGTGGGGTACACCCTGGACAGGTCACCAGTCTGTCACAGGGCCAACACAGAGAGACAGACAACCATTCATGCCCACATTCATATATACATAACTGTATATATATGTATATAATGTACATCCATGGGGAAGCTAGTGTGTAAAATAAGAAGGAAAAGTGGTTTAGAAGCAGTTTTGGGTCTCCCCTGTGAAGCAGCAGTTTTCTTTCCCCCATCGCAATATCTCAGCGAGAAAAGCTTAAAAGTGGGATTTTCAACTTCTGCATGTCCGATCTTAAAAATTCCAACTGCATGGGGTGGCTAGTGTCTAAAAAAAGAAGGAAAATTGGTTTGGAAGCAGCTTGAGGTCTCTGTAACTGCTTGAGTGTTGCCCGGTTAAAATGTGGGGGTTGCCAGTGGGGTCGCTGCAGCCACCCCGTAGCTCCGCCACTAGTGTGGCTGCTGTCGGCCATCAGTAGTGTGAACAGACTGAATTTAACTTGTATTGAATTAAATTACCTTGTTTGATATTGGAGATTAGTACAAATAGCTCTCCCCATTATCATTTTTCTTTTAAATTCCATGTTGCAGCTTATTTAAACTCCCGTGTGAGATTATATTGAGGCACAGTGGATCAATACCATGATTGATTGATCAATTTAACTGTTCAAATAGAGCTAGTATTGAATTAGTATGTGTTGCCTCCTCTGATTTTACCTG
Organism: Atherinomorus stipes; assembly: GCA_023101725.1. Taxonomy (NCBI): domain Eukaryota; kingdom Metazoa; phylum Chordata; class Actinopteri; order Atheriniformes; family Atherinidae; genus Atherinomorus; species Atherinomorus stipes. Next base: position 1,582,684 of record JALJCO010004498.1, read on the forward strand.
AACACAATAGATTGTCTCTCTAGCAAAGAACAGTGGAAAAATTTGGATGCAGTGATGAATTGGCTTTGTTTGATTAAATAACACAAAATGAAAGGACCAGTTCAAGGGGTTTATTTATACGCAAACATTTGGTTTTGTGAAAGTTAGAAAATTGCTTGATAATAGCAACAGCAGTGGTGGTTAAAATGTAGTTTCAGCATGTAATAGACCCTCTCTGAGGGCCTGGAGGGCCCTGATTGTTCCCCTCTGCTGTAGTTGACAGAGGTGATGAGAATCACTAAGAGAATGCAGGAGACATCACATCTTTTCTCTGGCATCAATATATTTCATGCCTACTGTAAACACTTCTGACTGCATGTGTACATCTCTGCTGTTCCAGACTATGTACCAGTGTTTCATGTCAACAACAGCACAGTGCAGGAATACCGCATTGGAATCGCGTAACCTCCACCCACAGGCTTGCGCTGTTTGAGCCGCCAGCTCATGATTTAGATGGATGATACTGGCTCAGAGCAGGAGACTGCAGGCCTGATAAGAGCATGGCAGGGGGGCCGCAACTGGGGCACTTTGAGTCTACATTCACAGTCTGGTTTTAAGACTTTATGGAGATTTTGTGGATTGTGTTATGTGGCTCAAAAACATGCTTGAGCAAAGAGCTGATGGACCTTTCAGAGCAAAAAGAATGCATCACATGGGAGTATGTGCAGACAGGTAGACATTTTGGCTCTGCTTTTACTACATTCTTCAGAGAGGCAGGAGGAGGAGCTGTCTGATGTATTAAATTGGTTCACATTGTGGGTCATCAGCTCCACTCAAATCGCTGTCACATTCTTCCAAAGACAAGCAGGGAAACAGAAACAGACACCATTGATTCCATTTCCAATTCAGTTCTTTGCAAATCTTTTACATTTGGTTTTCATTCCTTATCTAATCTCCTCTCTCATCCATTACGCTCCTCCTTCCCATGTTTCTCCTCTCATATTCTCTTTCTTGACCTTCCCCCTTTATTTTCTCTTCATTTCTCCTCTCCCATCTCTTTGTTCTCTTCTTAGCGCACACTCTTTGCTCCATAATGATCAGAAAAATGTATTGGGAGTCCCATTTCTTGCAGTGTCTGGGTAATAGTTCTGTCATTTAGCTGTCGCAACGCCATCTGAAGGGCTCTTGAGTCGTACTAATGTTGCTACTTTGTTTGCCACAATTTCTGATCTTATGTGGCATTCTCATCTGTCTCTGTCCCCCCGGCTCTTTCACCATTATTGTGGTAAGTCTAATTGGAACTTTGATAACAGCTCTGTGGGTGTGACTGCAGCCATCGATCAGGCAGGCGAATTGGGCCACGTTTAGCACACGGCCAGGGTCAGCCTCTCCCCAGCTGATGGCATGTCTGGATATCTGATGCAGCCTGGAGAGATAGCGAGGAGGATCAGAGAGTAGCAAACATTTAACAGTGATATTGCCACTTTAAGTGAAAAGTGGAAAGCATCAGGAAAATTGCTCTCTTTACTTTTCTGTGTTCATGTTGTCTCCTTTCCTATCAGTTATTATTGCACCTTTCAGACAGGTGCTTCAGTCTTCCTCCCTTGGGCAAGGAATTATTGTCAGTCTATGACGTTTGTCTGTCTGACTATCTGTCAAGATTACACAGAAACTACCTGATAATTTTTTTTTTGGGGGGGGGGGGGGGGGAGGGAAAAAAAAAAAAAGAGGTGGGGGGGGGACTGTGGAAAGCTTATAAATAAAGATTGCATTAATTGAGATTGAGCTTTCCCCCATCTGTAAGTGTATTTATGTTGCTTGTTTGGGTGTATATGAAGGCTGAAGGATAGCATGCCCATGTCATGAGAGCCTGATAGCTTCAAATGAGGGGGGTACAGGGGGCTGTTGCCAGCACACAGTATAGCTTGTTGATATCCCAAACAGAAAAATGTAAAAAAAAACTAGAATGCCATCCAATTATTGGTGAGAGTTTTTAGAGACTTTTCATTTGTGTAGTGTAATAATGACTCTACATGCATCAGAAAGTGTCTGGTACAAAAACCCATTTCCTTTGCCTACTGCTTCTGTTTTAAGGCCATGTGATAAGAAGTCTCTACCACAGACGACACTGCCCCTGAAGTGCTTGAAACACCTTATTTGTCTTCCCCTGCACCCTGATGGTACTGTAGCTGAGAAATAATCACAGGAGTGATAAGGTGATGTTTCCTCTGTGAGGGAATTTACTCGAATACAAAGTTTAAACACAAATGTACTTTACAACAGGTTAGCTAAAGCAGTGTATATACAGTACTCTGTTTGAAATCCAGCCTCCCTGATGTTCCTAAATATGCATATGTGTCCACATGTACAGTTTATAGTTTTTGCACAATGTAACTGGTCGCCAAACTGGGGGTTCCAAAGTTTTCATGGGGACAGTGGGGGTGCAGCTTGGCTAAATAAAGCACATACTGTAGTTGCACCGCTAGCAAAACATGGACATGGACTAGTGGACAAATGATGAATCAACAAAAGACATTTCAGCCCCCCACCCCCAAAACAAAACAAACAAGCAAACAAAGAGATGATAATATTAGCATCTGATGCTTTAAAGCCACTTTGAGACTAGAAATCCTGTAGAATGAGCCTCAGAAATAAACTGGACTGTCATAAATATCAAAGTTGTTTTACTAAAGCAGAATCTGTCTCATCTAATGCTCAGTTCACCTCATATAGTGTGCAGTTTCCTGTTGTAAAGAACCTCACATTATAACAGAGGAATTGATACTTCCCTCCACCACCAATATGGTTCTATCTATAATTAATGAAGTTGCAGCCAATAACCTGAACACTGATTCTCTACCAAACAATACTATACATTTCATGATATATTTTATTTTGAGTGGGGGTGGTTGTTGATAAAAAAAAAGGGGGGGGCCCTGCAGAATAAAGAGAGGGAACCACTGATCTAGGTTTGAATATTGTGAGATGGCAGGTTTTTTTTCTTACGTCCTTATTCTTATGTGAAGCAGCACCGTGTCATGTAATGGGAGCCATGACCTGTAAGTCTAAAACTTATTTTTCATGATATTGGTTCCATACAAGGAAAACCAAATGAAGCGTATTAGTTCTATATTGGAAAAAAACATGTTTTCAGCACTATTTGCTTTATCTTACCTGAACATGAAAGTGCAAACCCTGACAGAGGACCCCCCCCCCCCCCCCAAAAAAAAAAAAAACCAAACAAAAAAAAACTGTCCATTATTCTCTGTGGTTTAATTCCTTTTTTGGGTGCCAAAATAGTCTTCATTTCCCTCAGTGACTGTCATGCTTCACTGGTCCTTGTGTTCAGTTTGTCCTTCTTTACTCTCATCTTCCAAGCATTTGCCTCTTCCACAACATTTTTTCTCTGCTCAGATTTCTGTCAGTTTTATCGCACAGCTGGAGCACAGTGGTCCTGTCAGCAGCTTTGAATGTTGCCTCACCTCTGGAAGGCCGGCTGACGTCTTTACCGGTCACTGACTGAGAGGCTATTAGCCTCCTGGCCCCAGCGATGTTCCTCTGTGGCTGTGCTGGCCCCAGACTCTCCATGCTTTCTCTGCTCAGCCCATAACCTGCAGAACCTTCTATCCAAGTTCAGTCAAGTAGCTGAAGGGGGGGGGACAAACGGATGGAGGGAGAGCTGTGCTCCACTGAGGCACGACAGCCTCTCTCAAACTTTCACCCTCTGCAAGTCAGCCACTGAGAAAATCAAAAGTTGTAGGATAGACCGGAAAGGGGACAAGCAAGAGGGGGAAGAGCCAGAATGATGTGAAGAAGACCAAACATCACATATCTTAAAGGATGTTGGCCAGATAAGACTGAGTTGTGAAAATATTTAAGACTGCAGTGAAACTTTTTCTCCTTTAGCACTAACCTCAGCTAAAAATGGGTAGAAATGTGACATTTATAATGCTGCTTTAGCTTATTTGCACAAAAATGTGCTTACGGTAAATGGCTATTGTATGTAAATTCATATACCGTGCATTGGTTTCACTCCAGTTATTTTCACATTTGCTAATGTGGGCTGCGCTAAATTCCTTCATGCTACAGTATTAGATGTGTGATAATTGACACTGGAGATGATCCTTCATTTACAGAATCATCTGCCAAACGACACCGGCCGCCATGACTCCTGTTTTGTTAACAATATCAAGACAACCATGTTGCCCTGAAGATAGACATTTTTTAATATTGCCCCTTTGCAGCAAGTTTTATTTCCATTAGCAAGACACTGACTTCCCTGAAGGAGGGTGACAGACAGCTACCTTTAGTGTAGTATTTGTCATTCATAGCTCATTAAACAGTGAAGCACTTGAGGGGAGAAACCAACTAGATGCCTGATAATAGTGGTAATGATAAAAAATATAAAAGTCTTCTGCCAGTAGATTTTGTTGATAATGCACCGTCATACAAACTCTTTTAAATGGAGTATTTTTCACTCGTGCAGTTTAACTCATTTTAATCCTAAATAAATGTTAGCACTTTGTAGGCATATTGTGTATAAGCCAAAACTGAGGCATAAATCAAAACTAAAGAAAAATGAGGTGTCTTATTTGTATAACAAGAGTCTTGAATCAGATATGCCATTTAAAAAAGCTGTTGTAACAGCCGGAGAAGAAACCAGTCTGTACCAGTTTAAAGGTTCTTTGCAGTGAATCTCGACCAAAGAAAAACCCAAGAAGAAGCTCCAGCTCCTGATCAGATAGACAGTTATCCTTCCTAGCAAAGGAAATACCAAATACTGTAATTCATCACCCAGTGTGTGAATTAGATAAGATGAAAGTAAAGAGACATTACTAAATTTGCTAAAGGTTCATATGACATGACAAAAAAAGAAAAAAAAATCTAGAAATTTCCCCCTTATCCATACATGTGATACTTTTCCTGAGTTGAAACCAGTAAAATACATGAAGAAATAAAATATTTCATCTATTTTTGCCAAACGGCAGGATCCAGCTAATTAGATGTGAAATGAAACTAACTGGAGCTTCTCCTTTTATTTCTCATAATTAAGATGTTCTGGGATCCCCCCAGTGAAAAAAGTTGGCCGCGATCCTCTCTCTCACACACACTGAAATATTGCTTTAGTTTTCAGTTGGAGCTATTATGTCAAATAACTTTGGGCCCATTTATTTGTGTGTAGAGACAGCCAGCAGTTTTCTTGTGGCAGCGGTTGTAAAATAAAGGAATTACACCATAGTAATGACACTTTGACCAACAGTGTAAAATGCAGCTAATTAATAGTATTAAAGGAGGGCCTCATACAATGGATGTTCCAATGCGTTAACTTACTATGTAATACAACAACTTTAACTCTGCATAATACTGGCAGCTGCTCTGGGTTGTTGGCCAGCTGGATTTTTGAAATATTGTTTATAGGGGAAAAATTAAGTTATCATAAGGGATGTCTTCTTCAATCTTGTGGTGATTTCACAAGCCATTTTTGTTTGATTTAAAGGGGAAGTTCCGAATTTTTGACATAGGGTCTCATTTTCAAGTGAGCCAGAATGCTACTTATCACTGAAGACAGTTTCAACATATTTCATCCCGTTATTCTAGTTCCAGTGGGTCGCCAATGCTAATGCTAGTGCAAGTCAATAGGAATCTGCTAGCCAGTCATAAATAACAATCTTATCCACTCCACAGAGCATTCAAGGCAAATTATTTTGAACTTCAGACTATCTGTGTAAATGCCGTGTTACTAGAATAATGTTACAAATAAAACTAACCTGCATTTCGTTGCTTTTTAATTGTTGCTGCTGAGATAACTTTATAAAGTTTTACTTCCTGTATTTGGCAGCAGAGTGATGTCATCTGTTGCTACGTGCACAAAGAAATTTGATTACACAAATATAAAGTCTAAAATACGGCCACATCTGAAAGGCATGAGGATATGTCAGATTTTGAAGATGATTTTGAACTTTTTTTTTTATCAAACTAACAGTCACCATGTCTCTATGAACAGAAAGACACTGGCAAAGGTAGTAAGCTGGTAAGAAACTAGTTCCTCAATATGTGATGCAAAATTTTTCACACAAGGCTAGTTTTACTTGTTTAATGCATGAGTTTACTAGTTTAACGCAGCATTTACACAGATAGGCTTGATTTGCCTCGGATGTTCTGTGGAGTGGATAAGATTGTTTTTAATGACAGGCTAGCAGATTCCTATTGACTCACACTAGCATTAGCATCAACAACCTCCTGGAACTAGAATAACGGGATGAAATATGTCAAAACTGTCTTCAGTGATAAGTAGTATTCTGGCTCACTTGTAAATGAGGCTCTATGTCAAAAATTCTGAACTTCCCCTTTAATTTTGCAAGAAGATTGTATTAATGCAGGCTGTCCTGTAGAAAAATTATTCACCAAAATATTTGAGTATTCGATTGGCCTGTTTATCTGGTGATTCAAGTCACTCGTCCTTTTCAACCCGCAAGTATCCTGACAAACATAAATATGGGGTTTGAAAAAAAGAATAAGAACAGCTTCCCAACACTGATTCATGCAGAGAACATGTCTGTAGATGTGAAGTACCGGCTGGACCCACATCTCGTCTGGTGGCGCTGAGCCAGAGTTTCAGCTCATTCCTGCCAGATTTGAACATGAACGCATGAGCCCAACTCAAACAGTTTTGAGAGGCAGAAAGCAGATGCTGAACCTCAGCAAGTGTCATCCAGAATTGAGGCTCTAATACTGTATCTCTCTATCTCTGTCTGTCTGTCTGTCTCTCTCTTTCTCTTCCTTATTACTGTGTCGTATCACTCACTTCATTCCTTATAGCTGTATATATCTGCCGTTAGTGAAATACTCTGTCAGAGTGGTGCACTACACACTACTACTCTTAAAAGACTCTTTCAAAGACAGAATTGGCATGAAATTGTGCCCTTCTGTCATTTTCTGCATTTATCTGTTCATAACACATTTTGTCTCAAGAGGACATATAAGACACCTACTGTAGAAAATGCACTTTTAATCCCTCTACCTGTGTTTGGGTTTTCGCTATGTTCCTCTTAGTTACAGTGTCCTCCCCAACTTGGAGACTGACTTAGTTGGGAATTTCTAGAAAATGACCCCACAGCTGAAATGTCATATTAGATGAAGGTATGACCGAAACTTTATCAGACAGCCTTTGTCTGAGCCCCATCATGGAGGAATCTCACAATCCATCATGTTTTCAGCGACAACAGATTGATAACTTTTTAGCTTTGTGGTTTCATTTGACTGTCGGCTCATTTTTGCAGACACAGATTGTAAAATTCACATTTTTTTCTTGTGTTTTTATTTGGTCAGCTTCACAATGTGTTGCCATTTTCCAGATTTAATTACTTTTCATGTGGACTTGTAGTGGCTCAGGTCTGTGTAGGCTCTTCCCACAAACTGGCATGAAGTGAATGTTTAAAAAGCTGTCAGATGGAAGAAGATAGAAAGATTTTGATTTATGTCTGTGCGAGACGAATGTCCTCATCCCTCTGGCAGTCATGGGCCAACGCATTAATCCGTCTGCCTGCTGATTGCATGAGTGAAAGAAAGATCTGATCATTCATCAAGTCCACATCGAGACTCACAATCCAACCATGAGGGGGATGCATTCATATTCATCTTTCATTATTTTTCTCTTCTTTGCCCCACCACTCAGTCAGTTATGAGAGAAAACTTGTAAAACCACTTGAAAGAGAAGGAGGGGGGGGGGGGGGTCCTCAATGAAAGACCATTGGCTGTAGGCCCTTCTAAAAGAAAAAAAAAGCCCACACATGGTAAAACCTTTTTTTTTCAGCTTTGTGGGGAAATATTTATATGCTCTCAGTATGGATTTCTAGTGATTCATCCTCCACATTAAACCCTCTGAACTGAACACTAACAGCCTCTGTTTTTAATGTCAGGAGCATTATGCCTCTATGGAAATTATTCTCTTGTTATCTATTTCTGCACCGCTCAGTCCTGTTTTATGGTTCGTGTCGTATGCTCCCTTTTAATGGTTCTATTTTATAGGTAGAATAAGTCACTTTTTAACAGGCTTTCATTTTCTGAACTGATATATATATATATTTTATTATTTGTGGATGTTTTCTTGCATATATTTTATATGCAAAGTTACAGTAGAAACAAGTATTAATTCTAGTGTGATGCGTGTGTGGGTACATTAGCCTGAAATGCTGCCTTCTCTTTAAAAGCAACATCTTGTTTTTTGTTTTCACTGTTGTTAAGGCAAAACAGTGTATAATATAGAATAAGTATTTTAAGTATTAGCCGTGCAAAATGTGGGAAAAAAAGCGAACGGGCGGTAAATGCATCTCCATTTCTTTGGTCACTTTTTAAAAAATTTTTGACCTGTTTACACATTTGAAAAAAAAAAAATTAGCATTTTTTTAAAATAACAAGAGCACTTGTGTTTTTCATCTTTTAGTAGGTGTGTTAGACTGAATCTAACTGTTCCAGATATTGTCTGAGATGGCAATTGTATCTCAAATCTCATTCCATTCTGTTAATAGCCACATTTTCCTGATTGCATGATATACAGTACCGTATCTCCACTTTTAATTTTTGCCCTAAGCCTCTATCTTGCATGGTCGCACACTATGCTGCATTAACTCAGTCAGGTATATGTCAATATTCGTCTCAAGTTGTTTTATGCCCAGTCATCTTTAGCCTCTGAGGCATCTAATTAGTGTGTATTATAACTGACTCAGCTTTCATTCATTCTTCCTGCTCTCAACTCCCCACTCTGCTCCTCCATTTGGCTTTTTCAGTTACGCTGTTGATGAGTGATCAGCATTTCAAAGTTTGTTCAACTTGGATTGAATTTCCATACACTTGATATTCTGTTGCTGCTGTTTGACATAAGCAGTGATTGCATTTGGTTTTGCCTACACTTATATTTTCTCAGTGCTTTGGTATTAAAGTGCCCCTGGCATGAAATTTGTATTTTTTTGAGGTTTTTGATCATATATTTTAGTTTACCCAGCCTGCCTATGTCCCCTAAGGGTTAAATTATAGATTGGGTCCACAGCGGCGCACCTCCCCCACACGTGCACACCCTTTCACTCACGTTCACACACTGAGCTGCCTGGACCACGTAAAAGTTTCCCACAACACTTTCATGAGTTTCCAGGTCAATGTGCAATCAGAGTCAGAAAAAAAAGATTTACTTGTTCAGTCCATTGTTTACATTGGGTCCGTCTCCTCTGGTGCAGAAATGACGTTCGTCTCGGTCTCACAGAAGAGGTCGGATGGAATGCGACATGCCCGTACAGACTATAGTTGCTTCGACACTGGCAGTCATGAAGGAATGAAACAGAACTATCGTTAGATAATTCTGCAGCTACGAGAGATGACATCGGCTCGGTTGTCTTATACCTTTATCGCACAAGCATGTTATACAGGCTGTTATCTTGATAAAACAACTACATTAGCAACTGAGAAACATGACCATTTTGTAAAATAAACTGATTTAAACAATAGCAACATGGCTTGATCGCATTGGCCGCTATTGACAAAAGATTGTAAAACAAACATAAATATTATGCAACAATGAGGTAACTAATCCATAACATGGGCCTAAACTAAGACAATACAATTATTTCCCTAATATCTATATCTCCATTATCAAAGAAAATACTTAAGGTTTGTAGCTCGCCTTTTTTGCCACTTGCATTCTGGGTAGCCCTAACTCATAAGGGTGGTGTCGGAGAATGTCAGTACTGAGGGCTATTGAGCCCTCAAACTTGCCCCTCAAGTTAACGTTGTAAGAATAAGAGACAGCACTTGCGCTTTGCTGGAGCACGCATTTTTGAGATTGAGGGTTAAGACAGGAATTGGAATTCACCCTTAAGCCACTTTCAGACTTGCATTGCAGGATATTTGCGGTGAGTCCATCCGCTCTTTAACCGGAATTGTTTCTTCAAACATACTGCTTCCTTGCAGACTTTGTACGTCCCGGCCGCGAGTCTGAAAGGGGCTTTAGCGGTAGTTACTGTCAACTGTTGTACACGAGGCAACTTTTGTTTGCTCTAGTTCAGATATAGTAAAGATAGTTTGAGGTCAAAATACAAAAATGACTGAGTGGACCATGAGCACAGGCTTTTTGACCTTGCATTTGCTTCACTGTGACAGCTCAACTTTTGGTTGTTGAAGTCTAAAAGGATTTTCATGATACTCTGTACAGTATGCTATTGACTTATACATGTTAACATATTGTATATGTATCAAATGTTAATGTGTATTTCTGCTGGTTTAAAGAATATTTTATGGTCTCATTTTGTAGGTCAAAGCTACTCTTGTTCACAGGAATCCTTACAAACTGGCTCATGATGGATTCTCTAAATCATCTTCAGGTCTGTTTATGTAACTGTGGGGGTAGAGGTGGCCTAAACTCTCCTCCAGCTTCAGCCGTGAATGCCATTAATCAGTGTTGTCCGGATGGTCCCACTTACATTAATATTGGCCTCTAATAGCCACCATGCATGACAGAGATTGTTTTTAGAAAACATACAAAGCAACATACTTAAATAATGAATAAGGAAAATGGAAACTCTAAGCATGCTGTTGAATATATGTTTATAGTAAGAAAAAGGAGGAGGCCTCCTCTACAATTTGTATTCTGATAGAATGGGAGGCCCAGTTATTTATGTGACAAGCAGAGATTAAATTCTGTCTGTAGAAGTGAATGAGAGTTTATGGGCTTTTTTAAAAGATGCATTAGGTAACATTCCTCTACGACCCCTGGGTTTTTTGGTATTTGGTACTTGTATGTAGTCCACTTCTCTTGTTTTTCTCATGTTCTCAATCAGATTACAACTCTTACTGCCGAAAGGTTTTTATTTGTGTGAAATTCTTCGGCTACCTTGCATGAAACGCTCTTAAAAAGGTCTGTCCTTTGATATTTTATGATGTTGACAGACTTCAAAAACAATGGCAAAACCTTCAGCTTGGGCCTCTTGAGGTCATCCATTATAGATTATAGATACCTTTTTATTTCTAGGATTTCAATGTGATGTTTGTTTCCAGAACTCTAATGGTTATGAGATGGCTCCTTCATTCATCCCCGTTCACTTCTCAAAAACAAAGAATAAAGTTCAGCTGTGAAAACCACCCAATTCAAATTCACATCTGCGAGTGTGTGTGTGGCTTATCCATATTTTAAATGAAGAGCACCATCCTGTACTGTCACTGCAGCCTTCTGTCTTCTCATCACTCATCTTGCTAGTTATCTTTCCAGATGATGGAGCCATATGTGCCTCATCCATCCTGAAATCCATCTCTTTGCATGGTGGAGAGTAGTTTCTCTGTTGGCTGTGAGTTTTCCCAGTAAAGTGTGATGTGGTCTCTCAAAGTCTAGAGCTTTTTATTGCTATTGTAGGTTATACTAAATGTTTGAAAAGTCTGGTGACCCCTCTCAGGATAAAATATCAATAGGAGGATTGGAGGTTTATTTTCCTCTTTAATTATTTTATTTTATTTTATAAATGTCCTTCAGAGCATGTCTCTTTTTTCTCCCCTGCCCAGTTACATAAACATTGAGCCTAATTTTCAATATTCTGTCCCGCCTAATAGAAAATGTTAATGCACTTCACATTGAGTTGCATGTTGAGATTGAAGTGCAGTCTTTTACGGTATATTCTAATTTTGTCTGCACCTGTTGCTGTTGTTGCCTGATTGAAAGAGGATGAAAAGACTTTATCAAGTCGAATTGTCAATTAACAAAATGACACCCTGGACTAGATTACTGGCCCTGATGTATTACGTCGGCTTAGATTCCTAGACATTGCACACTCAGTTTTGACTAAAAATATAATACACTTAGTATCACACATAGTAGTTTATGTTGCTTTATGCCTGAAAATACGTGTGCTCAGTTTTTTTCTTTTTTTTCTAATTATTTTACTTTACGGGCTTCCTGCTCCAGCAGTGCTTTCAGTTTGTAAGGAAAAGTTATTTTCCTCACCTGCCTGCCTCCAGCCTGTCGGTCAGTATTTGGTGCCACTACAGCACACACTGGAGGGTTTTACTGCTTCTGTTAGACTGACTACTGGTTTGTCAGTTCCTGTAGATGGTGTGCATTTCACTTTTACATGAGTTGTTGCAGAATTTGGATATTTTAAAAAAAATTATTTCTCTACTATTTTTTATTCTTTCATTGTCTCTTTTTGTAACTTAAGGTCATTTTATCATCTTTAATCCTTCAATGTAGATATCTTAAGATATAAATTATGAGCACTGATTGCAAACATTTCCTTATAGATACCCTGTTTAACAATGGAAGGGGAGACTCGCACATTTTTTTAATCTGGTGAAAGAAACTTAAGTCACCTCCGCTGTGATCCTGTGTACAGCTTGAGAAATATTGCAAATCCCTTTATGCTGCACAAACTTCCATGCAGTGAAATCTGCTTAGAGTTTTGCACGTGGGATCACACACAGACTGAGGAGAAGCAGCTTCTCTGCTATGCCGCTTTGAAATTTTGATTTGTAAATGCCAGTCTCAAACAGCGCGGAATATTCCGCGTCATGGACGACACGGGGCTCCATTTGTCCGAATGTCTGGTTGTATCAGGATTGTTGTGCCTGATGAAGCTCAGACAGCTTTGTCTCTCTGTAGGAGACTCCACCACTGTGTGGGAGGCTTTCCTACATTGTGCTATTTTAACCACTTCTGTCAGATGAGATCTGAACCCAGATGTTGTCTGTCCAAAGATGATTTAGAAAGGAAAATAAGCTGCAGCAGGGATATAAATTATTATTGCTTTTCTTTAGATTTATCAACCATGTTTTATGCACCTCTGGTATATAAAACACCTTATAAGAGAGTTTTTTCCTGTTCATCAGTAAACTAAACAATGTTTTCTCTAAATGTCACAGCTTTTATGTCTCGGCATGTTTCAGCCCCTGCTAACCTCTCTCTCTCTTCTTTCTTTCTCTCAGCGCTCAGCCCGTGGATTTCCTCTTTCTCCCACCCGAGTGTGAGAGACTACTCACAGCTCACCCTTGACCTGACTAGGAATGAGCTCATTGTGGGTGCCAGGTAAGGAACTGTAAATCCACCCAGCTTTTTACCCTGTGGAGCATATTACTGAGAATGTGATACCCTTTCTGACTCACTCATTTTGTGAGGTTTCCGGATAATGACGCTTCTAAAGTGCTCTGCTGAGGCCTCACTGGACCAAGTTAAGCTTTGGATTTGGCTGCGGGGGATGAAATTGGGAAAGATGTGTCATTCTGCACAAGTATATGTATGTGCATCTGTCTTGATGAGAGGATATGAGTTCACCTTCAGCCTAATTTGGCTTCTTTGGAATCATCCATGTCCAAATACAGCTGATATTAAATCAATGCATGAAACCACATTTACTGAAAATGATCAAGATTGGGGCAGTGTGTACTAGTTGAAAAGCCACCCCACGTACAGAGGTACGTGGAGTAGCTCCTCAGTGCAGCCAGCCCAGTCCTGGGCGGGGGCCCTTTGCTGCATCTCATTCCCTGTATTTGGACTCCCTTCTCTGTCCAGCCACTGTTGAATAAAAGCCACCAGAGCCCCCAAATTCTTTTTAAAAGAAAAAACAAAACAAACAAACAAACAAAAAAAACTTATGTTGAGGATATTACCAGTAGCCGTGTCTCAAACCGCGCACTTGCCTGAGTGCACTGGAATTCAGTGTGTGTACTGTGTACTTTGTTTATAGTGTACAGTACACTATTGTCGCTAAATGCTGACCTGAATAGAGCCCAGGACTTACCGGATGTGACAGACTAGCACTGCCGAGTTAACATGTGCTACATGTAACTCTACTGAGCTGGTATAACCGCGGCCTCAATCACATAATCAGAACCTGGTACAAGACCCCGAACCTGGTACCAGATCACAAATGTCATCGGGAGCGAACAGCTTGGTAGCCACAATATACATCAGTACTTATATCTGAATAATTTAATCAACGTTACGCAGAGGTGTCAAAAGTTTGGTAGAAATAGAAAGTAGAAACCCTGTCCGGCAGTTTTTCCAACCAGCTGGGTTTAATTAGCTCCTCTCCCAGGTAGATGAGCTCGTTAGTGAAAACAGCTGTTCTAAATGTACTGGCAGATCCAAAAACATGGCAGGATTTGTACTTAAAAACTACTTTTACTTCTACTTTTGACACCTCTGACGTTACGTATTTCCTACGTTAAGTACCCTGTCCTTCTGGAAGCGTCAGCGAAGCGGAGGGCAGCCCGCTGAAGCTGGGTCGAATCAATGAGACTGGCCTGTTATCAGGTTGGTGTCCATGAGATTTCTGGCAGTTTCACTTCGTGAATTACACTAAAGGACATGCCCTTCTGAGTAGTATCATATAAACCCTGTCTCGCAATGACACATCAGTACAATGCAACCTCCGCTGCAGCAAGGATTGCCACTGCCCCATTCTCTGCCATTTCTCAGCTCTGAAAACAGTTCTAAACTCCCACTTCTTCCACTACGTCAGCAAGATGGCGTCTGTTTAGTGCGAGAAGCGTGCTTCGTTTCGCACTGCATCTACGACCGCTATCAGGGAAACATCCTGGGACTTTTCAGAGCAATTTTAGCTGAAATGACAGTGTGAACACACAACACATTCAATGATGGCGTTCGAAGGGCTTAAGTGCACGGATTGAGACACACACTGTGATCTCGTGTGGGGAAAGTCACTCACATAGATGCTTTTCCTGTCTTCTTTTTCCAGAAACTACCTTTTCAGACTGGACCTTAGTAACATGTCTCTATTACAGGTAAGCAATTAGGAGAAAAACTCTCCAGTTTATATATTCTTCTAAAGTATATAAGAATATTCTACATTCTTATTTGTGGAAATGCTCCATCAAATAACAAGATAAAGTTGAAAATACATCAAAACCAATTTTGAGAACAACCTCTTGCCTACCTTAGCCTGTAAGTGGTCCTGCAGGAGCAACAGGCACGTTTTAGTGGTGCTGATGCGTGGTGTTCCCAGCATGCAGACATCCGCAGCTCTCATAGCAAAAATATCCTTTTAAGTGCATTTTGAGGCAGGGAAGCTTTTTTTGTTGTTTTATTTGAACATAAGGGCTGTTGTCTGAACCTGTTACTTTTCCTGCTGTGCTTGCTATTGAACAAAATTTTTTTCATGTTTTACCTTTTTATTTATTAATTCTTATTTTTTTAGCCCTTGCATCATGAAACCAAATCAGAACAGACATCTTGCCAAAAACAAAAAAGTTTTGCTAATGTGATGAAATAATTTATAAGTCATTTAATAGCATTTAGGCATTGGCAACTTTGTTTAATTGCACTGAAAAGGGATTTGAGCTGTTTCTATAAACCAGGGTTTTGGTCAGGGTCAGAATGCAATCAGGAGAAAGTGTCATAAAAGATGAGTGCCAGCTAAGATGTGTGTCTATTTATATAAAAGTTATTTATCACAGGTTTATAGCATCTTTGTGACTTCTGGGGATACACAGAATCTGATTAAATATTTTTGGAATACTTAAACACTAAAATCTAACAGAAAACCTGATTAGACAGTTGTGTGCCACTGTTTTGATTAACTTTGGAACCAAAGATGTTTTCTGACACTAAAAAGACTTTTTTTTTTTTTCTTTGTTAATGAGAAGGACTTTGGGAGCAACAAAGGAGCATGATGGCAGTCCCTCTTGCTTTCATCAAATTTCTGAATTGGAGAACTGCAGACCCAGAGCTTGATGTTGGCACAAGCTTGTCTTTGTGAATGGAGAATTTTTTTTTCTCTCGTGAATTCTCCACTTTCATCTAAGAAATTGAGTTTTTCTTGAAATACCAGCCTCCCTCTATAATTAGATTTTTATGACCTACACTGCCCATGCCTTCATGCAAATTTGACATAATAAAAAAGCCTTCAAAGTCTGAGTTGTTTTTGATATTTGAAAAAAAAAAAATCCAAGAAATGTCTTTCTCAGTTAAATTAGTGGATATGTGTTCTCACTTTTTTTTTCTTGGATAGCACATTTCTGTGGTTTCTCCAAGATGCCTTGTTCTCATCCAGGAGTTTTTTCAGCTCTGATGGAGATACTGGGGGATTTCAACTAGCTTGTGAAGCAGCAGATGCTATAGGTGCATTCACACCAACCCTCTGATTTGTGTCCTTGTTAGTTTGTTTGAAAAGTTTGGTACAATTTGAGAATGTGAAAACAAACTCACACAAAATACACAAACTCTGATGTCGTCCAGAGAAGCAAGTTCTGGTACAAATGTACAGTAGGTCTCAGTCTGCTTTAAGTGAGCCAAATCCAGGAAGCGGAAAAAACACAAAAGGAATGGCAGGTACAATACAGGACATGTGGGTGAACACAACCAAATACTTGCATGTAGGACGATAGTGGGGAAATGGCTCGTAGTCAGACGTGGAAGAACAGAGTATAGATTCTGATTCTCCCTACTCATCTTCTCTGTTCAAGATTTTAACACTGAAAGTGTCTTTTATCTGTCCGATGAACTGATGAGCTGAGTCTTCATCTGATGAGGTGGCTCTCCTATGTTGTGCCATTGATCATCTGAGTGGCTGTTTGGATTCCCTGAAGTAGAGCTTTTTGTTGTCCTCACTGCGCTGAACTGTATATACAAGGTTGCTTTTTAGAGAGAGTAGAGTGGAGCCCTTAGGACGGGCCACTTTCTGTCTGATGGTGGGGCTGGGTTCGAAAAACATGGGTATTATAAAAGGACATGTTACATCATGTCTGCATATTAAAATATGTTGCACCATTTGGGGCCAGCATCAGAATTATGCTAAAGACTCTGAGCTGGGGCTGCTCGCGGTTATGTTGACGCTGCTGGTCCTTTTTGTTTTGTTATGCTGTGAAAAACGCAACTATCACAGAGAACTAAGGTCTGCTATGTGGTGATGAGAAAGTGTTAAAGTTCAGTGTAGCGCTTGTCAGAGTTTTTCACTTGTGTTTCTTTAAAGTTTATATATACAACTAGAGCCACCCCTATTTTTCCAGTTCTTTATGGCAAGACAGATGGGGTTGGAAGTAATCAAGGAAAGTTGGGAGAGCCCTGGGAAATGGTGGCACCACTTGTCAAGGCTTGATCAGCTTCTGTTGTTGCAGAACAGATTTAAGTTCTTGCTGCATGAAAAAGGCATTGTGTACAGTATAATTCAGAGATGTGCATTATTTTTCAGTTCAGGGGGACTTTATATTTTTTAGCCTCTGGCAGCTCATCATTTACTGCATAATTATCAGGCTTGAACTGCTTGAATTCCAACAAGAGGAAAAAATTAAAGCAATAAGCCCCGAGAAGCCGTGGGTTACAGCGGTTTTACAACGGCGGGGCACGACGCGAAGCGGCTTATTGCTTTTATAAAACGGTTACCTCACATATTGCCTATAAAATAAATAAAAATAAATACACACATACAAAATAAACAATTTATGGGTAATAATGAAATAATGAAATAGAGAACTATTTGTTCTCCCAACACATAAGATTGAGTGGACAGTATGGTTGCTAAGCAACTCAACTTGTTCACAAGTAGGAGGGTCTCGTAAAACGAAGATATTTCCTACGATTTGGCCCATCATTAACACGTAAACGCAGATTTTATTTCTTTGTATTTTTTTTATCTACTTATTTATTTTTTTGGCATTAAGAAAAGTTCATTTCAAAAACTTCGACCAAAGTGAGGATTTAGTTTACCTCGTTTATGCAACTGCGTGTGGATATTAATAACCAGGGTTTTAAGGTTTGAAACATCACTGCCTGCGACAAAAAAAAAAAAAAAGCTCTGATCACATTTGCTATCTGTGTTTACTCTGGATCGCTTTCCAGGCGAACAAGCTGTGAACTGGGTCAGCGGAGTTTTCACTTGTTTAAAGCGGCGATCAGACAGATGATCCGCTCAGATCCGATGGCCTGCTCAGTCGATTTTTATTTTATTTTATTAACTTTGCTCCCAAAGATCCATGCTTTATTTGTTTTGTTAAACCCTCTTTAAAGCAAACGCTTTCCCCTCCATTTAAGCAGCAAACTCCTCACCCGCCAATCATCACTTCTTTTTCCCCCCCCCGTTTCATTTATCCATCCATATTAATATTTCTCCATACAGCTGATAAGTATTAAAACATGGATATAAAGCAACACTTCTCCCGGGCCATCGCCTGGCTGACGACGGTAAAGGGGCGAACCATCAGAAACAGCTAAACTCTTAAACTTAACGCACTTCTGCAGTTCGGTATGAGGATTTTTATTCCAAAAACAAGGTGGATGCGATTTTTTTTTCTTTTTTAAATTTTCTTAGTTGGAGGAGGGAAGACGCTCGTTTTACAAAAATCCGGCTACACATTGGCCATTCGCTCTCATTAATTCAGGCTGTCTGGCCTCGTTAATGTTGTTACTTCCATTAATAGTGGTGTAAAAATAATGTTTGGAGAAACGGTGGTGTGCGTTTGGCGGCAGCTGTTTTTGTGCAGATGTGACGCCTGCTTTGCAAATGAGGCAACATGTCCGCGGTGAAATCTGCGCTGTCATCTTCCACCCCTCATCCAGGTTCAGGACACCCAGAATATAAAAATTCACCACAAAGTCTACAAAAGTCTTAAAACAAATATACTGTAATCCAACGAATCGGTTGAACTCAGAGCAGTTGGTTGCTAAGCAACGTCACATCTGTTTATGCTGGCGCAGGGATATTTTGTGCTGCGGTCTGCCGGATCTACGTGTAGGTTACAGTCTGTTTTACCACGGGCTTGGAACGCAGCTCAGCCAATCACATTTAAGAATGAGAAACAGCCGTTTTATAAAGGGAATTCTAAAACTTTAGACCAGTGGTGTGTTTTTTTGTCATTTCACCTCTTTTGCTGTAAAAACAGTCGTTAGCCCCTTCTGGCTCAAGCTGGCTTTCAGTCTCTAATCAGTTTATTACTGTAACATCTATCATCTCTTCTGTCTCTTTTTAAACTGAATATTTGGTGATATGCAAGGGCTGGAAGTTTTGCAAACATGGATGTCTGGGAAGGTTGAAAACAGCTGCAAGCAGACAGCACAACTCAGCAAAACATGGTTGCAGTAAATGTACACTTACATTTTCATTTTCTAGTGTACTGACTAGCCTCTTATTATTGTACATCATATTGTCATGAAAAAGACCCTACCTTTTTCAGATGGATCATATTATTTGTCTCCATTAAGCAAGCAAAACAAATAAATGTGTATTGATTAAACTTCTAACTTTCTAGTTAAAGGAGCTGTATCATGCTTTTCAAATGCTCCAAAAGTCAAATATAGGCATTTATAAGCTAGATATGTTCCCATCGTTACTATAGAAACTAATTTGGTGTTAAATATTAGTTTTTCGATGCATCTAATTTCCAACACGGAAGTAAGATGGCTGACTGTACTGAACCGCGGAGCTCTCGACCAATTGCAGCATGTTTTACGCCCATTTCATGACGTCGCCCCGGAAGAGACACTTATTCTGAAGGGTCACAATATTGTCTGTAGCACCGGCACCGGCAGCTCTCATGTGGATGTTAGTAGTAAACATTGATGGATAATTACTCCGATCGACGGGATAAAACAGACCAGCCTGTTATGGAGCTGTATGCGCTCGACCCAGAGTCTGATATGGAGTTTGAAGTATACGCAGTACCACAGAAGTACCACAGAGACCCCCGACAAGCAAGTAATTTAGCGAACAAATCATAGGCTAACAGTTAGCGCTGAGCTAAGCAGTACTCACGTGGATCTTGTAAACATTGATGGATAATCGGACTCCGATCGACGGGATCAAACGGAGCAGCCTGTTATGGAGCTGCATGCGCTCGACCCAGAGTCTGATATGGAGTTTGAAGTACACGCAGTACCACAGAAGTACCACAGAGACCCCTGACAAGTAAGTAAATTAGCGAACAAATCATAGCCTAACAGTTAGCGCTGAGCTGAGAGATGTGTTGACTCACCAGTGTTGTTGTCTGTCCACGCGCGTTTTTATAGTAGGAACTGCGTCAGGTTTCAGAAGTAATCCCAGAGAAAAAAACACTTTACTGCCCGAGATTCATGAAGTTGTCAGGAGTGAAGTTCACACACGAAGTTGAGGTTTTTTTTCCCTGCTCCTGAAGTTAAAATCCAACCACTTCTGGCAAGTCGATTCATCCAGTACAACAAATACACTCCCACGCTGAACATAACCACGCTGAACATAACTGCATTTTTCCCAACTTGCTGTCCTCTAGAGCTTAAAAAAAAAAGAAAAAAAAGGAAGAAAATTCTCCTGAACTCTGGAGCAAACGTCTGTTAGCTGATGGCTGCTTGTCTCTGAGGAAATCTTCCTGCAGGTGTTAGTTTCTTCCTCAGAGAGTGTGTATAGGATTCTCTGAGTTTCTGTTCAACAGAGGGCGTCTTGCTACGATACTGAGCGTGCGCATTTGGACTTTCGTGATTGGTGCCACGTTCATACGTAACGCGGTGGGTAGTCAGCCGTTTGCAGGGAGGTAGCGCTTGGTTTAAATATTCATGTAGATTACTCAAATATGCATGAATGAAGAAAAATAACGATTTAAATCATTTCTTGATGAGGAAATAACACACTGACATGCTGAAAAGCTCTTAAAAGTCCATTTTTCATGATAGGGCTCCTTTAAAACCATCCAACTCATGGTTAGAACCTGAAAAGAAAAAAAAGAATCATAACCTTTTGAGAATGAAATGCAGTACGAAGATTTTTCTTTAGTTGCTTCAATTCATATATATAATTCAATATATTCAATTGAATTATATTGAATAATATTCAATATATGTATATATATATATATATATATATATATATATATATATATACTGTATATATAGCCTATATGCACACACAATATATTTCCTATACAAACAAAATTTGTAGAGCTTTCTGTGTATTCTGTGTCAAAATGTTTATTTTGAGGAATGTTTAGTTATCGGAACACAAATTCTTTTGTTGGTGTGGTTTAACTGTCTGGATGACCTGACTTTCTTTCAAGTCATAAGAGGCAGCAAAAGAAATAAGTTTAATTAACCTGTCATCCCACTCTAGGTTATAGTTGAGGTGACAGAGGTGTACCACAGATTCAGACACAACAGAGCTGTCTACAATAGATCACTTTAACAGATACATTCAGTTCTTAAAGTATTTACTAGGCTTATATTTTAAGTTAATTGTTGCACACTTCACACAAACAGATCTCCTTTGGGTGCTAGTGTCATGTGCATGACAGCATCTCATTAACTAGGTTTTATTGATAATACAATAACTACGTTTTGTGCTAATGGCACTTTGTTGTATACTTTTTTCCTCATTTTATTTTAAATAGGGATAGATGTAATTACAGCATATGTAGCATAAATGACAGCACTTTCTATGCAACAGTGTTGCATAAACAATGTGTTCATTGCAGCATTTCAAGCTTTAAGTATCACCAATTGTTTTATTGATCACTCCTTTCCTAAAAACACTGGTGCAAAATAAAGCATACCACTGCTGTAGGGGGCCCACCGTATGGGTGTCCCTTTTTTTTTTCTGAAAGGTGGCAACCCTACAAGCATCTGAAAACCGGGTCTGTACCCTCCTGTTTCCAGTGGATCAACTGGGGACTGCCAAGAAAGGAGACCGCTTATAAAAGAGCATTTTCACAGATTTTGTGTATCAGACAAGGACATTGCCTCTTCACATAGCAGCGGTTGCAGTCACCTCAACTGGATGAACGTCATGGCCTAAGCAAGTTTTTTTTTCTTATAATGCTTCATTGATGATAAAGGCCTAAGATCTGATTTCCAGATGCTTGCGTGTTTTCAAACGCGCAATTTAGCGCATCAGCTACAGATCTGGGCATGAAAAAGTTCCCCTTTCAACCGACTGCCAGCCACTTACCAGCCACTTGTCTGCTAATTCAATCGCACAAAGAAACACCTGTGTGCCCCGGGGAAACAATTTCAGAGCATAAATGAATGCCCGGAACAAGGATGTTTCCACACGCCAAGTTTGGACACCGTACGTGATGGCGTATTTGCGGAACAAATCGTTCAGCCAGTGATAGTGCAGTAATGGTGCACTATTAGTGCACCACTTCTGGCAGACAAAGGAGGAACTTTTTCATGCCCAGATCTGTAACACTAGCCTGCTAACGCCAGCTGTAGTGTAGTCTCACCGGCTACAAATAAACGTGCTACCTTGTTTTATTATAAAGTTCAGAGACTTTTATAAACAGTCTACTTACTTAGCAGTCCCCAGTTGTTCCAATGGAAACGGGAGGGTGCAGAGCTGATTTTCAAGTGCTTGTGTGTTTTCAGACGCACAAAGTAAGGCACGTCAGCAAACGCTAGCTGGCTAACGCTAGCCTGCTAACGCCAGCCGTGTAGTCTGCATCATTCAAGTGCCGGCTACAAATAAACATGCTACCTTGTTTTATTATAAAGTTCGGCCCTTCATCCCGGCGAATCGCTTTGATCCACTTCTTCCTTAGCATCACTTTAGTCGGGAATCCATGAAAACTTGAGTAGGGTTGGCGTTGTTTATTCGATTTACAAAGTAGAACAGAGCAGTGACACTGGATTCAGCTATTGTTGAACTGACCCGGAAGAGGTAATGCCTAAATTTGTCAAGTTCCTGAAACAGGAACACGAAGCGTGATAATCCCCTATTAAGGATCTTTGTGATGTATAACATACGGAGTTCTGAATCTCCCATCATCAATACAAAACCTTAATGCTACTCTAGTTGGAATAAATGGTGTGGCATTGCAGTGAATATGTGATGTAACCAGTTAAAGGTGGTCCAGCAAAATACTGACCAGGCAGGGCAATAAATTGGCAGATATGCTATAGTCCTAGATGATTTTGTGAAACTATGTCATTGGAGTCAGTGTGTGAAACCATGTGTGTCATCTGTAGGGGTGATGGAAGTGTTCAGTGAATGGCTGCTGGTGTTGTCAGCAGCTTACTGTGCAGGAGAAGTAGGTTTAGTAGTGCACGGACTGTGAGCTCTGGGCCACAGGGTTGCTGTGCAGTTGCATCACACATCACAGATGACAAGCTGCAGATTCTCCATGGGACTATCATCTAAACCAGAATGTTACTGTCACTAAGTGAAGAGAAATAGGACGATTGCCTTTCTTCATGATTTTGTGCCCCCCCCCCCCCCCCCCCCTTTTCAATTTAAAATTTGTTCCACAGCTTTAAGCAAATGTATTTCTATTATTTCATTGTTCTTTCTTTTAAATATAAGAGAGGGATGCATTCATATTGCTCATTACATTACACTTAATCTTTCTCAACACAGAGGCAACAAAGCCTTTGTTCCCTGCGCTAGCCGTTTTTATTGTTGGGCCATAGTGTGTTTTTGTATGTTTTAGACCATTAACTACATATATTTATGGCCCTCGTTTTCCAAAGTATGCATTTATCTGACTGATTTTCCAACATTTATACAAAAACATAGGCCACCGCTTAGGCCAATGAAATTCTGCAATGTGTCTGCAAAATAGAGTAGCTGTTGCTGATGTCTGCACTATGAATATCTAAGTATGAGCTATTTACTGAAAACTGATTTTCTGCACTAAAACAAGAACGGTTTTGAGAATAAGGAGCTGAATAACCTGCGGTCTGAATTTAAAAAAGAGGGCAAGTAGCATGGACAATGTATTCAGTACATACATGTATAATCAGCAGTTCAGTAAATGACTGAATATTTTTCATGGAGTCTTGCATTGTTGCAGATACGGTGTGGGCATTTTAGAAGCTCTGAATCACCAAGTAATGATTAGGCTGTCAAGCAGTTATAAATATGTAATTACATGAGAATAAAGTTGATTATAATTATACTTTTTTTAAAAAGTATGGTCATTGTATCTTAAATGGCTTTACGGGATGCTGCTGAGTAACTTATTGGCTTACTGTAAAGAAAATATACAAGCCTCCTATTGGATACTGTATGTACTGTATGGGCAATTATCTTTCAGCTGGCAGCAAGTTATTTAACCCAATTGATGCAGTGAGTAGCATCTGATTTCTGGAACAACTATATGGAAAGACACATCCCATGGTCATGGATAAGATGTTACTCTTTAAGAAGGCTAAAATCATTGGCATCAAGCAGAGAAAACATCTAAGGAGATGCAAGAACCACTAAAGCTGGGTAAGGAACTGTCCAACACATTAGACACATTATTAAAAACTGGAGAGATATTGAGGAACCATGGTCTTCATGGAAGAAGTGTGATTGGAAAATAATCCTGAATGATGGGGAGCAGTGATCACTTAAACCAGAGGTGTCCAGCTCCAGTCCTCAAGGGCGCTCTAGCTTCCATTTATTTTGAGTCAGTTGTGTTGAAGCAGGAAAAAAATGTAAACCTGCAGGAGAGCGTCCCTCGAGGACTGACATTGGACACTCAGACTGAAACCTTTGGTGAAATCAAACAGAAGAAAAACAGCAGTAGAACTTAAAGCTATGTTTACAGTAATAGTGAAAGTAAATGTCAGTTTATGCTCCCTTAGGTACATCCGTTTGAGATGCTGTCATACCTCGCTGCCCTTATACCGTCATCCATGAATCTTTTACATTGCAATGGTTAAGTCAGTATATCCACTAGTGGGCAGTGCTGAGCTCGTGTTGTCATTTTATAGGTCAAACAAATGATTTGTAGTTTAGCTACATGCAGGAAGTCAGTGACAGTTCTGTGAGGACAAGAACAGCATGGAATGTGTTTAATGACAAAGCCCCTGAGACCGTCCACGCAAAGAACAAAAATGTGTAAACTGGCTGAAGCCGACTCTGCAAATATGCCAAAACATTGTTTAGTTCCCAAAAACTTCATTAAACTGGCCACTGACTTCCTGCCTGTAGTTGAACTACAAATCATTTGTTCGATAGATGAGGTCATCGCTCCATCAGTTCCGGTATTTCAGACATTTCCTCTCCAGTAAGAGCCATCTTTTGTTTGTTTGAGGTGACGTTTGTATATTTGTTTTGCCTTTTTTTAAAGGGACATTGTGTAACCGCGAGCAGCTCCCTCGTACTTTTCATGCTGCATTCGCGTGAAACTGGGCAGACCGGCGACTTATCACCAGCCTCTATGTGAAGACGTGGTCCGTCAGTTACAGTGACATCAGTCCACATCTGATTTGTTGTCATGGTGATGTCGTATTGTTTTCCCTGACCCATGTTTTACCGTCTTTCGCTCGGCTTCATTGATTAAAATGACATCTGGTTTGTTACCAACGGCCGTCTGCCCGACTGCACGTGAACACAGCATCAGTGAGATGCTGGTTTCTCCCCACTGCAGCGCGAAGACTTTTCAAAGGCATTACCTCGAACTGAGCTGAAAACTTCGGTGTGTCCGGTGAGTTTCTGTGGTTTCCTACTGTCACGCTTCTGAACGCAAAAACATGGCGATACGACATGGCAGCCTTCACCGAGCCGCCCCGCTTGATGTATAAATGAATGATACGAACGGTGAATTTAGAACTTAGAGGAGCACTTCAGTTTGTTGATGGGAGTGATTACTAATTAATGAAAAAACACTTTTGAACCAAATGATCAGTTAAGAATAAATAACAGGAGAACTTACACAATATCCCTTTAAATGCCACTTGTTCCAGAGTTTAATATTTTGTAAATTTTTTTGCTGAAATATACATTTCTTTTTTAAATTAAATGAGGTTTTTTATGTTTTGTTTCCAAATTTCTTAGTATTTTTTAAAATGTAAATGTGTTTGGCACATCTCAGCCACGGTACAGTACCCAACCACATATATTGATAGCACTGATGGAGGGGATGCATATAACTATTTGCATATCTGAAAAACTCCAGGCAAACAACATGTAGGAAAAGATTCCCAGAAGGTGAAAAACAGCAAGCCAAAAATAAAGCCTCTTGTTTTACCCAAATCCAACATTTGTGATATTTTGTTGACATGATTGTGTTGCACTTTTTCTTAACATAAATAATTCTGAATACCCCCCAGCACACACACACACACACACACACCCGCACACACGTTTTTCATAAACAACTTGCTCTATTTTACACTACATTTCAACACAAGATGAGAGCCCATCACCAGAGTCGACTCGTCTGACAAAGTTTCCTTTCACAGCTGAATGACATGATGTGTACAGCTGCCACCCGTGTGTCACCGCCAATATCAATGCACCCTTTGTCTGCATGTCCTACTTGTCTGGATTCGAAGGAGAGATGTTGACTTATGAGTGCTTTCATTTGTTTTCACCCTGGTCATGTTGTTTTCTTCAGCTCCGTGAAGCTGTTCTCTTTGTCCTGAAAAAAATGCATCTTCCATCCTGTTCTGGTAATGACATGTAGGACGCATCCACACATTCATCTGCAGTGAGAAAACACAAACAGTCACACATACAGTATACCACACCAATTAAGTGTTTATTCCCCCCTATACTCACATCCTCAGCTTATTGTGAGGTATGAGGCAACATGAAGTAGATCCTCTTTCACCGGGGCCAGAGCAGAGGTGTCATTTGTAAAGCCAAGGGTGAAATCAATGAGAATATTACACAAACTGTTCAGTCAAGCAGAGAGGAGGGTCTGTAGCCCCATGCTCATTTGCCACTACAAGAAACCTGTCCGAAAAGACAGATGAGAGCAGCATCCCAAAATGAAAACAACTCATTTCTTTTGTGGTTTACTAAAACATATAAAAACCCATATTTTCTGCATCAGAAGAACTTGATTTATATCCCAGAAACAACTGTGTGTCCCTTAAAGGAATAGTACACCCACAGAATGATGTAACTTTATTTTCCACTTACCCTCATGGTGAGCAAGACTCTGGAGCACTTTTTTAATATCTCAAATGCAGCCGGCGATCAGGAAGGCTTGTCGTTTTCCCCCAACTTTCATGGAATGGAGTTTGCCGGGCCCGAGCCGAAAAGGTCCATAAAAGTCCACAAAAACTTGTCAATATTCCTCCATACTGCGCGTCCAATGTAAACCAAGTGTCCTGAGTGGGTAGCGTCCAGAATTTACTGGAAACCACATCATTTAGTATATTTTTAGAGCCTAAACAGTAGTACATCTTACTTTCACGAAGTATGCATATGCGCATTCACGTAACTACGGAAGCCTCCGTGTTCAGAGCTTACTCTGCCGATAATGCAAGTGTAGAAGAAGAAATCTGCTATTTACATTGTGCTATGAGCACCAGAGCCGGGACAAATACAAGAGGAGTTGGATATTGATTTAAAACAAAGAAAGAAAAAGAGAGTGTGCGATCTCGTCTGCTGCAGCTTCCGTAGTTTCGTGAACGCGCATCTGCATGCTTGCAGGAGATGTGATGTCGTACTGTTTAGGCTCCCAAAATATACTAAATGACATTGTTTTGAGTACATTATGGACGCTACCCACTCAGGACACTTGGATTACATTGGACGAGCAGTATGGAGGAATATTGACAAGTTTTTGTGGACTTTTATGGACCTTTTTAGCTCAGGCCCCGGCGAACTCTATTATATAAAAGTTGCGGGAAAACGACAAGCCTTCCTGATCGCCGGCTGCATTTGAGATATTAAAAAAGTGCTCCAGAGTCTTGCTCACCATGAGGGTAAGTGGAAGATAAAGTTACATCATTCTGTGGGTGTACTATAACTTTAAACATCCAAACCAGCTGTTAGACTGTTGCATGTTCTACACTGGGTTTGTTTGTTTTGGCCCAGATGTGAGTTCAGCTGTCTGGACTCTTTCATGACCCCCATTTTTCCTCATCAAAGTGCAGCTCTTTGAACAAGACCAGGAAATTACATCACTGCTCATGTCCATATAAACAGGAAAAATCTAAGATAAATACAGCTTTTAGACTGGTGGACCTAACGCTTGTGCTTCCAAAATCTTATTTTTTCACATCACAATTTAAGTCAAAGCATGTTGACAACGCTGCACTTCCCAGCTCACAATGTCACCATATGAAGGCACTGCTTCCAAATGTCCTCAGTGCCCCCGGATCCTGGGCTTTTCTGAAAAGTTTTCCTTTGTTCAGTTCACCGCAAAACAAGAACTCTGCAGGGATCGCCTGTAAGGTTATTGATGTGCAGTGGCTTAGCAACTGATGCACCACATCATGATTAGCTGGGATTTTTGACGGCATTTGGTAAAGCTTGTTCAGGATTCAGGATACATTCTGTCCTGACTGACACTTGGATGTAAAAGGTTTCAGTCAACAGTAGGAAAAAAAAAAATCCCCCCTCTTTCCAAATATCTGACCTTTATCCCAGTGGCAAAGAGAAAACTGCATGACGACAGATGAAACATCTTGTACAATTTGCCAGTGAAACATTTTCTCGTACTTCAAATAGCTAGAGGGGTTCAAGGAAATAAGCAGTATAAATGGAAAAGGTACTTGTGTTGTGGATCAGAGGAACTAGTATTGCACCTCCACACTTCTATGTAACACACCCTGCTCTCTGCAAGACCCATTAGATGAACATTTGGTATTTAGTGGCAAGTAAAAACTCTCTAAAGGACACTGGTTATATTCTGTTCTACTAAAGCAGTTCCTCTTTGTAAAGGGTCCACCTCTGTGACTGTTAAATTAGCCTCTTATAATGTCCCATCATCCACCTGCTCTAAGTCAGGTCTCTGGGAATGTGTTGCAGGCAACGCACTCATGGCTTTCTGTGCAGGCTTAAAGGGGTAGTTCAGAATTTTTGACATAAGATTTCTTTTGTTAGTTAGCCAGGGTTGCACTTCTCACGGGAGACAGTTTCATCATATTTCATCATTGCATTCTGCTTTTTAAGTTATTACCAACATTTTTTCGAAGTGGGATTGTCTGTTTTTGTTTTGTTTTGTTTTTAAACCAACCACGCAGCAACTGGAAATGGGAAGTTTAAAATGGCACTGGTTACCATTATGGGAGCACACAGGTTCAATGTCAAGTCAAACTCAGGTCTCCCGTATGTAATAGTATAGAAACTTTATCTGTATCCCTCTACAGTTCTCTTCACCTCCAAACTTGGATTTTCTTGTTGTATTTGTAATAGATAACAGCTTCCTAAGACTTCTGGAAGCTAGAGGATTACGCCTTCTGGGAAAGTAGAAGGGAGTATGAGTGATAATGTCTACTTATGTTGTCTGTGCCAAATGTCACATTGCCTATCTCACACCTTAAAAAGCCAGGACATAGGATGCAAGATATAGACTGAAAAATATTATTCTCCAACCAACCCATTTCCTCTAGAGATGTTTCCTCTCAAGCCTTCGCTCAGTTTATTTGTGACCTGATGCATTCACAGAATTTTGCAACATGTTGCAGAAAAATATAAGCATTGCTCAGACTTTTTTTTTTTTTTTTTTTTTCTTTTGCTCTTCTGTAGAGCAGGGCGATATGACGAAATGTATCGTCTGGACGATAGAAAATCTCCATCGTTTCATATGAAGCTCTATCATTTACTCCACAATAGACGCTCTACTGCGGGGTTTAATCAAGATGCGGTGCGTGCACATGCACACTGCAAACAAACATGGAGGGAGATGGTGGCGGACCTTTCAGAGGATGGTAATTAGACTAATTCTTGACAAGATGACCAGCTGACCCAAATTGAGAGGCTTTTCCCTAAAAGAGGGACAACTTCTATTGCATGAATGTGGTTTGGATAGAAAAAGACTGACGACAGTTGTTTGTATGCTGGCTCTTGGGGGCATCTTTCAGCACTACACCAGGTGTAGTGTTGAAAGACGCCTCCAAAAGCCGAGATACCTTCTGTTGTCTTGACCGTGACCACGTCAGCCTTTTTTTTATATATCCAAACCACATCCATGCAACAGAAACCGTCCCTCTTTTAGCTATCAGCGCCTGCAGTTTGGTTTGGCTGGTCTTCCTGTTGAGAACTAATTATCCTGGTCTCAAACACATCTGCCACGCCTCCCTCCATGTTTGTTTAGGTCAAGATGGTATCATGATGTAAAGTGAGTTATATTGTGATATGGGATTTTAGTCAAATTGCCCAGCCCTACTCTTCTGTGTCTATTTTTGTTGGTTTCCTTGTGTCCTGCACGGCCTATCTGCTATTGCTGCAAAACACATCTACATTCAGGTACCAAAAAGTTACCTTGACCATGAACTGCAACATTTCTGCATATAAAATGCAATAATGATGGAATAGTTCTAGATATTAGACTGTATTTTTGCAGTAAAGGTTACACACTGGAACTTTAAGTTGCTTTAAAGGAATAGTTTGGAAATTTTGACAAAGGGGCTCATTTTTGAGTTAGCCAGTACTGTTTATCACTGGAGACAGTTTCAACATATTTCATTCCCGTTTTTCTAGTTGCAGGAGGTTGCCAAAGCTATGACTAGCACAAGTCAATAGGAAGTCACTTAGCCTGTTATTAAAAACAATCTTATCCGCTCCACAGATACCCTATGCGAGTCAGTTATAATGCAAAACTAACTGTGTAAATGCCCGTGTTAATAGAATGTTATATAAAACAGGTCATGCATCACAAATTATGCATTACATTTTGAGGGACTAGTTTCTCACCAGCTGTGAAATTATACTTTGCTTCTGGGTGATATTCCGGGTTCATAGACATAGGGTGGCAGTTTGTTTGATGAAACAAATTCAAAATAATCTTCAAAATCTGACATATCCTCAAGTCTTTCAGACATGGCCATATTTTTGACCATATATTTGTGTAATCAAATTCCTTCTTGCACGTACTGTAGTGGCAGACAAAATCACTTCGCTGCCAAATACAGGAAGTTAAATTAGGTTGCTGCTGAGGCACTTTGCCATCAAAATGCATCAAAATTTTCAACTTAAATTTAAATTGTAAAAATAACTCACAATTATTAAGTAATTTGTATTCAATGTATTCCTTTTGTGATCAATTTGTAAAAACTAAGTAAACTTTACTTTGCCTACTTATTCCTGTCAAAGGGGGAGAGGCTTTTTTCAAAATTCAACATATCTGGACCACAAAGGCTCATGGGAGATGCACATTCAACAGGAACTTAGCTTTTGAAGCAGATGAATTTGAGTTATTTACTGCGTTATGGTTTACTTTTTGACAATGTTGGAAAGTTCTGTTGTGTTTGAATTGTGCAGTAAAGGTGTTACAATGAGTGAGAAGAACAGTACAGATGACTAAAGCCACCATCCCCATTCATTATGGAACTTCTACGTACTTGTCCAAGGAGTTAGGAATATTATGACAGTTGATGTTCAACTGTGTTTTATATTTTAATTGTTTATAATTATAAGTCTGTTTGTTTGTCCCAGTGTAGTTGTTAAAGGTAGGGTAGTGGATCCTGGAAAAATGGTTCGAGCAAGCTACATTCTAAAAAATACAGCCCCCCCGAAACCATGCCTCCACAACACAGTGACACCGATGGTTGTCGGTGAACAGAACCAACAGACATAACCGAAAACAACCGAGTGGCTAGCTTGTTAGCTTCCCAGTAAACAACAGAGAAACCATGTTTCCTAAAAGAGATAATCTCACCTCCAACTTCTTCTGTGGTGTAAAACATCCTCACTACAAACACCAACACCTCCATAACTTCATCCACATTCTTTTCAAGGGCAAACAGCGGCATAGATAAGAGCAGCGAGCAGCTACGTTCGTCTGCACTGTGAGACGGCAGTCGAGTTTGATGGACATAATAAAACCCATCCAATGAAATGAATTTCATTGGATGGGTTTTTCCAGTCCTGCCAGTTCCACAGGTGATTTTTTTATTTTATTTTGTGTCAGAACATTTGATTAATTGGCTGCAATCGGGGGGTGAAGACGACTTTAAGCAATATAGTAAAAAATGCTCAAGGAAAACATCATCTACCCTGCCTTTAAACAATTCTCTTCAATACCATTTGCTTCAATGTGAAATTTTCAGTTTGATGTAAACTGAATCGAATTAGAACTTACTAATCATGACAAAGTAAAACTCAATGGAGAAGTTGATAAATACGAGTAAAGGTTACTTCAATTTTAGTGTAGGAATAACTCATATATGCAAGTACTTGTACTTGAAAATACAAGTACAAGTACTTGTACTAGTACTTGAAAATAGCCCTTGTAAAATGTATTCAGTATTTCTGCGTGCAAAAACTTTTCTAGGTTTTTCTAAGTAAATAATTCTCAACAGTTTTTTAAGTGTGGTTTTATCCTCTGAAGGTAAACTTGTAGCTTGAGTTAAAGCTAATCTAAGCAGCTGTGCTCAGTAACCGGTGGAAATGAAGCCGGCCCAGAGGAGGACAAAGGATGGCTGAGTTTACCTTAAAACACAGGTCATTCATTGAGAGCAGGTGAAAGTCATCCTGGAGCTACTCAGAAATAACTTACTGATTGATTGAAAAGTAAACCAAAGAGGGTGGCCTGCCCACAGTCTCACCACAATGCTGCATTCTCCTCTCTCCCATTCATCTGTGCGGACCAGTTGGCCTGGACTTTCCAAGTCGACCACACACTGCTGTGTCATCTTTCCTCGTTGTGTGACCCTATTAGAGATTGTATTTGTTGGGGGGTATGTGCATTAGTGATTTGGCAAGTTATCAAGTAGACACCAAATTCAAAAGCCAGCACAAGCAGCTCTTCTTACGCCTGAAGCCAAGAGACAGACTTTTAGCTGGTCCAGGAGATGAATGTACTTTTCTCACTGGATATGTGATTGTCTTTGCA
Source organism: Atherinomorus stipes (assembly GCA_023101725.1). Taxonomy (NCBI): domain Eukaryota; kingdom Metazoa; phylum Chordata; class Actinopteri; order Atheriniformes; family Atherinidae; genus Atherinomorus; species Atherinomorus stipes. Next base: position 1,615,330 of record JALJCO010004498.1, read on the forward strand.
GGTGTATCTAGAGAAACAGGAGTGTGTATATGAGTTGTGACGTTTGTCAGTGGCAAAGGGTTTTGACAGTCCTTTCTACAGGGAGGAGGGCTGCTGAGGTGCTGATGCCAGGGCTTTTAAAGGCTCGGTCCAGGCCGCTCAGTTCCAGCACCTGGGAGAACACCTGCCACGGTCATTAGTGAGCAGGCAAGCGTAGAAGAATGAATGCGTAGGCAATCAGCAGAGGAAAAAAGCAGGACAGGGGGGGCGAGGAGGCAGACAAAAAGCACCGCAGATAAAGAGGTGGGCAGAAGAATGAAAGACAGCAAAGATAAGAAGAAGCAAAGGACCGAGGAACAGAAGCAGACTCTGAGAGAACAAGTCAGAAAATCACACGGGCTTCAGAGCTGAGATGAGGACAAATGAGGAAGAGGAGTGAATATGAGTGAGGGTGTGAGGTTGGTGACAGGCTTTCAAAGTGCTTCAGCTCAGTGTTTTCTAAGTGAGTCTCTGCAATCTTTTTTTTGTGTGTGTGTGTCACTATAAAGTAGAGGTGGGGGGTATAAACGGTATACAGTAGAACTGATATAAATTTGGCCAACAGTAGGGATTTTGTCCATACCGGCCTACTGCGATAGGATTTTAATGATGACAACGTCAGATTTTCTAAATAGAAGCAACATTGCCGCCTCCAGCAGGCAGCAGCGTTTGAGGCTCTGCTGTCAGACATCTGTGCAGAGTGCAGCGCAGTGTGGCAACAGAGAGGCAAAACCTACAAGCAGGTAAACTTTGAGACTGTCCGACAAGCTACATGTGAAGTCCAGAGAGGAAAGGTAGCGACCCCATTGTAGCAGCTGATAAGTTGCTTAGATGTTACAAGTCTAATAAATGAAGTGCTAACGCAATACTACCATAGGCTGATTAATTATACCGTTTTCTTTGCATGTAGCACAAGCAAAACATCTCAATGTCTGCATATTTCTCATACACATTCCATATTTATCTGCGCGTGCAAATTCACCTGCTTGTGAGACACTACATAATTTGCGCATGCAGATAAATCTGGAATATGGGAAATATGCATTCAAAGTCAAAGCATTTGCTGTTCCTGGTGAACAACCTATACAAGAAAGTTTAATTACTACTAGCACAGAGCATAAACACTGATGCTTGTTGATATTTGCACTAGATATTGAATGTTTGAAATTTGCTTTTAACAGTCCTGCATGACTTAAATGGTTTTCTATTTTTTTAAGGTAAGTTTAACATAATATCCATCTTAAAATGGCTATCTATACTTTTTTGAAGTGTTTGTTCTGCTGCAATATATCTGGTATGTATGTTCAGAAACAGTCATTGTGAAATATATACACAGAATAAATAATATAGCGCAATATATATTGTTATAGCCTACAGTAGTCAAGACCACACCGACCAAGACCAAGACATTACCAAGACCAAGACTTTTAGAGACCTGGACGAGACCGAGACCAAGGCCATAAATATCAAAGAAAAATCATAACAAAACATCAAATTGTGAGGGTTTGTTAAAGTTTGCTTTTAAACAAATATGACAACAAAAATTAATCTTTGCTCTGTTGTTTTGAAAACAGCACTATGAATTAAATAAAGTATATACTAATAAATTTTGGCAAACATCAAATTTAATTATAACCAAGTTGGCAGAAATCTCTCCTAACAAGCAGGACCGTAGTTTATCTTATTTTCTGTCATTTGTTCTCTTTTTAATCTCAGTGTCCGTTTTAGAATGAATGACAAGACTTCTGCATATCATCTGAAATTTCTTCAGTGCTCATCATCACACTCACAATGTTGAAAAGTTTTAGAAACAAATTTTGTTTAGTCATGAGACAATTTGCACAAATATAAAATGATATAATCACTATTATTAATAAAGATTTTATTTTATTTACTATGTAGGGCCAGGGGAAATCAATTTCCAGACAATTCATTCTTTTTTTATTTTGTAAAATTTTTTAAGTCTGGGTGATCTTTCAGGTTATTGCAGCAGATTACATATTGACTACAGTATAGTCAGGATTGCAACATGTAAGTCAGTGGTTGTTAAAGTTTGCTCTCAGTCTATAATTCAATTAAAATAGAGCTGTAAGGAATTCAAAAGAAAAGATGTCTTGCAAAGGTACTGTAAGTGTTTCGTAAACTAAAGTTTATATGAAGGGAAAACATAGGAATCTTAAGATGACTGAAATAAGAAGCGCAAGAAATTGAGAAAGAAAAAAAAATTCTCTGCCTGTTTCATCTCATATGTCCGTTCGTGGTGGTTAGCACCACAGCCTCACGGTAAGAAGGTTGCTAGTTCAATTCCCGGCTGGGGAGGGGATTCGAACAATTCCAACAGCCTTCCTGTGTGGAGTTTGCATGTTCTCCCCGTGTATGCGTGGGTTCTCTCCGGGTACTCCGGCTTCCTCCCACCATCCAAAGACATGCATGTTAGGTTAATTGATCACTCTAAATTGTCCCTAGGAATGAATGTGAGCATGGATGGTTGTCTGTCTGTCTGTGTTGGCCCTGTGACAGACTGGCGAGCTGTCCACGGTGTACCCCACCTCTCGCCTGATAACAGCTAGGATAGGCTCCAGCAACCCCAGGGACCCTGAATTGGATAAGCGGTACAGAAAATGACTGACTGATGACTAGTGTCAAAGTATGTCATGGTTTGTTTTTTTCATAGCACACTTTGTTTTAAAATCTAAAGTGTGGTAACTTACCTTAAGATTGCATATCGGTGTGCTGAATTTTAGTATATGAGCTCATACACCTGTTAAAACCACAAAGTCTGCAACATCTGAAAGCATGCAGCACAATGAAGACAAAGAAACTCTCCAGACTGACCAGAGACAAAACTCTGTGGTGGCACATAAAAGGGATGAGTTATTAATATGAAAAACTATGAATATGCACCAGAGCACAATTAAGTCCATTATTGGAAAATGAAAAAGAATATACCTGCCAAGAAAGGACAGACCACAAAACCCCAGCAGATCAAGCAAGAAGGGTGTTAATCAGGGAAGCGAGAGGCCAAGATTCACCTTGAAGAAGCTCCACTGCTCCACCACTGAGACTAGAGTGTCTGTCCATGTAGGTTTAAGCTTATGTGACCCATAAAGTCGATTCTGATTAAGGGGTTACATATTTAACACCCTGTCTTTCCTGCAGTCTGCTGAAACAATAGTATTGAATAATATGGACGGACCCTCCTCAAGGGACGGTGTACCTCAGCCTGACAAAAAGCCCAAGTTTATAAATGCTATTTTTATATAACCTTTTTAAATATAAAAATACCATAAACATGTGCTTTCTTGCAACTGACTTCAGCTTTCCTACACACATGGGGCCTGACCAGCTTCAAGAATTAATAGTTTTGCATGACTGCTTTTGCAAATCGATTTTGAAGAAAAACTCTAAACAGGCGCCATAAACATCAGAATGGAGACATATGATATAATTTTCTTTTGTCATAGCCTTGAAATACTCAAATGCATCCTGCACCTCTCAGAAACACAAACACTGTTACCCACACAGGAACCTCGCAGTGGGACTGCCAGGCTTCCTCTGTACTACAAGAACATGCAGCACCATCTAATGTTTAGACTCTGAGCTCTGGCAGTCTCTTTTCATTCTTCTCCTCTTCCTTTTTCAGCTCTACTGTCTTTTTTGTGTAATGTAGCTCTTGTATTTGAGCTGGAGGTAGGCCTGATTGCAATCCACCCACATGCACCATCCAAGCAGCACCCACTGACAGAGCTTCCTCTCTCTGATGTGCCGGTCGGCTTGGTCTCCGCCGCAATCAGAGCAGCAGGGGGAAGGTGGTGGGAGGTATGTGTGAGTGCACATATGTGTGAGCGGTGGTGGTGGGGAGACAGGAGTGGGAGAGCGAAAACAGAAGTATAGAAAAGCTGCAGTGTTTGATGGGAAGGAGAGCTAAAGCAAGAGCTCTATTTTTTTCTATTTGTTTCTTTAATTTATTTTTCTCTGTATGGGATGCAGGTTTGACAGATGTGCTATTAGCACTTCCACTTCTGTCAGGGGAAAAATGAGGGAGCAGCAACTTCTGATGGGCAAACTTTTTATGTCAGAAAAGAATCAATGCTTTCTCTTGCCTTCCTCCTTTACTCTCACTTTCTTTTGTCATCTCAAAGTAACAGAAAATAACTCAAAGCGCTCTGTTTCAGTGGAGCTTTTTCTTCCACATGTTGCATGCTTCTACCAGGAGATGGAATATTGATTTGACCACAGAGCTGCAGAATTACACTGAATATTCTTGTCTTTGGATGAATTGCTTCTTTTTTCCTCAGTTTCTTTCATTGGCCCGTCGTCAAAAGATCAGCAGTTTCAGGCATGTCAGAAAAATGTTTTCACATCTGTATTCTAACAACTCCATCCTTGTGTTTTTTCTCAATTTCTCTCTCTTTTTCCTTTTTTTTTTTTTTTGTTCATAAACTCACAGATGAGCAGTTTTTTAACAAGGTCAAAGCATCAAAGGCTCCAGTTTGGGTCTTTTGAGGGGAAATTGTGAGAAATATAATTCCTGGTACCAGCTACTTAGTCGGTACGAGGTTATAGACATTACTGAGTGTTTTACAGTAGCTTGGAAACGAAGAGCAGGGAGGAGGTGGACTGCAGGTAGAGATATGCAGAAGCAGAAAAAGTCAGCTGCTCTTGGCTGATGCAGACATTACAGGATGTACTCTGGAAAGGCATCTAAAAGAAAAGGACCTTGTATAAACTTAAAATATGGAATTAGTATATTTATACTAATAAATGCTGGATTGGTTTCCATATGCTTCTGCAAGTGCATTTACCTTCAAGTTTATTTTCTTCATAAATGAACAAGGTGTCTCCTTTTGCTTGTTTCTTCTTTAGCATTTTTAATCATAAACTTGCATAAAAGTATCCTTTAGTGACACCTTCTGATGGAGCCAAGTTAATTTGATATCAGTGTAACTAGCTTTTCCCCAAAATTATAATATGTAAACAGTTACTGTATTTACCAGTGTTTTTGAAACAAAACAGTTATCTCTTGTAAGCCTCAGCTGGCAGTTTCCTCAGAGGAGACTAAATCCGTTGGCTAAATATTCACTCCACTATTATTATGGCTGAAAATATTCAGTCTCTCTCTCTTCCTCTCTCTTTTTTGTCTCCTTTCCATTAGTAATGTAGTCACACCCAAAATAGGTGGTATGGTGAGATGAAACTTTAATGTTCCTGAGGGGCCAGTTTGACATGCAGTTGTCAGATTGATGTGATAGAACTTGTGCTGCTGGTCTTTCCTCATGCTGGAAGTGACTGCCTCCACCTCATTGCCCATCTGAACTCCAGATATGGTACAAAAATCTCAGTTAGAAATAATTGTTTTGATTTTATCTTTGATCAAATTATACGATTATCAGTAGTTTGCTAGCACCGCATCAGTCATTTATTTTTTAATATCAGGGTTGTAATCTGTGCTAGTATAGCAGACCTGATAGTTCCAACAATAAAAAAAAAAGTTTAACAGTGATTGTGTTGAAATAGAAAAAATAAGAACTTTTACATTTTAATCCACTTTTCTACATAATTTATAAAAAAAAAATTGAAATAACCTCTGGTTTATGACATTTGGCTCGCTACTTCTTGTTTATGAAGGACCACATACCAAGACTAGAAACAAATCAAACCACTCAGGCTGGAAATTGAAGCAATATTACGCAAGTTTCCAATATTAAATCTGTGAGTTTCTTACCTGTTTGATGGCACACTGGCTTGCATTATAACCACACTTCACCACTTTGTGTTCCAGGCTGCAGCATCACGTGATGGCTGTATTTTACTTTTACAGCACGCACACCAACACATTAGCTGTTTTAGATACACGCTGACCATAGCTGGTCCAGCAAAGAAACTTAAGAGGACATTATTAGAGGAAGCAAAGGAAAAAGGGAGACAGAGAGAGGGATAAGACTCAAGAGAACTTAAAAGGGACAGGACGGATGTGAATTAGCCTGTGTTGGGGGCGGGGGGCAAAAGTGTGAAAACCTGCTATAGCTCAGTTAGTTTGGGAGAGTGGGTAGCGTAACGGTTGACGTTGTGGGCTTTGGTGCTGCAGCCCCAGTTCGAGTCCCCGACACAACACTCAGGTAAACCACTGTGGACCCCTGAGCAAGGTCCTCAACCCCCACCAACTGCTCGCTGGGCGCTTCAAATAGCAGCCCAATGCTCTCAGGTTCAACCTGAGACGAGTTATATGCAGAGAACGGATTTCCTAATTGGCTCACTAATTGGGATTAATGAAGTATATCTTTTTTTTTTTTTTTTTTTTTTACATTGCCTTAAAGGAATAGTTCACCCACAGAATGATGTAACTTTATTTTCCACTTACCCTCATGGTGAGCAAGACTCTGGAGCACTTTTTTAATATCTCAAATGCAGCCGGCGATCAGGACGACATCTCGTTTTCCCCCAACTTTCATATAATGGAGTTCGCCGGGGCCTGAGCCAAAAAGTTCCATAAAAGTTTACAAAAACTTGTCAATATGCCTCAATACTGCTCGTCCAATGTAATCCAAGTGTCCTGAGTGGGTAACGTCCATAATTTACTCAAAACAACATCATTTACTATATTTTTAGAGCCTAAACAGTAATACATCTTACTGCCCCGAAGCATGCAAATGCGCATTCACATAACTACGGAAGCCTCGGTGTTCAGAGCTTACTCTGCCGATAATGCAAGCGTAGAAAAATAAATTTGCTGTTTACATTGTGCTAAGAGCGCCAGACAAACCAGCCTTTTTGGCTCGGGCCCCGGCAAACTCCATTATATGAAAGTTGGGTGGAAAGGAGAAGCCTTCCTGATCACCGGCTGCATTTGAGATATTAAAAAAGTGCTCCAGAGTCTTGCTCACCATGAGGGTAAGTGGAAGATAAAGTTACATCATTCCTTTAAGTTCTGTTTTGATTGTTCTTGTTTTTGTGTCATATCAGGTTTATTTCACTGTTAGTGGTGACCATGGTTGGGAAGCGGGCTCGTACAGGGTCTGTCCTGTTGTGAGTTGTGGAAGGACCCCTTAATTTTTTTTTTGCCAATGCACTTAATAACTAATGTGCAATGCACAGAGCCCTTGAAGTGCTTTAACATCATTTTCTTTAATATGTGCATATGTTTTAAGACAATTAGTTGTGTAACAAAATGCACATCTTCCACCAGGATTTCCAAGAATGCTTTCAGCAAACAAAATGATATAGGGCAAGTATGGGTAAACTGGGACACTTTCTGAAAATGTAACCTCAATGTTAATTCTGATTATGAACCAAACATCCACATCATCCACACAGAACCTTTTTTTTTTTAATCTAATGCTGCCCTATGAAGAGCTCAAAGGTGATTTTTCGTAACAGAGGTAAGCACATGTAAAGATTAAACTTAACTGTCCCACTTTGCCCATTGCCCCATTTTACCCATACTCACCCTAATATCTATAAACATCCACACAGCTGCATGGAATAAATAAAATAAGACATACTGATGCTTCAAGGATAGAAACTAGAATATGAGCTAACTTGACTAATAGCACACACATATATACAGTATAAAACAAGAGATTAAGATGTGCCAAAGAAAAGAAACATCAGTAATTCTGAATGAGTTCTCTGTGGTTAAAAGTCTTGCTAGAAACTGACCTTGCATTAAGCAGATGTGAAGCACTGAAAGAAGAGGATCATTTAAAGTCCAATTGCACTCAAAAAGCTTCTTAATGACACCTACAGAGGTAAAAAGAATTTGTTTTCTCTACCCTTGGCAAGCCCTGCTAGTGTAGAGAAGTAATGGGGGGTGACGCATGAGGTAAAGGAGAGGTCTTTGTCAGTCCATCAGATAATCCCTGCATAGATAAGATGGCAGCAACATGAAGGAGGAATGTAAACACCATAATACTGTCTGGATCTCCACACATCTAACTCCATCCCTCCATCAGACTTCTGCCATCCCCACTTATTTTCTCTTTCTTTGCCTTTGCACGTGTTTAGTTCTCTAAATCCCACCAACCAGAATAAATCCCAGGGCTCCGGTCTGCAACGTTTCCCTGCAGGAGAACATTATATATGCTCCTGATGTGGAACTGCTGCTGCATTTCTGTCATGCTCACGCCTCCATTAAATCTTTTTGTGTTTGCCTATTCAGTTTGTTGTTCTGTTTGTCTTTCATTACATGTAGGTCATACATCAAAGCATGAGGAGATCTTTACTCCAAACGTGACTGTATGGGCCGACATGTCATAGCAAAGCTTCTTGTTCATCCAAACGTGTCTCGCACCACTCTAAAACAAAGATGCTGTGGGGACTGGCAAACATGCTGCAGTGCAGACAAGTGAAAAGAGTTCAGCTTGACTTCTGAGTTTTGTCTCTGATCCGGCGTCTGTGCTGCTGTTGATCTGCAGTGTTCCATGTGGCAGAGCACAAATTTCCCTCTGATTGCTTTGCCCTTTCTGTAAATGCACAGGCGGGTAACGGGGTTGTGGAAAAGGACAACCGATTATCATTCCCGATATGAAAGACCCAGACTTTCTCAAGAGTTGCTTTCTTTGGAGGTCACCTCAGATTTTTATTTCTCATCTCATTTTCCAAGTGGATGACTTTATTTTTCCGTTTTTTCTCATAGCTTCTTTGCTGGGAAATGTCAGAAGTTCTGAATGAGGAGTGATCCCCTGTGTGTTCTGGGCCTGGGATATGTCCTTAAGGTGGTGTTTGTGTTTGCGGTTGTTTGAGTTGAGCCGTGATCTTTGGCTCCCCCAGCCAGCTGAAGATGAGCGCAACCCCCCGGTGGCCATCCTGCTATGTGACACGATGGGCCGTCTCTTCAAATGCAGACTGACACTTGCATTCAAGCAAAACTGCAAAGCGGCGCGACTCTGTCATCTGTGTTTTTACCTTTCAGAGCGTCATCTGTGAAAGTTATGAAGGACGTTTCTTTTTGTTATTCCGAGTATATTCTCTGTGTTTTGACTTCCCAAAACACAGCACAAAAGATGTTAGGTTTTTTGACTTCCCAACATCTTTTATGGTCTGTAATTTAATTTGGCACATAATATATGTATGTCTTTAGACAGGGTAATGCTCAGACTTATCAGCCATGTTGGCATAAAAACACTGGTGCTACAGGTGATGATATAAAGCTGCCAAATGCTACCTTTAATGGAATTGCATTTAGAAAGAGTGCCATTATTTTATTTTATCTTCTTTTCATCCATCCTGTTTGACATGACTGCCTCAATCCAGGTCAAATAAAGGGAGGCAATCTAGAAGATTAAAGCAGAGAAACCATCCATTAATTTTCATTTGCTCAAAAACTTTAAAATGAAAACAGAATGCGATAATCAGCAGTCAGTCAGGTGTTATAAAACAAAGCAAGGTCCTTCTAAAGCCATAAGGAGGAAGTGGAGTCTGCTTTTACGCCGGCTCCAGGTGTTCTTGTTACACAGCAACACAAAGCAAATATAAAAATGTGCATTCAGCCTGACGCAGAGCTGCACAGCGCTGCATTTTCTCATGCTTAACAGTCTTCAAGCTGTTTATTCTGCTTAGACATTTTCTCTGTCTCCTGTTTCCACAAAACTTTGTTGTCTTGATTGATATTAAAACCTCCCATAGAAGAGGCAGCTGCTGTCAGGACAGGTAAGGAGTTGCAGTTGTTTCACCTTTCTGGCTTTAATTTTTATGGATACAATTCTCTTGTAGTTAATTCTGCCTAACAGGATATAATTGTACTGATCTCATCCTTCTGGCAGCTCAATTTCTTCATATATTGATGATACAGTTTAATGGTTAAATGGTTACAGCTTCTATTGTAAATTATGAGGCTAGAATTATGGAAAAAGAGTAAATGTACTAATAACGTAGCTCCTTTAAGGTCAACCAAGAAAATAAAACAAAATTTATTACTGACGGTACTTTGTACTGAAGATTACACCTTAGATCAACAGTGACAAACAGAAGCCTTTTCTTATCTGCATACATTAAATACAGTATTTACACTTTTTTCTCCATTTTTTTCTCCATCCTCACAAATCCAACTCAGCTTCTCAGCTTGTTCAGCATAAAAGACTATCATTTTTGTTTTTCAGACAGAAATATAATTTACTCATCACTTGTTGATCTTTACTGTGAATTTAGAATATGGTCATCCTCAAAATTATTCATACCCTCAAATTAAAGAAGGAAAAAAAATCAAAAAGACTTCTGTACCTGTTGACAGGTATTTTGGTCCACTGTTCATGGAAAAGGTGCTCTAATAGGTCTTGTACAATTCTGTTTGTTTGGTTTATTATTATTATTGTTATTATTATTATTATAATTTCCAACCACAATTCAAAAGCAGTATTTTATTTAACTAAAATATAATTTTGTAATTTTTTAAATTATTTGTTTCTTTAGTTTGTTGTTATCTGAATTACTATTATGACTATTTCGCATTTCCTTTAATTGGAGGTTATGAATAATTTTGAGAGCAACTGTATGTACTGTATTGAAAGTTTAGCAGGAAGTGGCTGCATTATCATTTCTGGGTCGAAATATAGGCCTAACCTTATAGTGCCTCACCTACATTTTGAAACCTCCTGGATGGCATATAAATGCCTGGAAAACTGATCACAATTTACCCCCCAGAGTAACACTACCGTTCCTGAGGAGCTGCCATCAATATCCTTTTTATATACATATAACCAGTTAACTGTCTATTATGTAACATCCATGGTTTTTCCCAGGCAGAAATGCCACATATTATCCCTATTTGCTGCAATAACACACTGAATATGCCTTTTAGATTTCATGTGGGGTTTTTGGGCCATGGTGGTCATCAGGGTGGGATTGAAGTGAATTGAATTACAGGTACTACCCGAAAAATAAGAGTATTGTGAAAAAGTTTGTGTTTTACAAAAAAGTCAGGCCTCCTAAAGTAAAATCTTGCATCTGTACTTCGTACTTGGTTTGGGCCCTTTTGCTTGAATGACTGCCTTAACCCGGCGTGGCATGGATGCTTCCGGCTTCTGGCATATCTCAGGTGTTATGGAAGAAAAACATGCTTCAATCACAACCTTGAGCTCTTCTTTATTGTTTGGTCTCTTCCCGTTCAGCTTTCTCTTGGCAATGCCACACATGTTTTCGATGGGGTTCAGGTCAGGTGAGTTTGCGGGCAAATCAAGCATGATTGTTGAACCAAGATTTTGTACTTGTGGCAATGTGGGCAGGTGCCAAGTCCTGCTGGAAGATGAAGTCTGCATCCTCATACAGCTGGTCTGCTGAAGCAAGCATGAAGTGCTCCAAAATGTCCTGGTAGACGGCTGCATTTATGCTGGACTTAATGAAGCTCACAGGTCCATTCCTTATGAAGTCCTCCACACTTTTGAAAGGCCCTTTCCTGACCATCTTCTCCAGGCTGCAGTCAGCCCTCCGGCTTGTACACCGTTTTCTTCCACACTTCTTCCTTCCACTTAACTGTCCATTAATGCGCTTTGAGACAGCACTCAGAGAACATCCAGCTTCTTTTGCTATCACTTTTTGTGTCTTTCCACCTTGTGCAGGGAGTCAATAATGGTTTTCTGCACAACTGTCAGATCAGCAGTCTTCCCCATGATTGTGGATTCTTCTAAACCAAGACAATGACTTTTTTAAAGGCTTGGGGTACTTATGATTTAGATTAGAATGTGACAGTCTGAACCTACAATACTGGAGCTTTACACAGTATTCTAATTTTTTGAGTTTTTGAATTTTAGGTTTTTTAAGGCTGCAAGTCCTAATCAGCAACATCCAAACAAACAAAAGCTTAAAATATATTGATTCACATATTATTTGTCTAAACAATGTGTCAATTGCACCTTTTAAGTTGAATTACAGAAATGAATTAACTTTTTCAGGATATTCACATTTTTTGGGTAGTACCTGTATACTGTTTTACTTTGCAATGTCTAAACAATTTTGAATAATGGAAAGAATAATTTTGTAAATTTTTGTAAATTTTTATTTATTATTAGTTTCTTGTCATTTGCATTAATATTGTTCAGTTCAGTTCAGTTTATTGTTTCAGTCATAAAACATTTTTTCATTAATGAAACAATCAAAGCTTTTCAGACCGAAACAGGCAGAAGCAGAAAGCTTGTATGCCTAAAAGAATAAATGTTACATCAAATGAGTTACCTTACATTGTATATTCGAGACAAAGAAAACAATTATACACAGCTACAGAATGTGACAGGAAAGGAATAGAATTTTTTTTTTTTTCAGTCAGCTACATATCTCTCAAAAATGGACTGGGAGATCTTCTTCTTAAATGTAAATCAAGTATTGCAATTTTTTATCTCCTTGCTGAGATTATTCCATATTTGGACTCCCCAAAAAGACACACATCTTCTTTTTACCCTTTTTTTGGATGTTGGCACAATAAATTTACAATCATCTCTTATTTTATATTTAGTTTGCTGAAGCTTAAAATATTTTTGGACTCTTTCTGGAAGAGTATTTTGTTTAGCTTTAAACATAATTTGGATTGTTCTGTAATAAATCATATCTTTAAATTTCATAAGATTTGATTTGATAAATAATGAATGTGTATGGTCATAATATCCAGCGTTATTTATCAGGCGTATGGCACGTTCTGAAATAAAACGATATCATTAAGTACTGTCTTTTATGTGCCACCCTATAGTTCCACACAGTAAGTCATATACGGGAGTATTAAGGTACAATAAATTATAAACAAGGCTTTATAACTCAGAAAATCTTTTGTTTTACACAGGATACCAAGGGTTTTTGACATTTTTGCCTTAATATAATGTATAACACCTGAAAGCATTTAATAACCTTATTCATATTGGTAGTTATCTGATTATATTAGTTTGGGATTGTATTTAATAGCAGCAATGTTGCTTCTTGGAAAATTCAGTGGTCAGATGATGGAAGCAGATTTGGAAGCAGAAACAGATTTTGGAACAGAAAGAGCTGGTTTCACTGTTTGTTGCCGTTTCCCAGCATGCATGGCCTCCCTGCGGCTGATCAGAAGAGTCAACAGGTCAACTGCTACTGCTTGCTCCTGTTTACAGGACGCATCTTGTGCAAACTCCCTGTTCAACAGAGATAGCTGGAAATGTCTCAGAGCACCAGGAAGAAAATAAATGCGTCTGTTATCGTAGGTGTTGTTGTTGGACTTGGAAATTCCTCAGGGGCAGGAGGGACTGACATTCGCTTATGCTGAAGACACTCTGATCTTTTCCCATGTTTAGGTTTGAAGCGTGGTATGCATAATCTTCATTATGCAGAGTGCTCATGCAGAGTGTGTTCATGTGGAAAGCCTGGGATCAAAACAACATGAAGGCCGTGGACCGACTGGGCTGACCGCCTGAGATGTTCTTGCTGTTGTTTAGTTCACAGTCTCAATCTCCTCTCCTGCACCCTTTTGTTTGATGAGTCATGGCTGATTTCAATCACAATCTTCATTAGATCTCTGCGCTGCAACTGGGCCAGAAATTTAATTATTGATGCGGCTTTTGTCAGAATGGAGGAATAATCTGTGAGCCAAAGAGCTGAGAGCAAAACAGGCCCACTTGTCACCCTGTAACGTGCTGCAGCTTGGCCAGCTGGCTGGTGAAGAATAACAGTTTTTAGTGGCACGTGTATGCACTTATTAGACTGACTGTATTCTTTTGAAGTTTTCTTTATATGAACTTGTTTCCACCATTTTGGGAATAGTTATGGTTTCTCTGAGAGCAATGAATAAAATGAAAGATTTGCCAGAGTTGAGGTTTAGAAACAACTCAAGGAAGAAATATATTCTGAAATCTCTTGGTACAAAATCTAAAAAACCAACTCTCTGTATACACATTGTGTACTAGCGCTGTTAGCGTGCACACTCACCTGTTGTACCTGCAGCTTTCATGTGTGGGTGTGCTCTGTACAGTAAATGTTTAAAAGTAGACAGGAAGGAATAACCCACTGTACTGGTTGGTTGGTCATGGAGTGACTGTGTGTTTTCACCTGCCAGCCTCCCTGATGTGGAATTACAGTGTGTAGGAGTCTGCAGTGTGGAGAGTGGGCAACAACATCAAGGTTGTAAGCACAAACCAAACCAAACATGCCAGCATCAAAGCACTAAACTTCCCGTTTCCTGTCATGATTACTTTAATCATTTTCTTTGTGTTTTTGTTTCGTTTTTTTTTTTAAATAAATCCTGTGCATAATGGCTTTTTTACTCTTATTGAAAAGCAGAATTTTCCCTTTAAAAACTAAAATAGCTAAAAGTAACCCCTCTCATCTACTAGAAGCATTTGGTTGTGGATTTCCCTACAGTCGACTGCCTCTGTTCTTATTTTGCTGTGTTTAGGACAGACGTTCTAGCAGGTAGTTTATTTCAGCGCCCATCAATGGGCTGTTGTTCATGCTGTCCTATATAATGTTCTGCCAGTAGCAGCATTGATTCGGCTCTGGACACAAACCACATGAGGTTAGAATCGCATTTTAAACCAGCTCCAAATGGTGTTTGGATCAGATTTGCAAGATTAGGTTTAATGGTGCCTTTTTGCTGTTTGGGACTTTGTGAAATCTACCTGAAAACGGTCAGGACTTGGCTGGCAATCTGAACAAGGTTCAGCAGTTTTGCAGACTTTTGGGGATGTATGACACATTCAGGTTTGCTCCTGTTGTACAGAAAATCTCCAAAAATCATATTTCTGTCCAATACGTGCAGCACTGTGGTCAGTCACATCTGCTTAACTAAGATTGTAATTCAGACTTCATTATGTTGCGTTTAGGAATTGAATGTTTGCCTAAATGCTTTGCAAACTAATAAAGGAGTTAAAAGGAGTGTTAGTGAGTTTCTTGGCTGATTGACTTTTGGCTGTTGAGCTCGTTTCCTGCTTCTCTCCATTTGCTATGTTTGGCAGCAGTATGTTCTTTCAAAATGTGAAACATTTTACTAGATATTCTTTTTTAAATTAATTAATTAATCCCTTCACATCTCGAACACTGCCTCAGCAGGCCGCTTCCCTCCGTGGCAGTAAGTAAATGAAGGCGTACCACTGCACTGATTCAGGCTTGTCGACATGGAGAGGTATGAGATGAGCTCACGGATGACAAGCGTGTGTCTTTTGTGTTTTGGACTGTGAACAGACCATGTTTTCTATGAGGGAGTGAAACACAAAGAGGAGGATGTGGGTGTGTCCATGGATCCTTGTTGAGACAATGAGCTGAGAGACAAAGGCATGTTGAAAGTCGCGTTACATTCAGCCACAGCTCTGCAGCCCTGGAAACTACATCTTTGTTTTGAGTTAATTTAAATCTGCAGGTGTCTTTATTTAAATTCAGTCATCCCTTTGTTTGTATTACACACAGGGTTTTGAATAAAAGTCTAATTAAGTTATCACAATGATGAGTCCAGTCAGTCTGAGGAATTTCCAGTTTTCTTCTTTTAAAAGAAAATAAATGACTGCAGTGCAGAGGTGTGATGAGAGGGTTTGTCATCTGTTTCATTTAGTTTCTTTTGCTGGGGTTGATGAAGTCCTTGATTAGCATACATTTCGACTGTTCTCCGCATATTCTCAAAGTTGCATATTTTTGCATCTTTTGTAAGAATCTGTGAAGCTTACATGTACATCCATAAGGCTGAATTCACACAGAAAAGATGCTCTCATTCACATGTTCTCTATTTCCCAGTTTCTGACATGTTTAACAAAACATGTCAACAATTGGGAAAGACAAGCAGAACATTCAGGTTTACAGGCTCCTTTTATTTCTCAGATTACCTATTAGGAGTAAAATGTAGTTATGGGGTCAAACTAAAGGTACAATTGACTTATTCTAGATACTCAGTGGTAGAGATCTCATGAATGACAACTACGCGAGGAAATTTGACATCACATGGATCGTGTGGACGATTTGTTTGGTCAGATTGAGATGTGTGTTTGGTTTTTATCATTGTCTCACAGCTGAACTCACTTGAAAAATCTCTTTTCTGCAAACATAAATTGGCTCTGTGTTGCAGCTTCAGGCTACTGAATGTTTCAGTTTATACTGCTTTGTAGTTTTTAGCATTTGGTCCATTGCTCGTAGTAAATAAAGAGTTTTGGACCCTCTGGTTGGAGCAGAGCCAGTATCAAGTGTCTGACAAGTCAGTCACACCTGTGAACGATGCTGCTGCTCCTCTAGTGTTCCTGTGCTGCTGGACATGTGGTTTCTGTGACCCACTTGGGCAACAGTTGATGCTAAAGTTATCCATAATGTCATGTGGTGAGTGTGTATTTGAGTGGGCTGTGGGTTGTTTCCTGGAATAGAAGATTAATCGAGAAGCATTTGAGCAGGGGTGTCCGAGTCCAGTTCTCAAGAGCTGCTGTCCTGCGTGTCATTCAGCTCTGCAGAAGTCTGGTAATTTGCCTTTCATTTGATTCAGCTGTGTTGGAGAAGAGATGCATGTGAAAATTGCAGGACAGTGGCTCTTTAGGGCTGGAC
Organism: Atherinomorus stipes; assembly: GCA_023101725.1. Lineage (NCBI taxonomy): Eukaryota > Metazoa > Chordata > Actinopteri > Atheriniformes > Atherinidae > Atherinomorus > Atherinomorus stipes. The sequence continues at coordinate 1,631,812 of JALJCO010004498.1, forward strand.
TTGGCCACCCCAATAGAGCAAGATACTAGAAATTAGAGACTGGAAACAGTTGATAAGTGAAGGATTATATATTTTTTTCTATATTGTGTTAATGAAGATGAACTTGGGGGAAATTCCATATCAGGATGTATAAAGAAAAGTCCTTCGAGATGTGCCCACACACACATTTTGACAGAAAATAACCTTCCTGCACAAATGATGCACTTCACACAATTTATAAATACTTTTCCTGACTAAACCTACAGCAGGTAGGTCCTGTCCCCTTCCCCTTGTACACAAATTTATCTGGACTGTAACAAGTGTCAGACAGCCCCTATTCAAACAGCCATTATTTCCTGACACGCTTATTTACAATATTCATGAGTTATAATTAGTTGTCGTGCGTGATGTTCACTGTGTGTCAGTGAGAGGTGGCCTTATCAACGCAGAACCACATTTCAGGAACAACCGTATTTGCAGTCACCGCTGCTCACAGACTCTTTACTTCATTAGTGTTTCCAGCTCTCAACCCCCCCACCCCCCCACCACCACCACTCCATTCCTCGTAAAAATAGAATTCATTTCCGAGCCCAGACACCACCTTTATGCAGTAAAAGTGATGAATCCTCTATTTTGCTACTAATTGTATTTTCTGCAATTTTATTTGCTCATAAATTTTTCTACGCTATCACCCTCCCTCCTTCCTTCTTTGGGAAACACTGCCCGGGGGCAGGAAATTCTTATTGTGTCTAAAGGGAGGCAGAATTGGGAAAAATAGGGCATCAAGCTCAGGTCTGGAGTGGAGAACTGATGGCAGGGGTTGTACATGACTGTTGGCCTTACTAACAGATGGAAATGAACTCTAACATGCATCTGAGACTTGAGGCACAAATGAGAAAGCATCCGTGGCGTTGCGCTGAATTTGGAAATGAAAAATGGCAGCAACCCAGTTGGCAGATGAGTCTTGAATTACAATAACAATTTTCTATTTTACATGTGTAGCTCTTTAATAACCATTGTCCCAAATTATTGCTTACTTTTCTGCACACAACTGATCTTTTTTTGTTTTCTGAATATTGAAACGTTATCAGGGAAAACCACAGCTTTCCTTTATCTGCTTCTTCTTTATGGGGGAAAAAAAAGCATGCTACAAAATCACTGGCAATGGATAACACTCAGTATTTGGCCTCAATGGGTAATGTGAGAAGAGAGCTGTGAATTTAAGAGATTCCTTTGTTCACACGTTTGGGTTTAGGCAACAGATATTTGTGAGCAGCCACCAGAAAACCAGCAACAAGTCAGCCTGGCACAAGTCCTGTAAACAAAAACTTTTTTTTTTAACTATAAACTGTTTAATTTTGAGTTCTTTTAGAGAAAATTTCTAGCTGGACAAAACATTGAGGCCTTACAAATCTCAAATTCAAATATCTTTGAATATCTTTTTTATAGATGTAGCAAATCCGGTTGAGTTAAAATCAACAGCATTGGATCAAATTCACTAGCTTTGACATTGCAGATGACCATTTGTTTGTTGTAACAGTGAGTTAAAATTTTTTACTATGTTGTTTGACAGCTTTGAAGATATTTGTGCTCAAGTCTGCAAGAGTTAGTTTTAAAGCTGTTTTTTATTTTTTCTCATATGCATGTCCAGGAAAAATGAGAATTCTGTGTAACTTGCAGTAAAGGCATACTGTACGGTACAAAGCTTTAACTTGTTGGTACTGGAGCATCAAATTCCATCCTAGACTTGAATCTGGAAAAACAAACAAAAAAAAACCTCTTGTCTTACTCGAGTATTTTCAAGGAAAGGCTGTTGCTTTTATTCAGGAGTTTTATGTATTACCGAAATGCCAAATACTGTAAGTAAATGTCAGTGGATGTAAATGTCAATTTTTTATTGGCTGAAGTCGGTGCACACCTATGAAAATATAAGATTTTAAAGTTTTTGTATTGGTGTAACTTCCTGTAAAAGTTTCATAGTAAAGGTTGAATGAATATGTTTCCAAAGACTTGGTTAATCAATTTTTATGCAAAAACATTTCATTTGTTGTGGTCTTTTTATAGTAAACTTATTCAAAACAACTAGATCGGAAATTAGGTCATTTAAATACTGAAGTCAAAAGATCAGATTAAGTATTGAAGAAAATAAAAAAGCATAAAGTTAGGACCTTGATAACAACACAGGCTCCACAGAGTACAGTTCATCCTCATTTAGTTGCTGTTTGGGGCTGAGAGGAGGAGTGTGAGGAAGAGGATGTAGAGGTAGAATTGGTATTCTCACAGGCTGTGTGAGAGCATGGCTTTGTTCCAGAGTGGTGTGAAGAAGAATAAAGAGATGGAGGGGAAGAGGAGGAGGAGGGTGGCACTTTTTTGGTGAAGGTCAGCGGGTTAAGCCCATGGGGATTCTTGGAGATGGGGCCCTGCCGAAAAGATGGTAATGTTCCAAGCCATGAATCATCGGAAAGGCATCCATCTCATGTGCTTGAATATGTGTGTGTGCATGTTTACAATGACGTCATGCCATTAGTCCCCAGGCTGTCAGGGGCTGACAGGCAGAAGCTGTGTGTTCGTTTCAACGGGCAGATTGATGGACTGCTGCGGAGGGGGCGGAGCTAGAGCTGCTCTCTGAGTGGCAGGTGCCATGCTGGATTTTAGGTTGTTGACAGTCTACTTACTGTTTGGGAGCAGTCATGTGACTCGAACATCGTCCCTTAGCAAAATGGGATCAGACACTTTTACCCCCCCTTCAATTTTATTGTAAAAAAAAAAAAAAAAAAAGTTTCATTTTAATCATTTTATTTTATATAATGTTTCCTGCTACTGTTTTTTCCTCCTTCCAGCTCAGTCTGAAGCAGGTTAATTGAAAGGCTCTGCTTTGGGAGACAGGGAGATGAGCTGTAACTATCAATATGGGCCAGAGCCTCTTACAGGTGTTCTGCTGGCTGAAGGAACTAAATATAGCTCAATGGATTTGTTTCCATCTCCACTCTAGCCTTCACTTTCAAATAGTGACACTGATTTTTTCTGAATTTTAAGTTGATCAAAGCAAAGGTCCAGTTTCTGCTCTTATCACTATATGAAATGAGGTAATTATGGTAGGGAGAAATATCTGTTCTGTTGCGACTCACTTACTTTATCCTCAAAAATTTGATGCCCAGACGTTTGCATAATTATATCACATCAATAATGAATTACTTGAACAAGTACATGGCAGCAGCTCTAATCTAAAAAAAAGCAAGACTGACAGAGCATAACTGATTCATAACAAAACTTTCATTCACCCCAAGATTTGTTTTCAGTGCTTGTGCACATTCCCCACAAACACCCAAAACTTCTGCACAAGACAGTAAATATACACTGACTGGTCTGGATTTGTGCATCTGGAAAAAATCCCATATAGAGGAATAATATAAGAGATGGGGGATGATAACAGCATAACTAAAACTTCTGATTATTCAGAAAGATGCAAAGAAGTTCAGTCTGTCCATTCTAGAAGTCAAACATTTACATTTTATCAATATGACATACGCATCCATCACATAAAAATTATGATGCAGTGCTCAACAAAAAACTGCATCATAATTTTACATTTGTATCTTTACAGTAACCGACGGCAACCGCCTTCAGTAGGGCACCAAGTGGGTTTTACTAAACTGCAAAGGAAGGGCTCCTATAATATGACAATAATCTGAAGTGCTCCCTGACCTACTGTATAATGTTTCAGATACTCTCAGATCATTCAGGAAACCCTCAGATGTTCTTTGTCTGAAGCTCAACAGGTCAGAGATCTACAGTAAGGAGGGCTTAGACAATGTGACCTACATTGTCATATGTTAATGCCTGGTTCGTGTAATTTATGGTGCTCATATGTGTAAGCATGGTTTAATTGTGTTAAAAATGTTTATACTCATTGCTGTACAATACCATCATTGTTGTTTAGATTTGCAGTCTTGCCATGTGTTTCGTTTTTGGTCTTGAGCGAGTGCCATGCTTAAAGTGCTGCACATAATACAACCATCTGCTCTTTGTACCACCTCTTTGAGAAGACTTTGTGGCTTATAAACGGAAACCGTTGATGATGATGTCACAAAAATACTAATGATTGTTTACTTCAGAGATGTGTAATATCTCCTGATGTCTTTTCTGGACACTACAGGATGTTTCTTTGGGTCATACAGTTTTTGATTAAACCTTTAGCCTATAAATGGGAACCTTTCTTTTACCAGGAATAAAAACTCATTGAGACTTTTTTTTTTTTTTTAAACAAAAAAACAAAACAAAACAAACAAACAAAAAAAACAAAAACTGTGTTTTTGTGTCCAAGGTTATGAGATATGGGAGTTTGAACTTACTTTGCATGTTATTCCAGGTTCATAAATGAGTATGGATTGACGGAACTGCTATAAATGGATTGAATCCTTGCTTTGTTTTATATGACAATCTCAGCATGTGCAAAAGTACATAATTTGTTATAGCTTGTTTTTTTGTGTGTGTGTGTGTGTTTGTTGATTTTTTTAACTAAATATGGACATGACCAAATTAAGTAATGATGGGTTGGTTTGAAAACACAGCTTGAGAAAATACTTTAAAAACAAACAAAGCCTGTAGCAGTGGTTGACCTTGTCTGTCTGTCTGTCTTGTGGCTTTAACTCAGGTCTGTTGTTTGGTATCATCATTTGATCATGTTTCTGGTGGAAGCCGTCTTCAGTCTCGTCTTACGGACCAGTACATCTATTGGCTGCATCCAGAACCTTCAAGAATTGTGTTGAAAAGGAGTAAAAGTAATTGGCCCTACAGTGTTTTGGCACTAAAAGCAAAAAATGAAAACAAATAACTTACTGTAAAAGCTACACCCCAGAAACCCCATGTTAATTTGCAGATGTTTGTCTTGCTCATTAGATTGTAGATGCTACTGTTCAGTCTGGTGTTTTTCATTCATTAGTGAGAATTCATGCAACAGCTAATCACCGAAAAATCACAAGCATCCATTCCTCCAAGCACAGTTGATAAACTCCATGATTTGTAGGGAGAAAAGAGCTCTGTTTACATATTTACTGAATTTAAACTAAACATTTATCCCCAGAACAGTTTTGGTACATCTATTACATTCTGAATGGCTGTGCTTCTAATCTTTTTTTTTTTTATTATTCTATTTGAATTCTAAAAGGTTAGGTTCTCTGGAACGAAGGTCTAAAAAATATGATAAAATGAAAACTATAATTTTCCAGTCGAACTTTTGAGTCTTGGGGCTATACAATTTTAGGTTCTTCCGCTGAGCTTTAATTAAAGCAAAATGAGGAAACAGAAAGCGGCGTGAGTGATATCGCTGCAGGACTAATTCACTGAGGATAAAATGAAACTGTCCGAGACTGCTCATTCAGGTGTTAAAGATGAGCTTTGACTAATTTAACTCTTTAAGTTTATCTTATAGGTTTGTGTTATAGTGACCCAGTTCAGCATCAACTCTTAGTTTCCTTCAAGTGGAAGGCTTCTATACATTTTTGGATCACAACTGGCCAAATGTCCTTGGAACTATTTCTAGATTATTTCACCCCACAAGGAATACCAATAATTCCTTGGGGTGGGAAAGAAATATGAACTTGCACATGAAGTAATGTTATATTAAAGCAAACTTTTAGCTAACCTTCCTTCTGTGGCAGTGAGATGAGAGAAGTTGGGTGAAATGAGTCCAGTGACACACAACAGGGGCTTCTCTGGCACCTGCTCACACACCATTCATGCCAAGTGAGGGGCATCTCTCAACCCTCTTAACAAGAGCCAGCGTAGTACCGATGGCCAAGCAGCTTGTGTGTATGCAGTAGTGTGTTTGCAGTGCAGTCGTGCAGTGCCGCTGCCTGCATCCATAATTAAGCCCAAGACATAACCATCAACAGGAATATAATTGGCTCGTAGGAGTGATGGGGGGGTGGTGGTGGAGTGGAGGTGAGTGCTGCAAACTTTCTGAGAGAGGGGAAGAAAGAGGAAAGCCATTTACATGCTAATGCTGTCCTCAGTCCTTCAGCTGCCTCGCTGCATGCCTGCCCGCTTCCCCAGAATGGGCACTTTGCTGGCAAGACAGTCACCGTGTTTACTCAATAAACAAACAGCCGAGAGGTTAAAATCTTTTCATGCAGCTTTCACCAGAGTGCCTACAGTATTTGCAACAGTCGGTTGTTGCATAACTGTTGAAGTGTCTTGCGTACACAGCAGACTGCTTTTCGGGCGTCTTTGTCATCTCTTTGTCATCTTTTGTTTGTCTCCTAGGCGACGGAGTGGGCACCGGACGAGGAAACCAGGAAGTCCTGTCAGAGCAAAGGCAAAGCAGAGGTAACCTCAATCACGCCCCCAATTACAGCCCGCCATGTTGGCCCTACCTGCCCCACAGAGAGGCCGTTTTGCTATCTTTTTGCTGTTGTGGCGAGGTCCTTGTGGGTCTCTTGGAAAAACTCTGCACAGAAGTGCTATTTCAGACTCTTGAAGAGACTTTTTCTTTTTTCTGACAGTGAATAGATTAGAGAGGTAGAGGAAGGAAAATGTGCGTGAGGGGGAAGGCTGGCATAGTGAAACTCTAAAAAGCACCTCCTTTCAAACATGTCTCATTTTGATTATTTTGTGAGGACAGATTGCAACATCATTTATCTGCCACAGGGCCTATAGAGGGAAGACTGACACTAAATGCACAAAACAATTTTCTGTAAAAACCTGCTTCTTTGCAATTACCTCAGTTCTTAGAATCAAAGGCCGATAAATCAATTTCATGCTTTTGTTCAAACAGATTTGATTCCTTGTGCTGAAACTCCTATTTGACTTGCCATAGAGCCTTTGTCAATGTCACAAATAGGTCTCCATTTAGTTGCCAACTAGTATTCATATTCCTGAACAATACACCCCGAACCAAAAGCTACAGACACCAGACTACATGCCGATTCACCACCCAAAGACTCTGGCTTTTGTTCCTTTCAGAAATTCATCCAAAGTTATTCATGGAAGCAGCACAGCTTTTGCTCTACAGAAACTTTTTGTGAGCCGCTTTCTTCTTCTTTACAGATCGAATGTCAGAACTACATTCGAGTCCTGCTGGTGAACAAGACTGAGGTCATGACCTGCGGCACCAATGCTTTCCAGCCGCTGTGTATTACCAGAGAGGTACAGTTAAGCATGTCTTTTCCAACTGTAATTCACATGTTTTCCGCATCTCTCCTGTTTTGACTCTGTCTCCATATGGCTCCATCTGTCTCCATCTCAGGCGGGCAACATTAGCAAAGTGCTTGAGCGTGTAAATGGAGTGGCACGCTGCCCGTACGACCCTCGACACAACTCTACGGCAGTGGTGACAGAGAGCGGGGAGCTGTACGCCGCCACTGTCATCGACTTCTCAGGCCGTGACCCTGTCATATACAGAAGCATGGGCGGATTGCCACCCCTGCGCACGGCCCAGTACAACTCCAAATGGCTCAATGGTACAGTAAAACCACGCACTAAAGACTCTCAAAACACCAAGCAGCTCCTTTCATTTTTTTTCCAGATTAACACAATCAAATATTTTAAGTGTCTGAAATGCAAACTTCTTGAAAATGTGCAGGAAATGATCAGCAGTTTGGGGGTTTAAGCAAGTCCATGTTTTTGTTTCGGTATCAGGTGAGAGAAATCTAATCTCAGTGGACCGGTAATCTGATCTAGTCTAAGCCCTTGCTGGATTTTCAAATAATCCACACAAAAGTTGTTTCAAGCGACCTCTGAAAATTCCTGCTGTTTCTTTAAACATTTTCCTAGGCCTCTCCAGAGCTGCAGATGGGCCAAGTCTGCACTTTTCCTTCCAGCACAATCACGTATTTTGTTATAACCAAGATGGATCAATCCAGCTGGGGCTTTTGCACAGGATTACAAAGACTATTTAGGCTTGAGGTTGTGCGTGGAACACACAGCACAGGTTAAGCATAGGAATCAGTCAGGTTTATGAAATGGTGGAAATGGGAAATGCTGTCTATCCTGCTTGTGTTGGTGTCATAATCTCCATGCTGCTGACACTGTGCCTTTTCCTGTGAACACACTGCAGCGGAAATTTCATGCACACACACCCTGACTACAGCAGAAATGTGGATGGGCCCTCAACTGAAAGAGGCTGTCATCAAGTGGCTTTGATACAGTATGCAGAGACACAGGGATAACTAGATTCATGGAGGGTACACAGAATGGTGAAGTGGGGGGAGTTATTTTAAGCAAATGTGCTTTTGGAAGTAAAGGTCAGATTCATTTTGTGTGTCAGACAATGAGAGATGACTAATACCTGGTGCACTTTCAGAGCTTGCATGGATATGGACCTCTGTGGCTTTATCCGAGCTGAAGATGAGCTGCTTTGCATAGAAAAGTATCAGCTTATTTTATGATGCATCTAAAGCTGCAACTTATTATTTTACGTTATTGTCTGATCTGAGAAGATCCTGCACTCAAGTAAAAGTGTTAATAGCTTCATTAGGTAAAAGGCTGCATCTGCTCATTTTTTATTAGAAATTGTGAAGAAAAAGTAGAAGGTTATTGTTATATATGGATGTAACTAGGGATGTCCAATATTGGCCGGCCAATATTAGCGGCCAATATCAATATTAAAACGTGATATGGGAAAAAAAATCCTTTTTTTCGGATTGATATTCTTACTAGTGAAGTCTTGCTAGATTTCGTTGTTCCATTGCCAAATCTTGCGAGATCCTGTTCCATCAGGGCCGGTCCAGCACAGTGTTGTTTTCGTTAACGATGACGATGACGAAATCCTTTCGTTTTTTTTTTCATGACGATGACGACACGATGACGAGCTAAACATGTCTCTTTGCTGTCAGACGTTCATAATGCAGGAAATGTCTGCCTATTCTGCATTTATCTGTCTGTCAAAAGTTAAAAAGTAGTTGTATCCTTACTCGCATCCGCCCGAACCGAGACCCGCGAACCGCGGCTCTTCCTGTCAAACCTGACCCGCATGTCGCACATTAATATCTTAAATTCACAGCAGTCTCTGTCATTTTGCCACGTAGGGGCTTTATCTATTTGATTCAGAGATTCCAGCATAAAAGATCATCATCCCTGGTTGTAGCAGTGTTCGCTGTTCCCATTACCAGCAGTGCCTCCGTCTCTGCCTGATCTGGAAACGATCCCAACGTTTGATGTTTAAAATACGTCATGTCCAACGAAAAAGAAACATATTCTCACCGCCACCCGCCCGAACTACATAAATATCTGCCCACACCTTAACCATGATATTAATCTTTGTCATTTCTATCTGCTAAACAGCGTTTTTGCGTGTTACCGTCGGGTATCTGAACTGCTGCGGGACTCTGGTGAACACACCTGCGGTCAGACACGCAGCTGCTTGGCTGCGCTGATCAGAAACGGTGGTAAGTTCGTCTGTTTTCAGAGAGCCGGCCTTTTTGATTCGATTCCCAAAGAGCCGGCTCTTTTGAGTCGGTTCCTAAAGAGCCGGCTGTTTCGACTCCCAAACGGTTTGTAATTTAAGATATTTGCAGCCCTATATTTTACCTTAATTTTGCAATAAATTGATGGTTTGTGTGTCAAAAACTTTTTTGCATTCAGTATTTATATGAGCAGCTTTAAAATTTATTCTATCTTCAAACTTTTTTATTTGACAGGGACAGTACATATTAATGAACATATAGCAACATGTTGGATTGTCATTAGCAAGCTAATTAGCATCAGCAGTCCCTTGGCAGGTAAAGAAAAGATACACAAGATAATAAAACAACAAAATTAGACTTTCAGGTGCCACATGATTATAATACAAGACAACGCAACTCACTCCCCTCACCATTAACTGCTGTCTTCACTTGCAATGGAACATAGTCTTTCTTTCTGTTTTCATATACAAATCTATATGCTCAAATGTAACCGGCAGCATGGTCTCCTTAGTGGCCAGTTTTTCTTTTTTTTTTTTTTTAAATATAGCCTTCCTGACAAACACTAGACTAAAACGTTTTTTAATTTCGTCGACTAAAACTAGACTAAAACTATCAGATACAGAAATGACTAAAATATGACTAAAACTAATAAGCATTTTCATCAGAAAGACTAAGACTAAAACTCAGATAGCTACCAAAAACAACACTGGTCCAGCATTTAGAAAAGTCCCTGTTATTCTGGAAGAACTTCATATCCCAGCATTCCTCTCAGAGTCATGCGACTACGGTGCGGCTGCTGCTGCTACAGACTGACTTGCTTTGAAGCTGCTTATAATATGTCTGGTTTGAAGTTGTTGGTTAAATTACCAGGCTGTCAGAAACATTATAATTAGCCACATGTTGGCTAATACCTGCTAGTATCTGATATCTGGCAGCCAGATGTCCAAAATGAACTCCTCTGGCTGAGTTAAGGCTATTTTGGGATCTTTGCTCACAGAGCAAGATAGTTGTATCGCTCAAAATATGAGCAATACAACCTCAGAGTTGTCTGCATATATTGGTATCAATTGATATCGGATATCAGAAAGTAAGAGTTGAGCAACTTCGGATATCGGTGAAAAAGCCAATATCTAACATCCCTAGATGTAACGATTACTAGTAAAATGATTAACTATAATAAAATTCCCAACAATTAGTAATACCATTTCAAATTTTGATTATTGTTAAAACTGTGTGAACGCCTCTGGATCCCCCCGGATGAGCTGGCGGCTGTGGCCGGGGTGAGGGAAGTCTGGGCTTCCCTGCTTAGGCAGCTGCCCCCGCGACCCAATCCCGGATAAGCGGAAGAAGACGGTACGGTACGGTACTGTGATTGATTACTGCACTTTGAAAAACGCCCAGTGATGCTGTTCATTGCCTGGAAAAATAGCAGCAGTCCCAGTTTGCAATGTTTAATTTATAAAAACATGGTGGATGGCAACAAAGACATCTACATGGGATGTGCTCTGGAGACTTTCCCCCTTTAAAAAGGACAGAGTAGACATCTAGAGACCCATTTTGGATATTTTTCAATATGCTGGGGAGGTATTTCAGTAATAATGATAACCATGATTATTTTGGTCACAATAACCGTGATATGAAATTTTCACATTATCAACTCCCTAGTGTCATAGCCTCCTGCAGAACAGTATATATATGAATATGTATGAAATAACCTGACTATTTTGCTAAATAGTTTCCTAGTTTTTATCTGACTGTTTCAGGTGTGTGATTGTTTGGCTCTAAGCTAACAAAGCATCTCTATTTTTAGGATTTTTCATTTGTTGTGCAGTTATTTTAGTGTCAGATCTAATTCACAACACAGGAACCACCACTACCTGCCAGTGACCCGCTACTGCTTGTTAAGTTTTGAAGATCACTTGAGCTGTTCTGTTTGACTCTGTTAAAGGAGTATGAGATTGTTTACAAGGTCTGCATAATTAGATAATCCACTTTTACAAGTCATAAGACCTCAATCCTCAGCTTGATGTGCAAATTTCCTGTTAGTTGTTCCATTTAAAACAACATTACTGCACTTTTCTGCACTCCCTAACGAAGGCTGATTTGGCGTCTGTCTTGCATCTTGTCCATTCTCTGAGCTCTCTCCACAGTCAGTTCGAAGTTGACTCTTGTTTTATTTGTTCTATTTCTCTTATGTTTCCTAGCTTCCTCTGATAAACATCCTTTTGGATTTCTTTGCTGAATCAACCATGGTTGATATCCAGTTGCTGGTGTGTGATATGATCCCATAAAGCAAAACACAGCTGTCAGGTGACGCTCTAGGCTGGAACACAAAGTCGTGTAGTGCAATTTCTCAGCTCTGTGACGCTGCAGGACAACAACAGCTCCAGATATTTGCATAATAAATGTCAACATGCCATCAAAATAAGCCAGAGACAGAGTTTTAAGGTCAGAAACATATTGAGTGTTGCTGTAAAATGCAATCACAACAATAATTCTGCTATATCTGGTTTTCTTTCAGTAAAATTTGGTTACCATGTCTGTCACAAGTGCTAAATTAATAAATTGTATAATTCTTGTTAAACATCCTAAGTCACAAGTTTTTTGTTTTGCCCTCACTCACTAAACTAAGAACATTATTGACATATTCCTTGGTAATTTCAAATACAGATAAGGGAACAAATCCTCTCCTCAGTCATCAAAGTTTTTAACACCACACAGAAATAGTTAGTAAAAGCTGATCTTTCATTTGCAAAGCTGATGGTTTTTAATAGCATATACATGTATACAGTCATCCTCAAAATCATTCATACCCTCCAATTAAAGAAAAGGCTAAATTCACAATGGTAATGCAAATGACATGACAATAGATAAACTAATAATAAATAAAAATGTACAGAATTATAATTTTAGTGAAATAAAATATTACTTTTGAATTATGGTTGGATATGATAAGAAGGGGAAAAAAAAAACTGTCCAAGACACATTAGAGCACCTTTCCCATGCACAGTGGACCGAAACACCTGTTTGTGTTTGTTGTCAATATCCATTCTGTCAAACCACAGTTCAAAATCAATAAGATGATTTTCATAACATTTTTATTTATTATTAGTTTAGTCAATTTCAACTTTTTCCACTGACAACTGATTTTTTTCCTTCTTTAATTGGAGGGTATGAATAATTTTGAGGACGACTATATGTCTATATATAATATGTATAAGGAAACATATTAAAGAGGATGTAGTTTCTTCAGTTATCTTAAAGTCGGTCAGGATAAAGAAGCAGAGGAGAAGGAGAAGAGAGGAAAGATGGAGTGCAAACGAAGGCAGATGAGTCTGAAGGTGAGCATTTGTGGAGTCTTGATGGAGGGGGGTGAGAGAGAGAGTTGAAGAGCAGGGAGGAGGATGAGGGAGTAGCAGAGAAGATGGACTGAGAAGTCAGTGAGCGATGTAATTATTCCTCGCAGCACGGAGAGGGTGAAATTACAACACACAGCATGCGTCGCACCATGCAGGGACCCTGCCTGTGTGTGCATGCGGGTGTGTACTTGTGTCAGAGTATTTAGACAGTATCCGAACTGCGTGTGCTTTCATGTGAGCCGCAGCTGTGTGTGTGTACTTTTAAACCACTCAGAAGCAGGAAGAGAGCATGTGAAACGAGGTGAGTCAGAAAAAGATGAGTAACAAAGTCAAAAACGTCCTCATCAGCATAATCACAGCTGGCAAAGCACACAGTCCAGCTCACATGTTGCCCTCCACCTCAGCACTAAAGGCTGTCTTGCTTTGTGGCCGATTCTGGACGGTTATGGAACAGCGTTCCCAGTGGATTTGGGGTGTGAATGAAAATCTCATTTCCAGCTCTAAGCCTCTCCAGTTCAGGGGAACTGCAGGTAGAGAGGGGGGGTCCTGGATCTAATCTATCCGTTGCCTTATTGGATTGGTTGCCTGCCAGGTGCTGACCAACTGTTTCCCATCATGCATCTGAATGTCACAAGGAACTAAAGAGTCGCCTGTAGAATAATCTAAACAATGTTTGTGTGTGTGTGTGTGTATGTGTGCTTTTTGCGGTCCCGTTTAGACCTTGCATGGAGCCATGTATTTGTTTAGGTTGTGTTTTTTGATGTTCATCTTCCTTTAAGCTTTTATGTTTGGCACAAAAACTCATAAAAGTGAAGCAAAAACAAAAACGGCATATTTAAAATTCAAACATCAGATTTTTTTTTTCTTGTTGTTTTTCTTTCCATCAGAATACTTTAATTTAGACGCTTCTGTGATTGGAAGCAACTTCTTTAATGTTCTGCCAGAGACGACCTAAGCTTGAGGAGGGCTGGGAATTGAACCACCCTCTCAGCGGTTCATACAGAATCCACTCCACCACCTGAGCCTCAGCCACCCACAACTGCTGCCAAGAATCTTTGAATTAACGTATCTGTGAAAAATGGCTAAATATTCATGCAGAATAAAACAATTTTTAAAAAAAATGTCTTTCTTACAGTTTTGCTTATGGAAAGTCAGTCGCAGCATTCGTTCAGGTAGAGCAGGAACATTCAGTTTTGATTCTCAAAGGTCGCCATCAAGCAGATTTTAGATGTTTTCCTGCTTCAACACACCTGATTTAAATCAGCAGATCATTGAGTAGCTTGTGCAGAACTTGCCAAACTGTTGGGGAGGTCCATTTTATTTGAATTAGGTGTGCTGGAGCAGGAAAACATTTAAACCTGCATGACGGTGGCCCTCAAGGGACTTGAGTTGGACATCCTACAGGTTTGAATGTTTAATTACTTTTATCATGCTGCGCCAGCCTTGCATAAATGATTTTTCACCATTCCTCTTAAGCAGGGGTGTCAAACTCTGGTCCTTGAGGGCCAGGATCCTGCAGGTTTTTGTTGTTTGCCTGCTCCAACACACCTGATTCAAATCAATTGGCTCCAGCAGTTTCTTGTCACCTTCTTCACAATGACCATTAGTTTCAGTCAGATGGGTTGGAGCAGGGAAATGATTAAAACCTGCAGGATAGCGGCCCTGGAGGACCAGAGTTTAACACCTGTGCTCTGGAGTCTGTATGTATAAAAAGCTAAATCACATTCCTTATTTACAAACTTGCACATTTGACCATCTTGTCCTGTTGGGACAGAAACTGGAAGGTGTAATCCAGGCATCAATAATTAATCATGTTCACTCCTGCAGCATTTCTCTCTGTAATTAAGTAGCCTTTCTGTCGCTGCTGTGATTGTTTGTGATCTGAAGCATCATGTGATGTTCCTCCTCCAGCACCCTGCCCGCCTGTCAGATTGAACAATCTGTTTAGCACTCAGCAGGTTATCGGAGAAGAAGAGGAAAAAAGCTGTGCATCACATTTGTACCCACGCAGGTTCGCTGAAATTATACAGAATCTGTCGGCTCTGCTTGCCCTTTGGTTGACATGTGTACAGTGTGCATTAACACAAGCGCGTAAGCACAAACACTGGTATGTCAGTGTTGGTGGATCAGCTCAGGCATGCCTGATACATTACACAGCTGATACACACTCTGAATGGTGTGGGTCCTTTGCACAGCATTTATCTGTAAGGAAAGAAGACCTACAGTAGTACATTAAGATGATTTTCTAATCAGCCTCTATTGTGCTAATTGTAAACATGCTACTTGCTTGTTCATCTGCATGCTTGTTAGCAGCAATTAACCCATTGGATAAGGATTTATATTTCATAAATCTCAAGTGAAGTTTTTAATCATAGAAATAAATACTAAATGATACCTTTGGGTGTTCTGCATAATGAATTGGATTTGTTCTGCTTTTGTTATTGGTAAAATTGCTCCTTCCTTGGAATACAGACTGACCTCCAGTTCTTTAAATATAAAGAAGCTAAGTTAATTAGATCACTGGCAAAATTAGCCCCACTGCTTAAAAATGTTTCATATTGGTGCAGATTAATCAGAGCGGGGGTTTCTGAAGGAGCTTACACTTTAATAAAACTTCATCACAGTGTAAAATAAATAAAGAGAAGAAGTCAGCATCCCTCTCCAGCTGATTGTGTCTTTGACCTTGTTGGACCACAAGTGGCTTCATCGGCCTGGCAGTTTGAAGCACAGATTGTTTTTTATCACCGATGTGAAATAAAATTAGGTGGCTGCTGTGCGGACAGCAGTTGTGTCTCTTCCTGCTCCATCTCAACATTTTGTTCTTTTATAAAAAAGTCTTGCAAGGCCCTGAGGCACATTCCATCACGGCTGTTAACAGGTTATTTCCACTGTGTGTGCATGCGTGTGTGTGTGTGTGTGTGTTTGTGTGAACATGAGAGGGAGAGACTCTGCTGGCGGTATCAGCATCTTTATTTTTACTTTATGCTTGTGTGCAAATTAACGCATTTCATTTGCGCTTGTGTGCACGTGTCCGAGTGTGATATCACTTACAATAAATGAGTCCCAGCGGAAAACTAATGCAGGAGCAGCAGAGTAGTGTTTTCTTTCTTTGATTGTTTTGTAGCCGACTGTCTGACAGAAGAAAACAGCGGCAGAAAAACAAATCTTGAATGTGTCAAAACAACAGCGTGGGCGTTTCCTTTTCATAATGTTCCGCTTCAAAAATGTCACAAGAAGGTAGTTAGAGGAAAGAAAATCAACCAGAGTTTTACCAAGTGACAAGTAGTGGCTGGAGGAAATGTTATTATTATTATTATTATTATTATTAGGATTATATATTTTTGCTTAATATTTAATTTCTTATCGTCATATTCACAAATTCAAGTCTCTGTGAGCACAGCTTCATTTGCTGGCATTGTTTTGTTTTTTTTGTCTTTTTTTTTTTTTTAAGCATTTTTGGATCTTTATTGAAAGTAGCTTGAGAGGAAATGGGTCAAAGTGGGGGATGACATGGAGCAAAGGGCCCCAATCTTCACTGTGTACATAGGATTCTCACTCATCCAGTTGAGCTATCCGTCACCAGACAGAGCATTTTTTAAAGACACATCTGTGCATTTCTAATGATTTTTCCATACAGTCCTGGCAGAATTATGTCAAACCATAAATGAGCTCACAAAGTTTTACAGGCGTCATTTAAATGCTGAGCATCACAAAAACTTGACTGATACTGGTTATTCTAAGATCTCCTCATGAATGACCTGCACAGATATCTCAAGCTGGTATATAGAGTGTAAATCTGTATGGCTGGATGCTGGAACATGATAATGCTATATGTGAATTGATTTTCTTTTTTTTTTTTTAAGCTAAAACAGATGTTTTAGCTTTTTCCCTTTGCCTAGCAATGAATTGGTATTCAGTGATGAGTCATGTGTTTCCAATGAATGACAGTAACGTCCCTGTTATTCATTCCCCTTTACCTTTTATAACCCATGCAGAAGGAGGAGCTATTAATCATCTTCTGTGTCACCCAGAGTAATAAAAGCAGCGCGGGCATCCAGTTAAACAGACATGGATTTCATGGATTTACCATCAAAACATCAGACAGATTTATTAGAAACTGTTTTTCTTATCCCCCTCTGCAGCTTCTCCTCTTATTTACACATTTGACATTGAGGCTTTTTTCCAGACCATCTTAAACAGAAGTCCAGCTGTAGAGTTTCCAAGTTTTTATTGCAATCAATAATGAGAACAAAGGTCAAAGCAACAATGTCTAGAAGATATATGCTGCAAATACTTCTGTTTTCCCTGGAGCCATGGTAATGACCACCTTCCCTCTTTCCCCCCATAGAGCCCCACTTCATCTCAGCCTACGACATCGGCCTCTTTACCTTCTTCTTCCTGAGGGAGAATGCGGTGGAGCACGACTGTGGCAAGACTGTGTACTCCCGCGTGGCCCGAGTCTGCAAGAATGACATCGGTGGGCGGTTTCTCCTAGAAGATACCTGGACCACATTCATGAAGGCGAGGCTCAATTGTTCCCGCTCCGGAGAGATTCCCTTCTATTACAACGAGCTGCAGAGCACATTCTTCCTGCCTGAGCAAGACCTCATCTACGGCATCTTTACTACTAATGTGTGAGTGGATACCTATCACAGGTGTTGATTTGTTCACCATTGTGGGGATTTTCTCATTTCATCATGTGGGTGCATTGTTTTCAGAAAGTCACCAGGATGTTTGGTTTCTGCTGCATTGACTGACAGATGTGTTGATTGCATTTCTGCACCAAAAAAAAGGCTGTACCAGGATAGATTCCCTGTCTGCAAATCCCCCGCTCATGCCTTTTGTAGCAAATATTACAGAGGCAGAGAGGTTGTCTGGTTGGATGTGTTAGCCTGGTCTGCCCGGCTCTCAGATCCTTTGAGGTTTGTGCAAGTTAGAATCTATGGCTTTGCTGTGACTGAAAAATCAGCCGCCTAACTGCGCTGAATATTGATAAATCCATGGTGCTGAAGTAGCTGACAGATCTCTCTTTTTTTTCTCATTCTTGGTCTTTTATCAACTTTGTTTTGTATCAATAAAGTTCTTTAAAATATTTCCTTAAAATACTAAAATCTAAATTACATTGTGGCCCCCATAAGACAGTCATCTAACCAATATTTTTTTCTAACTTCCTGTTTGTGTTGTTAGAGCCTGCACAGTTCATGGAAGAGAGTACTTTTAATAAAACCAACAGATGCAAGGCACTGACAGACACTAGATGGGTTTCCATTAAACCTTTTCGAAAAATAAAAGCTTCAAATTATGTGCTGCTGACACGTAAAACTGTGCAATGTAAAATCAACAAGTCCTCTTAACAAATCACACCCATATTAGGTCGTTTGTGCACAAAAATACGGACTATGTTACGTTTTTATTATTCACTCAGTTTATATATGCGATCCACAGTTCTTCTTATTTTGACGTAGCCTAAATCCTTTTAGGTTTTTTGGCTGTATGTTGCCTAGAGAAACCTGGAATCGAACTCCCCAACTTCTGCATGACGGACACCTGCTCTGTGTCCTAGTGTATTCCTCGAGAGCTGCTGGCATGCAGCTGTTAGAGGCATTTCTTCCCCAACGTCATCTAAATTACTTCATGCACTGTCATTCAGCTTTGCAGGCGTAACGAGCCAAGTTACATTGCGCAGCTTTACGTGTCAGTGACATGTAATTTGAAGCAGTTACATGTCGGGGACATGTATATGAGTAAAACCGTTTGTGCTCATGTCGCGTATTTTTGTGAGATCAGGTTGCAACTAAAGACCAACTAAACTTGAACTACTTATGCTGTTTTACAGATGTTGACTTTCCTATGGAATTGAACTCTGAAGCCATTTTTTTAGCATAAAAAATATTCAAGTAACAGCTGCAACGTGAACATTTATCCAGATATGTTGCCATAAAAAAAAGAGCTTTTTAACATGATATCAGTCAAGTTTCCAGTCCGGTGAACTTGCGTGCACACACACAGCTATCAAGTTTGGAAAAAAAAAAGAGAATTTAGTAATAACAAGATGACAGTTCCTGGTATTAAAGAGCACTACAGATCCTCAGAAAGTTCATTATCTTTGAAGACATTCACTGATTAGTCTTGTTCATTACTCTGAGCTTTTTTTAACAGCTCATCTGTAATCCTGATTATTACCCTTTGGGGTCATGAATCTTCTATTAACTTTATCATCAACCAGCATTTCTTTTTCCATGAACGTTTGCATTTGCAGACATTTCTTAAAGGGTTTAAGTAAGAAGATTATCACAGTAAACAACAGTAGAAGTGGTAACCAGCCAGAAGTGTCTGTTCTTAATAAAAATAGGAAATACTTCCAGCTAGAAAACTGTTGATGTTTATCACCAGAACTGGATGTGTGTGCATATTTGATGGAAACAAATATAGATATGAGTGGCTTTGCTTTAAAATGATTTAATCTAGAGTCAGTTTCACCTTCATTCAGGGTAGAATGATTAATAGTCCTGCTTGATTACCGACACTGAGGGCCTGAGGCAACAGGTGGCCTCTGAGCCAAGGCCTTTGTGTGAATTATCTTATTTCATATTGGAAAGTCAAAGAGCCAATCCATTTAAAAGATGGAATTTATACATATCCCATAGAGATTCAAGTTACGAAAGACTTGCAAAATATCGACAGTACAAAGTGGTGCAAAAAGAACAAAGAGTGTCACACACAAATGCATTTATTTTAAAGTGTAATGTAAAGCACATTTGTCTTTACTGTTGGGCTAAAAGGATGAAAATCTCCTCTAAAACTTGTTGCAGCTGTGCTGAAGAGCCTTTTCACTGCCAACATGAATATTAATGGAGGGAACTGTGACAAACATGAACCATAACACTTCAACTTCTTTTCATTTAGCTGTCTGATCTTATCACTTGGAGGTTTCTTGCTCCAGTATTTCCACCTATGCAATGAGAAGCAGTGTTTCTTTAGTCTAAAGCCTCCCTGCTGCTGCTAATGATCAGTGTGGATGCATGCTGCTGTACGCTGCGATCGATGCACACACCGACTCTCACTGCCGTTCCATTGCTCCTGTTTGGAGAGGGTGCTGCACACTTCATTACAGAGAGGAAACCCTGAGAACCAAAGCGTGCATATTGAAGATTTCTTCGTTTCTTTAAAGTTAAAGTGTAATTGCATCTCATTTATGTCTAACTAGAAGATCAAAGTGTGCACATGGGTTTGGTCAGTCTATCAAAGACTGCTGTCAGGAAAGATTTCATGGAAGATATTAGTTATATTGGGCAGATTGGTATCCATTTTATTCAGTCACTATCAAGGCAAAGTTTGCCCTTGCCTTGAGTTTTAGTTTGTAGAGGAAATAAGATCTTTTACATCTATAGTTGTGACTTTTTTTTAACACTACTTTAAAATGGAAATGCAACGGTCAACCAACCTAACTTTATTTACTAGACTGAGTCCTGGTCTTATCAATAATTATATATACGAAATGTGAAAAATATAAGCATAAAAAAGAAAAACGTTGCAAAGTTTTATGTTTTTAGGACAAGGGCGCTGCCATGTTGCAGTTCTCTAAGCTCTGACGTCACCGGGTTGGTTAGTCCTGTGGTCCTGAATGAGAGTCCTCTGGTCTGGTCCACAATTAGAAAGATAACAGCTGAATGACAGAGACTGGTGAGCCAAAGGAGAAGAAAAGACAAAAGGGGAAGCACTACTGTATCCTTCTGGGTCTAAAAGCAAGTTTCTGGACCAGAAACCGGTCCTGCTGCTGCTGGCGACTCTGAAGAGGGAACCTCCCTGACTCCAGATCACGAGGTGAGAATTTTCTAGAGAAATTTAGGAAAATGATCAGGAGACTTGGAGTCTGGTAAGCTAGAGGTCCGCAAACGAAAGCCTGAAGCTGCTCTGCGTGTTTTAATATCACAGCCTACAAGCTGAGCTCCACTCACCGGCAGGTCTGCAGCATCAGTCTGTACTGAACATCAGTACGTATCCCTCCGCCTCTATTCCTCTTTCAGATGCTTATTAGACACACATCAAACAACAACACTCATAAATCCTCCCCACAGCCTGATGATGAGCAGAAGAGCTGTGGAGCAGGTTGATCTGAAAATACCGTCATAAAAACTTTCTAACCAGGACTCCCAGTTTGCCACAGCGGGTCCGGTTCTACCAAACACCGCACTCTCCCTCTTCATCCTGCAGCCTGGATGCTTTGCATCATTCCCATCGTATCCCTGTCTCGCTATAGCATTAATTTTATTTTACATTAAACCACCAGTTACTAACGTTAGCTTACTTAGCCTACCTGCTGTTTTCCTGGACGTGCCTGTGTCTCCGCTCGGCTCTCCTTCAGGGACAGCACCGCCTCCAAAACGTCCACCTCCCGGTACAATAATCCATATTGTTATACAAAATGCTCCACGCATGACCTGGTCCATGTGGACCTCCTGACGTGACCTGGTCCATGTGGACCTCTTAACAGCAGACAGCCTCCAGCATTGCTGAACCGCAGCCACACCTACAGGTGCTGCCAAGCCGCCCCTCCTGACACCAGGACCAGCGTCTCTTCCTCTCTCCTCAGTCACACGGTATAATGGCTGCAAAGCACTGGCAACAGAATCTGGATGCTGGACTGGCCTCCCAGCTTCGCTTTGCATCATGTTAATCTTCTAAAATGTGTTCCGGCTTGTTAATTGTAGTGCAGCATAGCTGTTTTTTTCTATTGATTTAATGCGGAGTCAGAGGGGAAACCAACCCGGTGATGTCAGATCTTAGAGTACTGCAAGATGGCGGCGCTCTTGTCCTAAAAACATAAACCGTTGCAACGTTTTTTTTTTTATATATGCTTATATTTTCAGGTTTGGTATGTAATTATTGATAAAACCAGGACTCAGTCTAGTAAATAAAGTTAGGTTGGTTGACTGTTGCATTTCCACTTTAAGCTACAGTTTCTTCATTTAAACGAGTCTTATGACATTTTGACTGACTTTGTCTTTCAGCTCTTTCCTTTCAGATAAAGAATCGGCCTTGAATAAGAAAATAGACGCCAACGCACTCCTGCTCTCCAGGCGTGAAGTGCCACCTTTTATGCTCTTTAAAATTAGTTTAGCTTTCCTGGTGCAACGGCTCCGAAAACAGCAAATGACACTGTCAGAGTTTGTTCTGCTCTCTTTGGTGTTTAACAATCTAATGAATGTTTGAGCCTGTGTTATTGTAACCAATAAGCTTGTCTGTGTGCTCTCTTGGTTGAAATCGCCTAAATCTTTAATCTGGGGAGCATCTTACATGCCCAGATAACAGTAACTGGTTCTGTCTGAGTTTACTCCCACTACTTGTACTTGCAGCTTGTCACTGAAAGTAGAGCAATGAAAGAACATAGATCAGCATTTAAATCAAACTTTGAGATCAGCCCCTCCAGCTTCTAATGTTCTGAACAAAGCCAAGATACATAAACTACACTTGACATTAGAGCTGGACGATTAACCTTAACCGCATCGATATTGAGGTTTAAACTACTGCGATAACCTAACCTCATGTGCCTGAGGGTTTTTTTTTTCTCTGACATTTGAGTGACAAACCTATTTGCCAATCAAAATAGTCGGGCCCAGCGTTCCTGGCTTGCTGGCCAATCAGAAATGGGGATACACCAGCTGCAGTCAGGTTAACAACAAACAGTGCACGTGTACCTCGCATTGTGCTGTGAGCGAAATGTTTTCATGGTGACTGATTAACTACATAAAAACGGCTGAAGGAACTTCTTCGGTAACGGGAGAGGAGCAGCTGGTAACAGTGATGGAATAATGGCGTTAAAAGAAACAACACTAGAGGAGGCGGAGTGATACGGTTACACCTGGACACTCGTCATGCGCTCCTGAGTTGGTCTGCATGTGATAACTGTTCAGGCCAGCTGCACGGCAGGTTGGAAGATGTTCGTGTGGAGCCTCTGCAGGGGAGCGGCGGCATCACAAACCTGACAGAAGCGCACGACTATAAATCCAGTTTATAAAGCAGCGACAAACAAGTGATGATGGGGACTGATGAACTGTCAGCAAGCATGAGTCATCCCGCGCACCGCGCATGTGAACACAGGTGTACACAACTACACACACACTAGAGACACAGCAACAGTGAATCCAGAGAAAACGGGAAGAATTATAAACTGGAATCACAAACATGAGTTTTCTCTCAGAGATTAAAGACACGAACAATGTGAAATGTTCATTTAAACTACTGTACCTGTTTCTTCATGTTGGCTGGAAGCCGGAAGAGCTGAAGCTCCTCTCAGACATCCATCAGTCCGACTGTCCAAGATTCTGTTCGTAATTTATTATGTTAAGTTTCCGTTTCATTCATTAGTGAGATCTGATATTCACTTTTATAATTCAACAGAGAGATTAAAGTTAAGCCAATGGGAATATTAAAAAGTAACAGAATTATTACTTTTCCAAGTGATAATTTATTTTTACAAAGCTGAAACTCTGAAACTCGTTATAAACGCTGTTACTTTTGGGAGATGGAGTTAGTACAGTAACTATAATTAATCACTTTTGTAGTAATCACAAAACATTGAACAAACTCACTGTGTAGTTTTTATTAGAGATTTCTCAGGTTCAACATCCAGGAGAGGGTGCTGGACACATAAATAGTTTTTTTATAATAGATTTTTATTAATTTCTGTCCGAAAGAAAAAAAAACAAATGAGCGCCTCTGTGTTCACAAGACAAATAAATTACCATCCTAACAGAATGACTTAGGTAGCTCACAACTGTCATTAATGAAGAAAAAGAAGATAAAAAAAAGGGAGAAAAGAAAAGAGGGGGAAAAAAAAAAAAAAAAAAGGGGGGGGGGGGGGGGGTACGTGTTTATAAAAATTTATATGAAAATGAAATTTAAAAAATAAAATGTAATTAAATAAAATGTTTAAATAGTTAATTATAAAAGTAAAAAAAAAATAAGAAAAAAAAACATTAATAAGCAGGTACTTATATGCATATACATATATAAACAAACAACACACCAAAAACTAGAAACTGGTAGTAACATAGAAAAAACATGAATTACCCTGAGGGTGTTTCCCAATAAAAGCATTCTCCTTATTTAAGTGTCCGGAGGGACAGAGGTAAATACCTAGGAAGGCCGACCATGTGTCCTAAACAGATCATCATTCCTTTAGTGTGAGTAAGTCTTTCTAAGGGTAGAACTTTATATGTTTCTCGGTACCATTGTGTGACAGTTGGAGGTTTGTCACTTATCCACTGCTTTAAGATACATCTCCTCGCAGAAATAGAAGTTTGTCACAGAGTTTGAAATCCGTTCTACTAAAGATAATGTTTTTGAAGGTAAGCTTAATATGAAGAGTCAGGGTCTTTTTAACTTTGAGTGAGAAAATTTTACTTAGTTTGGGCTACGTTGTTCAGAACCTTGCAATCAAGCGACACTCCAGAAGCAGTGAATATATGTCCCGAAGACAATTTACATTTGATAAGAGGGGGAAGTCCGGTTTCCATTTGTTAAAAATGACTGGTGTTATGTGAGATCTATGGAGTATCTTATATTGGGTTTCTCTCATCCGGTTAAAATAAATGTGGTTTTAGAGAGATTATGGCTTCATGCCAGTCATCGTCGATAAACTGTCCCCAAGATCACGTTCCCACTTCTGTAACACCTTTCTTACATCTGATGAATCAAGGAGTAAAGCAGCGAATATGAATGAGAGAGAAAATGTTTGTGTTTTCCGATTAAAACAAGTGTGTCTACATCACTGAGAGAGGGAGTGCCCGCGTGAAGATTTTTCACCTTCGACATAATAAAACTACGGAGTTGAAGGTAACCATAAAAGTGTTAGATGAGATATTGTATTTTTGTTGAAGCTGTTGAAAAGACATCAGTGTATTATCCTGGTATACATCCAAATGAGCCTGTGCCTTTCTTATGCCAGTTATAAACATACTTTATTGTTCCTGGGATAAACTCATCATTCCTAGTCAAGGTGTTAATGCAAACGATGAAGTGTTTTCGCCAAAATGCTTCCTGATGTCTCGCCAGACTCTGATAGTGTTGTTAATAATAGGGTTACAGTTAACGTTTAGCAATCTCTTTTTTCCGTAATTAGTAAGTTTGCTAGAGGGAGTAGGGGGAGCAGAACCAATCATCAACACCCGCTTCAGATTTAAGTGAGACTGGAGCAGCCCCAAACTATTCGGGTATGGAGGCCAGTTATAAAACCTCAGATTAGGTAGGGCTAAGCCCCTCGTGCCACTGGCAGTTGTAAAGTCTTAATTCTGATTCTGTGTTTTTTATTGTGCAGATAAATCGGGAAAAGGCCTTTTCTAGATCCAAGCAACCTTCTTTGATTCATAATGGTAACATTTGTAAGGGTAGAGCAACTGGGGAGTATGTTCATCTTTATGAGACTAATTTGCCCATAGGAGAGGGGAAGGTATGCCATCTTAAGGTATTCTTAACTGCTCTGACTATAGGTAAAAAGTTAAGTCGCCGTAGTCCTCTTCTTAGGTGCACTTGATAAAGATAGAAAAGCTGAGCAGCCCATCTGAATGGAAAATTTACATCTAAATTTGTACTCTGTTTCCCAGGGGAGGCCTCCGATTTTGAGTAGTTTACTTTGTAGCGGATATGGAGCCAAATAAATTGATAACTGAAAAGTGGCTGGGACTGATACCAGGATTTGAGAGAAAAAGTAAGACATCATAGCGTATAGAGCTATCTTGTGAGTGGTCTTGCCTAAAGTAACTCCGTGTATTTCTTTACTATTCCTGATGCATTTGCAGTGGCCTAAGGTGAGGGCAAAAGGAGGGGAGAAAGCGGGCAGCCCTGTCTTGTTCCTCTACGAGTGAGAAGGGGGAGAAATATGCGTTGGTAAGACAATGCCTTGGTGAAGATAAATAAGTTTTATCCAATTTATAAACTCCTTTCAGTAAACCTGTAAGGTCCATGAACCTCCACTCCACCCTGTCGAACGCCTTTTCGCATCAATGATAAGCTAGTACCTGGTGTTGATTTGAGGAGTACTGTACCAATTAAGAAGTGTCCTCAATTAGAGAATGAGATCTCCCTGATAAAACTGTTGTCGCATTTTGAGTGAAGGTAAATATTCTCCTTTGGAGCACCTAGAAAGTTTTGTGTCTACATTTAAGAGGCTGATAGGTCTATAAGAGCCGCATTATTTGGAGACTTATTTTTCTTAGAATTAGAGAGATTTGGCAAATTTAGAGAGGGAGGGAGACATCCTTCCTGAAGGAGTCAAGAACATATCGGTTAGAGGGTCCACCAAGCTTTGCAATTTTTTTATAGTTTAGGCATAGCCTCGGCCTGGCGCTTTCACTGCTAAGTGTGCGATAGCCTTTGACTCTCTGGTACTGGGCATAAGAGCTCCTGTTGTTCTTCAGTAAGAGAGGGGAGACTTATTTGATCTAGGAAGCATTTTCTTATTCGTTGATGTGTTGATTCACTGGAATATAACTTGAGTAGACTGTCTCATAATGTTGTTAATTTTTTTTGATTCGTAGCTTCTTCCTTTTTCCTTAGTGATGATATTAAATTAATGGTTTTCTGCTTTGCAGGGGGAAGAAGGCGGCCAGGTTTTGCCATGTTCATATAACTTGTTGGAAAAAGGATAGAAGTTCTGCTTTGCTTGTTAAAAGTTGATTAAGTGCTGATCTTGGGCTTCTAAATTTTTAGGTTATGTTTAGACGGAGTCCTTTAAACTTGTTTCTAATCCTGGACTGAATGTTCCATTCCAATTGTTTCTTAATTGTGTCCCTCTTTTGAGCTGCAGAGTAAGATATAATGGACCCTCTCATAAATGCCTTAGCCGTTTCCCATAACAGGGAAGGATTAATACCAGGTGTGTTATTTGTTGTATAAAAAGTTCCCATTGTTTCTCCAGAAAGTCCAAAAAGGGGGGCTACTTAAAAGTGTAGGATTAAGTTAGTGGCGTGTGGAGGGATCAGAATAGGGGGGTTATAGTCATATATAAGGGTTATGGTCAGAGAATGTAAAATTCCGATTGAGCAGACTTTGATCTATCTACTACCTTTCTAGAAACTAGAAAATAGTCATTCTTGAAAGAGATTGGTGGGGGTGGGAATAAAAGGTGTAACCTTTGTATTGGGTTTATGATCTCCAGACATAAAGAGACCAGATCTGTGCACAGCTCCTTAGCCTAGTGGTCTTTTGATATAAAAGTAGGTTTTGATGGGGACTGGTCAATGCTGGCATCTTGAACACAGTTAAAGTCTCCTCAAATACTGTGAAAGTGGTGAGATGTGAGGATGCTGCTGCAAGCAATCCAGAGAAAAAAGAGGGCTCAAATGCGTTAGGACCATAGATGGAGCTATAAGGATATGCTCCCCATAAAGGAGCCCGAGATAATAAATCGTCCTCGTCTTAATCACCTCTTAGAGTAAACGGTAGGTTCTTATGAATTAAAATGGCTACTCCTCTACTATGTGATTGTAGATGATAGTCCCTGGCCTTCCTTTCTCTTTATTTATGTGTTAAATCTGTAAATGTGTTTCTTGTAAAAGGGCGATTTGTGTTTTTTAGGAAAGAGATATCTTCTGTCTTTTAAAATGGCCGTGACATTTAAAAAATATCTATGTCCCCATTTATTAGTTAAAATAGAATAACAATAAATGGAAAATAAGGTTGGGTGAGAATATAAATTTTTGGGTTATGGTGTGAGGAGGTAGTCTTACATATAGAGCACTGCGAACAAGATCTGCCTTGAGATAGGATGAACTGAAACAAACCAAAGTCTGAAAAAAAAAAAGAGCCAATGTGGCAATATTGTGCGTGGCGCAGGTAACACCGAAGAAGAGCAACAACATAATCTTTAAGGAACTCCCGCCCCCCGACCCAGATAAGTTAGTTCTTAGGCCCTTTAGAAATGAAACTTTAAAAGGATAATGTGCTTTGCCTAGGGGTAATGATGGTGCCATCTCTACATATAGACTCCCCACAAAAAAAAAAAAAAAATAAAAAAGAAGAAATATGCTTGACCTTTTGGGTTAAGAGCTTTAGATGTTTATTAGGTGGAGTGTTAGGCTGGACATGTTTTTGTTAGCTATGTGTTACGTTAGTTTAGATTTTAGCTGCAACAGTTTAAAACTAAAACCGCTAGTGACGTCTCATCTCAAAATATATGTGTTTTACACAAAGCAATAGCAGTCATGGCATAGTTCACAGCATTCCATCCACAAATGCCTGCGCAGCTCGGGGGGACTGGAAAGCATGTTTCTCACCGTTGTATGTGAAGGTCAGGACGGCGGGGAATCGCATGAAGAAGCGGATGTTCAGTTCGATCAGGCGTTCACACACCTTGTTGAAGCCGCGCCGCTTCTCCTTCACCATAGCCGAGAAATCCTGCTGAATGTACACCTTCTGTCCCTCGTGTGTCAGCTGTCGTCTCTCTCTCAGTGCAGTCATGATCCGCTGTTTCTCTCCGGAGTTGTGCAGCTTGATGATGACGGGTCTGGGGCGGTCGCCGCGAGCGGGACCGAGCCCTCGGTGCGCCCGGTCAATTTTTATTATGCCCCGTTTAGTATCCAAGTCCAGTATTTTCGGCAACCACCGTTCAAAGAAAGCAACAGGTTGCTCACCTTCAGCTCCTTCTTTTAATCCGATAACCCTTATATTGTCCCGTCTCGTCCTGTTCTCCATGTCTCTCTTTTTCGATGAGAGTTTGTAGCTTCTTGTCGGCTTCCCGGAGCTTGTTTTCAGTGGTAGCTAGCATGTCCTCCAGTGTGGATACTCGACCCTCAGCTTCGTCCAGTCTTCTGCTGTTGCCTTCCACCCGGGATGTCATAACTTCCAGTGCACTTGTGAAGTTGGCTAGCTTCTCCTCTAGTAACTTCCCAATGCTCTCCGTAACTTCTTGAACTAGCTGTGAGGAGTAGCCACTGGCATCCGAGCCGCCGTCTTGCGCCTCGATGTTCTGCTTGCCCCTCTGTGTTCTTTGAGATTTACTTGGATTTTTGGACAGACCCGAGTCATTTTCCTTGCTTGACATTGTTAGAAAACTTGGCGCGGTCAGTAAGATACAAAAATACAAGTATGTGGTGGGTAAAATTTAAATTAAGGTCGATGGGAGCGGGGAGCTCAGTGCCAGTCCGACCTCTCAGCTCAGTGACGTCATACCAACCCATAAATAGTTTTTAAAGTATGTCATTGTTGTAAAAGTAAAAACTTCTTTAATTCATAATTTTAGTTTTATGCATTTTAAACTATCAAATGTAAAAATCGCAAATCGAATCGCAATAGCAATATTTGTCAGAAAAATCGCAATTAGGTTTTTTGTCAAAATCGTGCAGGCCTACTTGACTTGACCAATCCCATGACAAGCAGCATTTTCATTTATTCATTTTCTGTACTGTCCGTCCTTGGCTTGAGCCTATACCAGCAATTATCAGGCGAGAGGCAGGGTACACCCTGGACAGGTCGCCAGTCTGCTGCAGGGCCACCAACAGCATTTTAGAATTTGAAAACATGGTCTAACACAGAGATGTTTTGTTCTTATCCTGATCTCTTCATAACTCCCTTTAAGCCACCGCTGACATGTAGCCAAAAGGACTTAATAATCTGCCAAAAAAGATGCCTTACCCTAAACACATCAGTCCTGATACACCTTTGATAATTAGCTCAACTCACACATGTGAGACTATTAAAGTTGGCGCTAAGTAAGCTCTGCCAGTGTGGCGGAGTTTTGTTTATTGTGCTGTGTGTGTGCATGTGAGGCGTGCATGTGCGAGTAAAAGCGCTGTCGTTGGTATTCAGATGTATTCTGTGTTCTGTCAGGGGAGAAGTTGAATCCCGTCTCTCACCTTCTGCTCCCTCACCTGTTAAGCTGCCAGTATTTGACACTACATGGCTGCTTCCCATCAGCCTGCAGCCATTCTTAGTGATAGATGGAAGGAGCGAGAGAGAGCAGGAACCGGGAGAGAGACAAATGAAATGAGAAGCTGGGAGGATGGAGAGAGTAGGAGATGGAGAAAGCGGACAAAGACGAGAAGGGGCAATGGCGAAAAACCATCGCATTCCAAGCTCCAAGTCTTTGTCTTTCCTCCATTGTTTCTTCCCTCCTTTCTGAGGGGACTCATCGGTCCTCCCTCCAAAACTGCTTCGCTCATCGGGCTTGGATATGTTAATGCAATCACCACAAACACTGTCTCCATCTGTCTGGCCTAAATTGAACAGGCTCACAGCTGCTCCCAGGAGTTCGGAGCTGTGAAACAGAACAGGGAGAGCTGGAACAGAGTACTTATCTTTGTCTGCTCGCAATCCAGAGCAAGCAGGTCCCAGCACTGTTTGTGACCTGTCACTGTATTCTGCAGTGCTTTGTAAATGCCTGCGATGGCATTTAATTGTATTTGCATTGTTTCTATTTTAAATAGCTGCATTAGTAAAGGTTGAAGGAAAGGGCAACATTTTCAAAAATGCTTCCTTTTTTTTTAGCAGCTTAAGGTGTTTTTTGTTTGTTTGGTTTTTTTGCCTTTTGAAAGATTCGATGGTCATGATCGAAGGGGGGGGGGGGGGGGGGGGAAAGGGAAAGGGGAAAAAAAAAAAAAAAGGGGGGGGGGGGAGGAAAAAAAAAAAAAAAGAATAAAAAAAAAAAAAAAAAAAGGGGTAAAAAAAAAAAAAAAATAAGAAAAAAAAAAAAAAAAAAAAAAAAAAAGGGGGAAAAGAAAAAAAAAAAAAAAAAAAGGAGGAGAAGGAGAAGAAAAAAAAAAGAAAAAAAAAAAAAAAAAAAAAAAAAAGAAAAAAAAAGAAAAAAAAAAAAAAAAAAAAAAAAAAAAAAAAAAAAGAAAAAAAAAAAAAAAAAAAAAAAAAAAAAAAAAGAAAAAAAAAAAGAAAAAAAAGATGTAGACAGAAGTTTTGTATATACTAAAGTTAATTCTTATTATTGATCAGCTTATTAATTATTATAACTTAACTTATTGACTGATCAGCTGTTTCTGCTTCTGAAAAAGAAACATGTCGTACATAAACTGGCATGAAGGCTGCATTACTAAATACAAGAAATTCCCCCTAAAACTCTTGGAGGACGTGAAAATCATCTGCTAAGTTTTAATTTTCACTTTAAAATCACTACAGTCTGACTACAGCCGTTTCGTGATCTTGTCCTATACTGCTGCTTTCAGATGATAGTTTGTTAGCTCTAAAGCAATTAGTGACTAAACAGGCCTAGTTCGACCTTATTTGTTCTGTTTTGGGACATTTTAAAAGGTCACAGTTGTATGTCAATGATGAATCCCCGTTTAGGCATTCAGCAGGCCAAATGCCATGAAGTATTTATACTGTAAGTAAATTGGATCTCTTCAGGTGACTGGAGGAAAAAAAACAAAACAAAACAAAAGTGATATAAGGACTTAGTTTTGGGTGCACAGATGATTTAATCCAAACCTAAAAAAAAAAAAAGCTATTTGCTATAACTCTTTTCAGAGTTGAGAGACTTGCAGAAGAAAAATGTCATAAAAATGTTTCCTTACATGTTAATGATGGTCCTCATGGTGGCACAGCCCATGAAGAGAAAGCAGGACACGAACAATTCATCAGCTTTGGTCCTCCATTCGACTATACACAAGATGCATTCAGGAATGGTGCAGAGGGTTGGTCATCTGTGTGTTGGGCTCTGTCAGAAATAATCAGGCATAAAGGTACATTTCCAGTTCAGTTTAGACACACGTCTTTTTATTATGTGATTTACTGTATGTGGGTGATTAAAATAAGAAATCTGCATTGTTTGACATGTGACTGAGGCTGGCGTTCCTCCTGACACACTCTCAGGCTTCCTGAGTCTGAGCGAGAGCTCAAGCATGGCTAAGACCATTTCACCTCATTTGGAGCAAACTCAGCTGCCATTTGAAAATCACTGTGGTTATTCTTTTTATGCTCATAAAAATTGTTAGTGGGCAGGATTTTACAGCCGATTTCACCCGAAAAAGTTTTTGTCAGAAAATAATTTTGTTTATAATGTATTAAATTAAATATCTGACATATCTTTATACTGAATTTTAAAGCCATGATAAGAATCAAATGGATTTTTGAATGTTTATTAATGTTAATACTTGATTAATTCCTCTAATTGTACTGATAATATTTGTTATGTGATTTTAAAATGTGTGCAGCTGCCTGGGGATGATGATGGCAATTAGTAATAGCTAAATCTGGTACAAAGTATATTTTCTTTTGAAGATTAATGGATTTTGCTCACTGTCCCTGAGAAAAAAAACCTACTGTAATAAACTAAACTGGAAAAAATGTTCAGTTTCCAAATATTCTCAGACATCTTTTTGCTAGAAGACCTGAAGAGGAAGAAAACAAAGGCATGCATGTGAAACTAACGTGGGACAGGTTTTATCATTCCGTCAGCATAAGCACACCAAAGACCTGAAAGCTCAGCCAGGTCTTCTAATTAACTCCAAGTCCTCACTGGCGGGGTCCTTCTGTCGTGGGCTTGGAGCAGCAACAAGATTGTCCTGCAGGGGCATCCAACCTGCCATCACCTGCTAATTATGAACCTCCTTATCTATTTCTAGGTGCCCTCTCTGACCCTCTTCACCAGGCCTCCACATCTACAAGCCTGGTAGTATGATGAGAAGAGCAGAGACAAACAGATTATTAATTCATTAGCGCACAATTAGACGTGATTTATCTCAAGTCTGTTTCAGGCTAAACTTCCAAATGTTTGTTTCCATCAAAATTCAATGCTTCTCATCATTAATCTAAAATTGCTGTCCGCACCTTTTACATCTTTCCAATTATTCAGATTTTGTAAGTGTGCCGTTCTGACAGAGCACAAACTGACTAATCTTAACCCCAAGGCAGGATTAAGATTGGGGGGGATTTCATCTGTATTTCATAAGTGTGGGCGAGGTTGACACCAGTTGTGAAGGTTACTCAAGGAAAAAAAAGCCATGGCTGTCCAACAGAGTTTTGAAAGACAAAAGTGTAAAAGCTGTACCTAATTTCCACAGTAGCCGGCAGGATGGTGGTTGGAGAAGGAGGAATGTCTGATCGTCATTTTGCTCTGATGCAACATTTAGAGCAAGTGGTTTCTCCATCCTAAACATGCATTTGGTGTTATTTTTATTGCATGAATGGTGTTAAAAAATGAAATATATCAGCTCAAAAAGAGATACTGATATCTTTCTATGCATTAAATATGAAACTGACTCAGAGGGATCAGATTTGACATGTAGGACTGTTGATACGGCAGCAGTTGAGTGAATAAAAGTGCAATATTTCTGATTCTACACAATGTTTTCTTCACATGATATTGCTGACATCAAATCTGACTGGAAATGAACTGTGACCTTCAAGTTTAAAGCTGGGTCTGATCTGAACACAGCTGCTGGCGTAGTTTCTCCTTTTAAATCGAATCTGCTGTTTACTTTTTTCTTTCCATTATCTCCCTTTCCATCTTTGGCCAATTTGTGCTGAATTGGAAATAGAAAAAAATTGGTGAAGTAAAGCTTACATTAAAAAGAGCCACCACCATCACTGTTGCTGTAACTGCTTCCAGTAGTTTGTCATTCAGCCCCTCCTGATCCTGGTGTTGATATATTGTTTATTGTAGGTGTTGCTGACTCTGTTTGCCCAGCCGGGAATGTGACTGTTTTGGGACAAAGCTTGCTGGCATATTGTGCGGTGTAAAAATATGTATGGATAATCCAGGCAGCCTATGTTCGGATAGCGGTCCCTGCAGCCTTGTGGCTCTGCTGAGTTGGCCCTTTTTCCTTTTCTGCTGCGATGCAGGCATTAACTGAGCTTGAAACATTGGCCTTAATGACGTTTTAGCTGCTGTTGCTGTTGTTTTTTGTGTTTGTCTCTTTCCCTCCCCTTGAATTAAGGTTAGGTGCATTAGCTTAAAACCTTGGGATATAGCTGGACCCCACTGGACTGTTGTTTTGCTGACGTGCACCAGCAATGCATGCAAAGCTTTTAACTTTATTTATTCAAAAAGCACTTAAAACACTTAAGGGAAAAAAGTATTGATAAACAAACTGTAATGTACACAGAAAATAGCAAAATGATGGAGATGTAATGTCACTTATCGGTTATTACATTTGCAATCTGAAGAGTTTGAGGACAAATAAGATCCTGAACACTGATCTTGGTTTAAAACGTACAGCAGCAGCAATGAGCATCCAGTCTGAAACACTATCAAGCAAGATGCATATCGGCCTCTCGGGTCAGACAGCCTCAGCAGTGAACTGATCTCTGCTGATTGTGGTTTGCAGAGTGAAGCTCTGTGAGGAGTTTATTACCTTTCTAACACTCCTTTTTTCTTTTCCTCCATATCTTAGCCATGCTTCCTGAGCATCAGACCAGCAGACACAATCAAATCAAGTTTTATTTTACACAAAGAATAAGGCTGTGTGTTTCTGGCTATCAGCAAATCTTATGTTTTAGTACAGTTCCATTTTTAATTTCCTGGAACAGCTGGCCCTACAGTTTACTCAAACAGCAGTAAACAGGGATTTTGTTGGGGGACTATTTTCTTTGGTGAATTAATTCACATTGGGTGTTTTTTAATGAGTCTTTCTGGCAGCGGGACTGTGGAGATGGAGTTTGAATAAACTTTGTTGGAGGAGATTAATCAAGGATTTGTTTGGCTGAAAGGAGGCCTGTGGCTCAGATATATAATATACTGCCTGCTGGACTTCATATACCCACAAATTCCTATTTAATTGGGTCAGTTCAATGTTGGTTTGGGCCCATCTAGTAATTTACTGACAATAAGAAAAATATTAAATAATCCTAGCCTCATTTTTCTCAAGATGAAAAGACCACAACACAAAGTTTTGTTGGCAAAGATCTCATGTACTCATAGGATTTAAAAACAGACCACTTTATTACTTCAAATTATGTTCTAAAGAAAATACAATTTTGCCTTGTTTTGATGGCACACTGATATTGGCACATTCCTGGCTGGAGCTGCAGAGTTCCGAGGCTGAGAGACTGCACTTCACAGCTTTATTATTTTGAACCTTGGGCATCACATTACACTGCATTTTGCTTTATGACATCACATCTCACAGCAGCAACGGGATGTCAACAGATTGGCCATTTTGAACAAACACAGTGGCGGATTCAGCAAAGAAAACCAACAGGATGTAATGGGAGGAAGAGAGGAAGATACTGTAGAGAGAAAGTGACTTCGTAAAAGATACGATGAAAGTTACCACTGGACTGATGTTTACTTGCTGGAGATCTCAGAGAATAGACAGGACTCCAGACAGATGCTGAATTGGCCTTTCCTACAGTATGGGTAATCAAAGTGGGTAATCAAAAATGAAAAAAAAGACTAGTTGTGTTATTTTAAAGACACACAACGTAACTTTTCAACCTTGAAAATATGCGTTTCTGACTTGTTTTGATGACACAGCAACATTCATTATGCGCATTTTTGAGCCGTCACTGCTCAGAGGCGTCTCGAGGCTCAGAAACTGCACTGTCAGTTTTGCATCCGGGACGTGGCCGTGACGTTGCAGCAGGCTATTGGTTGTGCACAGCGTCACTTACTAGCAAACAGATATGAATCAGATGTGAACACAGCAGGCATTCTGAACTCGCATCATGGAGGATTCAGCAAAGAAAAACAAGGAAACATTATTGGAGCAAGAGAGGAAAAGAAAGAGGAAGGAACAGAACGAGAGTCAAGATAAGACTGTCTTTTAATGGCTATAGGGAATCACAGTACAGGCACAATGTAAGATGGATGCTTTTTAACCATCGATAGCGGGCGTGTCACTGAGAAAACTCCTAAAAGTTCTGTTGTGTGTCTGTAAGAAAGAATTTTGTTGCTTAAGAACTTTGATAACTTGAGATTTTGCTGTTAAAAAGACTTGAAAAAATGATAATCAAAGCTGATGCTGTTTTAGTTGCACTTCTATAAACCCGAGCCCATGTTACATTATTTCATCCTCCTGATATTACTGAGAATTCTTAAAATCTGCTGCTGTATTTTTAAAAAAGTGTCATTACGTGTGCAATGTCACTATCTTAGCAAAGAGTGCTGCTGAATAAAAGCTGTGTGTGTGTGTGTGTTTGATTTAATTGTAGAATCTGAACAGACTCCTCATTAGCATACCTAAGTAAAGCACCTTATATTTAAATATTCATTACCATTTTTTATTGTCAGAACAACTGGAATTAAGTTGAAGTAGAATAAATGTATTTATGATGGGGAAATTATTTAATTCTGAATCAAAATGGGAATAAACTAACTACTTTATTTGGAATAGAAATTAATTCAGAATTAAGTGTTTACAAGGACCTTTATAGCAGAATTAACTTTTACTCAGAATTAAAGAAGAATTAAAACTCTCATGTAAATGTGGCCATTGATTTCTCATATTTCCTGTGTTACTGTCCACGTCTAGCTTCTTTCTAGCATTTCCTTAACTGTATTATGTTCAACTGTTTTTCTAAAGGAAAAAGCTTTTTCTGTTGTATTCACTAATAGCAGCAGAGTGTCTCTTTGGCAATCCGATCTAAAAGCAAGTTTGTAGTTTAAATCCCAATGAGCTGTAAGTGCATGCCTTCCTAGAGTGCAGTGAGAGGCGGGTGAGCAGCCATTGGGAGCACTGCACTTTATCTCGATGCTCATGTAGAATTTAAGAGGGTGGAGCTGTTGAACAGCTGGCAACCTAAAATGCTTGCTCTGGGACGTGAATTAGAAAGAAATGAGGGGATAACCTGACACATGTTGCCTTTACAATAGTTATTTGTAGTATTAAGAACACTGTATATAGTCTGATACCTCCAACACTACAAGCTCTGGGAAAAATAATAAACTGGAAGAGAAAGCCAGAGGTCCTGTTTTTTTTTTTTTGTCTTTATCATTCCATCTCTGTCTTTCCATCTTTTATTTGAAACATAAAAGACAAAGATGTAGAGAGTGCATAGCGGAAGCATCGAGTTCCCCAAAGCAATGTGGGGCATCAAGATTAGTTCATAGCAAAGGAAAAAAAAAGGAGGCAACATCAGAGAGTTGGACTGGGTTGAATTCCTTAAAGCAAGACAGGAAATCAAGAAAAGTCCGAAAGGGCGACCAGTGGCAGGATCTGTCGGAATGAGATGAATCATATTGAGCAGGAGCTTTCCACACGATGACAGCAGTCATCATGGAGCTGTGCCTCTGAGAGCTGCAGCGCGACGACAGTAAACAGCATCGCGAATGTCAAACAGCTTTTCAATCACTTTCCCAGGCTTTTAAGCAGACTCAGATCATACGGTTGCAGCTATTGGAATAGATTGTACCCCCCTTTAAGTTCACTCACTTCTGTTCTCCTGCACATTATGTGCAACGGCACAATGTCAAAAGTAGAGTTATAATCAAGACTAACTCAGGCTTTCTGCAGAAGAAACTGGGTATAACAGAAGTTGCAGCTGCAGTTCAACCACAAACCCACAGTTTAACTTCCTATTATGTCAAATGGTCTGCAGGTTTGTACATGTAACCGTTGTGGCTACCCACAGACTGGATCTAATTTGCAAGTGGTTTCCTCCTGTCTGAGTTTTGGTTACCATCAATTTACCACAGCACTAACCTGGGTTTACCATACTTTGCTTCCCGAGATGTCTCTTCTCTATCAGATGCATCAAACAATCATTTAAATAAGTTGGCGGTCTGGAGGTGGTTTTACTCAACAGATCTGTTGACAACCAATAAGCCGCCTGTTGGGGCTCCATAGATGTTCAACCAGAGTTTCCAGTCCTGAGCTGAATCTCTCAGTTCAAAGCAAAGCCTGACAAATGAGTTTTCATAACAGGTGGGCCTCAAAGAGCCTCATACACTGGATATCCAGAGGCAGTAATTGTAGTATCAGACTTCTTCAAAGTCTTCCTTCTTTGATGTGTTAAATATAAATCTCATGTCAACTAATCATATCAACCTTCTTCAATTCTCTGTAAACTGTGGATTGAAAATAAACATCTTTAACCCAGTAAAATTGGGAAGTCATTCCCAAAGTGACTCTTGCAGTCACTTGCATTACCACTCTTAAATGTAGTTTTTCATTTGTTTAAAATGAAATTGTTTTTTCAGTAAAAATGTGCATGGAAAAATCCCTCATGGAAAAATTGCCCATCTTGTCTGCATTTCCCAGAGCATGCTTGCATATTGTAGTGCCAAAAAGTCCGCAAAAATTGAGTGACAATAAAAGCAGAGCAGCAGAGAAAACAAGTTGCAAGAAAGAAAGATAAGATCTCTTTTAGAAGTTCTGTCAAAACTTCATCTTAGTTCCATAAAACACTGGGTTCGTTAGCATTTAACTAATTGCAATGATTTGAAAATCAAATATAGAGAACAGTCCATTAAGTGTTAATATAATATTACTGCTTCTGAGCACCTCTAAAAAAAAAAAAAAAACACTGTCAAAGTACAGTTCATCCACAAATCCAAGTAAAAGGTTACGAATGGGACTGCTGCCGTCAAGATTATATCTCTGTCATGAAAGGTCAACAGCAGCATGGCTCCAATAAAGAAGAGTCCAGACCTGTTACATGCTGAAAACATGCAACTTTTTATGAAACAAAAACAAGAGAAAAAGTCCTCAAACTATCAAGATGCTGAGTTTCGACATGTAGCAAGGATAAAAAAATTTAAAAAAAAAAAAAACATTTTGCTCTTAAAACTACATCAGTCGGCCACTTTAGTCCTTGAACGCTGTGCTGTTGGGAGAAAAGGTGATGCAACAACGTGGTAAACATGCTCTTGTTTCTACGTGCTGCAGGGATTATAGATAAAAGTAGCATGCATACTCCAAAGAAACAAGTTTTTTGTTTCTTTTTAGATTATTTTTCTGATTTATGTTTTCTTTCCACCATTTTCAGTTAAATTATTTTGAATGAATTTCAGTTACTAGTTTGAATGTTTTGTAAATAACTCAAATGTTTTCATTAAGTTTTCACACAACTTTAAGAAACACAGCACAGTTTTAGAAAAACAAGTTTGAAATGAAGCCATCTTTGAAAGTACAAAGGCCCATAATGTTCATGAGCATTGATTATTTTGTTCACAGCAACAGAATTCTCCCCAGATAATTAAAACTACAAGCAGGCACCAGGTTCTGATTATCCATTCAATTCAAAGACTTGTAAATTGTGCAGAAGTTGGATTTTTCATCAAACTCAAACTGTCTTCTTCTTAAGCCTCAATAAGATATGGGATTAAACTTGCATGGAAAATTAAAAACAAAGGATGCAAAAGCAAAATCAGAGTTGTTAAGTGTGATAATTATGTACAGAACCCCAGTGACTCGTTCTTTCAGGCAAGCATCACTGGAAGATGCCTGCACAGCTCACAAAGCCCAGGAAATGATTTT
Source organism: Atherinomorus stipes (assembly GCA_023101725.1). Lineage (NCBI taxonomy): Eukaryota > Metazoa > Chordata > Actinopteri > Atheriniformes > Atherinidae > Atherinomorus > Atherinomorus stipes. The sequence continues at coordinate 1,670,917 of JALJCO010004498.1, forward strand.
TAAAGTAGTTTTCCCTGTATTGCAGCTTGTTTATAAAGGGGGTCATTTTCCATCCATCTTAAGTTGGGTTGCAATCAGCTGCACGTTTCCACACAGATTTGTAGCTACAGTGGCTGAACTCGAGTGGTACATGCAGCACCTCTTTCTTTCCTTTTGTCTCAATCCTTCATCATAATGTTTTAACTGACCATCTTCTACGTGGAGGGTTTATCAGCGTCTCGCAGGCCTTGCCAAGGCAGCTGGCTGTGTAGTAAAAAGTGTGTTGTGCTGGGTGTACGGGAAGGAGAAAAACGGTCAGCAGTTGCCGGCAGTTAAGAATCTCATTATCTTGCAGCTTATTATGACCAAAGAGTGTCCTGGTAATGGCTTTACTCATGCAGGCGGCATCGCAGAGGTTTTACTATCACATGTTACATCTGTGAGACAGCTCTGTGTGTACCTGTTTGCACTTAATCTCTGCAGTTTTCTCCAATACCCTCAGCTTAGCACTGTCCTCATTCACTGTGCAGCACTGATAGCATAGCTTACCCTGCAGCCAAAGCAAGGCAGATACATGGCTCCTGTTTAGTGCAGGTATAAATGATAGGACTTCCATTAAGAGGATGGAATACATTGTAGAATGGCTTTATTACACAGCTGCATGCTGCTGATTTGTGATATGCCTTCAGTTACTGCCAGTATTTGAACTGTTCTGAATATCATTGTTTATGTCTCTTCTCTCTCTCTCTCTCTGCCATCCTTTGCTTCATGTGCCTCTCTCCATAAAGCAACAGTATTGCTGCATCTGCTGTGTGTGCCTTCAACCTGAGCGCCATCACCCAGGCCTTCAACGGGCCCTTCCGCTCCCAGGAGAATCCCCGCTCCACCTGGCTTCCCACACCCAACCCCATCAAAAACTTCCAGGTCAGCCATGTCAATCAGTATCCATGATCACAACAATAATACGGGCACAAACAACTAATCAAGGCAGTGCCTAGATTTTTTTTTTCTTTTGTTCTTTTTCATTTCTAGCTCTGTTTTTTTCTTTAAAGTCTTTTGTTAAACTGGACAAAAGTTGCAATCACTGCAATCTGCCGAATAAAAATGATTCAATTTGGAGTTAAAATCCTCTGCAGTTCCAAAATTTAGGCTTCCATGTAGCTGCTCAACAGAACTGCATCAAAAAAGGATGAGACGAGACTCTGGATTGTAGACGAACTTCAACTTTAGTGAACAAACTTGATCATATTACAGGGAAGATTTTTTTGTTCTCAACAACTTCATTTTCGCCACTGAACTTTGCTCATTTTTGCACCAACAGACTTCTCAGACCAAATTCATCATGGGCAGGCTAATGAAGTTTCCATAGCAACACAAAACTGAGTATATTAAATTTATCTCATAGTCTGAAATACATTCTTTTACTTATAATTTATCTTCAAATGAAATACTTAATGCCTTCAAAATATTTTAACTTAATCCATGAATTAACTTCTTAACAAGTATTCATTTATCAACACTAAGATACATCTTTTTTGTCTTGAAATAAATCACGACAGTGTCTTGTATTTAGTTGGTTGTTAACCTCAGATCAGATAAAGTTAATTTAAATGCCAAATGAGAACTTTAATCTCACTTTATGTATCTGTCTCCTATAAATGACGAGCCTGTGCACCCTGGCTGTTTTTGCATTGGCCTGTATCTATACCTGTAAATGGTAATCCAAGGAGCAGTTACTTTTAGTGAAATAAATGCTTTAATGATAACCTCACAAACCCTGTCAAGTTGGAACACCATTGTTATAGACAAAACCGACAAGCGTTTTGTGTGTTGCGCCATCTTGCGGCGCCGCCATTGCCTGGAGAACGAGTGCCAACATGGAAAGCAGTGTGAATATTTGAATTTACAAAGTTGGACAGTCATCTAAGGTAATGATAACCTATAGGTATGTTATGCAGAGATCTCTAAAGTATTCTGACATTTTATTATTTATTTTTTTTTTTTTATTGTTATTTTTACATCGGAGCATTAATGTAAACTATTCCTCTCCGGAAACTGGCTTTAATGACAAGCCACAATGAAATATGAAACACACATCTCGTGATTACTTATCAAAGTTTAAAAACTAAACTCTTTCAAAAGTTGTTAGTTTTCTATTTTATCACGTATTTGGCTATTGGTATTGTTTAAGGACTGACCACGTCGCCTTCACATTTCCTGCAGATGAAACTAAAGGCTGCAGGACACCGCCTTCCTGATCCGTTTGTTTGCGACCAAACTATTTTTATTTTTATTTTTTGGGGCGGTGATTAGCTCAGTTGGTTGAGCAGCTGCCCCATGAACAGAGGCTACAGTTCCTCAGCGCAGTCGGCCCCGGTTTGATTCCCGGTCCAGGTCCCTTTGCTGCATGTCACTCCCCACTCTCTCTGCCCCTTTCCTGTCACTATACACTGTCATATAAAAGCCACTAGTGCCCAAAAATCCTTTAAAAAAAAAAACAAACTATTTTTATGTTTTGGTCCAAACGTTGCCCTGATCAGAGCAAATAACATTTTATTTCACAATATCTCCCAGATTAGTCATAAACTCTCAGCAACACCACAGTTGTCTCTAGCATTAGCTAGCATAATAACGTTATGTGGTGCGTCATTTTCGGGAGCATAGATTCGTGAAATAAAGTGTCAGATTTATGAGTGTTCACCATAATTTACCATGTTTTTGTTGTTGAGGATTAAGTCCTGTGTTTTCTCCACTGTGGCAGCAAGTTATTTCTGCTCTGCTCTGTGTGTCCGACATTCCTCCCCGATAGGAACACACTGACATCAGTGGACTGAGCAGCAGCACCGTCCAGTTTTGTCACAGACAGCAGAAATCTTCCTGAAATAAATGTCTGTTATCTTCTTATTCACTTATTACCACAATTAAAGTTTTCCTCTGATGTTCCAACAACCAGGAATTCGACTGTCCTTCCAGATTTCCTCCATATTGTTAAGAAAAAAGTCAGATTCTCGTCTGCTCTAATTACACATGGACAGAAAGGTTCCCCCAGCATTGGTGGACAGGCATTTGGCCGGATTAGTCTATACATGCAAAATGATGCAAAGCTGTAAATATTTCCCAAGATGAACAAATCAGTATACGAGTGTATAAAAGAATGAACTGAAAGCACAGGTTTTGTGTTAGCCTGAAGGAAATAGTTACCGATACAGTTGCAGAGCTGAAAAGTGAAAAATCTAAAAGGACAGCTGCCTTTTCAGTCATGTGTCTGATGCCCTCCTGTCATCTACAGTGTGGTACAATAGAAGACAGGGGTCCAAATGATGGCTTGACGGAGCGCAGCCTGCAGGATGCACAGCGACTATACCTGATGAACGATGTAGTGCAGCCGGAGTCTGTTGATCCACTGGTCATGCAAGACGACGTTCGTTTTTCAAACCTCGTTGTGGACATCGTCCAGGGCATGGATACTCTCTATCATGTGATGTACATCAGCACAGGTTAGTGGTGGAAGAGCAGTCAAACTAATAATGTATTGTGCTTTATAGCAGTGGTTCTCAAACTTTTTGAGCCAAGACCCCTAAAATAACATACGTTGGTGTTCACCAGACCACCCCGCCCCCAAGATAACTGAGTGGTTAACTGTGTAATGTATCCAGTGGGTCTTCTTGTGCCCATCCAGTGTACAGTATGGCTTGGAAAGTGTCAGAATCTTCATGAATAAGGAGGATAAAGGTCATTTTGGTGGATTATGTTAGCAGCTGTGAAAATGCACTGAAATGCTGAAATGCAGCTTTTCTCAGCAAGATAATACCAAATTCTAAATTTTTAATGTAGCACCTTTAATAACTTTGTTCCTGGGCACCAGTTGATAAAAATTCTACATGTAAATGTAAGGCTTGAAAACTACCAGAAAAATTTGGTGGATTTGGTTCACTGCTCTGACAAGGCACCTGCATGGCCAAAATCAGTTTCTCTCCCTGAGATAATGCAAAACTTGGATCTTAATATGGTATTAGTAATGCTTTAGTTATTTATGCAATAGTTAAAATAGAATCAGTGTTATAATTTTACAGATTCTCTTTGCAAAAATGTGTTAATTCTGATAGCCCTAAAATCCCAAATTTATTTAATAAATGTAGGCTCTTTTTCTTTTTTGCAATTATTTGGCGACCCCCTGAAATTATCCTGCAACCCCCATGGGGGTCCCGACCCCCAGTTTAAGAACCACTGCTCTATAGAATGTTAAACATCCCGTCTCTAAAAATAAATGCATTTAAGCATCCTAATGTTCTTGTCCTAATTTTTCAACCAGAATATGGCACCATCTTGAAGGCACTGGCTACACCAAACAAGAACCTGCAGGGCTGTTACCTGGAGGAGATGGAGCTCCACCCACCAGGTGTGAGAGAGCCAATCCTGAGCCTGCAGATCCTGCACAGCGACAGGTCGCTCTTTGTTGGGCTCAATGACAGAGTCCTGAAGATTCCTCTGGAAAGGTGCTCCACCTATAAAACTGAGACGTAAGTAAAACATTAAAACTCAATTTTCAAAGCAGTTTCCTTACAGGAGCAAGGTCTGTAGACCTGTATGGACATTGTCTAGATTTTCTGACCCCTACAAATACTAAGAGGTAGACCAGGAATTTGCAATGATCCTTTTCATTTATTTTTATTTTTTTTTAATTTATGTATCACATCAATATGACCTAAGTGTGAAGTGCTGCAGGCACAGAAGCGGGGAGTTAATTTGAGATGCTGTTCAGAGAAATCCGACAGATTGCATAAATAAATAGATAACACAGCTGTTTAAACGTTCTTCCTCCATCATTGCAGTTTTAGGGGTTTCTGGGAAACAGCCTGACTAAAGAAAGGTGTTGACAGTAAGCAGAAAGTCAAATGACAAGCAGCTGGCTGTAGGGAGAATCACAAGAGGACGTTGACGACTTCAAGTCTTGTAAGATTTCCTCCAAAGTTTTTTTGGCTGATAGAATGAAATTTCAACATGTTGTCTGAGTAGATTTCAAGAGGAGGATAGCACTATCTGAGTCCAGGACCTGATGTGTGGACATCAACAGCTTGTCTCAATTGTACCTTTTTTTTTTTTTTTTTTAAATGACGCAAATTCATTACAAGCCTTAGCAGAAAGAAGTTCAAGAGCAACAGGGATTTGGGGATTTTTCATTTTAACACAGCGATGCATGTTTCTTGGCTTGAAAAGAAATGATGCAACAGCTTGTTGTTTTAAGAAAACTGTAACTTTAGACAGACTTAAAAGGTTTTGTGAGGAGCTGCAACTCCTGACAATAGCAATGCTAGTACAAAGATGGTGCTCCTAGCCGACATAAACATCACATTTTTCTGAGCTTGGTATAGTCTATGCCTTTACCATCACGGTCTACAATTAGACCCTCACATGTATTATAGACTGTTTGTAGTAAGTTTAACTTTTAGCTGCTTCCATCTAATTGTTTTCAACCTTGCTGTGTTCATCATGCTAATCGCGAACTGTTGCGGAGATGTTTTCTAGGAGTAACTTTAAAAAGACCGATGTACCACACTTCATGCACTGTCCAGTCTCTCACAACCAGAGGTGTAAACATATTAGGGCCCACCCACTTTTCTGATTGGCCCAGCGCCTGGCTCACCTGGAAAAGGCTGTGTGCAAGTTAGTGTGCTTTGAGAGAAAGATTGACATCAACTCTGTTCACTGCAATGGTTTTTTTTTTCACAGCAATGGTGGCACATGGAGCCCCTAAAGAGATCCCGGACGTTGGCAGCTAGCAGTTAGAAGCTAACTGCTAGCTGCTAGCAGTATGCAATATATGAAAATAATTGAAAAATATTGCAAAACAAAGCATTTATTGACATTTACCAATTGTCATAATTTTCCCATGGTTTTGCATTGTCTGCCAAGCACTTCAGAGAACTTTTTTGGCCACATTATTTAACTTCTATCGATGCCATTCTCTCTATCAAGGCACACTAGTGCAAGTAACATTTTTTTGCCAGGGACATGTGAGATAAATAAGTGTTGGAGCCTCATTCAAATCTATGTATATTTCACACAATTTTGTGACATTGATGTAATCAGTCCAAGTGTGTTTGTTTGAATATTTCCCATCATGCTTTGTGGCTTCTCCTGTTCCATTCTGCACCATGAGCTAAGTGTACATGTATGTAAGCCTTTCAGATTCCCCCGGTGTGTAGCCTTCAGGACAAATGCAAGTGTGTTGCAAAGACCGTTAATGTTAAGAAATGAATCTCATCAAAAGATTGAAGTTGTTTGTGTTACAAGTTTCAGGTATGAAAAGGGCTTTAGGCTTTTTTTTTTTTTTTTGGGGGGGGGGGGTATATTTGCAGTTCTACAATTTCTATATAAATTCTTTTATTTATTTATTTTTTTAACATTCATCTATACAAGTAGTCCCATTTAGACATGTGTTCTCATTCACAGGAAAGACCTATTCAGCTAACAGGCATGTCTTTGGGTCTTTGTCTTATTGAATGCTGCTGTGTTTTATACACGGTGTATATTTTAATGTTCAATTTATGCTTTTGGCAGTGGATTTATTTTAACCCAGTTGCTCCTCAGCAGAGAAGCAGTTATCTGTCCTCAACCAGGATTAATGTGTGGGAGACTTCACTGATAATCATTAAAGTCCGTATGGAACCAGACAAATGATGAGGGTGGTATCTCTCTCAGCTCGTTAGAGGAAATAAATTAGAAATAAATTTGTTTTGCTTTTGCTGTAATGAAGTTCTACATCATACAGACAATACTTTAGTGGGGTTGGGGGTTCTTCTTGAATCTGAGGATTTAAAATAAAAAATAGGTGTGTGAGAAGCCACATGCACGGGAGTTTTTTTCTGGGAAAGACACAGACAGAGGCCTTCTGCTCTGCCATCTCCAGCTCTGGTATTATTGATGTGAAAATCTGTCTTGAGGATAAGTGAGGCCAGAAAAGCTCACTGGCTGTTTTTCCAACCTTCTGTATCTCATCAGTGCGCTCAATCAGAATCCTCAGCTGGCTACTGCGGTCCTTCAAAGTCAACTTCATTTTAGCATATAAATGGCTTAATGCTGTTCCTGCTGTACATTTTTTTGGTGTGTGTGTGTGTGTGTGTGTGCGCGCGCAGATGTGTGTCCATGTATGTGTGGAGCCCAGTTTATTTGGTGTGATTTGTGCGTGGGTTGGTGTTCAGGCGAGTTCTCATATTCACACTGCATGATGAGCCGGCATGCTATTTCTTATAAATCCCAACTCCTAGAAACATGGCAGCGGACACTTTCACACACACCAGGTAGGGTAATCATCGCATTTAATAAGATGTTGGTGACATACAAGATTAGAGTCGGACACAGAGGAACAGGAGGCGAGAAAGAAAAGCCATGAGAAATGGAGGGAAGAAGCAGAGCCTGTTTAAGACACAGTGGGGTGAAACAATAAGAAGAGTGGGCTCCAAGGGCACCAGAAGGAGGGAGATAGGGAGGGGGTGAGGTAGGACGGGCCGCCTTTAATCTAATTTGCAATATTCTGCTCACCTCTGTGACTCATGCTTACCATCTTTCCAACGTGCTGCAGCTGAAGGCAGACTGAGCTGCAGAGCACACACATCAAACCTTTCGATCAGGGCGACGGCTGAGCTCGGTGTGTCATGGAGGACGTCGAGAAATCCAGGAGAGTGATGTACAGGTTGGAGTCAGGAGATTATAGAAAATTAAGGCCAAAGGGACTGAGTATATGAGTGTGAAAAAAGACTGCAGTTTATATTCTAACTAGCAGTTAATATAGCCATCTAAATTTTTCAGATGTTAAATTTTCTTTCTCCAAGCTTTGACTAGGCCTCCAAGGATAAATCTTTTACCATTTAATTTTCTTAAAAATTCAACTTTCCTTTGGTTTAATGATCCATTTATTTCTTAAAGTTCAAATGCAACTCAGCATTTGAACTCATATTTAGTATTAAGGGATTTCTGACTGCAGCCAAGTTTCATTCGCCACTGGCTTCACTGCTTACCTGCAGCCGTCTCCACTTTTCCCTTGACAACATATCCTGGTCTGCTGCTCTGTACTAATATAACAACACAATCTGGAAAGGAAGTTTATTCTTTACATTGGAGGTCTTGGAACATTATGAAGTTTCTTTTTTGCCTGACACTTCCAGCATGTACTGTATTTAATTTAACTTGACAGATGTCAGTTCAATGACCTCAATGTTGGCACACAGTTATGCATTGCTAATGCTAAAGTTATAGGTGTTACTGCAGTTCAAGGGTGAAACTACATAGCTGTGCCATTAACTTCATGTTTCGCTCGATATGTCTTCAGGTAAGTGAATAAAGAGCTCATGGACATGATAAAGTAACAAGGTTAAAGACACAATTTTCATTAGAAGAGCTTTTAAAGCAACTTTGCAGAGTTTTGTGTTACACTTGCATGTCTTTGTAAAGCAACTTCAACTTCACATATGTACTCGCAAGCTATTTATGAGTGTTACCAGTAAAGATACTGTAAAGCACTGAATCAACGATCTGTTTCAAATAGAAAAGCCTCCCCTTAGACTTGTGCAGCCTTCAGCAGACAATTTTGCTTCTGTAACTGTGCAGCTGAACTTTAATCCAGTACATCTTTTGAAGTCCATGAAGATAAAATGATTAAATTTTAAAACATCATCGTTTCTCATTTGAAAAGATCTTTAAAAGATCATATCTTAGAATTTGTTACATGTTTGGGCTAAATAAATGATGATGGTTACGTCAGCCAACATTAGGGTTGCCACCCGTCCCGTAAAATACGGAATCGTCCTTTAATTGACAATAAAACGTTGCGTCCCGTATTGAACCAATACGGGACGCCATTTGTTCCGTATTTCCATAAATGTCAAATACACATGTCTGTCACACATATATAAACATTAAATTTAGTAATAATGAGCTAAATAAAACAAAGCCAGCCAAAACCAGCGGGATCATCGCAGGATCCTCAGTCCTGCATCTCTGCCTGGCTGCCTGCGCGCTTGCGTGTGCTGCTGTCACGCGCGCTCTCGGCACCCGCGCCTTTTAAAATGTCCACACCTGATACTCCAGCATGCTCTCAAAAGCGAAAACGCTGCTAAAGAAAACACCTGAGTGGGAACAGGCCCGTCCTTGGGTGGACAGCGTCAGTGGAGATGATGAGAGAAACTGTTAAATACGTATGTGGGTGAGTGTTTTCTGTGGCGCGCGTGGACTGTCTGACATCAGACATCATCACGCATCAGAAAAGCAACACAGACACGTGAGAACCGCGAAGACGACCTAAACGTGAGTGTCCCATCTTCATCTCCTCATCTCCTGAGACTGAATCAGTCATGACGTCACATTCAGAACAGGATCAGTTTTTATCTGGTTGTTTTTGCCAGAAGATGTCAGAGCAAAGTTTAGGAGACTGCTGGTTTGGTTATTGATTGTTTAGGATGTTGACTTTTTAAATTTAAATGAATGATCATTTATACAGAAACCATAGCAGCAAATATAAATGTTATATGGTTATTTAAACAATAAATCACAGTAATGGATTAACATTTGATAGATAAATTAATATAAATTAAATTAATACTGTTTCATTCATATATATATATATATATATATATATATATATATATATATATAATGTATGTATGTGTATGTGTGTGTGTGGGGGGGTGTGTGTGTGTGTGTGTGTGTGTGTGTTTATGTATAGCATATGCATTCAATATATTTCCTATATAAACAAAACTTGTACAGCTTTCTGTGTATTCTGTGCCAAAATGTTTATTTGAGGAATCCAGTGTTCAGTTTTCACAACACAAATTCTTTTCTTGGTGTGGTTTATTGTCTGGATGACCTGACTTTCTTTCAAGTCATAAGGGGCAGCAAAAGAAATAAGTTTAATTAATCTGTCATCCCACTCTAGGTTACAGTTGAGGTGACACAGGTGTACCACAGATTCGGACACATCAGAGCTGTCTACAATAGATCACTTTAACAGTTACATTCAGTTCTTCATGTATTTACTAGGCTTATATTTTAAGTTAATTGTTGCACACTCCACACAAACAGATCTTTGGCTGCTGGTGCTGCCATGTGATATGTGCATGACAGCTTCTCATTAATTAGGTTTTATTGATAATGCAATAACTAAGTTTTGTGCTTATGGCACTTTGTTATATATTTTTTCCTCATTTTATTTTAAATAGAGATGGATGTAATTACAGCATATATAGACTAAATAACAGCACTTTCTATGCAACAGTGTTGCTTAAACAATGTGTTCATTGCAGCATTTCAAGCTTTAAGTGTCACCAATTTTGATCACTCCTTTCCTAAAAACACTGGTGCAAAATAAAGCATACCACTGCTGTGAGGGGCCCACCATACGGGTATCGGCCCGTGGTGGTCGTGGCCCCGATGAGCTGTGGTAGGTGTCCCTTATTTTTTTTTCTGAAAGGTGGCAACCCTAGCCAACATGTCTCAAAGATTAAAGTTGGGACTTCCTGGATAAAAATGTTATCTTGGAATAATCACTTAATGAATTTACCCCATGTTTTGGGCTCATAATGCTGCAGAGTCCAGACCTGACCAGAGAAAGCAACCTTGGATCATCACGCTGCTCCCATAGGCAGCTTACAGTAGGCAGTAAGCAAGAAGGGTGCATTTTATCTGCTGCTATTCTAACTCTGATGTACCCATCACAAAGAGAAAGTCTGGACTCTTCATGACCTTTATCTTACCATTATTCTTTTTCTTGTTTTTATTCAAATTTTTCCTGGCAGCCATCCTTAATTTCCCCTCAGACACATTCTTTCCTTAAAACTGATGATTCATAACTGTCTTTCCTAGCTTCAAAAATGCATCAATAGTTCTTAACCCAACTGTAGTAGCTTCAGCAAACTCCATAGTTGCTTCTGTTTGCTCGATTCAGATTGATAAATTGACCCTTGTGAGACAAAATGACCTCAGAACACGGACGAGAAGATGCTCTCTGCATCGGTCAGGCTTAAATATCTTGACAGCTGAAGCATATTGATAACTGCAGTACCTTTCTTGTACTAGACTCTTGAATGCTTTCTAAGTTCAATCAAGTAAGTAACCTGTCTATTTATTCAGTTCATTTTGGAAAGGCTGTTTAAAGTTTGCTTTAAGGTGAAATCTGGTTAATCTGAAAGAACACAGCAGAGACACTGTTGGTAAGTTCATGAATATCTAGCCATCTATAGCAGAATTCTCCAACTGTGGTCCTCAGTGGCTGCTGCTCTGCTCCAAACATGCCTGGTTAAAATAAAAATTTATAAAAAGTAATGCACTTGCCCACAATCTTGAGTCAGTTGAGGTGATGCAAAGAAACATCTTAAAAAGAATGTAGTATGAAGCTTGAGCTCTGATGGAAAAAAAAAGTCACTACAAATCTTGTCCTTTAAGGCTGCAGACATCACTAATTCATGAGGTCCTGGGGTGCAGGATGATACCAGACATTTCTGTACTAGAGGTGCTGCAGAGGCCAGTTGTAGTCTTGCTCTAGCAATTTTTGTCTCTTTCCTTTTGAACCCTTTCTTGTGTGTCTCTATGGGCCCCCGCTGCTCTGACTATGTGGAAAAAGACCCACCGACCGTTCTACTCAATGCTACTATGAGCAACTCATTGTGCTGCTGTCTAAATGAGCTGAATGGATTTCCGTTCAACTCTTTTGCGTTGTGTGCGGTCATCCTATTCGCGTACAGGAACAGCGGTTTTACTCATGCTGGTAACAACTGAATGTTTTCAGATTCTTTTCTATTACAACAGCAGCTAAAAAGCAGCCATAGTACATGCAGCTTTTTCACTAATTCACAATTGTAATGTTAAGGTTACACATAATTTATAGCATATCTATAATTCATAGTTTTTCTCTGCTTTGTAAGGAAATATCCAGCTGGTAATTGAATAATTAAGCCGTGCAGCTGTAATCCAGCAGTCTGTCTCATATCCTTATGTGCAAGTTTGCAGATATTTGCTGACTCTTAGTTTACTCAGTGCAACAGATACAAATGTTGTTCTTAATTCTTGCTCAGTGGTTGCCATCAGATAACGCAATTATGTTTAAGTGCATGTAATGTGTAGTATTTCTTGGTTATAAATCAATATCAGCAGTTCTGGCAACCCTGCAAACTTCAGAGTAGAACAATTTGCATCATCTTTGACTCCATCGCTTTTGTTCCTCTGCTAAACCTTTTCAACTGCCAATGATTTGTTTCCTTTTAGTGATAGCTTGCAGGCAAATGCTGTGGCTTGCTTGTGTGCATGTGTGTGTGTGTGTGTGTGTGTGTGTGAGAGTACATGACTGGGTGTGTTTGTCCTCTATTTGCGGTAATTATATTTGACCTGGCCAATTGGCACCTCTGGCTAACAGCACCACTCCACACAACTCCTATCTCTCTATCTCACTCTGTTAGTAAAGTGATTTATTTTGGCTTCAGTGATGTGGCAGCTTAGTTGGGATATTGGCATTCATCAAGTCTTTTTTATATATATTTATTTATATACCACTTTTCTCTGAGGGGAAATGCTTCCAGTTTCATGGTAGCAAATACCCCCAAAACCTGGAAATAAATTTGCTCTTCTTGTTGACAGGATCAGTTTACTCATTTGAACTGATTGTGAGGCAGAAGATGTGGTTTGACATGTGTATTTGAAGATGTTTAGAATGTTTTTAGAGCTGAGAAATAGGAGGAATGAGAATAAGGAATGAGAAGATACATGGAAACAAAAATGAGCAGGAGGAAATGTTGAAAAAATTAAGAGGATAATGTTGAGTGGGACGGAATGGAACAAATGAGGCTTCCTGTAGCAGCTGTATTTCTGCAGAAAAACCCACAACTCACACTATACAAACATGAGGCTGTATTACAGGAGGTGCAATTGTCCTGCTGATGAGAGTTGCATTTTTGCCTATAGCGCTAGAGCTCAATTTGCTGTGCACAAGTGTTTTTTTTTTTTTTTTATGTGTGATTAGCAGTGACCCGACAGTAGCCATGGTGCCAAGGAGCTCAGTCTGCCTGGAGCAAGAGTTTAAAACAACACCAGGAAACCACTGAATGGTCATTGGGGAAAAAAAATCACTGACCATTATAAATCCTTACCACAGCATGTGTCTGTCTATAAAATAAAAGCAGTGGTTTTGTGTTGCAGTGCTGTATACTAAGCATCATTCCCTATAGGATGCTCATACAGTGGTAGACTCCCGTGTCTGGCTCCGTACAAGTGAAGCTTACAGGCAGCAAACCTAATTTACCATCGGCTGTGGTTGCCAGCAGACCACTGGAGCCCACTGCTGCGCAGGCCATATGAGCAATCAGGGGAAGACTTCACAAGCCGAGGACTGAGGGAGAAAGCGAGAGATGCTGTTCACACAGTAGATGTATTTATTACTGCTCCAGAATGCTGTTACTTTTATTACAGGCTTTGTTCTGGCCCGGTCGCACTGTAATCATTTTGGTCTCTGCCTCATTCTCACACCCTCACTTTCTGTCTGTATTGTTTTCTCACCCTCCTCCTCCTTTCAGCCTTGATTTAGACCCAAGTAATGTCTTAACCTCCAGCTCACCTTTTCCTGAATCCCCTGGTACTGACAAAAACTTAAGTCTTGTGCTCACAGCTTTAAAAATGATTATAATGGGGCTCTTGGTGGTTCTACACAACTTTATAATTGTGAGACGTTTGTGTGTGTTTGCAGATATGAATAATTAAAGCTGATCAATGTTCTGAGTCAGATTCTCTGCTATCTGGAGGATGAAATGTGGTGTACAAGTGTTACTGTTGTTTTAATGTCGGATGCATTCAGTCAGAATGTCAGATATATTGAACATCTTTTAAAAGTTGAATTTTCCAACCCGTGAACAACTGCCACTCAAACCAGTGAATCTGACTTCTCATCTAACGTTACTGTAGATCTAAGAAGTTGTTCCACAGTTGCCTAGTTACACAGTACTTGCAACTAGGTATGTCCCGATGCCGACCAAGTACAAGTAGCCTACGAGTACTTGCATTTGAGTACTTGCCGATACCAAGTATTGATCCAAGTACCCAATTAATGGGGATGAGTGAAATAAGTGAAAGGCGTTTCTTTTCTTCTTTGTTTTTTTTTTTTTGGGGGGGGGGGGGGGTTGTTTTAAATAAAGAGAAGCATCTCTGCATGCTCAGGTGTTATGCGGGCATGTTTGTTGCAGGCAACGATTGTTCAAACCCAGGCCTCTGGAGCTCGTGTGTGGGTTGAGACGCCGGGCTGGAGACGCTCCAGATCATGTCTGTGACAGCGCATCGCTGTGAAAGCAGCCTGCAGGCTTACTGGGCTCATCAGTGACCTCTGAAATAAAACTGTATCACATAAGATCACGTTAAACAATCATCTGACTTCTCTCCTCTGATCAGGTCTGATTAACAGCTGCAGACCAACCGGGCTGCAGGTTCTGTAATCACAGCTGGCAGCGTCACAACGAGAGATGGTGAATAGTCCACTGAGCCACTTCCTGTGAAAAACTTACGATTTTAACGGTAAAAAAACCCCAAAACAACAACATTGATTTAATATTTATTTCTTTCGTAAGTGGCCATGGTATAAGCAAGATACTACCCCGTAAGAAATAATAGAAATAAAAGCTTACAATAAGTGGTTAGATGCTTATAAACAGCTTCTGATGCAGCTGTAGTTTGCTGTATCTTAGCAATGAATTGTCATAATTTTACATATTTAAACTCATACCAGCTTAACCAACATAAACTTGGAAAACGTAGGAAACAGAATTAGCAGTAAACTTAGCACCAACAAAGTGAATCCTGAATGAAATGTCCATAATTGTATGTATATGTGTGGGGGAACCGCAGGTAAGATGGGAGGGAGAGAGAGATGGGAAAAACAGTCAAAAGTATCCCAGGGACATGATTCAGGTCAGATATATTTTCTATCCTCGTATAATGGAAAGCATCTTCTAATTTTAAAAAAAAGATAGAGACTCAAAGCTGCCGCCGCTCATATTGAAGAGTATTTTTCTGCCAACATGGCGGCGTAAACACAGCGAGTCATGTGACGTCGCTGATATATCTGGTGCTGTCGGGGGCGAGTATTTCATGAGTACAAGTACAGCAAAATAGGCCAGTATCGGAGTGAGTACCGATACTGGCATCGGTATCGGGACATCCCTACTTGCTACATAATTCAAATGATTGTTTTGATTGTAGATAGAAGCTTCTCCAGCAGTGGTGTACTGTAGGTACAGTTAGTTGATTACTTCCCACAGATGTTTTTGTTGACTTTGTTTTTCAAAGGTCAAGTGTGTAACTAATTTGGCTTTTTATTAGCAAAAATCAAGTATCGTTTTCATAAATTCTTATTTTACAGAGGTCTAATCACAACCGAAGGCTGCAACGTTGCATCTTCAAATGCAGTAGCAAAAAGGGGACAAACTTGTTACACGTTTTAACTGTGAATTCACACGTGTTGTCACTGGGGGCGGAGGAACACGTGAAGACGACCATGGATCATTTTCAGTAACTTGTCGTTTTCCATTGAAATGGAGGACCATCCATACTCTTTGCCCCTCGACAGGGAGGAAATAATAACCAGGAGAAAACTAGAGTATGCATCGGTATAGCAGCGTTTACCAGATGGAGACATTGATGAGGGAGAGGTCCTCCCTCTTGTCAAACAGAAGAGACCAAAGTAATATCAGTCTCTCATTGAAATTTATCGGCATCAATGAGGAAAAAGAGTTATGAATCCTTCTGTACCTCATCACCTGATGGGACATCCAGACTTGTGCAAGATGTTGACATGTTCACATTTATGACTCTCCACAGCTTCAGTCGTGGTAATGACGCATTTAAATGGCAAGGTACCAGAGAGCACTATTTGGTAGTTTAAATCTAATGGCCGCACTACTATATGAGTAATGCTCATACCAGTAGCGTAGCATCATGGTGATAGGCCTTGGTGCAAATATTTTTTTGTGCCCCACCTCCATTGTAAACACAAACACACTCGTGCACACGTGTGCGCGCACACACACACACACACGGACACAAACATTCTTGGACTCGCACACGCACAGCTATTTGAGAGGACTGCTGTTGTTACTGTGATGGATTCCTTTTCTACCAAACATGCTGCGCGGTGCTGCATTTAGGATAAAAAGCTTAAAGTGCTGATAACACGTTTTTGAAATTTTTTGCCATGTTTTATAGACCAAAATGTTCCTCATGATAATCTATGTCACAAAAACAGGCACAGCTACATGGATGAGTTACTAGAAAACATTGCTGCATTTCAGCACATCTAAACCAGACTGTGGCGATGTGAGCAGAAACTAGACGTGACGTTTGCCAGAGAACGTTTTCAGCTCATTTAACATTGAAGTCAATGGCTTCATTGCAGCTTTTAAGTTCTTTTTCCAGTTTTACAGACAAACGGCAACAACTCAGCCTTCAAATTTTATTGCCAGTTAATGTTTAAAAGCTCGTAAATGCAGCTTTAGTTTATTTAAGTCTCCTACAGATCGAGAATTTTATTTTGAAGAGTATAAAGAAGCAGGTCGGAGTCGGACTTAGGGGGTAGCAGTGGGAACCTCTGCTCGTCTCTCTGCACTGTCTGCAACTTGTTTACTGGAGCTGTTGAGACTTAACACATGGAACGGCAGTCATTGGAAAAGTCTTTTTTTTTTTCTAATTTATTTATCTATTCCGAACATAATCATAAAAATATAAATGAAATTTGGATAAAAATAGTGAATCAAAAGAAAAAAAAAGAAGAGGATCAACAAACAAAACAAAGTATTAAAAAAAGAAAAAAAAAAACACGAACAGCTTAATAGCATCAACAAAATAAGACAGGAAGATTTGTCTACTTTTCCTCTCTCCTCCCATTGCCCTCATATGTCTCACCTATTCACCATTAACCATTTAGCCCAAAACCATTGCTGCTTAATCAGATCGGTCATACAGCTCCTGTATGGACAGAAAGCTGCTGCTCGGTCATCAGATCTCCAGCTCCAGCTTCTTCCAAAATGCATCCCTCCCTTCCCTCCATACATATCTTTATAGACGAGAACAATTTAATACTCGACTGGAACCATGTAAGATGTTATCTTCTCATTTTTAAAGGCTAATTATTTGCCACGAGCTAGCGTCTAGCTCTTTAGCCGTGAGCTAACTCGTTAGCCTGTTAGTAGCAAGCGTGTTTGCTGCCGCTGTGCTCTGCCGCCGACTCTGCGCCCTGCCGCCGACTCTGCGCCCTACCCCGCGGTGAACTCGGCGAAAAACGCGTTCTATCTGAAAGGGCCTTTAGACAGAAGTGACAGGACCCCGCACTGCCAGCAGGGGAATCATGATGCAGTGTGGTTTCAGTTCCCCACCTCACCATCTGTGTAGTCAGTTTCCCCAGTCTCCAAAACCAGCGTACGCATGGGTCAGAGTTAACGTGAGAGACCGCACATTTTCCCGTCAAATTTGCTTTTCATTAATCACAGCTTTTGCGTGAAAACTGGCGTACGCCAGTTTTGGGCCCAGTTTTGTGCCTACGCAACATTTATAAATGAGACCCCAGGTCCTGCTGAGTTGAATGGGTACAAGCCAAAAACCATATGGACAGGGTGAGTGACCAACAGTAACTGGAAACAGCCTGAACACGGCAAGTCACCATCAGCCCCAGCAACCCCTCGTCTCATCTAGCCCATTTCAGCCTCTCACGGAAGCTGTCAATAGTTTGTGTGAATATATTTGTCCACTGGGCAACAGACAGTATCTGTTTCTTGCTTCTGCTACCATCTAGAAACTGAGTTACTCAGTTATCCCCCTCACCCCCCAACTTCACATATTGTGTACAAACAGCAGCCATTAGCAGCTTAACCTCAGGTGACACTGGGGGAGTGTGTAAGCATTGTTGCTATTGTAGATCTGGAAAGCAGATGTTTTCTGCTTCAGTTGGCATTTTACTAAACTCCCACAAGTACACCTCTTTACATGGGAGCTTACAGAACAATATATACCCTGTATGGTGGGGAAGTGATAGACGGCATAATCCATAATATTATATATTGCAGGTAATGAGCTTTTTTACATAATGAAGCTATCCTGCTGTAAACTTTATGCTGTTCATTTGCATATTCTAGATCCAATTTTAGCTCGTACATCTACTGCGAATATACTCCCGAATCACCATCACCCCTCTGCCCACCCACAAGGCTTGGGGGTCTCTGATTCAGTAAGACAATGCTTCCTCGAGAAAGCTTTCCTTTGTCATGAAATAATTACATCTTATGTGGAGCCACGATGGGTGCAAAGCTAATCTAGATGTACCCATGATTAAGAATTAAAAGTGAGGGAATAATCATGTCATGTCAACCTTACACATGCTTCCCAGAATGATCCGGTAGATCATTTTATAAATACGGTTTAAAAATCAATCAGCCCTTTGACAGATTAGTAGCCTGTATATAATAAAATAAAAACCTGCTTCTCACCTAACTAGCATCTCTTTCAGACATATTGTCCTGTCTCTGCTATCATATTAGTTTTCTGTGTTAAAATAGCTGCTTTTGCTTTACAGTGAAGGGGAAAACTGCTGGAGAGTACGCTTTTTTAGTAAATTTATTGGCTGACTGCCATCTCACTTTTTGTATTCCCGTTTGTTGTTTTTATTTTTTTTTTTTGAGCAAGCACCCTCATTCTTCAGCCTGGCTCCAACTGTGCTTAATTGGATGTATCAGTGCAGAGTGCTAGCAGGAGTTCTGTGTTTCTGATTCATCATGAGCTGACATTCTAAGTGGCCAGCACTCTTGGGTGAAAAAGCCCCAGGGACAGACTCTCACCCCTGCAGATGGGATGAGGAGACTGCTTCAGTGGTGGTCTCCTGAGAATGGTTGCAAGAAACAACACAGCTCTTGAGGAGAGATGGAGAGGTTGGTGTTTCCAGACATTTGCTGAACTGAGTCAGACCCTCCAGACAGCCCAGCATAACCCAAAAGTGTCATCTCTACAGCTAATAAAGGCTGAATGCATCTATAATTTATCAGTTCTGGTGATCATATTTGCAATTACTCAATGACAACTTGCCATTAAAGGTGATGTGATGTATTGTTTTTATGTCTAGTTGTTAAATGCCCTGCAATAAAAAGAGAGACTGGTTTTTGCAGGATTCCCAAATTATTTAGAACGCCAATTACATCTCCACAGAGAGAATACAGCAGATTTGTCCACTGATATTACTCTTCTAGACATGTTGTTATATGGCTGGTGAGTTTTGCTACTTTGTCTGCTTAAAATTTAACAAGCTGTGCTGCACAGTTGTTTAGAGGCGCCATCAGGTGTACATGCTTCTGCAAGCAGCGACTGGCTATCAGATTTGTCAAACTGATTGGCAGGTGAGGCACCTACAGGAGAAGAGCAAACCCTTAAAATGTACACAAAAAGGTGGCTGATCAGAAAACACACACTCTTACAAAAATGTTCTCACTCTTACATGCCTTGTGTGCTAGTATATCTACAGTGAGCTTTATGGTTATTTAATTAATTAATTAATCATCAATTATTATGAATGTGACTTTTGTCACCAGCCTTTTTCTTTATTTCTTGCAAGTCTGAAATAAATATATAAATGAAAATGAAAGACTCAGACCCCTCCTTCTTAGTTGACATCCCTCAGCACTACCTGTTACAGAAATGAGCTTTTCTTTTCCCATTACATGGTCTTTTTTTTCTCTCCATAGTGCTTCTACATTATTTTTAATAAAGTTTTTTTTTTTTTTTTAAGACAGCTGTCAGGACAGGAAGGCACTAAGAGCCAGCAAAAAGATCAAAATGGCAGTTCAGCATCCTGTCACGCCCTTTTATCTTTTCCTGTTGCATTGAATCCCGAATGATTAAAGGGCTTCTGGTGAAAAATAAAATCATAAGACTGACTTCAGACATTTGCTATCCACCAAAACTATATTTTACTATTATTACAAACTGAATAAAGTATTTGGAACAGATATATTATATACGGCTTTACTCATATTTTTTTCTTTGTTTTTCAGTGTAAATTCATACAATATGAAAAGCTGACTAAAGTTCCAGGTTCATGGCTCAGATTATGTGGATACACTCAATGCTAAACACTCTCACTGAATGCTTCTAAAACAATGAGCCAAAAAAAAGAAAAAAAATCTCCCCTCACATTTCTAACTTTAAGATTTTCACCACATTTGAGCAGCAATTTGTTCCCAATCATGAGAGCTTCAGCTGTCTGTGCCGCACCTTTAACCCATTAGCTTTAATTAGAGGTTGATGTCAGGTTTGTGTGCCTATGATTTCCTCATAGATGTACTTTGTGTGCGTTTTTTCAAAACATTTGCCTCAAAATTGGAAGAATTCCATCATAAACACGAGTGCATTCAGACTGTTAACAAGAAGTTGGGAAACTATATTCTGACTTAAACAGATGTACAAAACTTGTTAGGAGATGGAGGCAGACCAGCTGTCTGCAAACTTTTTTTGTTGGCGTGCTGCCTGCCTGCCTGAAAATGTTCCTCTACATGATTAATCCCAGTTTACGTCTGCACAGACTGTCACCATCTCTTTCCAGCTGATGCATTTTGTTCTGCCGCTGGAATCGCACTGTATTAACTGTGTACTAGAACTAGTCTTCCCTTTTTTTTTTTGTTCTTGCTCCCATTTTTCAGTAATGCAAATGAGGTGAATCCAAAACTAAATGGGTCTTTCTCTTCAGGTGAAAAGCCCCCCAGCCTGCCTCTTGGCACCCAGGGCCAATAAAGCTTTAAATGGCTTCCATATCTCCCTCTAATTTTATTCCATTCATGAATTATGTGCTTAGTAATTGTTCTGCTTAGCTGATCTCTGTAATGGTGTGTGTTGAAGCCGAGTGTGCTGGTAATCAGGAATCCAAATGAGAATTTCAGCTGCCATGATGATGCAAAATCATCAAAGTCATCAAAAACGCAATATGACCGACCTTGAGCCAAAATGGCAACAAGCTCCTTTGCCTTCTCAGATGAACTATAATGTTCACCGAACTGTGAATCGGTGGGCGACTCCATTATGATTATCACCTCATCTGTAGAATAAGTGGTACTGTAGTTGGTGTCTATGAGATTGTCACTTTATAAAAATGAATATTACAGTCACACTGTCACAGAAGAAGTTTTCATCTTCTATCTGGGCCACAGATCACCTGAGAACATACCTCCCTTCACTTGTGTGCTCAGTCATATTTTTTTCTCAGTGGGGTCACCTCTGATTTGCTGACTAAGCCAGCAGTCTCTGTATTGGATGTAAACTGACCTGAGGTTCACCATAATACTCCAGCCCTGGTACAGAGCTGTATCAACACACGGATATTCCTCTGCCTCCAGGCTAAACACTACAGAGCTCTTCAAATAAACTGCCCAAGCTAGCACCAGGAAAGATAAAACAAGCCTCTGCTTTCAGTGGAATGGAAAGAGGAGGAGATGCTACAATGTTGTAATTAAGGAGCCAAGAGTGATGAAGAAAGGGTTGCAGAAATGAAGGGAAGCCTTTTGAGGGAAGTTATTTGGTTAAAGCCTTTTCAGTCTGTGTTCCTGAGGCATCGAGATCAGCTCCGTCAGCTTAGCTTCGTCATTAACAGCTTTAGATTTAATTAGCCATCATTAAGCCTCTGTTTTACTGGAGGAGCTTACAAATATTTAATCACTGTTTGGGTAATGTACCATGTATAGTGTTGTTGACGCGAGTCTAAAGGGAAGAATTATGCATTAAAAGTCCTGATTTTATTTATTTTTTGGTCATGTATAACTGCTCTGAAACAGTGTATGATATGGCTTTTTATCACAGTACAGTATCACATGAGTGATTTTGCTACCTCATTTTCATTTTGTGATGGTGTTTCTCTGAGCATTTCCGGAGAAAAATGTTAGTTGGTTGTGCAGTTTCAGAGAACTACACTTATAGCGCTTATAATTAACATCCCTACACATCATAGCCATAAAATATAAGAGCCCTACTTCATGTCTCCTGGCTGTCCACGAGTTATTGAAATCTTTTCAGCTCAAATAATGCCATACTTTATTGCTTTTATGTGTGAAGCTGTTATTGTGCTGGTGTTTAATCCCCTCTCTCTTACAGATGAGAGAAGACCAAACAAATTCTAACTGGTACATTCACTGTCCTGTCGTGTTTTTTTTTTTTTTTTTTTTAAAAAACTTCAACTATGGAATCTTTCTTAACTCATTCCCCATCCTCTTTGCAGACTATGCTTGGAAGCGAGGGACCCCTACTGCGGCTGGGACTTCAGGCAGCGCAGATGCACCACGCTAGAGGACAGCTCCAACATGAGTCAGTGGAAGCAGAACATCACTGTTTGTCCGGTAAGTGAGATGTCACTCAAGTGTTTGAGTGAAAAAGGCAACCATTATGGTTGGCTCTCCACATCTGGCTGATCTTACACGCTACAACTTACCTGTTTGCTTGTCTTCTGTCAGTACATCAGTAAAGACCGAAAAAGGATGTAGATAAGTAGCACTGGAACCCATACAGGGCTTTGCCATCTCATCTTTAACAGATGATGTGTAGCTCCAAGCCCTCTTTTCATCTTCTTTTTTTGCTATTCTGGTGCTTCTTGATTTAAGTTTCATCCGGAGAATGTTGTTTCAGAACTGTCCTGGCCTTTAACAATGGTTTCCTTTGGCAAAGTCCAGTCTGGCCTCACTGTTCTTGAGGCTTTTGAATGGTTTCCACCTTGCGGTGAACCCTCTGTATTTGCTCTCTTAAGCCTTCTCTTCATAAGTAGATTTGCACAATGATATGCCTCCTACAGTGTTCTTCACTTGGCTGGATGTTGTGAAGGGAGTTTTCTTTGTGAAAAGGAGACAGTGGTACATACACATCACAAAGCCTTGGCAGCAGAGCGAAACAAATCATCTTAGTGAAACTAGCCTGCACATGACTCCTTGCCACAGAAATTATCAAATGGCATTTTGATCAAATATGAATCAGGTCAGAAGTGTTGACAGATAAATACACGTATTAAAGGTTAAATATGGAATACGGACAGAACAGCAACATCGTGTGTGTCGAAGTTGTAGTGGCAACAGCAGAAAAACAACTCCAGCCGCTGGGTTGAGAGGCTGGCTGCTGATATCTAAGTGACCAACAGCCTGGAGAATGTCCAGCAAGTGATGCAGAGGAGTTTATAACTGACAGCTAACGTTAGCCACGTTAGCAAACAAGTTGGCTTACTGATCCAGGAGGAAAGTTGCCATTTCCTTTAATATTCATTAAAGGTTGAATATGAGACATTTTTATTAAAAGCAATATTAGAAAAAAAAAAAAAAAAAAAAACTCCACAAGGCATTTGGAGGGGTGCAGAATGAAAGTACAGCATTTTCTTTTAAAATTACATTTAGCCTGAAAATAAATATGAAATTAATTTTAACGGGTTTGAGAATGCTGTTATGTTTACATCTACAAGCCAATACAAGCCGCCATTGCGGGTTGCCAAATATGGTCTCATTGTGGCATCAGTATATTCAGCACAGTTAGGTTCGCATTGGGGGAAATGGTGGAGACGGCAAGTCCAGCAGCTGCTTCAGAGCCCCGGAGATATTGTTTTCCGTCTCTGAAGAGGAGTGACCTGATGGCAGCAAAAACTGGATTATATTTAGGTGAAGACTACACTAGAGGGACCCATGTAAACATTTTCAACGGCATCAAAACACAGAAATGGCGACTTTTCTCCTGGATCAGTAAGTAAACTTGCTTGCTAACATTTGCTATCAGTTATAAACTCCTCTGGACATGGTGCAGGTTGCTGGTCACTTGCTGTATCAGCAGCGAGCCTGGCATCCCAGCGGCTGGAGTTGTTTTTCTACTGTTGCAACCACAACCTAGACACACGTGATGTTAATCTTCTGTCCGTCTTCCATATCCAACCTTTTTGTAATTTCCTCTTGGTATTTATTTACCCTTTGCGATCAAAATTCTTGGAAGTTTTCAGGTCCACCTGCAGCTTGTTGGAGTGACTGATATACAATTATAACTTCTGTTCTTCAAACTTTTAACCAGTGTTTATTGAGTTGGATTAAAATGGTGTCAGTTGATAAAGGATCTCTAGCACTAAGTAACTCTGCTGGTAATTCTTTATTTAACTGAAGGGAAATGAGAACGGAACCTGTAGTCATCCCTACGGAAGAGGATTAGGGCCACTAGAAAAAAAAAAAAAGAATTCTGAGAAAAAAGTCAGAATTCTGACTTTAATCTCAGAATTCTGACTTTTTTCCAGAACAAAAAAAAAAAAAAAAAAAAAAAAAAGATTCAGGATTTTTTTTTTCAATTTCCGAAAAAGTCAGAATTCTGACTTTTTTCTCAGAATTCTGACTTTAATCTCAAAATTCTGACTATTTTCCAGAACAGTAAAAAAAAAAAAAAAATTTCAGGATTTTTTTTTTTCAATATCAAAAAAGTCAGAATTCTGACTTTTCTCAGAATTCTGAGATTAAAGTCAGAATTCTGAGAAAAAAGTCAGAATTCTGAGATTAAAGTCAGAATTCTGAGAAAAGTCAGAATTCTGACTTTTTTCTCAGAATTCTTTTTTTTTTTTTTTTCCTAGTGGCCCTAATCCTCTTCCGTACATCCACCACTGTTTGCTTCTGTGAATCTCTCAAGTATTTGTTTTCACTTTTTGCCTTTTCCTGAATGTACCGAACAGTTTGTTTTTACCACTCCTAATGTTTCTGCAGTCTCTCTGATGGAGGTGTGCTTTTTGCAGCCCAAGGATGGTCTGTCTCTTACTTTCTCTCTCCATGACCTCACCTTGCTAGTTCAGGCCAGTAGCTTCGAAAACAATTCAACATTTGGAATCAATTCCAGACCTGAACAGATCTGCTTAATTGATTAAGACATTTCTAAAGATTAGCCTGCTGCTGTGAAATATCTTTGTATTCGATTGTTCTATTACACATGGGTTAGTAATATAATGTCTCAGGGTTGAATATTTCAATTATTCAAAACGGCTAATAACGAAGTTTCCATGTCCTTATGCTGTAGCAAGTGGAAGTTCCTTAAATTACATCAAATCTAAATTAACCAGGCTGAGATTAAGTGAAGTGAATTACAGTCATTTTGTACCTTTTTTATACTCTGAAATCTTCATCTTTGCAGGTGAAGATGTGTCTGGGAGCAAATTCTTGTTTTTTTCTAAAACACTAACAGTGTGATGTTTGTTATACAGCTGCGGAACCAGACCAGTGATGGAGGCTTTGGACCCTGGGCACCATGGCAATCGTGCAACAATGATGATCCCATGGACGGTGTGACCTCCTGTTTGTGTCGCTCCAGATCATGTGATAGCCCTGCCCCTCGATGTGGGGGCAAAAACTGCGAAGGCCCCACCATTGAAGTTTCAAACTGCTCAAGGTAAAAAAAAAAAAAAAAAGTCATTTTATTGACATCCATGTTATTCCATTTTTTGGTTTTTACTTTTTTTGTTTTAAAAAAATAGAGGAACGATTTAGAATTGGCCTCTATTTTAATGTAATTATTACCGCTACATAACACCTGTGATCTCCAACATGCTGCCTGGAAAACCGTTTTAGTTTTAATCAACTGAGGAAAAGCATTTATGCCACTTGCACAAAGGGGAGAAAACATGACATTGCTCCCAGAGCTGAGACTATGGTGTTTTACGGAGTACTCTTTCTTTAAGTTACTCTGTAGGTGAAATAAGTTTTTGACATGCTTTAGGAGTATAAAGCCAACAGGTCCCTTAGGGTAGGGTCACACTTGGCACAATTGGTTTAATTCCGTTTCAACTCACCGGGTGTCAAAAGTCTAGTACAAACGCCCACTTGCAAAGCTGGAAATGTGCCATGTGCCTCCACGTCATATGTTCGAATTTTTGTGTCAGCGCCTGATTCACTCCAGTCCAGGAGGTGGCGCTAATAGTCATTTGTGTTGTTTGACATCCACCCAAACTTGCTGATAAAGCTTTGTACCTCGATGGCGAGCATGTGTAGCTGCTGAGCAAAATAATGCAACAAGAGCTGCTTATAATGCTTTTGAAGACCTGTTGTTTCTCCTCTTCTTCGAGTTTTTGAGCGGGGACAGGGCTTCCATGTAGGCGGCATCATTACATCTTCATCACTTCATCTGTGGCTGCAGTTGGGTATACGTGATCGGTCACACTGAAGTTTAAACGTGAAGCACGTTACTCCCCGGCTGTTTGTACCCGGGATATACTCCAACCGTGGCAAGTGTGAACAGCCCCTTAGATTATTTTAAAAGGTAGTCAGAAGCAAAACCCACAGCGTACCTTAGGTGCTCTTATGATTTACTACATTTCTCCTTTTTACATTTTTAAGGCACCAGACGAAGAACTGTGCCCCATTACATTTAGTCTGTTTTGTATTTCATTATGTAATTTGTCTTTGTTCGATTTTAACTGGAACTTTGACGCACTTTTACTGATGTCAGTCTCTTTCTTTGAGTTTGGATGGAGATCTTATAAATGCTGACTGAGCAGAAAATAGATTGTTCAATTTTACTCATTACTATGAATAATTATCAAATGCTCCAATTGACCACATTAAAGATCCCATACTGCTTATAAGTTTGGACCAAGATCAGACAAACTCCACACTCCTTTTCTAAACTCTAACAATATATCAGCAAAGTGACTTCGAAGTATCCACCTCAGGGAACAATTTCCACAGATGGAACATAAGAAAGATCATCAAAATGAGGAATCGTATTAGAAAATGTAGGTGACATCCAGTTTCTCATTGTGACATTTCTCACCACCTCTTTCTAAAGAGGAATCGGCCAATCAGAGACCGAGGACAAAGAGCTTAGGCACCTTCATCCCACTGGGGAGCGAGGCCAGATCTAATCCTTGGTGTTGAAATTGAATTGTGCTTTTGCAGAGTGGCAATTAAATCATGAGAAGCGCTACCTTGAAACAAAGCACTTAAGCAAATTGAATGAATGTCTCCCAGTCAGAGTGAGCTTTCCTTGTTCGTTTTGCATTTCTGCTTCCAGAAGTTTAGGATCATAGCAGTGATTGAATGAATGCAGCTAATGAGTTTTGGGTTTTGCTTTGTTTCTTTTCAGCTTTTTACAAAACCATGTGAAAGAAAAATGCTAGATCACTGAATAAATGGGTTTCCGAACAACTGTGAATTTGGGGTTCTTAATATCTATATGACTGTTGCCGTAGAAATGGAGGCTGGACACCCTGGTCGTCATGGGGACAGTGCAGCACAACCTGTGGAACAGGCTTCGAGCTCCGTCAGCGCTCTTGCAACAACCCCTCACCCCGACACGGTGGCCGTGTGTGTGTCGGACCAAGCCGGGATGAAAGGTGAGAATGAGCACGTTATTCAAAATTTCCTAAAATGAACGAGATCTAAAATGGATTCAGATACAGAAACTTCTGTATTATATTAATATGTTGACATACTGTATAATGTAATATTTCATTATCCAATATTGTAAGGAATGAAAGAAAACGGCACAGTGAAGCATGTTACAGGCTGCTCACACACAACATAGTTTTCATGTTCATCTACATGGATCACAGTTGGTCCAACTACTGTAGATAAACTTAATCAAACATCACTTTGAAAGTTTTAGACATAAGGAATTGTGAAAATAAAGGAAGTATTGGAGCTCTTTTCTTGAGTATTTTAGAGAATTTGAACAGCTCTTGTGGCTGCTGCTCAGATATTTCAGGCCATTTCACTCAGTTTGGAAAGTTTCCTAGTGAAATAGATTATTTAACTAGATCCCATGTCTTTAGGCAAGACATTGAAACCTCCATTTATCCTTGTTGTGCCCATCTGAATGAATGCAGAAAAGAAGGAAAAAAGAAAACAGGCGCTGCTTACATCTGTATTAAAAAATAGGCCCTGTATGAGTGAGAAACACAAAGAGCTTTTTGAAATCTAGTCAGAGTTGAAAAAAAAAGTTCATGTCTGGAACATTTTCACTGTGAAGCTAATATGTACACATGTGCATAGATTTGTGCCCTGTGGTTTTAAACCTAACTTCTGCCTCCACAGGTTCTGCAATGAAGGCGTGTCCTGTCCTCAGCCCATCTTCTGGACCCCGTGGGGCTCCTGGACCAAGTGCAGCACAGAGTGTGGTGGTGGTGTCCACTCCAGAGTCCGCAGCTGTGAGAATGGCAACAGCTGCCCAGGATGTGCATTGGTAGGAGACACACACAATCAATTGATAAAAGCCAAAACCACAAAACCAGTGAATATAATTAAATAAATGCCAGATACTTTGATATATTTAAGATCATATGTAATGGGGCAAAGTGTTTAATTACAGTTAATCAACCATTATTATTGTATATTTGAAAATAACTTATTTGAAAATTTTTTTAAGTGAAACTGTAATTAAAAAAAAAAAGTTCTTGCTGCTTAAACTCTGGCACTCAAGCCACTTTCCTGCTGGTTTTAGAGGTTTCCCTACCCTAACACCCCTGATTCAAATTAAATGGATCCTACAAATCCAACTCTGCACAATAACATCTTTTTTAGGCCTGAGCACCGAAGATGGTGCACAGGCCTGTTGTTTCACAAATGTTTGTTTATTGTTCTTCTCCACAACAATGACAGGAAGTCCCTGTAAATGACATGGAATGGGTTGATTTTGACCAAACTGGCCACAGATGATGACAAGCATGCCTCGAAAGTTTCACATAATTTCATGCGACAAAGCACCGCCATCTGAAAACAGGAAGTGACTTATTTTAAAGCCTGAATGACTTACATTTCTTTAAAACCCCAGAGCAAGCACACTTTTCTGCAAGTGACTGTACAAACGCAGGGTGCATAGGCTGCAGTGATGCTGAAGGTGCAACGGCCTTCATCACTGCTTGCAGCTTAAATTTACCTTTTTTTTTAATTTCTATTTTTTGACAGTAAATGGCAGTGCATGACAAAATCATAAAAACAAGCCCACTTTTATCCCATTGTACAGAAAATGCCAAACTTTCTGACACCAGCAATCCCTCTTTGTGTAAGAAATGTTTGTGTTTTTGGTGTGCTTTTCATAAACACAACATTGAAGATTTCTTTTTTGCCATAAATACTTTAAGGAATTGCTGTAAAATAATGAATGAAACTCAAAAGTAATTTACTAATCATTTTCAGGAGTATAAGGCCTGTAACCTGGAGGCCTGTCCAGAAGTAAAGAGGAACACACCTTGGACACCCTGGATGCCTGTTAACGTAACACAGGGCGGAGCCCGTCAAGAGCAGAGGATGCGCTTCATGTGCCGGGCACACCTGTCTGATCCCCATGAGCTGCAGATCGGGCGGAGGAAGGTGGAGACGCGCTTCTGTCCGAATGATGGAACGGTGGCCTGTGAAACAGACAGTAAGTAGGACCAGCTGACAGATCTGTGGATGTGGGAAAGTGTCAGTTCCATATTCAAGTGAAGCCACAGTCAGTGTAAAACTGTCATAAAATAGCTGGATGTAATGCATTCATCTTTATAGTGGATTCTATTTGATGTAGCAGCAACCAGCAGTGCATTGGCTGCCATTCTACAGCTCATTGACATTTTCATGATTCTCTTCCCCAACTAGGAGATGTAATCAATGCCAAAAATTCATGACATCTTTCTTTGCAGGCCTTGCAATGGCTGCTTTTGTTACTTCGACTTTGGTCATTTCTAACTCTGCATTAAGCACAGAGCTAAACTGGAGTGAGGGGAAGACTCTTTGTATTTGTAGTTGTTTACACACGGTGTTTCCAGATGTCAAATATGTTACAATTCTGGGTTTGTTGCTGCCTGTTATTACATGAATTAATTATTTGTGGTGGTTACTGATCATATCAACTGAACAATCCATTTCTATATGTTTGTTGTGGATTTTGGCAGTTCCAGTAGGAGAACTGGATATGGTCACAGTGAGAACTAAATTTCATGTTATGGTAGAGGAAGGGCAAATTAGTAATGGACCCTTTAAAGGCCTTAAACCACTGTCATTCCTGGAATAAAAGTCATCTTGATGTTAAAAGCACTAATCTAAGAGGAAGTAATACCATGATCAATATCTCTGGTATGAAACACATCAATTTTCCAAGGGCAGAACATTTTGTTTACATGGTGGTACAGATGACACGACGACAGATGAGCAGACACAAACATGATGTGGCTTTTCCTCCTGCTTAACAGACTCTCTCCCCGGCCTAGTGGCTGAATAAAAGGTCGCTGAATGCATCTGGTTTTAAGCTGACCTTGGTCTTACGAGCTGCAACCACATCAGCAGTTATATGGCTAAATGAGCAGATGGTTTATCAAGTTGGTGATTTTGAAATTAAACCAACATCAGAGCAGCAGTACCAGCACCTAAACTCCTTAGGTTGGGATGCCAACATTATCCTTAAGGATAAAATACTATGGATTTCCCATCACACTAAATTTCCCTACTTTTCCAACCTGCTTACTCGCTGATTTGCAAACCCACATTCAAAAAAGCTAGGACACTATAATTTGTAAATGATGAAACTTTTGATGAGATGCAAAGCTTATAAACCCATATTTCATCCCCAATAGAACACAATATACTGTATGGATATTAAAACTAAACATTTTACGTTGTCATTTAAATATCAGCTCACTTTGAATTAGATGGCACCAACATATCTCCAAAAAGTTGGGAAAGAGGAAACAAAAGGCTGGAAAATTAATTGGCAAAAAATTTAAATCAACTGGAGGAGCATTTGACATCTAATAAGGTTAACTGGGAACAGATCAGTAGTATGGAGCATTTTAGAGAGGCAGAGCCTCTCAGATGTAAGATGGGCAGATGTTCAAACAAACCTTCTCTAAAAATTATGAAACAGATTCAGAAAAAAGCTCCTTCATGTATATTGTGGAAACTTTGGAGGCCCCACCATCTGCATAAATTACTGTATCAAAAGATTTAGAGAATCAGGAGGAATCTCTCTGTACATGTGGAAAGGCAAAGGCCAAAACTGGACTAAGTGCTAACGTAACTAAATACTTGTTGAATTCCTCAGAAAAAGAATTTTACTGCAAACTGCTGATTTAGGAGGAAGGTAAAATTGTTAAATGTGAATTTAAACCCATCTCGTCTGATTCAGAAATAGTTAAGGTGAAGCTCAAGATTTTTATCCAGAAACCTATAATCTTTCATTGATTTTATGATTCTGTTGTAATGCTGATGCTTTCAGCGCTGTAGAAACACAGCTGCCTAAATGTCTACCAGTAGGTAAACTAAAAAGTTAATTGTCAGTTTTAACCAAGTTTTAATAGAATTAGCTCGACAGAAAATATGCAGAGGATATTGATAAATTTGAAAATGTCTACATGATACCTATATATATATATATATATATATATATATATACACACATACACACACACACACACACATCCAATGCTCCAATGCTGCAGTTTCCAAACACAGACTTGTACTCAGTCCCATATCAACAGAGTGAGAAAGCAGCAGTGTTCAAAGATTTCTCCCAGTTGGAGTGTGACATGTTTAAAAGGCCCCCCTCTTAGACCCGTTAGCTCCCCTACATGCTGTTAGTGACGGGGTCACAGTCCGGCGCTCCCACATACACACAGAGTTACACACAGTTACAGTCCACTGCTCTCCACTGGTGGCTTTTTCATGCCCCCTCTCCTAAATCGATCACCTGTCTCCCCTTGTCAGCCTCCTGGGGGGCTGTATCGACTCTTAACAAACTGATGAAACCCCGTCAGCTGGGAAGTGTGGGATGCAAAGACGGAGTTTGTGAGAAAAAACTGAGAAAATGGCTCTTGGCAGTCATATGCACTTTGTTTCAAATTAGCTGTTATTATGACACCAATGCTCATCTTTCTGTCTTTAACCTGAACTGTTTTTATTTTCCCTCTGTAGGCCTCGTGGAGGAGCTCCTAAAGACACCAGTCGTGCGATTGGCAGGATTAGGCTGGTCGTCATGGGAGACCTGGTCGAGCTGTTCACAGAGCTGTGCCAAAGG
The DNA here is from genome assembly GCA_023101725.1 of Atherinomorus stipes. NCBI lineage: Eukaryota > Metazoa > Chordata > Actinopteri > Atheriniformes > Atherinidae > Atherinomorus > Atherinomorus stipes. The sequence goes on from JALJCO010004498.1 coordinate 1,702,924, forward strand.
CTACCGCACCCGTCGGCGAACCTGTGCTGGACCAGAGGGGAAGAGCGCCCCTGTTGCATGCCGGGGCTCTCCTGTGGAGTACCAGGACTGTAACGTGCAGCCATGTCCTGGTGAGTGAGGACGCACAGATTACCACACATCAGTATTCATATTAACCTCAGGTTATTTAAAAACTGAACACACCATAAAATGCAAATTTACACGTTAGTAATGTAAAATAATAAAAACAGGCATGTATCTTTGAATGTTCAACAATCTTATATCTTTTATTATTCACTGCTGCAGCACCTTGTGACAATTCCTCTGAAGCCCTGTTTTAGATCCCAGTTGCTCCTTTTGTTTGAAGCATACCAAAGAAGCTTGTAGGCAGATATGCAAATGGACTACACTGGCACACAGATAAGTAACAGAGGAAAAGCCTCCAAACAACAAATAAGGTATTTCACGCTGTGCTGGATCAGTGTCTTCTGTGGCAGAGAATTACCTCCTTTGCTATATATAGCGATAAAGCACACTGTAGGTCTATGAAAACCCCTAAAGCCCACTATATGGCCAGAATATATAATCATGGTGGTTGCACCAACTATTAGTAATTAAACTTTTTCTGTAGTTACTTTTTACACCATCACAGCTATAAGATACAAAACCAGTTGGTGTTTTGTGGTTTAGCAAACCACAACTAAGTTTTTAAATCACTGCTCTTAATGCATCATCTTTGGATCCACACTTTCATTAAGAATTCATTTGCAGATTGTCACTAATTGGTCACTTACTCATAGAATATACTGTATGTCAGCCTCAAGATGTAAACTATTTATTTGTTGTTTTCTTTAGCATTAGGTTGTCCTAACAGTTTCTCCAATAAAATGCAGGAAGTTGAACACACCAAAACTGTTCAGATAGTCTGTTATTGGCTTATTTTTAACTTCTCCAGTATATTATGGGGTTCATAAAGAAAATACAAGCAGAGAGAGACGGAGATGGAGACAGAGTGGGAGGTCAATGATGGTAGTAAAATACTGCTGAGTAGATCATTAACTTCATTAGCTAATGGTTACCAGCAGCAGTGCAGGAAGAGCTCTCGAACAAATGAACTTATCTATTTCGAACTTCTCATCAAACCATAATCAGCTGACCTAGAACTCTGCTGACCACAGACTGCAGCACGGACAAGCTGCAATTATTAAACAGACCGAGTACGAGCATGTGCACGTTCGCTCACACACATAAGCTGGCCTTATAAAAAGGTCTGAACTCCTCTTGGGAGATCTTCTTAAAAATTCATGCAAGGCACTGTATGAATTAATGATTAGCTACTTCGGTGCTTATCAAATGCCTGTCAATTGTTATATATCCAGATGTAATCTTCGGTGGTTAAGCTAGCAACCAGCATGTGTAAAGAAAGGCGGTCTAAATAAGGCGGCCTTGGTTACCTCTCTGTGATAAGCAGCCTTTTACCAGCACTCACGTTTGCAGACAGACAGTCTCATCACAAGTGTCCCCAGAAGACGTGCAGGTGAGAAGGACAAGGCCAGTGACAAAAGAGAGAATGAGTGTGAAATAGTAATTGATGATGAAATTAGAGAGAGAGGGATGAAAGTAATATAGATTGCCCTGGAGATTGAAATGAATAGGGTGTTAGTGTAGAGGAAAGCGGTGTGTATGTGGCCAGTCAGTATGACAGTCGGTATGTCAGAGTTAGCCTGAGTTCAATTATGGGTTTCATTATAGGAAGTTCTGACCTAAAAACTTGAGTTTGTATTCTGAAATCTCAGAGGATGTCTGTAAAACAAGATTACTGGCTTTTAGCAGACATCAAGGCCCAATTACAATTCATCACCTTTGACCTCACTTTTCATCCTGGCGTGTCATTGCTACTGGATGGTGGGATGACCACTAATTAATCCCTACAGTAAAAGGGGTCTTTACAGTACCTCTTAAAAATAGAGGGTTAGGGTCAAGTGGTGGGGCCAGGAGTGGGATGTGGACTGTACTCATATAGCGCCTTTCCAGTCGTACTGACCACTCAAAGCTCTTTACACTACACGTCACATTTACCCAGCTACACACTCAATTATACACATGTAGGCACATCGGCAGGCAACGTGAGGTTCAGTGTCTTGTCCGAGGACACTTCCGCATGTAGTCTGGGAAAGCCTGGAATCGATCTGCCAACCCTTTAGTTGAAGGACGACTGCTCTTCCACCTGAGCTACAGCTGCTCCATTATTGAATACTAAACCTCATCAGTCTAGATAAGTCCAAGCCAATTCTTAAAGGGACTAGAGGCAAAATTAAGAAATGAAACTTGCAACTGGCGCTTTAGGTAACTGCAGCCATTGATGCTGCAGCTCCACTTAAAACCAAGTTGATAAAAAACAAAAGTATACCTCCATGGAGAAATGAAAGAATTAAAGAAATGAAAAGACATTGCCGGAGAGCCGGAGGAAAACAAAATCATTCATTTAGAAATTTTTCAGAAACATCAAAAAATTTACAACAATTCAATAAAACAGGCAAGAACCCTCCACTTCTCAAATCTCATCTCACAAAATAAAAATAATCCCAAATTCCTTTTTAAAACCATTGATCTTTTAATAAACACAGATTTTAATAAGTCATCCATGCCAGCATCCAATGCTGCATGTGAGGACTTTGCCGGCCATTTCAGAAGTAAGATAGATGGTATTAGATCCAATCTTTTATCTCAACAAAATTCCATTTTTAACAGATCTGAAGCATTGTTTTTACCTGAGGAAACACTGGAGAGTTTTTTCCTCGTTGATGCGAAGTTGCTTGGTCGAATTTTCTCCCAGCTAAACCCAACAACCTGCCTTTTAGACCCCATTCCCACATCACTTTTAAAGATATTTTATGGTTTCTTTGAGTCTGACCTTTTAAATATTGTAAATTGCTCTCTTCAGACGGGTGTCTTCCCATCTGCCTGCAAAACAGCCGTGGTGAGGCCCCTTCTGGAGAAGAACAACTTAGACCCCAACGCTCTTGATAACTACAGACCTGTATCCAACTTACCGTTTTTAAGAGAGATTATCGAAAAAGTTGTTTTTATTCAATTACAGGAGTTTTTAAATAAAAACAACATTTTGGAAAAGTATCAATCTGGTTTACGGACAAACCACAGTACTGAGACGGCCCTTTTAAAGATTGTTAAAAGGGACATTGTGTAACTGCGAGCAGCTCCCTCATACTTTACATGCTGCATTCGTGTGAAACCGGGCAGACGGACGACATCCGCTGCATATAAAGTTATCACCGGCCTCTATGTGAAGATGTGGTCCGTCAGTTACAGTGACATCAGTCCACATCTGATTTGTTGTCATAGCGATGTCGTATTGTTTTCCCTGACCCATGTTCTACTGTCTTTCGCTCGGCTTCATTGATTAAAATGACATCTGGTTTGTTAACAACGGCCGTCTGCCCGACTGCACATGAACGCAGCATCAGTGAGACGCTGGTTTCTCCCCACTGCAGCGCGGTGACTTTTCAAAGGCATTACCTCGAACTGAGCTGAAAACTCTTGTGTGTCCGGTGAGTTTCTGTGTTTTCCTACTGCCACGCTTCTCCTGAACGTAAAAACATGATGATACAACATGGCAGCCTTCACCGAGCCGCCCCGCTTGATGTATAAATGAATGATACGAACGGTGAATTTAGAACTTAGAGGAGCACTTCAGTTTGTTGATGGGAGTGATTACTGATTAATGAAAAAACACTTTTGAACCAAATAATCAGTTTTTGTGAATAAAAAACAGGAGAACTTACACAATATCCCTTTAATGATCTTAGATGTAACATGGACTCACGGAAACTTTCTGTTCTGGTTCTATTGGATCTCAGTGCCGCCTTTGACACAGTAGACCACCAGATTTTATTAGACAGACTGAGAAGTCTGGTGGGCCTCTCAGGTTTTAAAATGGTTTTATTCCTATCTCACAGATAGACAGTTTTTTTTTAAGTATGGATACATGCTCCTCAGGAATCTATGAGATAAATTATTTTTATTTATTTGTTTTCTTATTTTGGTTTAACCCTAAAAACTTTTAATTTCCCCCAGTGTTTCCTAATGAGGATCCTTCACTCCGGGAACTTTGCCTGCTCAGTCTGGGGGGTAACGGCTGTGGTGGATTGTTGGTTTTTAACACTTCATCACCCATAAGTATTAAAAAAAAACTGGACATGCTTGTTTATTCTTTTGTACTTCCTGCCTCTAGTCCCTTAAAGTTAGTCTAAGAATAAATAAGAAGATATACCTTATTAATTCCAATTAGTGAGCAAATCAGGATATTCGTTCTCTGCATTTTGGCCCATCTCAGGTTGAACGTTAGAGCAGTGAGCTGCTATTTAAAGCGCCTGGGGAGCAGTTGGTGGGGGTTAAGTACCTCAAGGAGACGGAACCAATTTGATCTTATAGTTTTCTGTAAAGATGGAGTAGTTTCAAGAAATATCTGCTTTCACAGAAAACCACCGAAAATGTTGAAGTATATGCCAAGCCTGTTGGTGCGTAAAGCTGCCACAGAAATACGTCAAAGATGGAGAACAGGACATGGAGCATCTGCAGAAACCAGTCTAATGTAAAAAAAATTGTGAAGATTATGATGAAAGAGAAACGAGCAAAATGGCAACACAGTGGATTTTGGATTCTTTTTTCTTTTTGCAGTGAAAGTCATGAATGCTCAGTAGCTTCTGCAGCATGAATGCAACTCTGTAATCCCCCATTTTTGTAGCCGGCTGCAGGTTAAGAGGTCAGGCTATGGCGCCATCAGTTCAGGAAGGATGCACACATACTGTATTGTAAATATGAACGTTTTCACACATGGACAAAACGTCCAAATGACAAGACTTAGGCAGACACACCTGAAGTTACTATATTTCTGTGTGTATATGGCCTGGGTAAAATAAAGACCTAATTTTAAGTTGTGTCTTAAGTCAAAGTCTGGTCTTGAGTTCTTTCTCCAGGTAAAACTGACAGTTTTTCACTTGATTACCAAAATTCTTTCCATGAAAATAATGTCTTTGCCTCGTTTAGTGCGATTGTAAGTATAAATATTTAAGTTGGCTCCCTTTTCAGCCCTGAGCTGCTTTGCTGTCAAATCAAAAGGAGGAGAACATTTGGAGTAGATGTAATACAAGTTCAGGTCAAGTCCCAAGCCAATCACAACAAGTTCAGGTCAGTCCAAGTCAGGTCTCCTGAAGCAGGTCTCAATATTGAATACTGTAAGTCAAATGTTGTGTGAGATAAGTTAAACCTTATTCCAAGTAGAAAACATTTTTAAGAGTTATAGCTGTGAAACCCAAGCCTGCTGCCTTTAAATTTTATCAGGCCCATTTATATCAATGTTTATGCATGCAAGTACAGCTTTAGAAAAACAGTTCAAATAACTGCTTTGCACCCTCTTTTCAATCGAAAATGCCCCATAAAGGAAGATGGAATGCATTCTGTAACTATGAGCAGTCACTGCCTTTTTTGTTTTGCTTAAGAAACATTCTGGTTTTGGTATTTGTGCAGCAGCTACATGAACAAATTTGGTGGTTCATGGTGGCACACCTCCCACTCTCAAACTTCAGACCTTTGTGAACATAAAAGAACATAGCAACTCAGCCACACAAGAAGATTGGCAGACAGTCGTGAAAACAGTGCGTCAGTCAGGTAGTCAGTGACTTGTTCAGTAATGCAGTGAGTCAGATGCTCAGCCAACCAGCCGAATAAATAGCCAGTTAGTGAGAGTCAGTCAGGCAGAGCTGTGGTTGGCAGTGAGAGCTAGTCGGAGTTAAGTGGTCACAGCCTGCTTTACTGTGTGTCAACGCTTATCCACTCAGCTAGAGAAGTTTTCTGCAGCAATGTGACGTTACCTGGCAACGCTGCCTTCCTCCATCACTCAGATAGACATCAGCCAGTCAAGCAGACGATCAATTAGTCGGTCACACTTTTGTGATTAGATCTGATGAAGCGTCAACAGTCCCATGGGAAGAAATATATCAGTATATGGCACAGGGAAGAAGGTAAGATTTTCTATGATCAGGAAGACAGTAGCAGTGTGTACTGTGTGTGCATCAATAGTGCTCCCCGAGAGAAAAGTGTTAACTGATTTGTTAAGACAAGCATGTAGAAAAACAAGAAAGACTGTATCATTGTGAAACCAAAGTGTTTCTCACCTTTTTTTTTTTTTTTTTTTTTTGTGGCCAATGCCACTTTTTAGGTGGTTGAGTACTACAAGTTTAGATCTGTAGAAAAACCCTTTGCATTCAGTTATGAGGTTTATTCAGTGGTTGCAGCTGCCTGTTGCATTTGTTCTTACAGTTATGGGGCTTCATAGCTAAAACTCCTGTAACTGTGTAGTGTCTAAAGAAGTTGCATGACAACAATTATGTTTCAAGATGTAATTAATTCATTTTAAAACTAAATAATCAGCAACATGTTGTAAATTACAGAAATTCCATGTCTAGTCATACTTTGATGGTAAAACTGAATGAATGGAGGCTTGTGAGGATGACTTTCCTCATACATTAAATCATTTGTGTCACCTGGTAGAAAGCAAATTATCATATTTACAAAGTGAGATGTGTGAATAATGCAAATGTGTGTCTTACAGTGAAAGGTGCGTGGTCATGCTGGTCGCCCTGGAGTCAATGCTCTGTAGGCTGCGGTGGTGGTCACTACCAACGGACACGCTCCTGTAACAGCCCTGCACCTGCTACTGGAGGAGACATTTGCATAGGTCTGCACACGGAGGAGGCACTGTGTAACACACACGCATGCGACGGTAAGAAATAAATTTTAAAAAATCAACTCCAGTCATGCCACCACAGCTTGGGCTACTTTCATCTCACCTCCAGGCTGGCAATCATCTCCCACACCATGTCTGTGCTGTCCCCTGTGCTAAATTACTTCTTTCATCTCTTTCCTAATGAATAGACCAGGTCCTAGATAAATGAAGAGATAAACATTCATGCTGAGAAAACAAGCCATCCTACCACCCTGTTGTTTCCGATGTTCTGCTGGAGCTTTTAGCACCATGGTAACCTCTCTGGAAAGGTTTAAAGAGATCGACTTGTGATGTTGTATATATGGAAATCTTACATAATGTTTGAGTGTCATTGTCCTACTAACAGACAGAAATGACAGAATCATTGTCTGTCCTAAACTCTTGATCTTGCTGAACATTATGCAAAAAGATAATTTTGATACGAGACAAAAAGTACTGTAATGCAAAACATGAAACCCAAATCACAAAAACTCATCTTTCTCAGATTTATTAGCATAAATTTCAACAACTGTCATTTTTGCTGCGACGCCTCTGTTCATTTGTTGAGGATGTCTGAACCTGATGACTTACGTGTATCCACCTCCAGTGCTTTTTCCTTTTTTCACTCTGTTTCCTTTTCACACATCCATCTCCAAAGTATGTATGAGTTAACATTTTCTGCTTCCGCTGAGCTCACTCTGGAGGAAAATGGAATTTTTTGTTGTGCTTCAAGCACAGAAAAATTACAAGTTTGTGCTGCACCAGACTGGAAATCAGTCAAACTGCAATACCCAACAAATACACAACCGTTCACATTGGCCCAATTGCGAAGATCTAAATGACATTATTTAAGATGTTTTTATTTCCTGCAGATTTCTTGAGTTATCTTATTATATATAATTTATAATATAATTATATAATGAAAAAGATAAATTATAATTTATAATATTATAATTTAGTCAGTCAACCATCAATTATTAGTATAAGTATAGAAACGCCCTCCATGCCTCCCCCTTCAATTCCCATTCTGCTCACCAAATATTCATGGATATCTGCCTGCTAATCCAGCAGGATAAAAAGTACAGCATCAAGACTCATAAGAATCAGCCTGACGCTAATACTAGGTTTTAATATCGAATTAAGTGATAAATTACTTTATTAATCCCTGAAGTGAAATCATTCAAATAAACTTTTAAATGTGTGTGTTTCGTTTTATTTCTCAGAAAAACAAAATAACCCAGGAAGTTCATTTATTAAACAGTTCAAGTTAAATGCATATTTGTGTAGTTTTTCTTTTCTTTTCCCTGGAGTCTGCCTGGATTAATGTGTTCTTACTACATCATTATTTTCCTCAGATGCTTTTCATTTTGAATCCGTCCAGCTGTCAATCACAAAGACAGTAACTCATACAGCCAGCCTCCCTGGCAATTACAAAGAATATTTAATGGATTTGTGCCCCTTCCTCAAGCAGATGCTAATCAAGCTTCCTTTATATCAAGTTAATGCTTTCCTGTTTGACGTGGACCAGCACATCCTGTTAACTCTGCACCAGTCTCAATATGTCTCCTTGTCTGCTCATTTATTGACATTCACACCATCAGTCATCTATTGGGGTCCTCCTGGTGCCACGGCCCTCTTTGCATGTGTAATTAGAGGAAAGCTGGCTGTCACGGAGATATTTGATGCCCCTGTTGCAGGTCATTTGATTAAAGTCTCTGTCGGTAATGGAGGACAGCAGGAAGAATAGTCAGTGTGGCATACTAACAAGCAGCCCCAGGCTCGTTGCTTCATCTGAGTCAACAGACCAATCACACAGGTCATTCGGATGACAAAGACGAAAGGGAATAAATGAAGCAATTAAAGGAACTTTAAGTTATGCACAGTTAAGAACATTTCATGTGGTTGTTTTTGTATGTTTAGACGTTTGTGCAGAAAAACAGCAACAGATTGTGGAGGATAAGCAGCCGGTTGGTGAGCACCAGACTGATAGGAAAGGTAAAAGGGCCTTTCCTCTGCTTCCACTAGGGCGCTCTCTGCCAAAACTGCACACTTGAGAGCACGCTGAGTAACAAACCAGCTTTTTTGTCAGCCTTTCATTGCAGTAGCCTGGCTCCCTCCACTCCGGTGCACTTGAATGCGGGTTGAAAGAGTGCAGCAAGTGCATGGTTCAAAAGGAGGAGCTGAGAGTTGGGAATTTTCTCTTTCCTCTTGGGTTGGAGCTTTTGTTTACTGCTTGGTAGCCTGCTGCGGGGAAACGGCGCTAAAGCTTGGCTCAGGAGACAAATATCCCTGCTATGCACTAAACAAACTCTTTGGGTTTACTCTTTCAATTCTGTTTACATCACAAACGCTTTTTTGGTGCGTTTGGGTTGCTTGGCCCGTTTGTGAGGTTACAGGGGCAGGTGGCGACCGCCTGGGTGGGCGCAGTGGTTTCCAGGCCATCCGAGTTTGATGTTGCCGCGTGGTTGTCTGGGTTTACATTGATTGATCTTTTTTCTGTTTAGGTGGCTGGATGGCCTGGTCGCTGTGGTCAGCCTGTGATGAGTCAGGCTTGCAAATGAGGAGTCGGGTGTGTGGTGCTCAGGGCAACAGTCCCTGTGTGGGCAACAGCACTCAGCGCAGAGACTGCAATGAAATACCTGGTGAGTCAGTCAGTTCTCAGATGCCTTTGCATTAACATCGTTACAAGAGCCTGAGATTGGCTGTTCAAAGGCAAAATGACCATAATATTCTTCTGTTAGAATTTTGAGGACACACTTTTATGCATCCCTGAATGTTACAATATACACTGCAAGTATTTATGATCTGAAGTCTGTTCATCACAATAAACTGGGACACACCTTCAAGAAGTATTTCTTTTTGAGATTTTTGAGTTTGATTGTAATAATGGTGACAAACTGCTGAAAGTGGGGGAAAAAAACAAACAAACCTAAATCACAAGGATTCAGAGCTGCTTTTTTTTTATTCACTTTTCAAATTAAAAGATGAGAAGCATTTACTCCTATGACTCAGCATGTTGATCTGTCAACAAGATACTAAAAGATAGTACCAGGCTGAGTTTTATGAAACGTGGTGTTTGGGAAGAACATCTGGTGAACAGTATCCAGATGTTTGGTTGCAGTTCAGTATAACTAAGTGAAATATTGGTCTTGGCAGAATTTTGCATGCCCCACATGTTTTGCCTCCTAAAACTTGAAAACAAAAGTTTCCATTCTATTGTTTTGTAGTTGATTGGTAAACTTGCTGTAAGCTTTGGTCCTTGTAAAGTTTGGTTGATTCATTTAGGGAAAAGGTTAATATCATTTAGTCAACCTCTTACCACACCATCACTGTCATCATCCTCACTCACAAATAATCCATAAACATACATGTGTGTGTGCAGCTGACATCTCCGTACACTAAACACATCTGTTCATCTTAATTACCCATAATTAAGTCCATGTGAATCCAGGAAGTCAGCAGTTCACTCTGTTGGGCCTCAGTGCACCTTGTTATGCTGATGTTGATCTCAGAAAGTTTCTCCTGAAATGATCTCTCTTGGCCTGCCAGTGCACGCCTCTCCAAGTACAGAATCCATAATGAGTTTAAAAAAAAAAACAAACAAAAAAAAAACAATTAATATTAATGTGGCGTCACATCACCAAATCGCATCTAATTTTATTGCAAATTTCTGTGGCGTGACTGATGGATTGGTTAAGGTCACTCACAGAGGGGAGGCAGCTGTGAAGAAGTTGAAAAATTACATTTTAAAATAATAATGTGGCACTGAAATTAAAACATTTGACACACAAATGAATCTTTCCTGTCTCCTCTTCTAACTACAGGACATTTTGAACCTTAAACTATTACATTATCATCCTGCAATAAACTGTAACTACACAAGTTTAGTAGGTTGGAGAATTACTGAAATTTAGGATATTCACTCGAAAGTCCATTCTTATGTAGAAAATTTTAGAATTAAGTGATACAGTGAGTTTAAGGGTCCCCATGGACCATCTGAACAACACCAAGAAGACATTTCAATTTCTCATTCAGTGTTTTTGTTTCTGCATGTGTCAACTCCCCTGATGTCACAGTCGGTGGCTGTGTTCTGGATGCCATCTTTCTTGGGAAGTGTGTGTGTTTGCATGTGTGTGTGCATGCATGTGTGTCTGACTTGTGTTCCTCTCCTCTCTGCAGTCATTCTCCCAGCATCTGGTTTTGATAAGGACCAACAATGTGGAGGTAAGTGGATTAACAGCTGCCACCGCTTTGTCTGTGAGCATGTTTAAGTTTGTTTTACCCCTGAATGTTTCCACAGAGGTCTGGAACGTCTGTTTTCATGCATTTTATGTGCATTTTCATGTTTGTTATTTCACTCTCTGCGAAATTCTAATAACTAGTGAAGGAAGAAGAAGAAAAATGCTTTGCTTCATGTGCCAGGGAAACTGCAGACACATCAAAATTGATTTTTTTTTTTCCATGTCCCCAGAATTTATGATACAGAAGGAAAGGGCATGCCTGAGTGCATACTGCTTCACTTGTGAAGGCTGAGATCAACAAAAGAAACAACTCTTTAGAAAATTCTTGAAGATAATTGTGAACTAAGTGGACATCCAAGACTGAAATCAGCAATAGAATTTTGCAGTGGTACCATCTCTGATTACATCCTTTAACAGCCTAAACAAGCCAACTTCAGCATAGCAAGTTATTTCCTGAGCCGTGTGCCCGTATGAATAATTTTGGCAATGAATTATCATTTGCTCAATTTATTCAGAGGGTGATTCATGGCATGGTTTATCAGTCCAACCCAGGAAGACCCAGGAGTGATTAAAGTAAAAGTTTTTAGTCTGAGGAAGAACTCATAAGCTCTGACTTGGAGTCTTGCTCAGAGTTTATGCAGTTAATAAACATCACATTAGCAGACTCCCAGTCCGCACCTTTTAATTTGGTGTTAAAACTTTAGAGTCTGTTTTATTTCAAAATGCTTCACAGCAACATTCAATAAGTATGTAAGGCTGTGACCTGCAGCTCGACCAGGAAACACCTCAGTTCAACAGGCTAAAGTTGGCGAGGGTGTATGTGGGCAGAGTTGGATGGTCCAACTAGGGCTAGAAAATGGATTTAAACAAGAAAGGGTAAAAAAAAAAAAAAAAAAAAAAACCCTTAAGTACATCAAACTTCCATTTAGGGTTTGAAAGTGAGCCTGCAATTTCCTGCCTTCCAGTATACCGGTACAAAAATGACACCTTTTGATTCAGGATCCACATCTACTTGTTGGTTTCTATATAATGTCAAGATATCCAGTATGTCATTTTAAACACATCAGTCAGCTGTTTTATTGCAAATTTTTAGAATTTTTAAGAGTTGTTTATCTGCTCAAGTTCCAAGCCTTTATCTTTGGCAGCCAGTGTCACTTTGTGATGGTACTCACCAGACACTAGTGTCAGAGACTTTGGATAACCCAGTGAATTTAGGGATGCACTGATGGCTGAATGGCCATGGGCAGATCAGGAGTAGAGAAGTAAGTCACATGGTGAAGGATAACCAGACATTGGAGATATTGATAAGTCTTTGACCTCAAGTCCAAATCAAGTCTCAAGGCACTTTCAGTTGTCATGAATAATCTGACATGCAACAACTGCTGTCTGCTCTGCTTAGAGGACTCCATTATAATATCTAAGGAATTAAAAATCTGTGATCACACTTTACCTTCCAGCATTCTGTAACCACACTGATCTTTAGCTTTACCAGACAAATACACTCTCCCCCTCCTCTGGACCATTTCTTTGCTGTACCGAATAAGGAAAATCTGGAGATGAACATGGAAATTTATTCAGTCTAGTAACAATGCTCTGACTTATCCAAGAGTTTTTAATGTGTAGAAAAATCCATCTGGATCAACAGGATTTTTCTAAACTAAATCTGCAGTTCATAGCTTTTTCTTTTTGTCATCTGAATGTGGAGAGATCAATATGCTGCACCTTAGTGCAGGATCACCAGCTGTCCTGCAGGTTTAAGATGTCTCCTGCTGCGACAGCTTGTAGTCAAGTTCTGCACAAGCCTCATAATGACCCATTAATATTTTGACTCATGGCTACATGATGCATAAAGAGGGTATATATTTGGGTTTCCCTCACTATGTCAACACAAGGGCAGGTCGTCCAAGTAAATTAACAGCCTCCAATTTTCTGAGCAAGAGTGTTGTGCTGCTTCTTTCTGCTTCAACCACAAAAGGAAAACCTTGTATCACTGCATGCATTACCAATTGAAACACATCATCTTACACATTGCCGGGCTGATGTTCCTTTATTGCGCATCGTGTTACGTGAAAAAACAGAGGTGAACATGTTAAAATGTCAATTTGACAGCAGATAAGTTTAAAGCCTCTTGGAAAAGATGATGTACATATTTTAGCTTCCATAGCAAATTTCTCCCTTGATGGCAGTTTTACAGGGACACATTTCTTAGTAATTTACCAGATCTGAAGTGCTTTCAAGATCAAAGTTGGGCATAACTAAAGGCTTAGCCACCTTGAGTGATAGATGTGCGATATGCTCCCCAAATGGGTTCTCAATCAGATATATCCCTTGTGAGAAACTTCTGGCTCCAAAAATCTAAGATAATGATGGCCAAATGAGAAAGTCAAGGTCACAAAATTATCAGAGGACATATTTTATCTACAATCCATTAGATACACACTGTTCACGTACAAACATAAGTAACTGGGAGCAGCTTTGCATGGCGTCTTTGAACTGACTGAAAATGAAAAGACTCCAGGTGGGACTGCCAAAACTGTAATTCTTCATCTCAAAAGGCGAATACATAAAGGAGAAATTACCACAGCATGCTACAGATATTCTAATGTCACTGAGCTTAACCAATTTCCATTTTAAGAGAAATGACATTTTATCAAAAGGATATAATGGGGGAGGGGGGGTAAAAGCGCTGCTCTTTCTCCTGTGTATTGATTGTTCAGACTAATTCTGAGTGACTTATGCATAATAATAAGCTATGACATAATGAGACTCATGGTAAATGTGGGGAGTTTATAAAGCTGGTCTTTAAATTCTGTATGATAAGGATGATGTATGCCCAACTTTTCTAACTCCATGTGTCTATTTTTCAGCTTTCACTTCCATCCATCTAATTGCCACGGGGGTTTCCTGCTTCCTTGGGGCGGGGCTGCTGTCCTTCCTCATCTACGTGTATTGTCAACGTTTCCACAAACCTTCACAAGAGTCTGCCATCATTCATCCCACCACCCCAAACCACCTCAACTACAAGGGCAACACCACACCAAAGAATGAAAAGTACACACCCATGGAGTTTAAGGTATGTGATCTTTAATGAAGCAGCTTTTAATTTGCAAAAATACAAATGAAAATAAAAGACTTGTCATTTGGGGTGACTCAAATGCACAAACAGCAGCATTAAGATTCAAGGGCAGCAAAAGCTTCTAACTATTCATTCTTGTAAATAACACACTCACCACATAAGATGAATTACTATTCTTTTGTTGTACCTCCTTGTTCTAATACAGAAACTATAGGTCTTTCTACCGCCACACAAACCTAGTTCTTATGAATGGACCCCATTAACTTTGGAAAGCATTAGTAAGCCCTCCACCTCCCACTGCTATCAGTCTGCTGTGCATTCACTTTTACAGCAAGTCAAACTATTCACATTTCAAGTTCACAAACTAAGCTGCAAATTAATATCCTATTCCTGACTTGTGTTAGATCGCATTTGTTATTTCCTGTCCCTGCACTGGGACACAGTTTTGATTACTTTAAAGCCAAGGAAGGGAACTTGATCATATTTAGGTTCAAGGTTCATTCAATAAGATTTTAAATTTTAGTATAGTAGATTTGGCTCTTCTGCCAAACACCGTTTCCTCCTGCTTTTGTTATGAAAATCCTACTCTTTTAATCCAAAATGACCCATTGCACCTGTCCAACATCAGAAATTCTGTACGGAGGGAGAGCATGGGACAGCAGATGTGAGTCTGAGAAAAAAAAATCAAATATTACCCCCAATTCAGTTTGACAGTTCACAGATTTTAACCATTTTAAATCTCCATCATGTTTGAACGACCTGTGTTGGTTAATATTGGAATCAAAAGTGAAAATACTGTCTGGGTGATTTAGTTCACCATTTTTCTGAATGTGACATTGCGGTTATTTTGCTACACAAAATTCTGACTTTTTTTGCTTAGATTTAAACCATCAATATTTTCATTTCTTTTATATATCTGAGTCTCACAAATTAAGAACACCTTGTTGGTGCAATTTGTCAGTGACTCCATTATAATGTATATAAATTAAATCTGATTTGGCAATGGTGTCCAAAGTCAGTCCTCAAGGGCCTCTGTCCTGCAGGTTTTGGATGTTTGCTGCTGCAGCAGCACACCTAAATCAGATTAATGATACAACATACTCAAGGCAGAACTTGACAATAAGCTGCTGAGGAGAGCCGTTGAATTTAAATCAAGTAAGTTGGAAAAGGGAAACATCTAAACCAGCAGGACTGTGGCCCTCAAGGACCGGAGCTGGACACTCCTGCTACTGGGCTAACATCGTCAGTCATTTTCTGTACTGCTTATCCAGTTCAGGGTCGAGGGGGTTGCTGGAGCCTATCACAGCTATTATCAGGAGAGAGGCAGGGTACACCCTGGACAGGTCGCCAGTCTGTCGCAGGGCCAACAGAGAGACAGACAACCATTCACACTCACATTCATACCTAGGGACAATTTAGAGTGATCAATTAACCTAACATGCATGTCTTTGGATGGTGGGAGAAAGCCGGAGTACCCAGAGAGAACCCACACATTCAAGGGGAGTACATGCAAACTCCAAACAGGGAGGCTGTTGTTGGAATTGTTCTAACCCCTCCCCAGCCGAGACTTGAACTAGCGACCTCTTTTCTGTGAGGCTGCAGTGCTAACCTCCACGCCACTGTGCAGCCCGGCTAACATTCATTACTTGTGGGGCGGTGATTAGCTCAGTTGGTTGAGCAGCCGCCCCATGAACAGAGGCTACAGTTCCTCAGCGCAGTCGGCCCCGGTTCGACTCCCGGTCCAGGTCCCTTTGCTGCATGTCACTCCCCACTCTCTCTGCCCCTTTCCTGTCGCTATATACTGTCGTATAGAGGCCACTAGTGCCCAAAAAATCCTTAAAAAAAAAAAAAAAACAACATTCATTACTTGTACATAGCAGCATATTGCCAAATCAAAAACATGCACATACAAAAACAGGATGTTAAAACTGGTGTCAAATAATTTAATTTGGGTAAAAGCCAACTTGAAGTATTTTAAACCATGTGGGAGCTATTTAAGTAATTTTTCCCTTAAAGCTTTGTTATGATTACATTTATCAGACATTTTGTGTTTTTACAAACAACAAAAGCATAGCAGTAAGGAATGCCAAGCTACAGTTCCCCCATACCTGTGATTTGATCGTCTCAGACTCCTGATACTCGTGGTTATGTGGATGTGGTGCTGACAGCTATTGTGGTGTTGAGAGCCTGAACTCATTAGCTTTAATGACCATAGGAGGTGGCCAGACTCTGCAGGCAATGTCACTGTGTACTACAACAGCACTTTTGTGCAATATGCTCCTTCTCCTTCAGGCCAATTTATTTTGCCCCGCTTGTGTATTTTACTGACTCTAACCTGATTATCTTCCTTCCTTGGTCCCCAGAGCTGTTCCCCTGGATTACATTAGTCTAATGCTTCCCCTGGAAAGTGTTTTGCCCAATGTTCAGCTTTTACTAGAGACCAGGCAATTGCATTAACATAAAATGTGAATTTTGGACTTATTTTTGTTGAAGAGATCTCCAGCGAATTCCTGTCATCTTGTATATTAGAATACTGAGTATACTTGACAAGATTCAAATTAAATTAGTTAAAATGGTTTGCTTTGCTTATAAATACACAAGTAACAATCTCAAGGCTCCCAGTATTTTATTCACCTGCAGGCAAGAATCCCTTCTATGCTGTCAGTTCCTCTTACAGAGAGAGAGAGAGAAAAAAAAAAAAGACTGCTGGGTTTTAAAAACACACTCATTTGGATGGAAAAGATTCAAGTGAATCCACAAAATGACTTGGAAATCCTTCTGGTCTGGATATTTTACAGATGTGTTACATATGCAATGAACAGATTACAACAATTGAACCAAGAGTAAAGAAACCATGTTTAACCTATATAAAAAGCTGATTTACATTAAAACTAAGTGCTACAGTATATTGTTTTGGCAGTTTAATTAGTGGAATTCACTTACATCTTAATAAGACTACAGCCATGTGACAATTGGCTTAGCAAAGAGGCAGAAATAAGAGAAGCTTGCTAGGGTCCATTTAAATTGAAAAAGGGGGTGAGAGGGATTGTTCACGCACCACTTTTAGATTAGTATTTGGACAGAAGCAAGCATTTCTATTTAAAGGGACTGAAGGCAGGAATTGTGAAAGAATAAACAAGCATATCCGGTTTTTTAATACTAATGGGTGATGAAGTGTTAAAAAACAAAAAGATGGAGCCCACCCATGTCTCTCTCTGTTGCCTTGAACAGGCTGCTTGCTGCATAACATGCTGCGATTCGGTGGCTGAATTTCCGTGCTGTCCTGCGGATGTGACGTCAAATGACGCTGCATCTGCGTCCCCGACAGCTTTGATACAGGAAGAAGACGGTCGCGGTAGATTCAAACACTTACAAGGGATAGTTATGGATTCTTCTGCAATCAGAAAACAATCCAGATCAACTTAAAGACACTAAAAAGTGTCACTACAAAGAAAAAGGCTAGTAAACATCATAGCTTCAGTTTGTGCACGCTCCCGTGACAGCTTGGCTTGTGGCTGCAGTCACTGGCAGCGCCAGTCGCGAGTCTCATTTCTTAATCTTGCCTCTAGTCCCTTTAAAGGTCGGAGATGTACTTCATGTTATAATAAAGTTTAGTTTTGAAAGCATTCAGTAATACAGTATGGCACAGCATTTTAAACATCTGTATGATTCCACCATTAAAGTGGAAGTTTAAAGTCTCTTTCCACAATGCCGTCATTTCAGACACTGAACAAGAACAACCTGCTGCCAGATGAAAGATCCAACTTCTACCCAACGCCGCTGCAGCAGACAAACGTCTACACCACCACCTACTATCCCACAACACTTGGTAAATTTGACTACCAACCCAACTCCTCACCATCACCGTGCAGAACCTACAACCACAGCAACAACAGCTGAGACAAGGCCCACTATCGGCTCTCCATCCCCTTGCCCCCAGCGGACACCGCCTCAATGCCGTGGTGATGCAGCTGAACCCACATGAACTGAAACGCTACTCTGAGCTTGGCTAGGTTCCTCTGCTCACTGTCTCTCCTCCTTTCCCCCTCCCCTCATTGCTCCTATAGTCTCTCTTGCATGGTGGGGTTTATGTTTTCAGGGGTGTTTCTGGAACTTTCCATCAGGACAAGTGGGTTTGGAGAACAATGCCTTCACCCTGGTAAAGTCATGAACTTATGCAACCAGCTGGGGCTTTGTTTTTCTAAAGGGCCTGACTGGACATGGCTGTGTCAACTCACTGCTTCATGTGGGGAACAAGTGGAAAAACTCAAGGACAAGTTTTGGTTTGGAGAGACCAGACCAGATTTGAGGCCACACCACCTCAGTGCAGATACTAGGATGAACACCCACAATACTAGACTAATGTAAAAACAACAATGGAAAAAAAAAATCTCTGGATCTACGTTACCATTATATGCCTCTTCATTACAAACCACATTCTCAGCCTGTTATGACCCGGAGTCCCTTGACAACAAAAGCAGTTACAGAGAACAAAAGGTGAACCTGGTCATGTCCTTGCCACACACTACAGAGAAAGGGAACAACAAAAGAGAAAACTCAATGAAGTCGATGATGAAATAAATTAGAGATCAATATCAGCTTGGTTGTTTGGGGGGAAATGCTCTCCCTCCATTGTCGGCATTTCATGACAGGAAAGATAAGAACTCTAAAGTTGATTAAGGTTTTGTACAGCTGTGTGGAAAAGTAACAAGCAACATTACCCTCAGCTGGGAAGAAATATTCTCTAAATCTGCTTCGGATCAGAGTCCCATGCCTTTTGTTGGCAGACGGTTACTTTAAGACAAAACTAGAGCTGTGGAGAGTGTTCACACCTGTCAAAGCTTTGGGAATGCCGTGGGTGCCTGTATGCAAAAGAAGGCAGGGGCGATATCTGTTTCATTTATGTTTTTCTTTTTTTTTTCCAGGAACAATAAAAAAAAAAAAAAGACTTCTGGGTGAGAATTGATTGATTCTCCAATTAATTCTCCATTGAACGAATGCAAATCTACTGAGTGCTAAATAGCTCGGTGGTCATATCAAATATGGCCAGTGGGCTGAACTGGAGTGGGTTTTTCTATGATGGTAGAATAAGCTTGTAAACTGGCACTTGTTCTTTTTTTTTTTTTTTTTTTTAAACGTTTGTTTTACAAGATGATTGTTTTATGCTCCAATGAGCTGTAGCACAGGAGGAAATGTTTTGTTGAGTAAGATAACTGCTTAATTCCCATATCCCTAATTTCAGTCCACAGAATCAACACGTTTAGGTTTCTGGATGTTCAGCAGCTTCATAACCACTGCATATCCAATACATCATGTTCCAAATATAAAATGATGACTTTTAATGTTTTCTTTTTTTTTCCTTTGTTAAAACAAATACTAACAACTCACTTGAAAAGAAAGTCATTTATGCTTGCTTAGAGGTTTGCCAGTGAGATCATAATGAATGCATGCGTGTGTGAATGTGTACATGCAAACACATGTACTGTTTGAGTGCCAGAGTACACAAAGAAGGCTACTGTATTTTGTACAATGTAAATGCTTACATGAGTAAAAAGGCCTGTCAAGGTGGGGGGTTTTTTTCTCTCTTTTTTTGGTGCATTTGTACATTCCTTATATTCTGTTGTCATTCTACTGGTTTTTCTATACATCATGTATGAGATGTTAACCATTTTAAGTTAAAGAATCACGCCTCTGGTTCCTGCAGTGGTGAATGGACATTATTTATAGTCGCAGCTTGGTTTATTAAGGGCATTTTCACTGCTATATTTTGTTATTGCCTGACTGATGAATGCTAATCAAGCAATGCTTTTCTGTTTAGCTAATGTACATGCACGAGATGAGAGCTCTATCTGTATATAGGAGCAGCAGCCTTCAACCCATTTAATGTCCCTGAAGAGGATTGTGTAAATTGTGTATATTGTATAGCTAACACTGTTTGTTTAAGAAAAAAAAAACAAAAAGGAAAAAAAAAAAGCCTTATAGATGTTAAGAAAAAAAAAAAGTACAGCAGCTAAGTACACAAAAACATGAGGTTTGTTTGGGGACAGAGCTCCACAATGTGACCGACTGTTTGTGGCTTCATGGCCTTTCCCAGCTGCTGTTTCCAAACACTTGAACCCAGACTGAAAATAACTTGACGTAGCACTTATTAGTATTCAATATTACACACTGCAAATAACAGTTAATGGAATTTGAAAGATGTCATTTTAATCTAAAGTAAGATTTTATTGGCCTGGTCTGAAAGCCGTTGATGTGATTGGTGATTTTGAGCTCTGTCCCCGTGATGTGAGGCTCTGTGCCCTTCTATGCAACTTACCAGGTGTACTGTTAGACCTGTCATGTAGACTATAATCACTGCCTTTTAGACACTGTGAATTTTTTTGTACCCTATATTTTTGTAAGTTGTACATTATATAAAGGACAATAAACCTTGATGCCAACACAGAAACAGCCCAAGCAGTGAGTTATAAGTGGGTTTCTTGCCTACAAACACTGACTAAAGGATGCCTGTGCAGAAGAACTTCAAGGGACTAGAGGCAGGAATTTAAAAAAAAAACAAACAAACATGCATGTCCATTTTTTTTTTTTTATACTAATGGGTGATGAAGCACTAAATAGAAAATAACGTTTCTACCCACGTTTCTCTCCGTTGCCTTGAACAGGCTGTGTGCTGCAAAATGCGCTGCAATACGGTGTCCGAATTTCCCGCGCTGCCCTGCGGACGTGACGTCAAATGATGCTACATCCGCAGTTTTGATAGAGGAAGGAGACGGTCGCAGTAAATTCAAACACTGTAAGTGATAGTTATGGATTCTTCTGCCGTCAGCAAACGATCCAGATCAACTGAAAGACACTAAAAAGTGTAACTACAAAGAAAAAAGGTTAGTTAACAACATTATAGCTTCAGTTTGTGCACGCTTCCGTGACGGCTTGGCTCGTTGCTGCAGTTACCTGAAGCGGCAGTCGCGGCAGTCGCAAGTTTTGTTTCTTAATCTTGCCTCAAGTCCCTTTAAGATTTTTGGATCCTGTTGGGTTCAGGCCAGGCGCGGCACCAGAAATCCTGCTCAGGACGGGCCTGCTCAGATCAGGATGGGCCCAATATTAACTTCCATCACGTTCGTGCACACATGCACACGCGCGCTCACACAAGCACATGCACAGCTGTTTGAGAGAACTGCTGTTGTCACCATCCTTTTACCGAACATGCTGCGCGGTGCAAGTACCCCCGCCTGCGGCTTGCAGGAGACGGATATTAGGCGGCGCTGGACATCCGATGGGTGTGATCAGTTTCTGGGGTTAGGGCTTGGGCTTAGGGATAGGGGGAAGGGTTATAATTGACGGCTTAAAATGGAAATGTGGGTGGAGTCGGATGTCCGACTCTGCCTCGTCCTCCAAGCCGCAGGCGGGACCTTCTCGCGCGGTGTGCGCAGGTCGCGTTCCAGTATTTAGGATAAAAACTTAGTTAAATTAAACTTCACAGGTGCGTGCATGTCGCCAGCAACATAAATTTGATTTAATTCTTTGTGGACATGAGTGTTTTACTTGTTGCTGGTGTGACTTTTTGTGTTGCACATCACCAGCGTCCAGCAGTGGGGGAGCTGTAAAGGGCTATATAAATAAACTTGATTTGATTTGAGATCTTTCTGCTGCTGGAGTGATGAAGGAGCAGAACAGCAGACACCAGGATGGTGGAGAACATCACCTTCTTTATGCAGCGATCTCTTAAACACCAGGTTTCCTCCTCTGACCAGTTTTATAATCCATTGCGCCGCTGGTTTGAAGATTACGTCCATATTTAAACCCTCTCATGCTGGCAGCAGGTGATCTGTCCCCACCTGTTGAATCAAGTTATGTAAAACGTTTTTTTACTCTGGCCCAGCAAAGAACTGGTTTGCCTGTTTAAAATCAGTTTGGAGAGCGAGGAGCACGCGCTTTGGCGGTGGGAAGCCAAAGAAGCCGTTCTGGCTCAGAACCATAACCACCTCATATAGAAAATGGGCGCATGGTTTACGCTTATTTTACCGACCCACCTGAGGTTTTCCATTCACAAAAATAGCAACATGTGGCATTGGACTTTGGCTCATTGCTTATGAGGGTGGGACTCGGCCAATCAGAGTGCATGATGGGGCTTCAAAAGGTAAAAAATATTGTTGAGCAATACTTTGAGGCAATCACGTTTTTTCTGTTCAAAAAGACTTCTGCACCTATTGACAGGTATTTTGGTCCACTGTTCATGAGCAATGTATCTGGGACAATTTTTTATCATTATTATTTTCAAGCACAATTCAAGAGCAATATTTTATTTCACCAAATTATAATTTTGTAAATCTTAATTTATTATTAGTTTATAGTTTCCTGTTATTTGAATTACTTTTTTTCATTTAACCTTCTCTCTAATTGGACTATCATTTTAGATTTTTTTAGAAGTCTCCCTTTCATTAACAGTAGCATAAGCTGGCATCAGCTTGAAGAATATTCACTTAATCTGACTTTGCTCTGCTTCAGATCCAAATGGTAAAAAAAGATTAATTTTTCCTTCAGATGAGCAATGCCTGATTCTTCAGTCAGTATTGCTCACTTCAGTGTAGCCATTATTTCTCAGCTTGTTGTCAAAGTGACATTATCAGTATAATTAGGTAAACAGAAGGTGTCTTATTCATATGCTTTAAACCAAGTTTATGACCTGCACTGTTACAGGAGAATGATGGATAAAATTATAAATAGCCCAGTAGTCTGTAATAAGACAGAACTCTCCTCTATACTAATAAGGAAAATGTTATATGGTTAGGATTTATGTTTACCAACAAACTATGCTAATTGAAAACCTTTAATAAAGAATATTAAACATTTTGAAGATGAAAATGTTCATTATTACACATTTAAACTAATTCACTTAATCTATTTTCAATCATCCTGAAATGGTTTAGAGATGCAGAAATTTCCCCCAACACATACAGTACTATGGAGCCAGTCACCCATCAGTGCAATCAATTATAAAATAGCCCAAAAGTCCCCTTTTTAAAAACATCACCAAGACAAGAGAAGGCCTTGATCACGAGAGTGTCTGGTATTGATTGTGGATGAACACTATTGGATTTTTGGCCCATATCCAATATGCCAATATTTTACAACTAATTAGGCAGATAGCCAATACTGATATTAAAGCTGGAAATTAGGTAATATTCATTAAAAATACTTCTGCTGCATTAACTGCAGACCCAGCAGTTGCTGGAGACATCATGTCACACTACAGGTGTGGCTTTGTGTTGTTCCTATTCATTAAAAAAAAAACAAAACAAACATCAGCGTTCCACAAGATCATCGCCAAACAGCGCCTGTTATGAAACATCGACATTGACCAATATCAACATTCAGGCCCCTATTGATACTCTGTTTTAAAGCAAATATCAGCTGATACAAATATTGGGCCAATAATGTCAGTTAGTTATGACAGTTCATTGGAAGCTACATTCATAAATAGGACTTGAGGAATAAAGACAGAATCCAGATGTTCAGCATTTCCATTGGAGAGATAAACAAAGGATTTATCTTCTGGAAAAGTATCCATGTAGAGAGGGACTGACAAATTCCATCTGGAAACAAGTTAATAAATGAACCAAATGTGTGGGTGGATAGACAAAAACTGTTCACAATGCATGATGTACAGAAGAACTTTGTACATGCTAGGAAGCAGCAATCCTAACATTTAGCAGACTAAAAATTATGTTGAGACCACCTAGCATTGCCATCCAAACAAAAACATAGTCCAAACCCCAAGCAGTTATATGGGCATGTAACAAAAACATGAGAACAGTTTTGTCCACTTTAGAGCTTCTGTTCATTTCTCTACTTCAAGTAAACCAAACAAACAGGGTGGCAACTGCAGGCAAACACTGCTGATTGCAAAGACGTCCGTCTACACTGTGGGACAAAAACTCTGCTACTCTGGCTGCTAACTTACAAACGAACACTAAGAAAATCACATGTATGTCTTTTCTTTTGCCGTTTATGGTCACAATTATATTTACGCTGAATCCCAACAGTCCTTATAGTTCACATAAAGATGAAGGGGATTTGTGACGTGTACTATTCACACATCCCAATACTGTCTTGGGGGTTTTGGGATCCTCATCATGTTTCTGAGGAAAACTTGGGGGCTATCTGTTGATTCCCCCTGACAAAGATGACTAGTGAAGGAGTTGATCATCTAAGCCAGCTGGTGGATTGCAGAGATTACCAACATAACACCTTTAATAAAGCATTTGTAAAACTGCTCAGGTTCACGTCTTTCGCTTTTAC
Organism: Atherinomorus stipes; assembly: GCA_023101725.1. Taxonomy (NCBI): domain Eukaryota; kingdom Metazoa; phylum Chordata; class Actinopteri; order Atheriniformes; family Atherinidae; genus Atherinomorus; species Atherinomorus stipes. The sequence goes on from JALJCO010004498.1 coordinate 1,727,303, forward strand.
TCTCTCAGCAGACATTAGTTTATTCATTCTTAGATGAACTGGGCTGCTATCCTCTGTTTTTCACTAAAATGAATGTGTTTTTCTTTTAGGAGAAAATAACCATTAACATTTTTTACTGTGTTCCAGCTTAAGTTACTCTGACAAAGTAACTTAAATCTTAATTCAGATGTTTCTGTAATGATCTGATGTCTCAGCTTTTCTTTTGAGACCAATATTATAGATACAGCCCTTGTGTTTGTGAAAAGATAGTAAATGAATTTTGAGTATGTCATTTTCAGACAGGAAGCAGAAAAAATAGGCCTCGTGATGAGGAGGTTAAGGGGATCTTTTTTTGACTGGCTATTTTAGTTGCTTTATACAAAAATAAAAGTTGTATTTGAGCATCAAAATTTTTGTCCTTTGAGCAGAAATATTAAAGGCCTCCTTCCACTGAAAACCCGTTTAACTTGCTCCTTCTGAAATACGGAGGGTTTCCCCTTGTTTACTTACACATGCTGACTTGCTAGCGTTGCGTTCCCCCCAGTCGGCTGTGCTTTCTCATCAGAGAAACAATACGAAGAAAAGAGCGAATCGGGAACAGCCTCGCACTTCTACGTCACATTGCGAATAGCGTATCCCACGTGGGGTTTCTATCTGTCCATTGGAAGGCAGGTAACTCCTCCACTACACACTAGAAGTGAAGACTGCACGACTGTAGCTTCGGAGTTGAGAAGCTAATTAGCTAACTGTTTGTTAGCATGACGGAACAAACTTGTTTGTCGGCTCTATTTCCTGTCTGTAACTAAATAAGAGCGGAGGGCGGAGCTTCCTTCATACACTGATGGGAGGCAGCCAATCAGACGGAAGTTCATGAGAAGGACCCGGAAAAGCCTGCCGTTGGACCACAAGCCTCTCTTCTAGTATACAAATACAGCTGGATACAAAGATACCAGAAGGTTTTTTTTAAAACAGAAACGATGCAGAATGCATTCAATAATAATGGAGAACACAGAAATATTAATGAAATGACCATGGAAGTACAACTTTAAAAACGAATTCCCAGAAATGGTACCTTCAGCCCCCCCCCCCCCCCGATATACTGTTATGACCCCCGAGGGGAAATTGGGGCTCTGCATTTCACCCATCTCTGTAAGTATCAGAGAGCAGTGGGCTGCTACTTAAAGTGCCCGGGGAGCAGTTTGTGGGGGTTAAGGACCTTGCTCACGGGTCCACCACGGTTCACCTGAGTGTTGTGATGCAGACTCGAATCCGGATCCACCGCGACATTGCCACTAGGCTACCCACTCCCCACTAGGATGAGAGTTTAAAATTAGGATGGAGGTCAGGTTAAGCTCCTGCTCTCACTGCGCTACCTTGTTTGCAATGACTTCAATTCTGTTCATAAAGTGCATCATTAGCTGTGTATTCAAGCAACAGGAGCTAAAATCTTAGCAGATTGAACAATTACGATGACAGTGAGATTCAAAAAAGGAAAAAAGCTGAAAAATAATAACACCTCATCATTTTTTTTATTTTTTTTTATTATTTTGTTATACTTGTATGATCCCCGGGGGAAATTAGGGCTCTGCATTTTACCCATCTCTGTACTGTGAGTGTCAGAGAGCAGTGGGCTGCTACTTAAAGCACCCGGGGAGCAGTTGGTGGGGGGTTAAGGACCTTGCTCAGGGGTCCACAGTGGTACACCCAGGAGTTGTGTCGGGAAATCGAACCCAGGTCCTCCCCGCCCAAGCCCACGACGCTACCACTGGGCTATCCATTACTACCCAGAAACTACCCAGCTTATAAATGTGCACGTTAGATCAGTGGAAACAGAGTCTGAAGCATCTCACACAAGTAGGCTACATCTTCTCCCTTTCATCCAGAGAACAAATGACTGCAGCTCTGGAATCCTCTGCTGTATGAGAGCAGCAAAGATGGATGAGACCAATGAACCAAGTAGTCAGGGTGTGTCCAGCAGAGTGCCCGTGGATCACTACTGGTGCCAGTGGCATAGACTCCAACACTTTGTCATTACTACATGATGCTGTTTTGCAGAAAATCAAGATCAAATCCACAAAACAGCTTCTGTCACGCTCTACCAGAAAAGACAATAAATGAGATCAAAACATGGTGGGTAGTCTCAGTCTTTAGCCTTCACATAAATATTGGAGAGCACCGTTTGCATTTTACACAAGAAAAACTACATCTATGACCAGCAGAGTAGAAAGAAGTCCCAGTCTTCAAAACTTAACACTCACAACACAAAAAACCCACGATGTCTCAAGTCTTCATTTGGCCCGAAGCAGCCTAAGCTGCACGCCTCAATTAGGGGAGCCTCTCTACAGCTTTATAAATGGTCGCAGTGAAAGCATTAATTCATTGGTATTCTGCTGACAGACAGTTGTGGAAAACGGCATTCTGGCTTACATCCAGGAGGAGGTCGACAGGAGGAGTCTGGGCTGAAGGAGGCTGCTCAGATAAGATGGTGGAGAAGATGGGGAGGAGATGGTGGCAAAACAGTGGGAAGAATACACACTGCTTTATAATTCACCCACCGCTCGACAGTGAGGAATGACAGGAACACTGACATGAACAAAAGGGAAATTCTTGCTTCTGTGATATTAATGAGCTCTGTTTAAAAAATATAAACCAGCAGAGTGAAAAATTACTCTGCATCTTCAACAAAAAGAACACTGCACTCCATCATAGACTATCTTGGAAATTATTTGGTTCCCGAGGGTAAGTGTCTACAAAACATGTAACATGATAAAATGACTCCTTATCAAATAAAGTGAAAACATAAGTTTGGTGGTTTTGCTTTTTCTGTTACATAGTGGTGCTGGTTTACATTCAAGATTGTTTCTGTGCAAAACTGCAAAAACTATTTTTTTGGTTTATTTTATCATCAACATAATGGTAATAAGGGGGAAAAAAAAAAAAGAAAACATACTTGTAAACCAATATGACTTAAAAATTTTAGCTGTTCTTGTTGTAGAAAACTGTCTTGTCTTTTCAGCCTATTGTGTTGTGCAAGTTGCCAAACAGAATTGTTATTAGAGTAGCACTATGTTACTCACTGACAATAAAAATGAGTGTTTGTTTAGACGGCATTAATTATGTGCATTCCTGGAGCTGTCATTGCCCAGCAACGTCCAACAGCAGAGAAACCTCTTTTTCTTTTTTTTTTTCTCACCAAGGAAGCTGCATCATATTACAACAGCATTACTAGGGATGGTGGGATTATTTAATTTCACAATTAACTCAATAATAAACACCCTAATTAAACAATCTTAAAGATTCCTCAACATTGTCACTTTCCATAAAAGATCATATCTGAACCTTAATGGCACATTAGCATACAGAATAAAAAGAAAGTTATTTGATATTAAATGGGTCATCCTGGAGTCACCCTTGAAATGTAATCTTGAAAACTGTCAGAATCTTTATGCAAAAACAATTGTTTTTTGGTGGATTATTATCCATTAATGCAAAAAAGAAAAAAAAAAAAAAAAAGGTTGACCTGCATGAACAGGTTAGGTTTGGAAGCCCAAATTAAAACTTAAAGACATTGTTCATGTGATTTTACACATCTGTAGTGTTAAAAAAATCCATTAACACGTAATAATCATGATAACTGTGGGGGGGTTTAAAAATATTGATTAATTGATGCATCGCAATACTTCCTTGTGCAATGCAATATAAATCGCAAACCCGCTGAATCGATTTACCTTCTGACCAATAGGAGGAGCTGTGCATGTTATTTACATTGTATGGACAAAGGCCATGTTAGATCATACAACACAAAAATAGCAAATATTTTTTTATTTTCAGATCTTTTATCACCCCCAAAATATGAGTTGACATACCACATGGGCATGAAAATAAATATTTAAAAATCTACAACAGTTTTCTACTCCTTACTGAATCGATATCAAAGCATTTGAATCAATATTGAATCAAAATCAAATCAAATCCCAAACAATCAAAATCAATTTGATTGATGAGATTCTTAACAATACCCAGCCCTAATGATAACCGTAAAATTGTGAATATTTGATAACAGTTGGATCAAGAAAACCTGTAATCATGACACCCGATATACACCATGGCTGATTCATAAAATTGCAAAGGGACATTATTGGAGGAAGAAAAAGGAAAGAAAGGGACAGAACAGGATGGTAATTACGGGTGTTATTTACCTAATTTACATGGAAGCATGTCTTAGCTGCTCTGTGTCGAGCTTTTGGAGTTCTGCCCATTTGCCACACACACACACGCACACGCATACATGAACACGCATATGCACACGCACCCCCACACACTTGTGCATGACCACAGGCAAGCTCATTTCTGCCAGCAGACGGAGTACACGTGTTGAGAAAACACATCAACCACCTGAACTCAGACTGAAGTACCAGCATTTCTTAAACTCTTCCAGGGAAGTGAAGATGGAAACAGTGGCGCTCTAGTAAGAAGCAGCCGGAGCATTTCTCCAGCTCCGGTGTTACACCGAGAACATCATGCCCATTGCGGGAACACGTACAGCTGAATGCACTGAATCTGCTGTCATTGTCATAATTTCTGAAGCATTTCATTTCATGTCCAATACCCTTTGTGGGTTTTGAACTATAAGAATATTTAGAGCGATTCCACTGAATGAAACGGTTTGATTCAGGACATTTAAAAAGGCTTGGTTGCCTTTAACAGCTACAGAGTTCATAAATACATGATTAACCAGAGCTGATTATAAAGGATATAGAGATTCACATCCAGTTTATGATGCCTGTATGCATGTTACACATGAAACTAACACTGAATAGTCCAAACAGACCAATTACTATATAGCGTACTGCGTCTCCATTTCCTCAGAGGAGTATCAACCTGGCAGTCCTTTCAAGTGTTTGTGTCAGTTGTCCCCCTCCCAGGACTGTGGACCTGAGGGAAACAAAACTTAAGAAAAAAGGGACGACCCTAATACACACACAACACACACACACTTGCTTGTAAAGTAGATGGCACAACAGCAGAAGGAAGCACAGGCTAGTAGTCTGGGAAAATATCATGCAATATCTTTTCCAGTCTGTTGTGGGTATTAAAGTAAATGCAAGGATGATGCAAATCCCAATAAATATAGCCTTATAAAACCAAATGCTCCCAAGACATGCTCTTTTGTCAACTACTAAGAGATTATGAGCTGTAATTAACAATCGAAAGTAGGTTTTCTAAATCACTGCCACTTAAGAAATGAGGCAATGGCACACTGAAATAAGCAGCCCAAAGTTTTCACTGTGCCTTGCTGTGTATTAATTTGACTCTAAAATAAATGCAAAATTCCTATACGATTATTTCCTCCTTCCAGTATAGTGCTTTTTACTGAGCCGAAGCATTAAATGATCATATATTAACCATTAATAAAGGCCATCAACAATCTGTGCAGTACATTTATCACTATTGGAATACAGAATTATTTTTTAGTAAACGTTTGCTGGGCAGTGTAGCAGCAACATACTCATTGGTACATACAGTAATACTTCAAATACCAATCAGCCTCTACAGATCACTGCTGCTGCATCCTATGACCATAAGATCCATGTTGTCATGTTTACAGAGGGAACAGGCTGCTGTTTTGATGTGTAATGCTCAGTGTCCCAGGGGGCGTTTGGCAGACAGACGTCTCTGTGTTCCCACTCAGCGACAGGATGGGCAGATCACACAGTGTCTGAAGTTTCAGCCCAACAATGCTGTCACAGCCTGCAGGGATGGAGACTTTGCCTCTGCCATTATAACTGTGCAACCTTCTCCAGCCTTCATGGAAAAACAGAGCAACCGTTTGATGCGATTCATCAGCTAAGCAGACATCCACTGATCACTTCTGTGTGCAAGAGTCTGCAAAAGGAAGAGGATTTGCTGTACTGGAATTAAGAGTCCTCCTGACACCAAAGAGTAATCTCGCAGAGGCTAAGTGAAGCTTTTAAGTCTGTCTAATGTGGTACTTTTGCTTCCTTTACTGACCAACAATAACAAAGCCATGCATATCAAACACACTGCAGTACTGTAGCTTTGCTCACTTCAGCCCGTTTCAGACCTTCACAATTACCTCACTGTTCGCCACACTCTGAAGAGATCTTCCTTATTTACAAGTTTTTAATTGTTAGATTTCTCCTTGTTATTTGATAGCAGCATGAAGTTTTAATCTAAGAAAGGCAGTTGGTCGTGTCAACTGGCCAACTTAGGGAACTTTAGGAAACTTAAAAACACTACAGTAGATAGTTTAGCTAGGCTGTAATGTAGGCGATGTGCATAAATGTGTTCAAATGTGCTCATGCGTCAGTGGCATAGCTCTTTTCTGTCCATTTTAAGCTGACCAAGCCCATCTTTTAGACAAACACGAAGTGAGCAGTTAGTGCAGCTCTTTCCCATGGCACTGAACATTTGAAGTGTTCAGTATCATGTTTATGAGTTAGCTTTTGAGAGCATCCTCCAGCAGAATTGACAAAACCTCACATCAGGGTTATTCAGTTTGGTTCCATGAAGACTGCAGTCCTGCAGGCGTTGCGTGTGCCCCTGCCCTAACACACCTGGCTCATTATTGGGCTCTATGCACAACTCCACTACTTCCTGAACCTAAGCCAGCTCCTTTGTTTCCTGTCTTTCATTACTGGACAAACTGATTTATCCAAGTGTGTCTGACCATTGTTGTCTTGGTTACTGAGGCCAGGAACACCTGGAATAATCAATTTATCCAGTAATAAAAGACGGGAAACAAATGCACTGGCTTAAGGAAGTAGTGGAGTTGTGCATAGAGCCCATTAGTCATTATGCAGAGCTTTATAAACAGATCCATTTAATTTGAGTCGGGTATGTTGGAGCAAGGAAACACAGAGGACCTACAGAACTTGCTGGACTGAATTGAATAAGCTGGTGTACTTGTTAACAGATCCAGCCACAGGCATAAAGGCATTGTATACACCAGTGTTTCTCAATCCTGATCCTCGAGGACCCCTGCCCTTCATCTATTCCAGGTTTCCAACTCCAGCACACCTGATTCAAAATCAACTGAACTGCTCATCAAGTTCTTTGTAAGCCTGCTAACGAGCCATTCATCTGAATCAGGTGTGTTAAAGTATGAAGCTCTTGAAAACCTGCAGGGCAGGGGTCATTGGGGACCAAGATTGAAAAACACTGGTACAGCTAATGCAACTGTTACAGATACGCATGTCTGTGAAGATACAGGACAGTTACAGATGTTTCTGAGCAAATGCACGACAGTTACTAGGGGTGGGAAAATTAGAAAAACAATTTAATCAAGATTTTAAAGCTTTTTCACTTCAATAAATGCTTTTCAGAATCCCTGTGGGGCTAAACAAAGTGTTTATGGAATGAATGAATGTTTCCTAGTCTCCCTTTCCTAGTGTCTCTGGCCTGTCTTGCAAGTCTTTCCTGAGCAGACCCGACACAGATCTTGCGACAACAGAAACCGCTGAACGGCACTCAGGTTCCCTATCCACCAAGCTGCTTCCAGCGCTGGTTTGCGCCAGAACCAGGGAGACGCGCTACCAACGTAGCAAAGTAACATCAACAAGCTAGTAAAAGCTTAGAAATATATTCAGGGATCAAAATAGAGGAAAGACCGATAGAGAAGATGTCTGTGTGTTGTGGGGGTGTAGGGGGAGTGTGAACTTTACAGCAGTGAAAGGACGTCACTAGGGGGAGCCCCAAGCTGAAGTTGCTGAAGAATGTCAGATATCTGGTGTTTTGAAAAAAAAAAAAAAATCGTAAACTTAAAGAATTGAAGTCTAGTAATTTGAATCAAATCAACACCCCAAAAATCGTTTAGAATCGAATCGGGAGAAACTCAACTCAACTTTATTCATAAAGCCCTTTAAAACAGCCGGTTAAAACAAAGTGCTGTACACATCAAGCAAATAGTTAAAGTAATTCTGAGACAAAACACTTTAAAAGAATAAGACAATTGAAAATACATAAGTAAAAATGATTTAAAACAAATATAACCAAATAAAATAACTAAAACAAACCACAAAAACAGAGAGTCTCATGCTGCGTTGAAAGCCAAACAATAAAAATAGGTTTTAAGATGACTTACAAAAATGGACAGTGATGAGGATTGTCTAATGAGGAGGGGGAGCTCATTCCACAGCTTTGGAACAGCAACTGAAAAAGCTCTGTCCCCTCTGAGCTTCCGTTTGGACCTCGGTACCTCCAGGAGCAGCAGGTCAGCTGACCTGAGGCACTGAGCAGGAGTGTAGGGATGGAGAAGCTCAGAGAGATGAGGATGGGCTACACCATTTAAAGACTTAAAAACAAATAAAAGAATCCTAAAATGAAATCTAAAATGCACCGGCAGCCAGTGGAGAGAGGCGAAGATGGGGGTTACATGCTCTGTCTTGCGTACTCCAGTTAAAAGGCGTGTGGCTGCATTTTGCACCAACTGGAGAAGTGCGAAGGAGGATTGGCTTACCCCAAAATAAAGTGTGTTACAGTAATCCAGCCGAGATGTAACGAAAGCATGGATTACAGTTTCAAAGTGCTGTTGTGCAAGAAAAGGTTGACCTTGGCCAGCTGTCTTATGTGGTGAAAGCTGGACTACTGTTCACTACAGAGATGATTTGCTGATCAAATTTAAAATCACTGTCCATCTTAAAACCCAGGTTTGAGACTACTGGCTTCAAAAAACCTGTAACAACGGGGGGATTCATTAAAGGGACTTGAGGAGGAATAAAAAAAAAAAAAAAAAAAAAAATTTCCTTTTTTTACATAAAAGGGGGAGAAAGAAAAAAAAAAAAAAAAAAGAATGTACCCATCCATGTTTCCGTCGGTTGCATTAGACAGGGTGTGGGCTGAAAAATGCACTGCAATTCGGGGTCCGAATTTCCTGCACTGCTCAAAGGGGGGGAAGGAAAAAGACCTAAATCCGGATTTGGAGAAGGAAAAGAGGGGAGGTTAAAATCAAAAAATGGAAACGAAAGATAATGAATTCTTCGGCAATAGAAAAAGAACTAGAAAAAAAAAAAAAAAAAAAAAAAAGGGAAAAAGGGGGAAAGGGGGGGAAAAAAAAAATAAAAGTTGGTGGGAAGGGGGGGGCTGGGGGGGGGGAAGAGGGAGGGGGGGGGGGAGTTTCGTTACTTAGTCTGACTCAAGTCCAGAAGGGGGCAGGGACCAAAAACCATCAATTTATTTTTGAGAGATAAAAAAAAAAAGAAAGAAAAGTTATAAAAAAAAAAAAAAAGAGGGGGGGGGGGGGAGAAGGGATTTTTTTAAAAGCAAACATATCATCGAAGGAGGAAAGAAAAAAAGAGGGGGCCTCCAGGGGACAGGGGGGGAAAAAAAAAAAAAAAGAGGGGGAAATAAAGGGACCCCAAAAGGAGAGGAAGGGGGGGATAATTCACCAACATCAAAAAAAAAAATCCCCCAAAAAAAACATGGGATGATGGGGCAAAGGTAAAATCGACTCGGTGCTGTCCAGAGATTTAAAACCAGACTGAAACACCTCCAGGACACCGTGTTCATCTAAAAACGACTTGAGTTGAGCGTAAACAACTTTTTCTAAGATCTTAGAAATAAAAGGCAGCTTAGAGATGGGCCTAACGCTGGTCAGCATACTGTTTGCAAGGCCAGGTTTTTTAAGTGGGGGCTGGATTACAGCATGTTTTAAACTCAAAAGAAACAACTCCAGAGGAGAGACTACTGTTAATAATGTCCAGAACAAACTGCCCTATAGCAGGAAAAACTTTTTTCAAGAAAAGTTTTGGGGGGAACTGAGCTGCTTGGCTGAGGAAAAGTTTGTGTGTCTCTCCTCGTGACACACACATCACGAGGAGAACCTGATGGCTTACTTTGGCCAATCAGATCTTCTAAAAATGATAAAGATACTGGTTCAAACTTCTCAAGCGCTGCAGGACAAGGAACTTGGGTGGAGGGGTCAGATGCTGGAGCAGAGATGAGAAACCTTGCAGTAGCAACCTTACAGCATCAATAAAAAAGTGTAGGAAGCTACTGCAAGTCTCAGAATATTCCTCCAAGCTGACAGGCTGTGGGGCATTAAGAACAGTGTCAATGGTTTTGAATAATACACGTGAATTATGTCGATTTGAATCAAAGAAGGCGTTATTGAAAAGTATATTGTCCCAGTCTAACAGTTACAGATATGTTTCCAGATACAGGACAGTTGGACACATGTTTGGTTATAAACATTGAGAACAGGGCAGCAAATTTTTCAAGGTGACAGCATGACAGAAACTGACAAGAAGTGGCAGTTTCAGGAGACAGGCATGAAGGAGTTTAAAAAGAGAGATGTCTGCCAGCTGAATCTGATGGATTTAACTTACAGCAAAAAGCCAGAGGAAAGCACCAGTAATGCAAATTTAACTTTTGTTCTGGCGTCTGTGTACATGTAGGCAGCTGAGAGTTTACAGACGGTCCTCACCTGTGTCATGAGCTGCCAAGGTTTGATTTTTATCTGCTGCAGAGCTTCCACTCCAGATTGTGTCAAACAGCTGCTGCTCTCATTTCTCGGGTGTCTTTTGGCATATGACATGTTGTTGTTGTTGTTTGAAGCTGCATTTTTCATCTACAGCTGAAGTAACCTTATGTTAGTGTGATGTAAACTGAAAGACTGATCTGTTTGTCACTGGACCACTGCTTGTGTGAATATGATATGCTTTACTCGGAGTACAAAAATGGGCTGTGCACCAATGTGTTGTCTTTTGTTTTTAAATCAGTTTGATTTATTTTCTTGGTGCATAGATAAATGCACATGACCTAAATGGAGGATTCTCAGTGCTTTTCAGCACCCCGTAACACTCTCCTCTGGATAATTACAATCTTGCATAAGAAAATAAGAAAAGCAAAGAGTGAGAGAAATTAAGGAAATCTAGATAATTTTGCGAGTTTGAACTTAATTTTCAATAGTGAAAATTTAATATAGTTTATTTTGATCCATCTGAATTGAACTTTGGACTAGTTTCTCAAGCAGGAGCTTACATAACGCTGCCTGTCGATAATAGGGGTTTCCCCAAATAGTCGACAATTCAACGATTCGTTTCCAGGACTGGGCTTCGACTGTCAGTCTCTAAGTTGAATAGTCGCAACATGTGGTTACCAAGCAAAGATCATACCATCCTGGCAGTAAGGGGGTGCTCAATGTTTGATTTTTACAGAATATTAATTTGTTCTTTAAATAATTGGTGTTATAGGTCTATTAGCAGCCTAACAATTCTGTTACTAAGTGTGGCATAAGGTAAGGAGGGCCAGGCAGGCGGGTTTGAACCGCAGTCAAACCCGCGTGCGCTGAGCATTCAGCCAAAGAGACGTCTCTATGACCAAGTAGCCAGAGACATGATGACAGGATCCTCAACTGTCACATCATCATCGTCATCGTTGTAGCTTCTTCCACTGATTAACAGCATCAGTCTGTCAAGGTGGGAAACAGTCTGACTGCTGCAGATATAAACCCCGCGTCTACTCCTTTACGTAATGCTCAAGATGGATGCGCTGGTGCTGCTGGAGGCTTATTCACATTGTATCAGGAAAGAACGTGTTTGTAAGGACCATAATTTCCTGAATCATGAAGCCTGCTGCTGATGATGGCAGCGCTTTTACTGTATCCTTGTCCTCAACTGGACCGCTGTCTCTCTGCATCAGTTGTTGAGTGGGGCGTGGGGGGGGGCCCCCAAAAAAAGGGGTGGGAGGTCAGGGGGAGAATGCTGTACCAATCCAACAAGGTGTGTATCCTTTGGCTGTGATGTTCTGCACATTCCCTCCACGCCATCCCGAGGAGATTCTCTTGTCGGCTTTATTGGTAACAAAGCAAGGAGCACACCTCTCCTGTTAACATGATTTCCAAACACACAACCTCTAAAGCAGGGGTAGGCAACTCCTGTCCTCGAGGGCCGGCGTCCTGCAGGTATTAGGACTTTCCCTGCTGCAACACACCTGACTTCAATCAATGGGTAATTAGCAGACTTGTGCAGCCAAACTATCGACATCAGGTGGTGTGTTGAAGCAGGGAAGCCCTGAAGACCTGCAGGATGCCAGCCCTCGAGGACCGGAGTTGCCTACCCCTGCTCTAAAGAGTCAGATGGTAACAGGTGCTGTTAGCACAGCCTTTTCTGTGGCAGGATTTATTTACTTATTTATTTAGGTCAGATCTTGTTTTATTTTGGGACATTATACATTTTACCTGGAGACTGTGTCTCAGCAGCGCAGCATCATCGCATTTTTGCTGCACACTTTCTAACTTTTACATGGATATAACTTTGTACTTCGCTATGAGCCTATTTTTTTTGTTGTGTAATTTATTTATTCAGTGAAAGTTTTCTATTGGAATTCATTTTATGTTTGACATTTGGACCATGCACGGCCCGCACAGACTGTTACACCCTTTTAATTCTCCTTCCCGACTTTGAATTGTTAAACAAAAAAACAAAAAAAAATATTAGGGTTATGCCTGCAGTGTTAACTGAAAGACAAAAAACTAATTAATGAATTGCGTCATACCAACATCTATTGTAATTTTCTTTTTGTTAAATATTTTAAAAAAAATAAGATCAGGACTTTAAACAAGTAGACACTTTTACAGCCTAATCAGTAATATAGAACAATAAAAGTTGATTGACACTTTCTGTTGTTGTCATCTTGTGCCAAATGAAAAATTTAATTTATTTAATAGAGGTATTAAAGCTCTTTCTCTGGAGCAGGAAAAAACGCAAATGAGATTATGAATCAATAAGGGAAAAATACAAGACATGATTCGATGATTCCTCGACGAAAGGCATGATCTGACGAATCAGGTTCAACTATGAAAACTCTTAGTCAGGGACACCCCTCGTAGATAATGCTGTACTATAAGGCAGGGTTCTTGAGAACCACTCACCCACCTGATTCATTACTGGATGACTTGTTCTGGTGTTTTATATTAAAAGAATAAAATAAAAACCAAAACAGCCCTACCAGCATGAGAAAAAGACAAAGAAAATGATCGACACATTTTCAGATGAACCTAAAGATTATTCCAAAAAGTTAAATTACATAAGTGTAAAAGTATCACGATCCAGGGGTCTCTGAAACAAATGTAGCAGTCTTTTTAAATGTCATTATCAAGTACAGAATGATGGTGCAAATTCATTGTTCTGAATAGAAAAATTCAAAATCACTTGCAATAGAAATAAATCCAATATATATATAAATAGATAAGGGTCCAAATCATCCGCCTTACATGTTGTATGATTCACAATTTAATTTATACCGAAAAAGGAAAAAAAGGAAAATTTCTGAGATCAAATCAACCAACAGTGTTGATCAACTTTAGTATAATTCTCAGGTTACTTTCTTTACAACGTCACATGTGCAAAGCTCACCAGATGGCCGGACGGCCAGATGTAGAGAACAGTTTACCTCTTGCAGATTTCTATATGACTAAGTTTATAACATTTCAGACAAAAATATAAGCTATGCAATTCATAAATCTCAAAATTTATGATGCAAAACTTTGAGTCAGCATCTCAAAAAAAAAAAGTTTGTTACAGATTTCTGTTACAGAAGGGTTTGGTCATATGTTTGATCGGCTTGCCTGTTTGTGCGCATATTGTAAAATAAAGCAGAGAGAAAGGAAAAGTATTGATCAGTGGCCATCTTTGCATTACTGGTGCCAAAATAATCCCCTCCACCAGTTGATGTACTTGGTGTGGGGTTAAACATTCCTCTGTTTTCACCAGCACATCATGCATCATCAGATGCGTCACAAAATTGAACATCTATTCTTCTTCATTTGATGCATGGTCCAGCGTTAACACCTTAGAGAAATGGAAAACATTTCAAGCGGCTGCACAGGACTGAAAGAAAGCACCAAAATATGTTCTTCCTTTCAGTCAGGTTGATGCTGACTCTTTGGGAACAAATGATGGTTCCAGCTCTCACTGAGGGACACTGGGATGCACAAGTTTGATAATAAGGCTCCACAAACTATAATATAGTGAAGACTGAAATAGTTCAGGGAATTCCCTTTTTCTTTTTTCCGACAGCTTGAGTCTTTGACTCATTTTCAACTTTTTGCCATTTGTCACTAGTTAGCGGACAGCACTTCACAGAATTGGGAGCATTTCGGATAAGTGGGTTGGTTCTTGGTGTTGCCAGAAGTGCTGATTATCAGCTGAATATCAGTACAAAGTTTCTCTTCAATACCAGAAAACAACAAGCGTAATCTATCTAAACTAATGCATTTTCTAGTTGAGCAGAGCTCAGCTGACAGGAGGAAAAACTTTAAAGTCACAGTTGTGACTATAACTGTACTTTCATCTTTTCAGCATCTTTCTATTAGATTTAACCAGAAATTTCTCTTACTCATTTTTATTAAAGAAATGAGCATTTTAAAATATATTCTCTTGCTGCCAAGGAACAGATACATAATTCCTTTACATTTCTCCTCTAGTTTACCCATGTGGCTCTCAAATTATCATTGAATTACGAACTGATTTACAATGAAAAATGAATCCAGCAGATGTGGCCAGCTATAAAAGCCGCAGCCTCACATGTTCATCATTAAAGTAAAATTATGTATTTTTTGTTGTCTGTTTGATCCCAGGTTGTATCCAGTTTAGTCACCGATGCATCAGACACGGCTGTTCACAACCACTTGTCACAGCCCTCAATAGGAGGGTGTGACATGGCAGGATTCATGAAAAAATGAAAATAAAAGGCAATGACAGCATGTGACTTGCACCAGAATAAAGTCGTTTCACATTTCCTTATGCAGTCCACTAGAAGAGCAATATCATATTCCTGTATTTCAGCAGCTCTCCCCTATCATTACTTTTGTTTGATGAGGTAATTGTATAATGGTGCATCACTGATAAATTACAATATAAAAAAATCAGAATGTTGCTTTTGATGTCCATTTATGAGCAGATGCCATCATAAAGTCCATAATCCATACAGTTTTCTGCGAATACTAGCTAAAATAAGACATGTTGAGCCAAATAACAAATTTAAGAGTTCTTCAACTCTGAATGCCACTCCAACAGTTCTTTTGAAGCCAGCAGGTCACAAGGTCATGCAGCTGAAGGAGAAGTTGGCATGCTCTCCCTTCATTTCATTGTAAGAGGACAGGATGGGTTAGGGGTGCCACTAGTTAACCCCAGCTGACAGAGAGAGATGAGTGGGAATGAGTGAGCAGGCAGTGATGGAGGGTCCTCTCCTCCTCCTAATAAAGCAGAGAGGGGAGGCCAAACGATGTTAAATCACCTCCAACGCCTGCCTCTCACACAGAGCCAAGCCGTTAAAGTGGCTGCTGCAAAGTAGAGGGCCTGTTTCCAAGAAGCTCATTTGACAAACATTGGGGTTTATGGTAGTTGCGCGGCACAGAGCTTGAGTGAGCCATTTGCGTTTTATTCAATCTACTTAACCAGCGGACGGAGGCTGTAAAGGCTGGCAGCCACACTGAGTGGAGGCAATATTGATGGCAGTGCTGTAAATAAAACTGCTGATGACACAGAAATATTGATGGGGACATCTCATGTCTGAATGTGAAACAAGGCAACACGCCGTCACAGCTCTTCCTGCAGCTTACTTAAGTATCTGAATTATACAGTATGAAGGGGCAGACCACACTGCACACTTACTGTTGAATTGAGGAGCCACATAAAAAAAGGCTGTAATTCCTGAATGATTACGGATATTTTTGTTAGATACCTTAAATAAAACTGCACAATTTACACCCCAATAAGATCTTTACTGTTTCATTTTAAATGCACTGTGATTGTGTACGAAGGCAAAGTTACAAATTAAAAAGGGTCTCAGTCATTTACATACGCATTTGACTGAATATGCTTCAAGTTTAGGTCCCATCTTACATTTTGTAATATTTTTCGCGGAAGGCAAATTAGACCCATTGCAAAAGCAGGTTTTGCATTGCAGCAGAGACATCCATATCGATTCTACTTGTGTGAGGTTTATCCATCCAACACAGTCATATAGACGCATTTCCGCTGCCAGATCTTAATGGGGACATGTTGTTTAACACGAATCATTTGCAAGCCTCAGCTCCTATAGTTTCCATTTACACCTGTATGTTGGATTGCAATTGAGGCATGGGAATTTAGAAATGCTTTAGCAACAAAAAGAAAAAGGAGCAAAGAAAAAAGAAAAAGAATGGATATTAAAGTTTCAAAGAGGTTGACAAAGTAATTACAAATTGGTTTTAGACTAGGCATGCACCACACGCTGACAGGCTTTTAAGCAATTTTCCCGTCCTTGTGTTTGTTTGATGCCTGCTCCTGCAATGTCATTCAAGTACGATCACACATAAATGTGGATCAAAGTCATTGTGTTCCATTAACTTACAAAGTATAAAGAAAATCTGCTATAAGAAACTTCTTTCTCCCATTTCCCCATCAAGACTCAAACATTATACCACCAGATCAATGTCAATTTGAATACATTTAATTAAAAGAGAAATATTTCTTTCATAGCAGTCCATTTATACAGATGGCAAAACTTGTATTGACCCCTGGTGGTTTGTTTTTATGCAGCACAACAGCCCAGACAGTCAAGGTATTAAGTAAACTATGAGGTAATTTTTCAACATTACTCTTTCATTTCAGCTTTGGGGCATTATTTCTTCCAGTAGTAATTTAGCTTCACTTCTCTACTGCCTCTCAAAAACCAATCACTAAAATGTTCTGTACAGTAATTAGCTGAAATGAGTCATGGTGCATCTTTGTACCTGCTGCAATGCAAGCTGGGGCTGTTTTGTTAGAAAAAAAAAAGGACATAAAACCAGTTTTCTTTTTCTGTCTTTCTTATGAGTGCTCCACTGAGATCATCACAGTGTAGGTGTTAAAGCCAGGAATGCATAGAATTGCTGTCTGGCTGTGCAGTTTCGTTCTGCATCCCAGTTATGAAATCAGTCAATACGAAAAATGGCTGCAAGCGTTGCAAGCTTTTGGGCAACAAAGGAAGATTTGGCTACAACTTTCATCTTTGCTTCCCAGCTTCCAATTCAGATAAAGCTTTCCACATCCATCCAAAACATGGCAAGTTAAGCATTACAAGCTTTTTCACCACAACTCAGTTCACTGTGAAATAGACCCGACCGCAGTGACAAAAATAAAGAGCAATTAACCAGAAATAAACACAACTGCACACCACCTGCTGTTGGTGTGCTCCATGTGAAGGCTTTTATTGTTCCTACACATTAGTGAATTTCTACAAACTACTCGGATTCAGATAAATTCTTTCAGTTTATATCAGGATGTATGCTTTTTAGGTTTCGTCAGAGCAACAGTGTGACAGGTAGTATTTGACCAAAAGAAGCACTAGAATGGCACTCATGTTGGTTTAGTACATGTTCAGTGATAAAAATATTTAATAATTACAAATGAATTGATCTAAATTAGGTCTAAATTAAAGTAATTTAAGAGAAAAATCATTAAGGTTCCTCACAAATGTGTAGGTATACATCTATGTGCTAGGAGAAATGTTTTCCCATCATCATGAGAGTTGATCCTCAGCTTTAGAATGGAAATACTGCATTATCAGCACTGTAACTGCCTTAATGAATAGACAAGGAAAACATTGGAGGAATATAAAACCTTGGTGACCATTAGGAAGTGAACAATACAAAGTCATCCAGAGGTTACTATTATGTTATAATGAAGTTACTATTATTACATGTTTACTAGGGTTAGAAGCTCTGTCATCAGGAGGGGCTCAGAGGAAACAACTGCTCCTCCGCATCAAGAGGAGACACATGAGGTGGCTCAAGCATCTGGTCTCCCTGCAAAGAGAGCCAGAGGAAGACCAAGGACACGCTGGAGGGACTACATGTCTCGGCATCCCCCCGGATGATCTGGAAGAGGTGGCTGGGGAGATGCAGGTCTAGGTTTCCCTGCTTAGGCTGATGCTCCCATGACCCAATCCCAGAAAAGTGGAGGAGAACGGATGAACAATTTAATACATTCATTTCATTAGTACCGGTACACACTTTCTACTAAATAATGATATACTATTTTTGTAAAGTCAAATGAATATAGCTTAAACTTTGTCATAATTACAAAACTAAAACAAAAGGCATAATAACTGCAGCTTCTTAGTGTTTTGGTACATTTCCAAGTCAAGCCCCAAGTGTTTTACCCATAGCACATTTTTAAAAAGGTCAGTCAACGCTAGTATGAAAAAAAAAAAAAAAGAAGCTCTTGATAAACAGAAACTAGGCCTTAACTACATTGTTTGTGTACTAGAACCCTAGTCTGATATATACTGGAGAGACTGGAAAACTGTGCTACTTTTGTAAAAGCTAAATAGTTCTATTACATAAGTCTAATATTTCTAATCTAAATTTAGAGTTTGCTCCATATTCTGAAGCCAGCAGCTGCAAGGAAATGTGTGTATTGAATTATAGATATTCTGCTTGCATGCTTTCAAGTATCAAAGACAGTTAAGACCTTCAAAAACCAGAACTATGTAAAAAAAAAAAAATATTGGGTTTTTTGCCATCTTTATGCCACCACATCAAGTTCTCACCATTTTTTACAAGATGTGTGGTATTCAAGTCTCCTGTCAGCATAAAAGTAACAAAAGTAGAGTGATTTGGTGGTGATCTGCTCAAATCAAAAGGGATTTACTTTTGGCTCACCATTAACATGTAAACAAGAAAAGCCCTGCAGAATAAAATGTGTTAACTTATTATTGCTACTCTTAGAGTGAAATGAAAGAAAAAGTAGGATTATCATGAGGGCAAAGTGTTATTGTGTTTCAGTTTTCTAAAATAGTTCTTTTAATTGAAATTTCAAGTAGTATTGTCTTCAAAACAATATAAGCTACAGCTTTCAAGAAAAATTGGTCTCATTCAGTGCTGGCACCAGAGGAGAAAAAAATGAGGAAACAAAAGAAAATGTCATGCTGCATCTTGTGGCTTAAAAGCAGAAGAGTGTTTTTTGGGTGGGTCACCTGGTCTCTGAATTAAAGATCAATTTTCTTGTGTTTCACTTCAGTACTCACCACCCACACATGCAGTCACACTTCATCAGTTTCTCACAAGCACAACACGCACATTCCTTGGCCGTTTCTCTGGTGGGTGTTTGCCATGTTGCAGCAGCTCTCTGAAGTCAACATCAGGTTGCGGATGGTTAACTCTAGCTGTAAAATATGGTGCCCTTTACTGCACTGCGGGAGCAAGGATGGGTTAATGAAAAGTGCTGACCCAGTCCAGACAAAAACCGACATGCTGCCCCTCTAATTTTCTGCCCAGTGGGGTCACAAAGGCACAGGCCACAAGTTTTAAGGCAACCCCAAAGAACGCAACATTACTGTGACTTTATGTTTGCCCTTTTGAAACGGACAGATAGTCACACTTTGTGGTATGAACTACAGTGTTGACGGACTTTTGTTTAGGGTCAATGAGCTGACCTACAGTGAAAATAGATTTCTGAACAAGATTTACAAGGTGGAATGAATCTTTAGGGGGCAGATATGTTTAAATAAATTCACACACTGTCAGTTTATTGATGTAAAAGATAATGTATGTCACTGTGAGGGCAGCATGGTGCAGAGGATGGCTGTTTAATTTTCTTTAAAAAAAATAAAAGAAAAGAAGAAGTAGAAGTCATAGTTTTCAGTCTGAGGGGAGCCTGCATGATCTGCCTGGATTTTAACAAGTTTTTCTGGTTTCCTCTAGTTCAAAGACATGCCGGTTGAGTGAATTTTCAAGCTCCCTGCAACCCTGACTGGGATGAGGCGATTTTAAAAATGAATGGACAGATGTGTCCACCATGACAAAGAAAGAGACCATGTGGGTTTTCTGATATTATTGCATTTGAAACACAAATGTTATTTAAATAGATGCCACCAAACTAAATTATTCAAACCAACCCCATGGCAACAGCACTCCTTTATACCGCCAGGCTCCACGAACAAAACAATCTGCCCCATCACACTGCCACTACTGTAAGAATGCCTCAAGATACACAAAACTAAACCTGAAGTGCCTTTCTCAATTAAAATTTAAATGGATATGGTGAGACAAAACTGGCTCATCAAGAATCCTTCAGTCCACAGGATTCATTCAGCTGTCAACATTCTGATAGCAGACACTGAGACACCTCCAAAGGCTCCAAGCCCATGCCCTGAACAGTCCAGCTTCTGATGAGGATAAAGGAAGGTCTTAACATCATGGCTGCTCAGCAGAGAAGCAGTTAGTCAACAGGAGGGGTGATTTTTCCGGTCCTTATAACTTGTCAACCTCAAAACCTTTTCTAGATTATATAGCTTTAATGTTGCTGAGGCAACAGCTTGAGACAACAGAAATGTCATTTGTTGACAATGAACTGTCAAAGTGAGGTGCTGGATGCATATGGAGGGACACCAGCAACACTGAGTTTAACATACCCAACACCCTACCCAAACCTGGGGTGTGTGTGTGTGTTATACAGTACAAACCCATCTGCATGTCTGGTCATACTTCAGAGGGATTTGTGTATGGAACTAAGGTGAGAAAATCCCCAATCTACATTCTAGTTGTAAACAAACTCATACATATGCTTGTTTTACTTATACTTTTGGAATAAAATCTGTAAGGAAGTATATTTATATCCAGAATCCACTTTTCAGGTCAAGTTGTATGTGAGCAGCCACAAGACAGTTAAAAATTTACAACACGTTTTACCTCTTTAGAACTGGTGGTATCTAATAAACTTCTCTCTGAAATCAGTAAGTTGATTAATCAACAGCTTTTCCCCATTACACAGGATTTTTGTGTCTGCATGCGTTAAAAAAAAAACAAAAAAAAACTGCCACAGTCATTGTAACAGCCATCATCAGTGGGGCATTAAAAGCGCACGCTTGCTTGCCGGCTGACTGCAAGTATCTACAGTACTGTATGTCACAACATTATGCTTGGATATATAGAACCCAAGTTTAAGACCTATGGGAAGCATGTGGATATAAAACTTAAGTCTTTAATTACTTCTGAACAGGAAAAAACAGAGCAGCTACTCCAGAGAAAACAAAGTTCACAATAATCAGAGAACGATCAAACAGGAGCTACGACAGCAGGAGCAAGTCCATCTGTTTTTCTGGGTTTTATTATGAAACTGATCCATCAGGGAGCGAGATCACAGAGAGCAGTTCAGCATCTCTGGTATATGAGCTCAAAGAATCTGTCTGCCACATCATTTATAGCACGAAGAAATGAAGGTCTCAGCATACAAACAGTTATCAGTAATTACGTCATCCTCTGTCTGCACAGTTCTTTCTCTATCTGGTGCACACCGACCTGGTCGTTTATTATCCTGGGTCAGGATAAGACATCTTTCTAATGACAACAACAAACATATTTTTGTACATGTATTGAGTAGAGAGAATTATTGTTCACATCACATCAAAGTAAAACACACTGAATAAATTCAGAATAAGATCAGCCTCAACATAGTCCTTCAGATTTGTTCACCCATTTAAATGAATCATAATAAATGCCTCCAAAAATCTGTGTGGTCACCGTCATAATAGAGATGCAATATTTACCATTTCCTCTTCCCTTTCCCCCGTATGCACCCACCAACCAGTTTCCAGAAAACTGTGTGTGTAAATTAAACATCTACTTTCATGTTCTACTGGCTCTCAAACATCACAAACAGAGATAAAAGATTACAAATTTCTATCCCTGGAGATGAAATCTTCCATCACTTTTACCAAAGTTAAGAGACTAATGCAAGTGTGTCATTGCCATGAACCTCTTCCTCATAGCCTGTCCCAGGCCAACAAATGGATCAAGATAAATAATTCCCTGTGAACTATTTTGTTTCATTTTGTTGGTCTGTATGGAAAAACCAGTCAGCTGTTACTAACGTTTCTGTTCTTACAAAGCAGGAGTGAGGTAAATAAAATCTTAGATGAATCAAGATGTAGGGTTGGATGAGTCTGGATTATTTCACAAAAGTTGATTAAAAAATTGATAAGGTAGTGTTGGAAGATGACAAAAGGAAGAAACTGGGAGGCAGAAATGGACCATCTGGACAGTGAATCTCATGCACATGCCAGCACAATCTGTAATAAGAGCAAACATGTGGAAGCACTTTCGCTTCTATGAAGCTGAACTTAAATATTTTGGATACACAAGAAACATGACAAACCACATTACACATTTCCAGCCAGAAAAGGATGAAGAACAATCTGATGGTTTTCTGGTTGGCAGTAAATGCATTTTACAAGTGATGTGGAAGCTTCAGGTCAACTTGGAAAGGTTGAAACAAATAAAAAACTCAGTTGAAATTCTTTTTTTCCCCCCAAACATTTGTCCATATTGTTAAAACCAGAGCTTCTGCACTTTGTTCGATCCCTGATAACATCCCATTTTGAATACATATTTACTGGCTCAATTATCATCACAGTATACAAGAGACAACTATACATGCTACTGCATTACCACAAACTTGTATGTCGCTGAAACTGTGGATTTCATGAAGCATGGCTAACAGAAACACACATGTACTTCAAACAAGTGCAGTGAATGAGCATATTGCTCATTGCACACAACAGGAGAGTACTCTCCTTTTTTCAATGCTGCAAAATTTGTCAGTAAATGTAGCTTTCCAGTTAACTGGCACAATCTAGTTTGTTTTATTAATACAGTATAGTGTAAGTAAAGTACAGACTGCTACAAATACTTTCCTTTTGAAGTACAAAGTTGTTATGAGGCAGAAAAGTAGGTCTTGTATTCAAAGGCTCATGCATAAAGATGCATGTATAATCATTTACAATTGCATTCCAGTCCTCTGAATTGTAATCAAATCAAATAGCAAGGTACTGCACCTGGAGATACCCATCCTTTTATTACAGCTGCGATATGGAAAGGTTTTCAGGATTACTGAATAATAACTCATCTGCCAAAATGTCTGCCTTGAAACATGCAGATCATTGACTCATCTTTCTGGTCTCACTGAACCTGGTTATTCATCATCATAACATTTTCTGGAAACAAATGTGTTAGAAATAGGTATACTCAAGCCATTTAATGAAGAGATTACTGCAAAACAATTCCTGAAACTGCTTACACGACACATTTCTCAATATTATCAATGTCCTTAAAAAAACAAAACCAAAAAAATATAGATGCGATGATAAATAAAGGTAAACTGCCTCCAACAATCCTTTTGAAACAGACATCATTTATGATAAAGAGCCATTTCAAAACTGCAAATTAATTCCACTTTCTAAGGTTAGGACTATGACACACACCAAACGTTCAATTCTCTGCCTGCTTTGTTTTCACTGTCAAATCAAAGTCAGACATGACTCCTCTCTCCTAGCAGCTATAGGCCTCATTACAGTACACAAATCCATGCATGTCATCTTAAATCATGCTAATGTGGATAGGGGAGCATGTAAGTGGAGTAAAAGCAAGCTGCATGCTTGACAAAATTCAAATGACGGATCCTTGCAGGAGGCAGGCAAACAAGTTATCAAATACAGCTATAATATACATTTATAACTTAAAAACTTCACTTCATAAAGTAAAATTAAGGACTTCTTTGTTAATATTGAAGAAGATTTTTTTTATTATTATTACCATCTCTTCAAGTAGTCTAACTGTATGACTCACAAATACCCAGCTGCAGGGTTTCCCAAGATCACATCTTTATATCTTTTGATTTAAAAGATTTCATTTAGGATAATTACTTAGTCTATTACATTTTGAGAATCTGAAACTTCATGTCTGTTTACGCACAATCAATTTTTTTTATTTCAGCCATTTATGTTATGCAGCTGTAGCCTATCTGTACTTGTGCACGTGACAAATTTCCCTTTGCGTGACAATAAGCTTACCTTATCTTACTAACAGAAAACATTTTCCTGTAGCTAATTATTGGAGTGAAGCAAATAATAAACATCTTCTGACTATTATCAATGACTATAGTTGTACTCACGTGATTCTTTACTGACTTCATGAGAATAAAGGCGTTTGGCTGATGGGCTCGTTTCCACCGCCGAACAAGCTAATTAAAGTCAATCAGCATCAGCTGCCACAACTTTGACGTCAAAATTAATGATATGACCACAGTTTCAAACAAAGCTATTTTAAGTTATGCTGCTTAACTTATTTTAATCAGCTAATACATACCAAAGAGTTTTAGCGCTTAATTTAGGCGTAGTTGCCTAAAATATGTTAGTTTTTGCCTAATTTTCACTTAGCCTACTACTCTGTGCTGTGCTACAACTGCCTATAGCCCCACCAACATAAAATACGATTGGCTGCTGACGTAAATACTAATGATTTTCGGGTAACTAACCAATGAGATTAACCTGTAAAATCAGAACTGCAAGATGTTTTAATTATTGGATAGAAAATAGACAACTGTTAATTGTTCACCAAAAGACTTTAGAAGTAGTGCCATATTATTTTAGACAGTGACTCAGTGAGTTTAGTCAAAACAGATTTTTTTAAAAAGGCAAAACATTTCTACCTCACCTTTAAAGGATATACTGTGGTAAAATGATCTTAGACCTTTGAAAAAGGGGGTAAAACAACAACAACAACAACTTGAGTCTGGAAACATAACTGAAGTGTTTTATTCATTTTCATTTTAACTTTAGAATTAGAAATAGAAATAATTTTAGAATTAGAAATAGGAAGAAAAAAACTACTGTTGGTACCTAAGCAATATGTCTTAACAGTTAAACGAGAAAGATAATATTAGATATATTCAAGGATCTTTGAAATGTGTGTTTGTCTATTAAACACAAAGTATATCTGTAAATGTGCAGGAAAACCGAAAGGCTGTGACCCTTGCAGCAAATCTATCATGTACAACCAGATGTCACAATGAGTCAAGACTGCAAACTTTAATAGGATTTCATTAATGCATTTTGTGAAACGACATATTTAATTCCTGCAAAGACTCTGGATTTGCTTTCATCTGCAAGTTGTGGCACTGTTAATTATTTCTTCCATGAGTGACACTTTGGATGTCAAGGTAAAACTGACTGTGATCTCTCTCTATCTTTTCCTTTAAAAAACCTTTTTATGGGTCCAAATTTATTTCTTTTTACGTATAAAAGATGCGTTTTGAAATTTAGATTAGCTTCAAAATCTAAGTGAAGCTCCAAGTTGCCTTTATTTGCTGAGGCAGTTTATCTAATGACAATACAAAGAAAAGTGTTTCATCACTCTATTCCTAACACTAAAACAAGCTACCTTCAGTCTTCCACCTTTAATGAAGAGGAAGGGCGATGGAAGCACGTTATGTTTTAGGGGGATGAAAAGGTTGTGAATCATGACACAGAAATGCTCCCAAGCCTGCGAGGGGCAAGGAGCTCTGCGTCCATCCCCATCTACATGTGCTGCAGCTGGTGTTTGTAGTAGAGGTGAGCTGTGATTTAAATAGGCAGCCTGCAGGATCAAAGCTCTTCTAGCTGCAGCCTTTCCGCTTGCATGGTTATTATAATTGATCTTATTCAGAGGACGTGCTGCTTCCGTCAGGGCCACGTCTTCCCGCATTACAGCTGAGGAGCCTCAGTTTAGCAAAACCAGCCTTTGCAGGTACACACTCTTTTCCCCTCCCCTCTGAACATCTTAGGAAGTTTTAAAGGCTCCTTCATCAGACAGCCTCCCAATTTATCAGCTTCAGTCATCCAATGCTAAATTGACCTTCAACATATTTCATTTACTTTTGAAGCCACTTTTTAAACTCTTAATTTAGAGTTAACCTCTGTGCAAAAATCTGTCCTCTACTGTTAAATTTGCTCCCTGTTTGCAGAAAAGTTGAGCACCTGCACGGGCTGTAAAAAATTGGAATCATATAGTTACAGAGTAAATTTATGTGGATTTCAGTTGTGCAACTGCAAGTACTGCATTTGCTTAGTTTGTCCAAGTTTTATTAGTTGATGGTTTTAACATGGTGGCTAATTGACACAACATAGATCTGTGATCGACCCCCCTGAGTGTTTAGTCAACCTGCTGTTTGCAGGCATGTGTCTTACACGCTTAACTTTAGTATTTTCATGGGTTTCTGAAATTCAGTGGCATGTTTATGTCTTAATATATATTGTGTTTTCCCATAAAAGCAGCCGGATATCTCAAATTCACCAGTGATGAAGTGCCAAATTAGTAGCCAGCTGTCAAGAGCCGGTAGTTTGGGGTTTTGCGGCCCATCGTTCCTCATCAAGCACACCTAGCCCCTTTTTAATATGTTGAAGATAGAGTAACAGGCTCTGTGATAGCGCTTCTGTTAAATGAGCCATTTGAAAGCATGCCTCATTTTTCATAATCTTGAAGAAGTCAATTAAGGGCCTCGTGGAGCGCATGGAGCCCCAAGGAGACATTGAGGTGCAATGTTTAGAGAGGATACACAAGTGAGTTTGAGTCACAAGAGAAAGAAAAACAGGCAGAGTCTCAATGGAAGCACAACAGGGAAATGTAACCAACAGCTTCTAAAAGGATAAACAAAAGAAAGGCTATAAAAATGTCACACAGTGACAGTGACACTAGTTCTTGTATGCCAGCCAGCCCGCTGCTTTCATGGCTTTGACAAGGACAGCAACAAAAGCAAGAATATTCAAATTGTTTGTGGTTAAAAGATGACTATTGTTATACTTTGTGTGGCTTCGTCTGCTTCTGAAAAGCAGAGAACTATGATACTGCATCCTGAACAGACAGCAAGACATGACAAAAATGCAATTGAAAACCTGCAGAAAAGCCTTCAGGAAGATGTTAGTGTCGCAGGTTAACAGCAGGAAATGTATCCATTATCATGTCTCCGACAAGTAAATACAGCCACCGTTTTACTTCCATTCCAGTCAGAGAAATTTGGTTCTCACAGAAAACGTACAGTGGGTACAGAAAGTATTCAGACCCCTTTAAACTTTTTACTTTGTTTCATTGCAGCCATTTGCCAAAATCAAAACAGTTCATTTTATTTCTCATTAATGTACACTCAGTGCCCCATCTTGACAGAAAAAAACAGAAATGTAGAAATTTTTGCAAATCTATTAAAGAAGAAAAACTGAAATATCACATGGTCATAAGTATTCAGACCCTTTGCTCAATACTGAGTAGAAGCACCTTTTTGGGCTAGTACAGCTGTCAGTCTTGCAACAAGTTTTTCAAACCTGGATTTGGGGATCTTCTGCCATTCTCCCTTGCAGATCCTCTCCAGTTCTGTCAGGTTGGATGGTGAACGTTGGTGGGCAGCCATTTTCAGGTCTCTCCAGAGGGCTCTGGCTGGGCTAGTCAAGAATGGTCTGAGTTCCTAAGCCACTCCTTTGTTATCTTAGCTGAGTGCTGAGGGTCATTGTCTTGTTTCACTGTTGGGATCGTATTGGGCAGGTGATGAGCAGTGCCTGGTTTTCTCCAAACATATCCCTTGGAATTAACTTCAAAAAGTTCAATCTTGGTCTCATCAGACCAGAGAATCGTATTTCTCACAGTCTGGGAGTCCTTCATGTGTTTATTTGCAAACTCTATGCGGGCTTTCATATGTCTGGCACTGAGGAGAGGCTTCCATTGGGCCACTCTGACATAAAGCCCCGACTGGTGGAGGCTGCCGTGATCGTTGACTTTGTGGAACTTTCTCCATCTCCCTACTACATTTCTGGAGCTCAGCCACAGTGATCTTTGGGTTCTTCTTTACCTCTCTCACCCAAGGTCATAACAGTTTTGGATTTTTAATCAATTTCAGTTTTTATTTCGTTTTGACTTTTTGTTTTTCCAATTCAGTTAGTTTTAGTTAGTTTTTGAGCAAGTAAGCAAATTTTTATCAGTTTTTATATTTTGGAAAATGCTAAGTTTTAGTTTAGTTTTTCTTAGTTTCAGTGTTAGTTTTAGTTTTGGGGGGATTTTTTTCCCCGTAAATTATACAAATTTGTCTGGTGTGACATTCAAAATCATCAGAAAGTCACTCGGAGTAAAACCAGTAGAGCAAAGTCAATAGATTAAATAGAAATAGATTTCATATAAACCCAAAAGGCTTATAAATTTACAAAAACTAAAACTAAGGATGCTTTTACAATAATTTTAGTCAGTTTTAAGTAATAATCATTTTTTTAAGAAACTGTCATTTTTATTTTATTTCAGTTAACGAAGATGTTTTTTTAATTTTAGTATTCGTTTTTTCGTTAGTTTTAGTTAACTACAACAACCTTGCTCTCACCAAGGCTCTTCTCCCACGATTGCTCAGTTTGGCTGGACGGCCGGGTCTAGGAAGAGTTCTGGTCATCCCAAACCTCTTCCATTTAAGGATTATGGAGGCCACGGTGCTCTTGGGAACCTTTAGTGCTGCAGAAATTATTTTGCAACCTTGTACAGATCTGTGCCTCACCACAATTCTGTCTCTGAGCTCCATGGACAGTTCCTTCGACTTCATGATTCTCATTTTCTCTGACATGCACTGCAAACTGCAAGGTCTTATATAGACAGGTGTGTGCCTTTTCTAATCAAGTCCAATCAGTTTAATTAAACACAGCTGGACTTCAGTGAAGGAGTAGAACCATCTCAAGGAGGATCAGAAGAAATGGACAGCATATAAGTTAAATATGAGTGTTACTGTAAAGGTTCTGAATACTTCTGACCATGTAATGTTTCAGTCTTTCTTTTTTAATAAATTTGCAAAAAAATTCTACATTTCTGTTTTTTCCTGTCAAGATGGGGTGCTGAGTGTACATTAATAAGAAATAAAATGATTTTTTTTTTTTTATTTTAGCAAATGGCTGCAATGAAACAAAAAGTAAAACGTTTAAAGGGGTCTGAATACTTTCTGTACCCACTGTAAATTTCCCTTCTGGCTTCAGGGAAATACGCTTGTAGCTGCAGGAGTTGCTGGATGTATCACTAAATGATAATACTGTTGGCTCTTTTAGCATGTTCATACTGTTAATTTACGTAATACTGTATTTTGGGGGGGGCTGTTTTCAAAATTAAAACACAAGTGGAGAACACAAGGGGATATGGTAGAGAGGAGGGAAAAATAGAACAAAAACAAAACCCCATTTCTTTTCCCCATTATGATGACTGCATGTGGCAAGGGTCTCTGAACAGACCGCCACAAACTTAGACTGGGTTCATTTCACTCCTCTGTACGCCTGCTTTTAAACTTCTTGCCGTAATTTGAGGCACACCCAACCTAAAATCATCCAACATGTTTCCAGCTGTTATTTTAACTGTCACTTGTTTCATTTTTGACAAGAAATCTTGCTTCAGGTCACAATCAGACCAGGAACAGAAACGATCACTGCATTTTTCTTCCCATTTACACACAGAAATGTTGACGAATTGGATTTGTTTGCATGCAGACTAACCCCTGAGATTTCCGTTCTAACCAGCAACAGAGCATGAGCTCATCCCCAGCTGGGCCACCAGGGGGAGGGGGACTACAAGCAGGCGGCGCCAAAGATGGTTTTAAAAACGGTGAGGTCATGCCTGCGGGTCAAGCACATGTGAGGTGATTTGTATTCAAAAAGAGACAGAAGCAGAATGACTAACAGGTTTCCTAGAATGCTGAAGTCCTCTGAGAGTTGGTGCTCCTTCCGCCTCAGGACGAATGTGCGAGAAAGTTGCTGCCAAAATAACAGCAAATGAGTTCAGGCCCCACTAGAGCATGATGCGATGTGCTACTTAAAAGCGCAGTCTAACATCCGAATGTAGACAAACACACTGGGTTTAAACCTGTACATGAATCAGTCTGTGTATTTGATTATCATTGTTGAAACGAGCTGTCATCTCGGTTACTAATTGCATCTTTAAAGAGGAAATCCACTCATTACTTGCCAGGATTGGACATTCTCAGCCTGTGCAGTCAGTACGGTGATGTCAGCGCTGAGAAAGTAATGCCAATGATATTGTCAAGACTTAATTGAAAAAATAAATGCTCATTTTCCATCCAGGCATTTTCTCATGAAAAGACCGACCCGTGCGCAGGAGTAATTCACCTCTGCTGCTTTGATTTTCTTTTAAAATCTGTCTCTCATCACCAACTTTATGAAAAAGCAATGATGTGGTTTATTTAGTGGGAATTAGCAGACCTAAGCATAAAGGGCATTGTGAGTAACTGCAAGGACGCATTTTCTCAAACTGATTGGTTGATTCAGCTACAGTCAGGATGGCAATGTCTAAGGCTAAATGAATACTTCCAGTTTTATATATTAAAGAACAGACATCATGCTGAGATAGTCTAATAACAGCAGCACACACAGAAAGTCAACAAAAGAAATAAAATAACATAATAATAGCGAAAAGGTTCTTTCTAGGCTCGAAAATAGGTTCAGCAGTCACTCTAAGAAGGATTCATCATAAGTGAGGCATGAAAAAATAAGAAATGCCCAACTGTAGCGTCTATAAAGAACAAACCGTTCTGCGGCCACAGTGATAATGGAAGCAAAATAGAGATTTATGTTTCACATCTAGCACAATGGATGTAGAACGGCTATGCAGACACAGAAAGGACAGGATTTTGGATTCGCATCTGCGTCAGATGAACAACGTAGAACACATTCACTCCTGAACAAAGGCAACAGAACGACATCCAGCATGGGAGAGTCAATAAAAAGGTCCAGTTTTAGTAACCTTCATTAGTATATCAACAACAGCAAAACAACAGCATTGTTTCTTGGAAAATGTTAATTTTAATAAGGTGCTGGAAATACGTGACAGGCATGTTTGTTTCTTTTCTGCACAACATGAACATTAATAACCGAAACCCAGAACACCACCGTGTGACCAGTGTGCACGAGAGAGCAGGAAAACATGACCTTTTAGAAAATCTACACATAAATGAAATGGTCACAGTGTGGAAGAGAGGGAGGCTCAACTGTACTGGGTAATTAAGGCAACACATCCAAAAGGTAAAAAGACAACCTTTTCTTTACAAGGAGGGTAAAAAAAAAAAAAGAATAAAATAAAACAAGCACCAGGAAAACATTACACAGCCTCCTTTAACTGCATAAACACCTAAACAAATGCTTCTTGCTATTGTGCTGGAACAAGGTGGTAATGAACATGTTAGAGAGAATCTGTGAGTGACAAATTTGCAGTGATGTTTTTTCTTTATGGTTATGGAGCCGTTTCTGTCACAGCTCCAGTTTCACCAGTCAATGAATCCATGAGAATGACTGCTTCCTGTTCTTTTTTTCCCTTAAGGTTTTTAGTCAGTTTGCTGTCAGCCTGTAAAGAGACACCTGCTAGTGCTTTGGAGGAGGAGCAGCTTGGCAATTACAACACAACATAATTCTCAAGTCTGCACAGTAAAACAGTTTCTCTCATCTCAGCCGTGGTTGAAAATGTCACCGAACATCACATTTCCTGCTAAACTCGCTGTTAACTGTGTTAGTGTTGAGGCATTTGCAATAAATACTGGCAGACTGCTGAGGAAAACAAATAAGTCAAAACTGTACAAAACAAATTAACATTAAATTAAAAGCAATTCTTCCAGAAAGTGTCAAAATTAGTTATAAACAGGCTGAACAACTGAAATGGAACAAGCGATTGCTTCTTCCTTATGAAAATCACAGGTGTGTCCGTTGATAGCCCACGTCTTTGGCTGGCATCCAATCATCAATCTGGTGGATAATTTTTGCATAATATTCATCTCGAGAGGGCGATAAAACATAATCTAAGTACCTGCCTTTCAGTGACAGGCAATAACACAGGTCACTTAACAATGTCGGGCCAGTTAAAACCTCCATGATGAGTCGCAGCCGGCAGTTTGCAGCAGCACTAAAACACCAGGAGATCCCTGTTTTGTTTTGTTTTTTTATCCCCGACTCAGCGCCGCCAGGCCTGCCGTTTGGCAGAAGAAACTGTCCCGTCAGTGCAGCATCCGACTTGCAGGCTTTGAGGCAGTGTCCAGTTACTTGAGAGATGAGGCAAGTGGAAGCAAGCAGCTTCAAAGGGGGGGGTGACACTGAGAACTTTAAATATTTAATCATCTGTAAACAACAGTCTGTCAAGCTGGGCCTGCTTTAGAATATCAAAGTTGCTCATAAAAGTTTGTTTACATACAAACAAAACATCAAAACCAAAAGAGGTACTGATGGGTTAAACCATCATATGGCATAGAGTTGACCACATATAGAGTAAACATGGATGCAGAATCGTTCTTAGTTCCTCTCTGCTGCCATGCAATACATAGCCATCACCATGGTTACGCTATATATACATACATACAGATATATATATATATATATATCTGTATGTATACATAAGTATGTACATACATATCTATACACACATTTTCAAATGTTACATCTTAAAAGAGCGTGGGCTTCCCACTTCCCTTCATCTCCCTTTTTTTCTCCTCTTGTTTGTGCAATGACGGATATTCAGTTGCCTTGTTTTGTCCTCAGCAGTGTCACACAGAGACAAAGACGTCCAGGTAGAGGCGGTCGTAGGACTCCCTGAAGAAGAGGATGAGGATGAGGCTGAAGAGACACGAGCCAGTCAGACACCAGTTCAGCCACGACAACTCTGGATGAAAGTTGAGGTCAGAGAAGAAAGAGAAAAAAAGATGTGTAAAGGTTAGATATACCCATCTGGGGGGTGGACATGGGGAAGCTTATTTATTTCTCAGATTATTTCCATTTTTCCACCCTCCCAATCTTCCTCCTGCCTTAAAAGCAAACCATCCAACATGAGTGATGGGTTGGCTGCTACATGCAGGTGTTGGAAGTTTCTGAGATCATCACAGAAAAATGTGATCAGGAAATAAACAGTGAGCTCAGCTGTGCCTCAGCAAGCATCCAACCATAATATATGACTCATATTTAATCTATACAATGAAATATGAGCCACCCACATATATATATACAGAAACCTAATGAGAGCTGGTACGAAGTGATACTGAGTGATTTACAAGTATCACCAGGACTGATGGTTAATCAATAAGAATTCCTTACATACCATATAGTAAATAAAATCAGCCTGTGCTCTCTTTCCTAATGATTCTGAATAATTCAGTGATATTGGCAGTGTTCGCTATTATCACTGACCTACTCTTGAACCTAAACAAGACGCAGAATGAGGTGCTCCATTTTCTCAGCTTTGTTCAAGCTCCATTAACCACAGGAGAGGTGCTCTTGCTGTCTGCACTCATGCTGAATCTGCAAGGAAGATGGGAGGCACATCTTGACTCAACACCAGAAAAAACCCAACACTACAAAAAAACAAAAACCAAAAACAAATGCTCCTCTTGTTCAATCTCAAACATCCATATGCTTAAATTCTTACTCCAAGTCTTTCCATGAACATGCAGTCACACAAATCTCAAACACAAATCCCTAAATGCATCTTTTAAATGGATCAAGCAACCTTTGCAGCCATGCTAGCTGGTTCCCAGCGATGGCTGCAGGTGTTTGTCTAGACAAAGATGTTAGGCTGAACCTGACCTCCTTGGTGGGGACAGAGGATTCGGTGGCAGCATGCAGCTGCTCGCCTCCCGGTTACAAGCCAAAACAAAAATAGAGAAATCAGGTTGCAACACAGCCGGGGCCAGGGGACCGCAACAGGACGATGTGTCACAACTCATACTGACTCTCTGCAAGTGCAGACATTTCTTAATGTTAGAAGCCAAGCTGATCAATGCACGAAGGGGCGGGAAGCCTCTTTGTGGAAATTGAGAGCTCTGGTTTAGAGCGACAACTCTTGCAAGCGTGATGTGTCACTTTTTCAAAAGGGACAAGTGTGAGGCAAGAGGTGCAAAGATGAAAGCAAAGGATAAACTGGGGCAAAAGGAAGAAGAGGCAGGGACTTGAGAATAGAACTGGATGAATGATTGTGTGTGCATGTCTGCAGACGGAAGTCAAGACTCCCGAAGCAGCCTCATTAATCAGGAGTGGCTGAGCTGGACAGCAGGACACCCGGCATGGAGGCAGGTTAATGGAGTTGTATTTATCTGACCTGCATTCTCCATCTAACTCTGTGTCGCTTTCCTGTCCGAGACTTGTCCAACTAAAGCGAAGATAACCTGCCAGTGAGAGAGGACGTCGACGGAATTAAAGGAATGCTAATGTGGAGCTGAGATGTTTGAGCGATTCAACCAGGGAGTGGAATAAAGCCTGCTCCTTTCTGGTCTCTGAGGACAGACCTGGAACAAAGTTTGGAGGATGCAGTTAGCAAACAGGAGGGGAAGTTGAAGGGGGGGGGGGGGGGGGGGGGGGAGGATGAAGGGAGAAGATAAGAGCAAATTTGAGAGAAAAAAAAAAAGAAAAAAGAAAAAAAAAGAAGGGAGCAAAGACAGATTGACCCTTGAAGGTCTTACCTGTTTGCTTTACTGTTTAAAATGTCAAAGATGTATCTGGGATGAGATGTGCTCCTTATCTGTGAGCAGCCACTGAAGGCGGGATACTCAAGGTGAGGACTGCTGGCTTTGAGATACTTCTAAAGCCTTTTTTAAAGAAAACTATTTTCATTTCATAGTGCATGTCATCATGTTTTTACTGGATTTAACTTCTGTAATAAATTCTGCTTTAGTATTATGACTTGTTTCAACAGTTAGTTAAGAAGAAGAATGATAAATACTTTGGGATTAAAAAGCCCAGACATGTACAAGGTTGCTAATATTTATAGTTTGCTGGTGGCCCTTGCTGTCTCTGCCTCTTGTCAGTTTTCCCACAGCAACCCTGTGCTGCTATGACAACCACTTTAAGGTCAAAATTGTGAGAATTCATTTACAGCAAGAGATGGTTTGCAAGAGTAGACACTGAGCATGCCTCCCTCTCCGAATCTGCTGCACATACATTGATAAAATATGCAAACTTCTATAGTTTAATCCAGCCGAGACCCGTGTCTGTGACATCATCTTTACTATGACGGCTTGCTGAAAGCAAAACAAAAAGTGTGGCAGCACCTTTACTGCTAATTGTTCTGCTATCACACTCACTAAGTGACATGCAACCTGCTAATTAGCAAACTGAGTACTAATACGGCTCTGTTGTCTAACAATTGGCACAACATTGCTGAGCTGGACTTTTGTTTCTTTTTTGCATTTGAGAAATCCATAAACAGATATCAGGAGTTAAACAAACTGGAACTGTAACTCCTCCTTTATGTGATATTTTTGTCTTTTCATTTTGTTTATCCCTGTTGGCAAAACCATGAAGAAAGATGGATGTGACTCACACTTAGAGTTGTTAGTGTTTGTCAAATTTCCAAAGTTGACAGCCTGTAGAAAACAGTGACATGCAGCACTGTGGATTTCTTAACTGGAAAACATAAATAATTGGCTCCAATAAACAATGCACCATGAAAAAATATTGAAAGCAATCTGACTAGATCATGAGTATTACGTAGGAGTATCAGGGCCACTGAAGGAAAAAAAAAAAAAGATTTCTGGACCTTATTTTTCCCAGATAATAAAAATGGAGAGTTTTTTTTTTTTTCAATTTCAGAGAAAAAAAATACAATTCTGACTTCAGTCTCAGAATGCTGACTTTTTCTCAAAAAAAAAAAAAAAGAAAAAAAAAATAGGGAGAATTTTTTTGTCAATTTCAGAAAAATTCTAAGATTAAATTCACATGTCATCAGAAACTGACAAAAAAAATCTCCAGAATTGAATTTTGTTTTAATGCTCTGGGAAAAAAAAGTAAGAACTCCTAGTCAAAATTCTGACCCCCCTCGGGATTATGACTTCTTTCAGAAATTGGGAAAAAATATCTCCTCTCATATTTTTTTAAAAATGTTCTGGAAAAAAAGTCAGAATTCTGGACTTTTTCAGAAATTGAAAAAAAAAAAAAAAAAAAAAAAAAACTCCCGTCAATTAAAGGAGCCCTATCATGAAAAATGGACTTTTAAGAGCTTTTCAGCATGTCAGTGTGTTATTTCCTCATCAAGAAATGATTTAAATCGTTATTTTTCTTCATTCATGCATATTTGAGTAATCTACATGAATATTTAAACCAAGCGCTACCTCCCTGCAAACGACTGACTACCCACCCCGTTACGTATGAACGTGGCACCAATCACGAAAGTGACAAACACGCATGCGCAACATCGTAGCAAGACGCCCTATGTTGAACAGAAACTCAGAGAATCCTATACACACTCTCTGAGGAAGAAACTAACACCTGCAGGAAGATTTCCTCAGAGACAAGCAGCCATCAGCTAACAGACGTTTGATCCAGAGTTCAGGAGAATTTTCTTCCTTTTTTTTTTCTTTTTCTTTAAGCTCTAGAGGACAGCAAGTTGGGAAAAATGCAGTTACGTTCAGTGTGGTTATGTTCAGCGTGGGAGTTTATTTGTTGTACTGGATGAATCGACTTGCCAGAAGTGGTTGGATTTTAACTTCAGGAGCAGAAAAAAACCTCAACTTTGTGTGTGAACTTCACTCCTGACAACTTCATGAATCTCGGGCAGTAAAGTGTTTTTTCTCTGGGATTACTTCTGAAACCTGACACAGTTCCTACTATAAAAACGCGCATGGACAGACAACACACTGGTGAGTCAACACATCTCTCAGCTCAGTGCTAACTGTTAGGCTATGATTTGTTCGCTAAATTACTTGCTTGTCAGGGGTCTCTGTGGTACTTCTGTGGTACTGCGTGTACTTCAAACTCCATATCAGACTCTGGGTCGAGCGCATACAGCTCCATAACAGGCTGGTCTGTTTTATCCCGTCGATCGGAGGAATTATCCATCAATGTTTACTACTAACATCCACATGAGAGCTGCCGGTGCTGGTGCTACAGACAATTCTGTGACCCTTCAGAATAAGTGTCTCTTCCGGGGCGACGTCATGAAATGGGCGTAAAACATGCTTCAATTGGTCGAGAGCTCCGCGGTTCAGGACAGTCAGCCATCTTACTTCCGTGTTGGAAATTAGATGCATCGAAAAACTAATATTTAACACCAAATTAGTTTCTATAGCAACGATGGGAACATATCTAGCTTATAAATGCCTGTATTTGACTTTTGGAACATTTGAAAAGCATGATACAGCTCCTTTAAAAAAAAATTGTTCTGGGAAAAATGTCAGAATTCTGCCTTTTTTTTTTTTTTTTTTTAAAAAGAAATCTCACCTAAATATTTTTAAATGTTCTAGAAAGTCATAATTTTGAGATTAAAGTCATAATTTTGACTTTTTTCCCCTCAAAATTCTGACTTTTTTCAGAAATTGAAAAAGAACACCCCCCATGTACACATACATACTTTTTTTTTTTTTTTTTTAAATTTTCTGGATTCTGAAAAAGCAGAGATTGTTTTCCCTCAGAATTCTATATATATATATATATTTTTTTTTTTTTTCTAAGTGGCCCTAATACTCCGTAGATTAGAAATCCCACTTGTGGTCTAAAAATATATTATGGCTAACAGCTCTGTTGGGATGTACAGTACAAAGAACACACTGAGGATCCCGGAGTGTTTTTTCTCATCTTTTCTGGTCTGTAGAGTAACATGTCTGCAGCTGATGAGTTTTAACATCAGCAGCAAAGAACAATCTGACCCATGTTTACATGGTTCACTGTGACTTTATGATCACATTCAGAGGACAAGTGTGAACCCTGACAGTTCATCATATTAACAACCTATTACTGTAGGTGCCGGGTCAGCAGATTGCCTCTAAGATCAACACAGAGATGAGAGTCAACAGGCCTCTTACAGCCTTTATCAGCCATAACTGAGGTCAGTGCTTGGTTATGATTAATGATGCTTACTTCTTTATGACATCGGCCTTTGTGTGAGAAGACTGGGGTCACAACTGAGGACCAGCTTGGTGTAATGCACATGATAAAATAATGTGTTGAATACTGTATTGTGTAGATCAACAGGTTGCTGAGAGCTTTACAGTACCGACAACTGCTCTGCTCAGTAGTGAGTCACTCCCAAAGTGAAAAAGCAGCATGAAAAAGACGTTTAATCTCTCAGGAATGACTGAGCTCTACAACTAAGCTGTTTGTTTTCTGGGTTTCTTTTTTTTCCTTTTCTTTTAAAACACCTCCACATTTTTTAAGGGAGGTTGAAAAAGTCAGTCTGCAGAGGCATGCTCACTTCAGAAAAGAGCTCAAACTTTAGCAGAAAGTGGGGGGAAAAAAAGCCTTGGGACCAAAGAAGAGCAGCAATTATTTCTCAGTACTGAATAATGCGTGCTTCTCTGCCATGCTGGAGACTGACAACACGCTGCTCGGTGGAAAACTCAACACCACCCTTCAACCCTTCTCTCGTCTTCCTCCTCCCTTTCTTCTTCTTCCACAGGCACTTTTGTT
Source organism: Atherinomorus stipes (assembly GCA_023101725.1). Taxonomy (NCBI): domain Eukaryota; kingdom Metazoa; phylum Chordata; class Actinopteri; order Atheriniformes; family Atherinidae; genus Atherinomorus; species Atherinomorus stipes. The sequence continues at coordinate 1,765,475 of JALJCO010004498.1, forward strand.
TCACAATATCTCTGCTGCTTTGTATTCCACTCAATGATTCGGTGCTAAATGACACAAACACACTGCAGATGAAATCGAAAAAGAGCGACAAGTGTGGATATATGGCCCGGAGGCTCCATTCATGTTTCCGAGTCACATGGTTCAGGGAGTTTGGGGATTTTTGAAATACGACAAAGTCAAGAGGGCACTTAGAGCTCACTGATCCAAGACCAGCCTATCACGGATATTAAAATGGACAAGGAGGTAAATTCATATACGCCTTCCTGCTCTCAGAGAGTAGGAGCCATAATTCAGAATGCATAACGAGGCAGTGGACAGCAAAAAGGAAAACCCTAAAATGAACTGTAAACTGGAAATGGAGGGGAAATCTTTAAAGGATGAAGTCGCCAATTTTCAATATCAGGAGGTAAAAGGGTTTTGAAAAGATGGCGCTCGTACAGAATATATCAGTTTTGAAGTCTGAATATTATTTACCACATCCATTATGGGACTACAGAGAGGAAATTAGAATAATGAGACAGCCCACTAGAATACTTCCAAAGGGAATTTACATAATCAAATTAATCTTTGCAGGAACAATCTCTTCTGGAGAACAGAATGCTGATTTACAGGGAGAACAGGGATCATGCACTTTTGTAAATCACTAGCTACAGTGGCTTAAATTACTTGACAGTTTCGGTGATTTAACATCAAGTTACACATGCCTCCTACAGTAGCTTCATACAGTACAGAATATTTTCTCTGTATTCCGTAGAGAAAATGGTGATATTGTGATAAACAGATGGAAATTAACACTGGGCTGTGCCTAAAAAAACATTTTGAAATAAAACCATGTGAAAGTAGTCATGTCCGTTTGATAATTCTTGGTTTCATTGCAATCTGAATTTAAGTAGATACAGTACAGCATGTTTTGGGGTTTTCTGTGATGGACCTTCACCGAAAGAGTTCAATAAAAAGACAAAAATGTTTGACATAAGTCTTATGTAATCAAATGTTATGTGTTCATCTTATTTACTTTTTTCATTTGAAGCCTAGAAATATGGTGCATTTTAAACAGTCTGACTGGCCAAAGGAAATATTAAAGGTGCATTGCACCCCCACATGCTCTTATAACTACCTGATGTATAGAACAAGTTGATTTCTTTTCACTGCAGTTGTCTCTATAGTACTGTTGCAGCATGCTCAATGACAGGGATTCGGGTCAAATCCTTAGGGGCGTGAGTGTGTGTGAGATGCACCGCATGTGCTTGTTCACCTGGCTGCTGCCAGTGTTGTGTATTCTGCTGCCATTAGCGCATTACTGAGACAACACTGATGACTAATGCTAAAAGATGGATAACGAGAGACCGGCCTCGAGTGCCTCTCAAACCCCAACTCAGACTCCACCAAAGACAAAGATAAGAAAAGTTTCGTGTCGTGTGACGAAAAGGGCCAAACTGTAGTCTGACCAGCAATGGAGTAAGACGAGGGTCAACATCTGAGCAGCTTTCGATAAATGGAGGGAGCTCTGATCTGCTCTGGGAATTACCCTGAGTACACATCAAACGCGTTTGGGCGTCAAAAACGTGCCTGCGTCCAAAGTTGGACGCTGGGTCACTAAAAAGTCAGACGCTTGATTCCCAGTGTCTTGACGCCCCCGACACGCATCGACGGATGTCCAGCCAAGGCGCACTCGATGAATGTCGGGAGGAACCTCTCCTCTTTTTTTCCTGTGACTGGTCTGTTTGCACAATGACAGATGCAGGAGAGAAGGGCTCAGTTTTATGTGATAAACAAAGCTAGGGAACGTGGTGGTTGGGCATCTCTGCTCTGTGTCTGGGTTCACCAGATAATTCGAGGTGTCTGATCCGGTGTAACCCGAGCACATCTGGAACCTACACTGGCCCAGTTTAACAACCCGCTGTTCCGATGTGGGACAGTATTATAAGCCCAGTACATCCCATCGGCAGAGCAGGTCATCAAACCGCCGTTCAGACACTGGGACCGGACACAGATCACAGTTTATCCTCCTCTGTCTTCAGAGAGAGAGGAGATCCCCCTGGTTCTTCTTGGTGTTTCCCCTCCTGTCAGAAAATGTGTGTCTGTGTCATGACATTGAGTCTCTCTGGTTGGCTGACGCCCTGCGTCAAGATGCCAAAGTCCGGATTTTCCTATTCCAGTGTCTGCCGCCTGTGACGTTCATAACGTGCGTCAAATGCTCAAAATCTCTAAACTCGATGCGAAAAATCAAGTGAAACGCTTCTAGACGTGCCGTGCCTGCCACGCGTAATGCGCCGCAGGGTTTTCAACACCTCCTTCATGTACGTCGGCCATTGACTTTGCATGCAAACCTGACAGCCTCGACGCCCAAATTGCGTTTGGTGTGTACGCACCATTAAACGGGCCCTCAGAGGGCTTTCTTCTTGCTAAAAAGGTAAATAGGATATGTATGACAGAAATAAAGATACATAATATTGCAATGCTAAGTTTTCAGCATGTAAATGTAGCAATATGATATTTAGCAACATGATAGTCACATGGTCACTATTCCTGAGGAAGAGATACACTCTGGCCACTTGTAACATTTAGTTGATTTGGTAACTTCCAAAAGGTAATCGTGGTCTCAACCTGTGAATTTTGATATTTGAACTACAGACGAGCGTTAGTCTCTTTTTACAGTTAGCATACAGGCTAACACTTTCAAGTGCACAACATTGGTGTCACTTCCACTTGTCACCAGAAGGGGCTCATCTGCAGAGAAAAGCTGGAACTTGAGCTATAATCCCTTAAAGGAGCTCCAAAAGCTCCACTGCAGAGCTGTCAATGGGGACCCTTTAAAACAGCACCACACACGCTTCAAAACTTAAAACTCTGCTTTTAAATCATTTTGATGATGACACACTGATATTCATTATGTACATCCCTGGATTTACATAATGCCCTCCTTAGGAGCATTATGTACATCCAGGAATGTACATACTGTAATGCCCTCCTTGGGGGACACCAAAGTTTGAGAATCTACCAAAATTGAGTAGGGTTGCTTTAAAGGTGCCATGACATCAAATTTCACTTTTCTGGGGTTTTGGGTGTATAATATGATCTGTTGTGCACTGATGAGGCCATGTGAATGTCCAGAGTGAGAATCAAAGGTCCTGTTTATGGTCTCTCAGCTTTGTCTCTCTGCTCAGAAACAGTTGAATCAGACAGCAGGCTATCATTCTACGTAGTTCCATCATTCTACGTAATTTAATTGCTCCAATAAGAGCACACTATCAAGTAAACAGCCCCCCCCCCCCCCCCCCCCTCTCTCTCTCTCCCCTAACGGTCTATGCACCGTCCGCTCCCCCCCTCCCCTCCCTGTCTGATGATTCAGCTTCGTGTATGGAGCTAGTAGTAACTTCTCTGCAGTCAGGTCTGGATTTTCAAACAAATGGATTTAAAAGAAAACTTCTGCAGCAACACTGAGGGAGGGGGCCACAACCTTGTCATTACCTGTAAGTTTATTTATTTTCTAAATGCTGTCTTGTCTGATAAACGTAGCTCACACTGTCTAAAGTGCCCATGTTGCAAGCAGTTAGCCTTTAGCAAACTCCGACAATACTATCCCGACCGCAGCTTGACCTAGATTCTCCAAATAAGGTCATAAGGTGTAGCCAATCAAAATGAAGTCAATGTGGTCTCCGGGTAAAGCTCCATATCATTACCGGACCCAACTGTATTACTGAGGAAGTGAGGTCTGGCGTTTCAAAACAATACTCCGCTGTAAAAAATGCCGTTTTTTTCTTTGGAGTATTTACATATGCAGTAATGCCAACAACATAAACTAGTTTTTAACTGCTATGTCATCACTCCTTTAAAAAACTACTGTTTTCTTTTACAGTACTGGACTGTATTTTCAGTCCTAAAGCAGTCTTTTAGACCCAGTCTTACATCTTTTGGAGAAAAATCCATTTTATTCCCTTTACCTTGAGCATTCCTTCAGATCTGATCACCTGGTTGCTGACTCACTGTTTAAATGAATAGTACTAAATACGAATGAAAAAAGATCAATTGTGATAATTTAATCTCCATACTCCACAGCAGGCAGGGTGGCCACGAGTTTAATGTTAAAACTAAAGAAATATTAAAGCATATTTGGAGTTTCTGAACACGTGGAAGAATGTTGGATACAAACTGAACACACTTTATCACAGCTAACGCCAACACCACAGCCACTGAACTTTGGAACAACTGAAGGAATGATGAATGGTGTGTAATATGGGAAACTTCTTAAAGAAAACATATTCAAGTTATCTAGAAAAATAAGACCCAAAGTGGAAACTTTCAACAACAACTGAAAGAGCTGAGCCAAAATATAATTTATCACATTACCCTTCAAAACAATGTCTCACTGAAATGAATACGTTAGGTAATCCCAGTTTTACCGTACTCCATACAAAACAAAATTTAAAGAAATGATAACTATGTTAAAGTTGTTAAAACTGTGTACATTCATAAGGTGAAAAACTTCCCTTACATTATTCATGTATATTTATCCCCTCAATAAGCTTCTGGATTTAAGGCCATGCTGCTTTTGTTGTAGAGGATGAAACTGTGCAGGCAGAGAAATGTTTGCTTTATGGAAGACTGAGGACTGATGCAAACACAATCCTATTATTAACTGCTAATTTCTCTGCACATTCCTATTTTAACTTCGTTTTATTACCTGACTCGTGTGCATTTATTGAGGAACACCTGAATGATTGCCATGGTGACAATAAAATGATAAAACTGACTGGACTCACTACTGTGATACAATCCAACGTACACCATCCAGCTGATGGAAATGCTCGACAGAACACCAAATTTGTTATGAACTTCTTTAAAGCAACCCAAACATTTATTTCAGCTGCAAGCATTTTAGAATAATGAAGAGCATTCCTTAGCTGGAATGAAGGCAGGGAACAAAAAAGGGCTTTGGTTCTTCAGGGCTTTCATGGAATTTGCAGATAATAAGAAATATTTGACTATTTTGTAGCTTCTGCAGCTGTAACCTACAGACACGGTGGCTTAGATTGTGGTGCAGCAGGTACAGCACACTTACAAGTAGACAGCATGTTGGAACTGTTGTATTTATCTGTGGGCCCTGCAGCAGTATGGGTACGTTTCCATGCATCATTCTCCATTTATCAGCTTCACGTGGGAAGTGAAGAAAAGAGCAACACAAGCCTCCATCTACGCTGCTTGATCTCCTCCCCAGCTGTCACAGAGAGCGTTAGGATCCGTCCCGACACATTGGATGCCAAGATCGCCACACACATACAGTACGCTCAAAAACAGCCGTTCAGATGCTCCTCACACGCCTTCAGCCACATCATGTGGTCAATCATTCAGCACAGCAGAGAGCAGAGGATACGTCATGTATTCTTTATAAGTCCTGTGATGTGTGTCTGTGTGAGTATTGGCCTGCAGCAGAACAACCCACACACGGTAAATTTTTGTCTCGTGCATTATTTAGCAACATACCGACACACATCCCCTTCCAAATAATTCAGAATACAATTTTCAAACAGCGTCATTTCTGCATGTCCCTCAGCTCTCCTAGCTGTGAAAAATTCATCTACTCAACATCTCTGAAGTGTGTCAACCTTTCAAAATCCACCTGTTAGACATACTGAACCAAATCGACAGCTTATCCAGGCTGTGCCGCCTGCTGAGCTTTCCTTGCTTTAACCTGTGATACATCTTTCTTGAACAAATTGTGACCAGTTTCTAATGGTACTTTACAAAATGATTTACCCGGGAGAATCTTAAAATAAGATCTGGCTTCCAGGAATTACTTCTCTTGCAGTGGATTGAGACCAATTAAACATCTGCTTTGGCAGCTGCTGTTAACCTTCCAGGCCACCTTGGCAGGAATACAATCAGGGTTTACAATATGGGCCCCTGGCACAAACTGCATTTTTACATATTAAAAAGAGGAAGAAAAAAAAAAAGACATTATCAAGATTTACTGAGTAGGCTCAGTGAGTAGTTGCCTCCTGGAGGAGGTGGACGCTGTAAATTTTGTGGCTGCCATTGCATATTTTTATTTATTGGAACTTTTTTTTTTTTTTTTGAAAATGCAAAATTCATGGAGCAGTTTATTTTTTTCAGGTTCACAGCAGAGACTTCTTTTACCACTGTTTATGTCTGCAAAGATGTGTTCGTGTTTAATATGGCTGAGAGGAACTCCAAGACAACCTGGGATACATGACCTGGCCAAAAGAAAAGTTGCCACCTGGATTTAACTAAGCGAATAGGTACAAGCCTCCTATTAGATAATTACTGCATGGGCGATAACTTTTTAACTCATAACATAAAAAGTTGACTCATAAACAGGATGAGCAAATTACCCGTTTTCAGTGATTGAGATATTTCTTAGTTACCGCCTTAAGATGTTGGGATGTGTGCCATGCAAATGCTCTGGGACCTGCTTTGTGGAACAGTACAAGCCAGTTTTGTGATGTGGCTGTCATTGTTGTCGGTGGGCCTCAGGGAACTCTGGGCCGCATGGATGTTCAAGTCAAGCAACATTCATATCTACACTGGCACGGTGACCAAGAAGGCAGGATCAGGATACAGTTGTCAGGCAGCAGCTGTCAGAAGCCTTGAAGCAATCGCAAAGACTTGGCAGACAAGGATGAGTATGAGCTTGTGAATAATCACTGCAGTCTGAAAATATATCTCTTATTCTCTCAAACACATAGGGTTGAGGCAGCTGAATGAAGCTTTGATGTATAGAAACCAACAGGGAAACTAAAGCCTTCTGGGCAAAGGTGACATGGAACAACGTGGTCCTGAGTATGCTCTAACAATGCTCACATCAGCAAGCGGGCTCGCTTTGTGATTTTTTTTCTCGGAGGCTGTGAGACAGAAGAGAAGGAAATGACATTCTTCTACTTCTGCTGTGAACTTAAATCATTATATCAAGCTGTTACAGATTCATCTCAAGTAAAAGAAGAAGCACAATAAAAAAGTTTTGTGTCTTTGTACAGAATGCATCAATTGTGCTAGAACCAATTTTCCCATTGTCCTTTTTTTCTGCAGAATCTGCAAGGCTTGGAATAGATTTTTTTTTAAACAATAGAACGTGTTGTTTTTAGAAGTAAAAGAAACCTGCAGAGAGGTGGGGGCAGTCTGAATGGGGGGGGGATATCAGCTCACACCTTTCTAACTCAACCATATGACTCCAGAGAGCACAAAATATAAATAAATGCAGAAAAGGGTGCAGAAGTTGAATGAATTGTTGCATTTATGCAGCAAAAAAAGCAACAAAAGTGTTTCCAGCGCTTTTGTCTTACCTGTGCAGTAAAAAGTAAGAAAGAAAAGGAGGAGGCCGGTGACCAGGTTCCCAAGGAAAGTGACGACTCCACAGGTGATGCCTTCAGGAACAGGGTACACGGTCTCTATGAAGAGCTCGAAGAATATTGGCACGCTGCTGTTGATAAAAATGCCAACCAGGATGCAGGATGTGTATAGGATGGCTGTGAACAGGCAAAACAAACAGTGGAGAAAAATTAATTTCAGGTGAATTGAGAGCTTTGGTGTAGCAGGTTATTCAAGCAGGTTACCATGAGAACAATTCTTCAAAAAATATATCACTGAGGTCAAGTCTATGGAACAGCAGTAGAGATTTATTCCACCTTACACAGCTACCCTGCTTTTTGTTTTCAACAGCACTGAAATTTATGACGAACCTCCATTCTGAAACATTTCATTTAGATTGCCATCCCTTCAGGTGGCAATTTACCAGAAACGGCACCAAAATACTTCAGGTGTTTTGAGAGAAAATGGCCAGCTTTTCTACCCAATTCCAACAGCGTCCCCCAGTCTGTAGTGTGATGTGATTATTTAGTAATTTGTCAGTTTTGTCACTTTAAAATGAGTTTTTCTGGGTTACTTTATAACTATGATGTTTTTGTTTCGCCTCCTCTGTTTCAGAAATTGTTACTTTGAGGCAGAAGGTGCAAAAGCCAATAGTGGATGTGAGGATACAGCTCATGTGTTTGTAACAGAACTAGACAAATCCTTTAGCTTAATCACAACTTGATCTATGAATGCCAAAAGAAATAGAAGATTTGAATGTCTTCTTTTCATACATATTTTACATATCACTTTGACTCCCACCAGCCATTCTGTTAGGCACACCTGCTTAATAATTTGCTAACACACATAGTTAATCAGCCAATTATATGACAGCAATTCAATGCATTTCAACATGTAGACATGTGGACATGGCCAAGATGACTTGCTTGACTCCAAATTGAGCATCAGACTTTTTTTTGGGGGGGGGGGGGGGGGGGGGCAGTTTTGGCAGTTTAATATTTTAGAAACTGCTGATAAACTGGGATTTTCGCACACAACCATATCTAGGGTTCACAGAGAATGGTCAGAAAAGGAGAAAATATCCAGCGATCTGCTGTTATTTGTAGAAAAAAATTCTTGTGGTCAGAGGAGAATGAGTACATTAGTTGGAAATGATAGAAAGACAACAGTTTTCAAATTACCGCTGGTTATAACCAAGATATTGTTACGACAAATGTCGCAAGAGGTTTTCTGATTATGCAAATTTGAGTGTGCAGGTGCTTGTCGGTGATTGGACTCTGGAGTTCGGAGAGACAACAGATTGGTGGACTGACTGGATGTGAATCTACTCAGTAAGAGACGCTGCAGAGGATTTCCGGTCATCCGTTCTCAGCTAACCCCAACTCAGCCACATCGTTCTGTTGTTTGACTCATGTACTGGTGCATTGGGGAGCTTGTAGGAGTGAACTGCTGTTTATTTTGATCTCAGTTTGCACATGTTTATTTTAGTGAGGGAGGCAAGTCTTTGTCATTTGGTTCATTTGTTTTCGGACAGGTAAGTTTTGGTGAATAATGTAGTTTTCTTTTGTTTGTTGTTTTTGGCATTAGTTCACTCTGAAGATAATCACTTGTACAACAGTTGACCCGCATGCAAAATAAGCTTTTAATAAAAAAAAAAAAAAATCACATAATATGCTGAAAACAGTGTGTTGTGGCTGCGATCCGGCCACCCCTAGACGGGTTGTAAAAGTATGCAGAATAACATCTCTGAACACACAACACGTTAAACCTTGATGTGGTTGCACTACAGCGGCAGCAGAAGACCACACAGAGTGCCTCTCCTGTTGGCCAAAAACAGGAAACTTAAGCTTCAGTTCACCGAAATTGAACGGTAAAGGTTGGGAAAATGTTGCCTGGTCCAATGAGTCTCCATTCCAGTAGCACCATTCAGATGGGAGGGTCAGAATTTGATGGAAACAACATGAAAGCATGGATCCAGCCTGCCCTGTAGTAACAGTTCAGGCAGGTAGTGGTGTAATGGTGTTAGAGATATCATAAGCTCAAATCATCTTCAACTGGTTTCTTTCACTGTACTCCAACCGTCTCCACAGTCACCAGATCTCAATCCAATAGAGCAGCTTTGGGATGTGGTGGAACGGGAGGTTCTCATCATGGATGTGCCGCCGACAAATCTGCAGCAACTGTGTGATGCTACAGTATGACGTCAATATGGAGCAAAATCTCAGAGGAATGTTCCCAACACCTTGATGAATCTAACACAATGAACTGTGCAGGTTCTGATAACAAAAGGGGCCTAGCCTGGTTCTATCAAAGTGGACTTAAAGTGGCCAGTAAGCGTATGGAGTCAAATATTGGTTAAAAGAAAATATGAAACCAAACAAAACAACTTCGTCTGAAATTCAACCCTTTGTCTAACTCTACATGAGGACAGACTTTTCTCCCAGTCTGGCATGAAGTGCTACAAAAACATTTTGATTGTTTTGCCACAGCAATTCAGTCTCAATTTATTTAGCAATATATCCCTGGCTTTAGCTTGCTTGCACACTCTGCATTAAGATGCACCTCATTTCATGGATTCTACAATATATTAAAGCAAAATTTCTTATTGTTTTTGCCAAAATGCGCAGGTGTCCACATGGTAAATGGCTGGTCTCATTTTCTCCCCAGGCATGATGAGAATGCTAAGTGTCTCTGCTGGCTGTGACTGCCTTCATTTGTGTGCATTTCAGGGTTGAACTGGGAAAAAAGGTTCTAATTTAATTCTTTTTTATTTTCTAAAATAATGTTTTTGCTGGCTTTATCTCATTTTCCACAGTGAATCTTAGGGAGATGATTTATTTAATTGCTTTATTCAGAAAAGTTTGTTACTTTTTTATTTGTCCTGATATTTAAAAATATACATTTTCTTTTTTCTAGTGATTTAGTCTCAGGTGAAGTCCTGTGACTGGATTGTGCATGAGTGTGGATGCGCAGAGAGGTGAAGTCATCACCTGTGGAGCATCGTGGTACCCTCCATCACCCTTATCTCTGCAGAGTGCTTCAAATGAGCGCGCCATTAGTCTGAACGTCCCTTTAATCACGGCGCCTCTGAGGGCCCCCGCATTCCCACTTACATGCCTGCGACGGGGGAATCTAGGCACCACATGGCAGCCATCAAAGGCAGTCGTTTCCCCCTACATCTTTTTATTTAGCTCTAATAAAGCACTTTATTTCAAACGCCTCAACCTCTGCAATTTTCTCTTCTTATTAGAAAATCAGACTTCATGCTGCCAGTTCCCAAAAGGTAGCAGAAGATCCCCTGGAGGAGAGAAGTGAGTGATAATCATAGAAGAACATGAGATTTGCCTGAGTGGGCTGAAGAAAAGACAATGCTTTCATCAATAATAACTGTTAGCTTGCAGTCAGAAGAATAAGAACTAAATTCAGGGCCTCCAATTCATGGACATTTGCTAAATCACATTCCATTTCTAACACTTCTTCTTCTCTATTTGAATTTGTAAAAGACAAAAATATCTTTAAATGGTAAAAACTGGTTAGAGTGGTATAATCTGTGGAAGTTTATAATAAACGTAGAAGCCTGAATCTTAAATCTAAGAAATTTGCATCTAAATTAGGGGAAGAATTTAGGAGCAAATGTTTCTTTTAAAGGTTTACATTGAGTAGCTGTGTTTACATACACTTTTGATCGGATCGAACATCCATCAGAATAGAAATACATCACATAAACACTTTAAAAAATGGCAGCAGGGAAATAGAACAGGACTTCCACTGGATGCAAAGTTTTTGTTGGAAACCGAAAGAGTTCAAGATTATTGAACATCTCAACAAAAAGTTTAAACAACTTAATGAGTCATTGTGCAGAACTTCATCGGATGTTGGATCTATTTAATTTGAGTCAGGTGTGCTGCAGCAGGGAAATGTTAAAAACCCTCAGGAGACCGGCCCAAGAGGTCTGGATTTTAGTGATCCCCATTTTAGATCATCATCTGTTGGCCCTGGGAAGCATTGTTTAACACCTCTGTATTTGGCAGGATTTGACCACAGTATTTATCTATAAAATTCTGAATTTATTCGGTCACTTGCATCATTTTTCAAATCAAATTAACCCTGATAAGCCAGTGGAACTGAAACCGATGCACTCCCATGTCATTATAATGCCCCCATGTGTCTCATAGATAACATGCTTTTTATCATGAAAAGTTTATAGCCTTTTTTTTTAACCTTATGTTCAACCTTTTTCTTCTGATACAAGAACCTGTCTGATCTTCATTATATATTTTATTAGTAAAGTGATAAAAGAGTGTTTGTTACTGAGGGTTACAATTTGCCTCGGTGAAATCCTCTCTCAGGTAAATAAGAAAGGATGATCACCAGCATTTTGTTAATTTGGTCACTTCTAGTGTTCATGCTACCTTTCTGATTAACTTGTGTCCATTCTGCTGCTAAATCGAGGTTTACAGTACTTCTACATTCTTAATGTAGGGTTTGCAACTAGGGCTGGGCGACATTGCCTTTTGGTAATATCCCAATAATTTTATGGCATATCACGATACACAATATATATTTTGATGTTTTACCTTAGCCTTGAAATGCTTTGATGCATGGTATTAGATCCAATCTTTTATCTCAATTCAATTTTTAACAAATCTGAAGCATTGTTTTTACCTGAGGAAACACTGGAGAGTTTTGTCCTGGTTGATGCGAAGTTGCTTGGTCAAGTTTTCTCCCAGCTAAACCCAACAACCTGCCTTTTAGACCCCATTCCCACATCACTTTTAAAGACATTTTATGGTTTCTTTGAGTCTGGCCTTTTAAATGTTGTAAATTGCTCTCTTCAGACGGGTGTCTTCCCATCTGCCTGCAAAACAGCTTTGGTGAGGCCCCTTCTGGAAAAGGACAACTTAGACCCTAACGCTCTTGATAACTACAGACCTGTATCCAACTTACCGTTTTTAAGTAAGATTATCAAAAAAAGTTGTTTTTATTCAATTACATGAATTTTTGAATAAACACAACATTTTAGAGCAGAATCAATCTGGTTTTAGGACAAACCACAGTACTGAGAAGGCCCTGTTAAAGATTGTTAATAACCTCAGATCTCACTTAGACTCATGAAAAAATTTCTGTTCTGGTTCTATTGGATCTCAGTTTGACACAGTAGATCTCCAGATTTTATCAGACAGACTGAGAAGTCTGGTGGGCCTCTCAGGTATTGTTTTAAAATGGTTTTACTCCTATCTCACAGATCGACAGTTTTTTGTAAGTATGGACACATGCTCCTCAGGAATCTATGAGGTAAAATGTGGGGTTCCCCAAAGATCAATTTTAGGCCCAGTATTTTTTTAATTGTGTATGCTACCACTTGGGGACTTCATCAGGAGACACGGCATTGACTTTCACAGCTATGCTGATGATACCCAGCTTTACATCGCCATGTCTCCTGATGACCTGGAGCCAGTTAACACCCTTTTAAACTGTATTTTAGATATAAAGTCATGGATGGCAGAGAACTTCTTACAGCTCAACCAGGACAAAACTGAAGCTTTAATCATTGGTCCTGAAGACAAGAGAGAGATCATTTTACCAAAATTACAGAATTTTAATCCTTCTCAGTGTGTGAGAAACTTGGGTGTTCTTTCAGACTCTGAGCTGTAAATTTCATTCCACATATCAGAAATGTCACAAAGACAGGATATTATCATCTTAAGAACATTGCCAGAGTCCGCCCATTTCTCTCTCTTGCCAGCACGGAGGTGCTGATGGATGCTTTTATTTCCAGTAGAATAGATTACTGTAATGCCCCGCTCTCTGGTCTTCCTAAAAAGTCTGTCTCTAGCTTACAGTTACTGCAGAACTCAGCGGCACGAGTTCTGAAGAGGACCAGAGGGCGGGAACATATTACACCAGTTTTAAAAACGCTGCATTGGCTCCCCGTGCATTTCAGGATTGATTTTAAGGTTCTTTTAATGGTTTATGAATGTCTATATGGTCTTGGGCCTTCTTATTTATCGGACTTGCTTTTAAACTATGAACCCTTTCGGACCCTGAGGTCTTCCGGTACCGGTCTTTTAGTTGTTCCCAAAGTGAGAACTAAAACTCACGGTGAGGCCTCAATCCACCACTATAGTCCTCGTCTGTGGAACAGCCTGCCAGAAAACCACAGGGCTGCAGAGACTGTTGATGTTTGTAAGAAGAGGCTGTGGTGGATGCCATTTTCTTGGTGTCTGGGGTCCTGCACCGCAGCCCTGCGGCTGTGATGCAGGACTCTGGCTTGTCCTGATCTGGGGGGTCCCTGCAGCTGGGACCTATGTGACTAGGGTGGGCTGGCTCCTGGTGTAGCCTGGTGTAACTGTATATTCGATATATCGCCCAGCTCTATTTGCAACAACTCCTTCCAAATACACCTGTCCATGACACAGCCAGAGTCAAAATCCTCTGAAGAGATGTGGCTATTTAAGCTCATATCAACTGTACAACTCTAACTTAAATATGTTTTTATAAAGGGTTAAATGAAGAAAAACTGTGCCACTGTTGAAATATCCCCAGCCTTAACTATATTCATAGTTTTTCTTATCGGTCTCTGCCGAGTGACATGACATCTGTTGCTAAACCAGACTTGATGCCATTTTAAGCATAAAAAAGTCAGTGGCCCCCATTTATCAAACAAGGGTGGAAATGAGCGCACTTCTGATTGTAAAAATGATCTTATGACTGGATACAGGTGTGATTTATAAAATGTTCATGTCTGACCAAACAACAGAATCTACAGTGAAAGTTATCTTTTCTTCTGTCCCTATCTGGGTCAGGCTCAGATCCAATCGGCCTCCACCTGTCAGTGCGCTGCTGCTTCAGGGTAGAAACAGCTGGATGACGATGGGTTGCTGACGTAGATTCTGTTGTTTGGTCAGACACGAACATTTTATAAATCACACGTGGATAGGGTAAGATTATTTTTATGATCAGATGTGCGCTCATTTCTACACTTATTTGATATATGGGGGCCACTGTCTTTTTTACGCTTAAAATGGTGTCATTGCAACAAGTGTCACGTGACTGGCAGAGGACGATTGAAACTGCTTCTTTTCTAGTGAGTAGAAATCCTGAAACACACTATGCAAAAAGAAGTGTGTTTGTGGTAAGGCTTTGGTTTTAACTTGCTCTTTTCAGTCATGCCTTGCAAATAAAGGATGCATCTGGGGGTCAGTGAAAACTTATGTAAATATTTCAACTTCTTTTTCTGTTTAAAAGACCTTCTTTTCAGAAGGTTGGACAATTCAGTAAATATGTGAGCACGTGCTGCTGCCGAGCATCCCACACTGGGATAATAAGGGCTTTTGGCAGATTTTGTTGGAGTGTCACAGCATCCTCTTGTATGAGATGCCAGACAGACAAACACGGTTAGAGCCTGGCTACATCAGGCTGCCAGTGTCTGGGATAAGAGGATGTGAGACAGAGGGAGAGCAGTTCCAGGGCTGGGGGAATGATGATGGATTATGATGACTAGAATCAATGGTTCAGTAATACATGCTGATATGCTTATTGGTTGGCTGAGGGAAATCCACTGATGTCCCTAATGAGTTCATCACTGACATCGATTGATGGATTGTCTCGGCTCAATGTGCCTGAAACACACAGTCTAATCTGAGAGTGAGATTTCTCATATCCTTTTGACTCTGTTTTCTAATGCTCACAGTGAAACGGCGCTGACCATGTTTCACTTTTATGGCTGGTTGTGCCACAGAGTCATCTTGACGATGATGCTGCTGAGGCTTACCTGCGGTAGAGGGGAGGTGAGTAACCCTGCTCAAACAGGTGAGAGTGAACCAGGTAGATGACAGTGAAGCTCCAGCCAGCATCAGCACCAGGATCAGCTTCAGCATCCCACGGATAGAATCTGCGAATCTGATAGTGGATAAAGGGGAGAAAAACAGGAGTGAGGATAGACCAATATATCATCAGGCTTATATTTTAGGCCGATATTTGCGTAATCTGCTGATATCGGCATCAGCAGATTCGTCAGGTGTATTGGGTGATATCCCCACTTTTATATTACTTACACTTTTTTTTTATTACAAGTTTAATGCTTCTATTTCATATTTGTTTAGAAGTGCAATGTTTCTTTTATATTTGGGAGTCAAATGCAGTATCGGCCACAAATTTTGGGGAGTGGGAAGCCTAGTGATAGTGCCGTGGGTTTTGGCGCGGAGGACCCCGGTTCGAGTCCCTGACACGACATTCAGGTGAACCACTGTGGACCCCTGAGCAAGGTCCTTAACCCCCACCAACTGCTCCCCGGGCGCTTTAAGTAGCAGCCCACTGCTCTCTGGTACTACTGTACAGAGATGGGTGAAATGCAGAGCCCTAATTTCCCCTCGGGGATCTTAACAGTATAACAATAAAAAAGACAAAATATATATCAGCAGGTTCTATCGGCCATCGGCTGACGAGAGGATATCGGTATCGTATATCGGCATTAAAAAAATCTGATTGGTCGATCCCTAAACAGGAGCTTATACATATGAAAAAAACCTGACAAAACAAAAGACACAAGTGGCTAAAACCTAAATGAAAGGCATCATTTATAAATACAATGAACACTTTCTAATAATGCTTCCGCCTCATATCATAACATATTACTGGAGACATGCATTGTTTCACAGGAAAGCTCCATCATTCCCTCTCCCACTTGTTTCTGATTGTGTCAGTTGTACTTTTCATTACACAGAGACACCACTTGTAGAGTTGATTCAATTTGTCTCACCAGCTAAGCAGACAGACTGGAGCTGTTCACTGTAATACACGGTGGAAGACGAGCCATTGGGCCATTCTTAAAGAGCCCCCTTGAGCTCTGCGGTTTCTGTTCGGAACGCTTTCTAAACTCTCATAGTTCATTAGTTCCTCTCTGCTCCTCTGGGTATGCACATGTATGCTTGAGAAAGATTAGACGAAGCTACAGAAGCCTGTAGCAAAGGCAGACACTAATTACTTTTGTTTTGTAGCTCCCAGACAAGATGCTTGAGAAAAGAGGGCTGAACTTGACAATTAACTGAATGCAAAAATAAAACAAGACCCATTGGAAATGGCAGATTGGTTCAGCAAGGTTGTGAAGTTCTGTCAGTGTGCTGAAGGGGCAGTGGATGAGGGAAAACATCTTCAGGATGGATAATGAGAACATCTGCTCTTTGCGCCTCCATGGCATTTTGAGATGACATTAAAGTCTCTTAGGAATTTGCAGCATGATGCATCACTTCCATGTTCACATGTCATCAGACGTGCCCTGAAATCCTCCCTAAATCACAGGGAGAGGTGGCAAACTTTGTTTGCCTTTCCTAATAAGGAAAGCCGAAGATTTTAGATTTCTCCTCACAAGAATGAGCTGGTTCCACTGGAAAAGGCTGCCTTTTAGCCTGCGGGCCAAGCACTCACCACAACAGGAGGATCCCATTTCTCTGCCTGCAGCCCTGAAATCTGCATCACCCATCTGCCACTAACTGGCACACATCCACAACCCCTCAACCACTCCCGATGCCAGAGATGGATGAAATCCTCCTCCTTTATCCAGCACAGCCCTCAACTCTTTGCAGAGAGGATCACAGCCTACTCCCCTGTATCATTTCCAATCGAATACTCTATGCAGAGTAAGTAGCTTATTTCTGATATTCCATCTCTCCTCCCAGAGTCCACTTGATAGAGAGCTTGATCACTGGTTGTCAAATCTGTCACTTTGATTTTTTTTTTTTTTGGCAAGTAGATTTTGAGGCTTTTATAACTCAGTGGCTAGCTACTGCATTTTTTAAACCTGTAAGTAAAACTGAAGACCATATCCAAAGCTAGCTACTGACAGTTTAATGGAAAATGAGCACATAAGAGTCTTATGTCTCTGTGCCACAAAACTCTATTACACTAAAAAAAAAAAAACATTAAAAGAACAACTGAGTCACGCTATCAAACTGGATTAATCATTTTTAATTGCCAAAAACATGCCTGATGTCGCTGATGTAGTTATCCTGCATACACAATCCTGCTGTCACAAAGCAAGCTTTCACATCTATTTTTAGCAGCATTTGCATAAAGAATTTAATGCATTAAAAAGAAAGAAGAAAGTAACAATTTGTTGTTGGGTTTTAAAGATTTGTGTCACATACAAGAGTAAATATAGAACAGCTTACCACAAGCAGGCTAAGGAGGTTGGGTTTTATAGGATTTGTTGAATAGGATTAAGAAAAACCGAGAATGATATTGAACAAGAAAACAGTTTGCCACGAGCGTTTGCATATCTCCGGTAATGTAATTTCAACGCTCTGTTTCACTGCTCATTGAGTAAAGAGGGTCATGTCATCTCATGAGGTAATGTCGAAATTAAAAGGCAATCTTTTACACTCCTCTAACAGGATTTATTGGCCATAAAGATAGGATCATCTAAGTCATGTAGAATCAGATTCCATTTTCTGCTCTCCAGTGCCTGCGGGGAATGATGAAATATCACCATTAGTATGATACCATCGTTTGGGCCTGTCTGCATTTTTTAGAGAGGGACATGCCGCAAATAACCGAAGAGACAGTTTAACATGACGACCGAGCGATTGTTCCTGTTTGCAGGCAAAACAAATTAGGCAGGAGCTGATCCTCATTTGCGTTTGCTCTATCTCATCTCATTAAAATGGAATATTGTGTAGCTCAGACCTCCGTGACGTTAAGCAGAATTACCTGCTTCTATTTTCTGTCACCTCCTCTTTACTCACCTCCTACCCCCACCTTTTTTTTCCCTCTGGCTTGTAATGAGAAGATAACGAGTGAAGCTTGTTAGTTATTCTTTCCAAACCTCCTTATTCAGATTGGGAAAAAAAAAGCAAAACAGAAAGTGAGCAGCATGCCAAACAATCAGCCTCTTACTGGGGCACACAATTAAACAGATGCTAGATAGTTTGTCATATGTTTTCACGAGCGTTACACTTTGGAGCATCACCACTTAAATGTGCTGCAAGGTCCCTGTTATGCAAGAATTCAGAGGAAAAGCAAGTGCTTTTTTATGGGCAAGCATTTAAGGCTAATTCCCAAGGAAGTTTAGCATTACAGGAGTATAAGCCACTTAAAGTGTGAATCTGCAACACCTGCAGCACAAAAAGCCCTTTCCAGAGTGGATTTTCTGCTCCCTGTGGTACACTGACACATGACTATGCTTGATTAAAGAGGGGAAATGGCTTTTGGTATATAATAAGTAACATCTGAACATTAATATCGTATGGTGGAAAGTGGGTGAAACAAGGAACAAAGACTGTTTCCTGTTTGTTTTACTTCCACAAGCTTCCCTAAGAGTATAGCTAATGATCCCACAATGCAGCAAGCTGATAAAGAAAGAAATGGAAAATTAAGAAGGGCGGAATTTTATTTTAGCGAGTAAGCAAGAAATAATTCAATTAAAGTAATTATAAATACTGTTTTACTTCTTTTGTTTCAGCTCTTGTAAAACTTTTTTTTTTTTTTTTTAAATCAAAGCAACCCTCGTCAGATTGCATCTGGGGACTCGGCTCCCTGAGGATAATCACACTCAGCCTGGTGACTGGAAATACTTAATGAGAAAACTGGCTTCCTGTTATACAAGAGCTTGGAGCAGCAGTCAAATCGCAGCAGGTCATCGCTTATATCATATTCTACACAAACACAAGTGTAGGTTCTCCATTAAAACCAATCAGAATCCAGAGTTTATGGCTGATGCGTGTTTCATTAAAAAAGAAAAAAGGGTCTTCTACAAAACAGTCTTTGTTGGTTTAGTAGAGACTGTAGTAAAAATATAAAACTTCAGCAGACTGACTTATTAAATTAACTGGTGTCTGACACAAAAGAACATGGTCAGAAAAGCCGTGAGCCTTCCTAACATGATGTCTCAGCCACGGGAAACAAAGCCAGACTCCTCACTGCATGAAGCAGTCTGCCATAAATAAGGCTCTCATTACTTGTCCATGTACTTGTAACACCTTAAGCATGTATAACGTAACTATCCGAGATAATATAACAGTGAAACACTGTTATCTCCAAAAAACAAAACAAAAAAAAAACGGGGCTTTCCAAAGCCAGTTTCTAAAGATGATAAATCAGAGAAAATTGCCTCACATTTTAGAATGGGAGAGGAAATCTAGGCTCAGAAAAATGCAATTTATCCTCAAAGAGAGTCAGAGACTGTGCAGCAGTAAACAAAAACAACTTTTTGTCCTTTTAGTGAAAGTGAAAGATGTCATCAACCTGGATCACCATTTATTCTATCAGTTGATTTTCGAAAATGGAAATGGCTAAATTAATGAGATGGAATAAGATACATCAAATATTTGAAAATGATTAAAACATACCTGGTATTAAAACTGAAACTGTTTTACACAGTTGTGCCCTTGAGGTTTTAAAGCTAAAATTAAGGGAAAAGGCAATTATTGATTTCATTAAATTTGAACAGTGTGTATGAGAAACATTTGACCAATATCATAAGAGTTAAAAGATAATTCAAGCTCAACCACTCTGAGGCATGTTTAGTTCATTTTATCAGCTGCAGATAGTAATGGAGTAACTGTTAAAAATTAATTTGTTTGACTATCAACTGTTGGTCTAAGGAAAGAGTAATCAATCCCTCCACTGACTCTGTGTAATCTGCATCATAACTCTTCTGTTTACATATACTTCCATCCAGTGCTGCAAACAGCTTCATTGATTCACGGTGGGAGTTATGGGCTCATTTTCCTGATTACAACCTAAAAGAAAAAATCAGGCCTGCCTGGAAGTGCTGATTGGGGCTTTGCCTGCAACAGTCATATATCCATCAGAACTGAAATGAATCCCTATACCTTTGCCGACTCCAGACTTCCTCCATCTTCCCAGTGTGACTCCATTATCTGTTACTGATGGTAAAGTGGTATTTGCATTAGCATCAGTTTCCCTCCCTCTACTGCAGCGTCCCTGGACTTGTGACCATGTATCTAAAGGGAGTACTTAATAAACCCTCTACTCTTCTTTATGTGAGATTTATTAGTAGCTTATTGTGTTTTAAACTATGCCCAGGATGTATGAATCTGTGTACAGGAGTGATTTTACATTGAAAAAAATGCAAGGGCAATAGTCTCCAATCTTCCCAGCTGCAGTAGAGAGCACCGGGGCAGTTTAAGCTATCATGCAGAATGTGACTATATTTCAATAATTTATGAATTTAAAGGTTACCTTTCACACCTTTCACACCTACCACCTTAATGTGTTAGAGTAGAATTTACTGGTTTACTAAATGCAACCATATTTGCTAGGGGTGCCGATAACAGAAAATTATTACATCATTCCGATAAGTCAATCAATATCATGATAACTTGCCCCATATATATAACATATATATTCAGGGGTGCAGATGGGATTTTTAAACTTGGGGGGATCAAATGATTTCAACTTAAGTTACTTTTCTGTAATTTGAGCTTTGACCCTGAAAGAAAGCTTTTTTCTTTCTTTCTTTCTTTCTTTCTTTCTTTCTTTCTTTCTTTCTTTCTTTCTTTCCTTTTTAAAGATCGGACATGCAGAAGTTGAAAATCCCAGTTTTAAGCTTTTCTTGCTGAGATATTGCGATTGGGGAAAAGAAAAAACCTGCTGCTTCACAGGGGGGGGGCCCAAAGCTTCTTTCAAACCACTTTCCCTTCTTATTTTAGACACAAGCTACCCCCTACAGTTGTAATTTTTGATTTGGTACGATTAGCTATGTACAGGTATGTGTGTTATCGGTTATCAGTTATCGGTATTGGCCTTTAGGAGCTGAAATTTATAGGTTATCTGTATCGTTTTTGGGTTTTTTTTAAAGGTTACTGTGGATCCCTAATATTTGCCATTTTTGCCTCTTGCAATTCTGCAAACATCTGCAAAAACATCCCTTCATCTCTACCCAGTCCTATGGCTCCTAATTTGGGGGGACTGGGTGTTTGTGCTTCTTTCGGTTCAAACAGGCATGCCGTATTAAAGAGGAAGACTTTGCACCCTATATGGCGCGACAGGTGCATAGGAGAAAAAACAACCGAAATTCACAGAAAGACTCCCACACACTGTCCTGTGTTGGACAGTGTACTGGAGTCTTTCTGTGAACTTCAGTTCAAACTGGCAGACATTACTTTAAGTATTTTCTTAAATACTATATAAATAATTCCTGAAACTTTCTCTTTCTCTGCATGTCAAAATTACATTTTAGAAGGAGGAAGGGTTTCATCCTTCTTTGCCGTGGTCACTGTGAGTGCAGCCCATTATTGTGACCATCTGACACGACACTGCACTATAGATTGTACGCGGAATATGTCTGAGTGAGCTTCAAAGACGGCCTGCAGACATTAATGAGGTGTTACAGTGAATGCTTATTTTCTAATTTGATGCCTCACTGGCTCCATCAAGTTTTTACTGCACTGGCTTGCACTAGCTTAATAAACAAATTGAACTGCCTTTAAAATCAGAGATGTGGGGTCCAGGTCTTCAGTAGTGATCTAACATAGTCGAGTTTATGCGCATATTTGGAAGAGCGTGTTCAGGTTTTCACTCAATGCCAAAGTCATAAAGATATGTATGAAATGGACACAGATTTGATCATTTAAGGAGTTTGTATCCGGGAGACAGGATCGGTTATTCATTTTCCCTTAATAACCAAAGTTTTTCATCCCAAAATGAGAAACACACACGTGATAATAAAGGGAGAGTATAGCGTACCTGGCCATTGCCACTCCAAACACACATCCACCAACAGTAGACCAGAAACCAATCCAGCCTGCGTCCACCTGCGGAAAAGAAGACAATGGGATGGTGGGTTAAAAAAGAAGGGAAAAAAGTGAGAACAGAGCAAGACTTGGAGCAGCTGCTAAGTGTTTGAAGTCTGCTTAGACCTCTCAGTCACCATGTCAGGTAAACCGCAGGCCTGGCAGTGTGCTGTGTAAGAAATGAAGCCAACACATAAGTTTGGCCTTAAAGTCAGAGGAAATGAAGAGAACGTAGCAGAATCAATAAAGATGTAGATGGTTTAACACATGACACACACACACACTGCCAGTGTGTGACACCTAGATGAAAACATCTCCATGTGCCAATGATGGTGTTTTGTTCTCATTCGTCTCCCTGAGGGAATCATACAAAATATAACCAAATCCACTGAGATGGAGGATGATACAGCGAGGGAGCTGAATTCAAAGTAGGATGTGGTCCCTTTTGCTTAATCACGCTCTGCACCAACATGTCAGGAAAGTCTCTAATAAAGATGAGTGGACTGTCAGAGTTGTTAAATATAAAAAGTATTCAGCTGTAAAGGGTGATGAATGCCAGAACGTCATTACATCTGATCTAAAATGACCCTCCCCTGAGTATTCTGTGATCGCCGGCTTTCTGTAAGGCAGTAAAAGCTTACCAGATGTGTAACCGCCTCTTGTTTGCATAGACTGAGGCAGAATGTGAGAAAAACTGCATCCTCTCCAAGCAAATGACAAAGATCAAAACATTTGAATCATAGACATCTCCACCACCCACGCTGCTCTGTTGATAATTGCTGTTTATTCACTATGTAGGCTGAGCAGAAACCAGCGCCAGGATTTCTAAGGTGTGTAATGTCATATCAGTTTGCACACTAATTCATGAGGCAAAATACAAAATGCTTCCCAAGATATTCCAATTTAAAGATGCAAATTAACATGTTCTATTAGCGAGTATAGAGTTAATCAACTGAGGTATTCTTGGTGCCTTGGAACCCTTAAAAAGGGCAGATTTGGAGCTTAATCATTTCTGCTATATTGGATATGTGTTAATAAGCTGGAGACGACTGGAGTTATGAGAAAAAGAGAGAGCTTCAGGCTTTACACATCTTTGTTGGCCTAAATGGTTTATTGGGAGAGCTGTTTGAAGAAAGCAGTCAATAAAACTTATCTTCAGCTTTATAACTACAGGGTATTCCTTTCTGTTTTCTTGAAAACCCACTAGCCTTACTTAATCATAATATGTTCAAGACCTTCCAAAGTGATTTTCTATTGATAATCAGGGAGGAAAAAAGAAGTAATCAACCTACAATAAGTTAGAAATATTAAGCCACTATTTCAGATCTGTGCATTCTTATGAATCACCACTAAAGCAGCAGCTACTTATGATTGATGGGGACAGTAAAGCACACGTTTTTCTGAGTCATATTCATTTTAGTGATAAGAAGCCGAAGCCCCTCCACTCAACAAATTTCCCACACAAAACTCCCACGTGCTCTCAAGCCTGGAGATGCAGTGCTTATTAAAGGTAGTATATAATCCCCATCCCCTTAGCCTGTGTCAGACCACTTTTTCTGGTGAATTCTTTTTGTGTTTAGCCAACTTTTATCCCATTTTTTGAGTCCAAACTGTTTTTTTTTTTTTTTTATATGCATGCAGTCGATTATTCAAGTCTCTTATACTGTGTGCACAGCTGTGTCTAGTTACACATCATCCCAGCAGCAGAGAACAATCAGAAAGCTGGAGCTAACACGCCTCAGTATCTTGCTTTCTGTTGGAATAGTGCAGGTAGCTGATGCAGGTTTCTTGCTGCCAGGATAAAGCCTTATCCAGGTGTGTGAAAGAGGAATAAGATGCTTACATGTGCAACACACAACCAGGATACTTGTGCACATGTAAATACACACAACAGGCTCAGGTCTTGGTCTCGTTCCAATTCCTACCTCCTACAATCAAAATGGAGAGTATGCTGTCAAAATATTATAGCAGCAGAAACTGTGGCTTGAATGCATTTGAAATTGATGTGCAATTTTAGGAGGGAAATTGAAATGGAACCACCAAGAAAAAGGACTGCCTGGTTTTCTAGATTTGATTTCTTCTGGGGCGAAGCCCCGAGTTTGCAGGACCCAGGTTATGTAGAAATGCATTGAAGGGAGAACAGATACTAAGAAACACTCAAACTGGATGCAAGTAAACTAGTTCCTCTGAGATAGAAGCCCACATCCCAATCAACTTTGCATCCACCTGGGAGAGGATCAAGGTCTTGGATTAAAAGGGTATTGTTTCTGAGTCTATCCAACACTGAGAAGATGCCCGTACTTTACTAGTATCATGTTCACGCACTAAGATGCTGAAATGTCACTGCTTTAAATATGAGTTGCATAATCACAAAACTATTTGAAAGTCAAGGACCAAAGATCCATTCCTGAGCTTTACCGTTTTTGTCATTTGCAGAAAAAGTTTCA